>CM040182.1:9520385-9615385 GCA_022606455.1 Callitettix versicolor
CCATTGAGTTATTGGTTTATATGTTAAGAAATCGACTTGCACTTATGATTGCAGATATAGTAATTGTATATAAGGGTGATAGTAAAGTAATGGTGACTATTTATAGACAAATTTCACTAATTTATAATGTAACTAAGATTTTTGAAAAAATTATTCAGAAAAGGCTATTTAATTTTGTAAGAGAATATAAAATTTAATCTATCAAGCAATATATTAAAAAGAAGCATTTTTAAAAAGAATAGGAATTAAGGATGATCTAAATTGCTAATATTGTATTATTAAATTACTAATATTATTTATAATAAGTTAGATAAAAGTAAACCCATTCTAGTCATGATTTTGGATTTGGCTAAGACATTCGACATAGTTGATCTTGGCATTCTATTAGAAAAATTATATGAAAATTAAGGGTAAAGAAAATGATCTTATGTTACTATTTAAATTAACAGCAATGGATGTACCACAAGGTACTTGGACCTTTAATGTTCAAACTTTGTATTAATCATCTTTTAAATTACATCCAAGAAGGCTGTATTATTTCTTATGCTGATGATAGTGCAATAATTTTTCTTGGAGATACTTGAAAAGTTATTATTAGTAAAATGAAAAGTATACTTGATGTAATAGCTAACTAGCTAACTCTGAATATATTGTCTCTTAATGTCAACAAAACTGTTTATATTATTTTCAGAAATTATAAAGATATTGCCCCTGAGTGATAGAGATAAAAATTAAAGACATTTTTATAAAGAGAGTTGAATATTACAAATATTTACGTGTTGTGTTTGATATTAATGTCAAATGGGACAAACACATTGAATATGTAACAAAAAAAAAAAAGAATTTTTGAAATTTTCTATTTTATAAGTTGCAAAAAATAATTAATAATGAAATGTTAATGCTTATACATTATGCTTTTTTCCAAAGTTTTACGAGTTATGGAATAATATTTTAGGGTAGGTCATACAATAATTGTATGTCTCTGCTGTAAACATTGCAAAACGAAACTTTAAAAATTATAAGTAACTTTGAATTTTTAACAGATATGAAACCTTTAAATTTAGAGCTAATTTTCCAATTAGAAACTTTATTGTTCCGTTGTGGAACTTTTTAAACTACTTACACAAATTCAAATAATATGACAAAGAATAAAAGCATATTACCCAAAAATAGCAAAACAGTAAGTGAAATAAAAAAAAAACAAGTTACATAAGAGCAATAAAATTATACAATTTACTACCTTTAAGATATGGAAGCATTGTTACTCAATAAAAAATAAGGATGAAAAAAATTGGTTGTTAAATAGAACTGATAATTATGATTATTCAATAAAAAATATGGAACAGCATGTTGTACAATAATTTTATCAAAATATTGCTTAGTATGTAACTAATTTTAAGATACCAATCCGCGTACATGGATTTGTTTCCCTCTGTGGTTACATGTATAAATCATTGTAAAATACTGGTTTAATAAATAAATAAATATTTAATGAACTTTTAAAACATAAACTGTCTTATCTATCGTAGCTGCTGATACAACCACTTCAAAAAATGTTTCAAGTTCTACTTTTGGTTTCTTATTAAAACTATAAAACATTTTGCTGTGTTAAATTGGGAAATTATAATTTTAAGTTAGATATTAAAACACAATATATTTAACTAGCATTACCCGTCACTGCTTTACCCACGAAAAAAACTATTTCAGTAATATAATAATTTACAGACAAAATATACATTAAAACCAGCACAGTACTCTAAACATTGTATTTAAAGTAACCAGTGACCCACATTGGCATATTGAAAAAACATTGATCATAACAATATGCGACATATTGATCATGTTTTGCATGATCGTCTAATTCAACAAACTTGTGATTATTTTACAGTTAATATGAAAATATTACGATATCCAGAATATAATATGTTTTGTTGGTTTAAAAACTTATAATATATGACATGGATAACTCGTAAAAAATAAAACAATTTTTTTCATTGTAAACTCTTATACCTCCTTTTTACCCCTGAATGGGTTGACTTCGGAAAAATGCTGAAATAAAGTTACATTTTTTATATTCTCTTACTGAAGTCTGTCATTTCTTATGTTATTCTTCTTATGTTGTTATGTTCTGGTGTTCATTTTTTAAGTTTCATTTATTGTTATGTTAAGTCTTAAAACTTAACAAAAAATTCTAAAACAAATTATGAAACATATTCCAGGCATTTTCCGTAATTCATCCCATAAAAGGGTTATAAGCAGTACAAATTTGCATTTGGGGAAAAAATAATTTGGATTTTTCCCAAATGCAAAAGTTATACACTTTTAGGGGATGAATTATGGTAAATGTTGAAATACATGTTTCATAATTTGTGTTTCAGAATGGTTTTGTTGAAGTTTTAAGAAAATCCAATACAAAAATATTTTCTCCATTGCAAACATTTATTCATTTTACATTTTTATTCTTTTAGGGGGTGAATTTGGAAAAATGCTAAAATATGTGTTTCATTATATGTTTCATTATTTATGTTTCAATTTATGCACATCTAGAATTAACAATCCAAAAAATACTTTTCAGTGCAAAATTGTATGCTACCTTTTCAATTTCTATCACCCTTATAATCCCTTTAGGGGATGAATTTTGAAAAATGGTGGAAAACATATAACATTACTTGTGTTTTAGAGTAATTATGATTAGTTTCAAAAAGATACAACCAAAAAAATACTTTTGCCAATAAAACCCCTTTTTTATCCCTTTAGAAGTTGAATATTTAGAAATTGTTTCTTAGTGCACCTCTATATAGTGATACTAAGGTATCCTGAAAATTTTATGACTATAGTTATTATAGTTTTGGTTGTACATTGATTGTGAATCAGTCAGTCAGTCAGAACATTGTTTTTTTATATGTATAGAGATTAAGATTACATAATAATACTGTTGTATTTAATTTAAACTTTTTCTCTTTTAAATTTGTAAGTGCATAACGTAAATTAAGTTATAGACTTATCCTAATTTAAATAATTATAATTCATGCCTAACAGTCTATATAAATAAAAGTCAAAGTTTATATATAAGTTTGTGCTTATAGGAATCACAACTATCTATCATAGTCTCTATCTATCATGGTCTCAGCCATACGTTGATTATTAAAGTTGGACTGGGTAAGTAGTATAATGACGTTTAAATCATAAAATTTTGCAAAATCCTTTCTTAGTACACCTCTATATTGTTGTAAGGATGTACCCTGAAAATTTCAAGTGTATAGCTATAATAGTCTCGGCTGTACTTGATTAAAGGTGGACTGGGTAAGTAATTTAATGGTGTTAAAATCAAAATTTTGCAAAATCATTTCTTTCTACATTGTTGTAAGAAGGTACCCTGAAAATTTCAAATCTTTAGCTATAATAGTCTCGGCTGTACTTTGATTATTACAGTTGGAGTGAGTAGGTAGTTTAATGGCGTTAAAATAAAAATTTTGCAAACTCCTTTCTCAGTGCATGTTTGAGGTATTGTAAGAAGCTACCCTAACAATTTCAAGTCTTTAACTATGATAGTCTCAGTTGTATGTTGATTATTACAGTTGGGCTTGGTAAGTAGTTTAATGGCGTTTAAATCATCAAATTTTTGAGAAATCCTTTCTTAGTACACCTTTATATTGTTGTAAGGACATAGTGTACCCTGAAAATTTCAAGCGTCTAGCTATAATAGTCTCGGCTGTACATTGATTATTAGATTTGGGCTTGGTAAGTAGTTTAATGGTGTTAAAATAAAAATTTCGCAAAATCCTTGTTTAATGTACCTCTACATTGTTGTAAGGATGTACCCTGAAAATTTCAAGTCTCTAGCTATGATAGTTTCGGCTGTACGTTGATTATTAAAGTTGGACTGGGTAAGTAGTTTAATGGCGTTTAAATCAAAATTTTGCAATGTCCGTTCTTAGTGCACCTCTACATTGTTGTAAGAAGGTACCCTGAAAATGTCGCATTTAGCTGTAGTCTCGGCTGTACGTTGATTATTTAAGGTGGACTGGGTAAGTAGTTTAATGGCATTAAAAATCAACATTTTGTAAAATCGTTTCTTAGCGAGCACCTACATTGTAAACAGAATATAACCTAAAAATTTCAAGTCTAGCACTGGTAGTTTTTGCTTTGCGTTGATTCCGTTGATTCTCTGTCAGTCAGTCTGGTCAGGACAAAGTCGCTTGTATAAAGAGATATTTTTAATGTTTACATTAATTTCCTTTTCCCTCCATACTATCAACAGTGCGTATTCATGCTAGTTGCACAGTATGCCCAGACGTTCATTTAATGAAGTAGGTAGCTACATTTAAGTTTTGTGTATGTACAATAATAATATTCGTTAAACAAACTGTACTGTATTACAATTGGTATTATACTGTTTCTAATAATAATTTTAATAAAGTTCAAATCATCTGTGATAATGTACGGGTTTGAACTTTCTCACGTTTGTTTAGTTACTCTTTCATTCATTCTGTATCTGTGACTCAATACACGGTTGTAGATTGTAAGTTTTTGTTAGTTGCAGAAGTGAGACAAGAATGGAGAAGTGAGAAAACTGATGAAACTTTAGGTTGAAAAGGAAGAGAGAGATAGTTGTATTCACTCGCTGAAACCTTAGCGCAGAAAAAATGATGCTGATGAGGAATTTTAAGTATAAAGGCAGTTACAATGTGAAGTTTAGAATTAACGTTTTTTGATTGTGTAGAATTATTGTGACCAACCATCTACAATATCTTCAATAGAAGCTAGGAATACTGACAAAATAATTTAGTGGATCAACAGACGTATGAAACGATATTTTTGAATTTGTGTATTAACTACAGACGGCCTTTGGTTTGTATGGAATTGAAATAAGTTCAGGACATAAATGTATTAATTTTTGTATACAGTATTGCGATGCACATAAATATAAAAAATAATTAAAGTGAGTGAAAAAAAAATATTAGTTCATATAGACAAAATACCAATAAATTTTGTACTGTGTAAAAAAATAGTTCATTAATTTTATATCGTTTATTAAATTAAAAGTGTACAAAAGAATCTCCCCAAAGACTAAAAGGTTTCACATATGTTTAGGTCTACTTTTAATAGAATAATAAACAGATGATTATTTTTGACTAAAGTAAAAAATGTTTCAAACAAAATTACTTTTTCCTAATGTAGGCTAAGTGTACAGTTACATTTAGGCTGTATAGATGATGATTCTTGCTTCTATCCCAAATTTTCAATTCTCAAATAAACCAAACTTAAAGTCATGCTGTCATGCTATAGACAAAACAAGCTAAATGCATTGCTACAATACTAAATAAAGTTGAATATTAGACAATACTGTATTTGGAAAATATGCAAAATGGCCTTAAGAACTCATTTGGCTTTTAAAATGTTTTGGTTTATTTGGTAATTATGCAGAACAATGTTCAATATTTTATTTATCTATTTTATTCAGACACTCCTTTTTCTAAATAATATGGTAAAGTTTTACCATTTAAAAAACATGTAATTCAATTTTTTGAAAATTGAACTACCAAATTCTACTCTTTTACATCACTTTTTTTACAAGTAGAACTTGCTACATTGCTTTTAACTAAAATTTTACAACCTTTTTGTATTTCAATTTGTATTATGTATTTTTACGACAGTTATTTTGTTTTGCGATTTATTGATAGTTCCTATCTACCAGACTTATTTGTAGATAGATATATAGAAGGTTTATAGAAACAATAAGGATAAAATGTTCTTTTTTTATTTAAAAAAAATCAACTAGCCAAATGTAACAAAATGGTTTTGTGTGGATTGTAGATATGTGTAGAACTAGGCCTATTATTTTTGTAGTTGCATTACTAAAATTGTTTTATGTAAAATAACATTACCCACATAATCTCTTATAAAGTTTGCCACACTTTCTTTCAAATGCAATAGTTATATTGAATGTCTAATTTCAAAAATAAAACCGAACATTTTTACAATTAAAATTTCAAGAGAAAGATATTGGATTAGGATTTTCAAGTAGATTAGCTTTTTTAAAAAAAATTTAAAAATGCATTTTTTTCTCTTTAAATATAGAAATATTCATAAGAAAGTAATACCGTCTAACCGAACTTAACATAGTGTATATGAAAATCATGAATGTGTGAAGGTTTGAATTGAATTAGATACTATACTACTGTTCTGGTATTTGATTCTCAGAACAAATCTGTTACTCAAAGAATAAAGAAAAGAGAAAATTAATCTATCATATGCTGTGAAAGAAGATGGACCATCCAGGAAAAGCGATTATTCAGGTTAGGAAAATTCTCTGTTAATGTGAAGGTATCATTTCTGCCAAAAAAAAAAAAATATATATATATTTATGGTCATTTTTTATTGTTACTCAACAAAATTAGTACTTTAAGGAAAAATTTATAAAAATAAGTTATTGCTGGTCATTCCATTTTATACTAATACTTTATGTTTTATTAGAGCCCTGTTAATAATAAGAAAGAAGTATTGGTACCAGTACTGGATGACATGACCTAGTAGGTGCTAGATTAACATTGTGCACAACATATTGTGTAATCATACTTGTTAAGTTAATAGTATTTGCTTAAAGTATTTTACTAACCATATTAGTGTTGAGATCGGTATAGTTTTGCTGCTTGATAGAATAATTTAAAATCATTTTAAGCTTACTAAGATACAGATACAGATACTTATAGCACTGAGTAAATGTGTATATTAATGTGACCACTGATATTTTAGAAAACAATTATTGACAATACATTTCTTTGAATATAATGGTGAAAAAATTCCTTAAGAACTTAAAAGTTGGTATAATTTTTTACCTAAAAGCCTAATATTTTTTTTGGAGTGGAACTTCAGAAATTTTACGTTTTTGTCATGTCCAACCTAACAAAATATGTTTCCTAAATGAAAAAATTACTGTATAACAATTTAAACACAAAAAAATTGAAATATTTTTGTTATTAAGTAATTGTTGTAAACTAATATCATTGAAACATAACCCTTGAAAAGATTTAAACCTAACAAAATAAAATATGGCAAAGGCTTATATAATATTGTAATACAGTACTTACAAATTTAAGGCAAAATTAGAATGGTTTTAATTTTGAACATTTTCTTTATAACTTATGTATTAAAAGTTTTATATTAAAATTTTGTTCACTTGTCTTGCTTCAGAACAAGATGAAGTTGCTACTTCGCACTGAAGCTGGAGAGTCAGTAGAGTTTGATGTGTTACCTAGTGACACGTTTACTGATCTTTCTCAGCGCCTGCTCGAACTAGGTAAAGTTGAAGTAAATTTGAAGCAGTTAAGTAGTAAAGGAAGGCCATTTGATATGACAGCAAATGTTATGGAATATTTTAACGTAAGCTCTACACTGATAAATAAAAGTTCAAAGCAAGATGAGACTCTAAGTGTTGATAATGAAGGAAATGATTCTAAAGGCGATAACGGTATCAGTGATCAACTAAAATCTAATGTTAATGATAATGATAATTCTATTAAAAGTGCTAGTGAAGTAATAGAAGAAATATGTGAACCTTCAAATGATTTTAGTCAAGAATTGTTGCCTCTCTCTAGTGAGCTAATTGACAACAATGCATCTGCACATTCAGTAGAAGAAATCTCATCTATAGGTGAGTCTGTTTATTTTAATTTAATATACCTAACACAATAATAGCCTCAATGTGTGCTTTTTGCTTTAAAAAAAAAATTACCAGTAATAAAAAAATAGAAGAAAATTTCATCATAACGGAAACTCATGTAAATTTACAGTAATCTCATTATCCACAAGGGAGAAAGATTATAGTTTTAGAATATCCAGTGGATAATAAAACTATAAAGGAATATACACGAGTTCAGGTTAATATTACCCATTTCTACAGTGCAGTAAATAGAAAAATACTAAGACAGTACACACTTTAAATATTTCCAGACACAAACAAAGTGTAAATAAATATTTTAATATTTATTATACTGTATAATAAACTACACTAAGCAGGAGAATCTAAAACTGTGTTGTTGAACTTTGTTTCTGCTTCCGATTAATGTGTTTATGGATTTTTGCCTAAGGCTCCAGTAAACTGTGAATGCAACTTCAGTCCTCTTTCCACTGAAGGATCCAATTCGAAGATGTGATCTCTCAATTGTTTGGCTAAGAAAAATTGAAATAATTTTTTTTATTGACAAATCTGATTTTACAGTTTGAACTTGTGTCTTTTTTTTGAAATTGTTTTCTTTAATAGAATGATTGATCGTCTTTTCTAGATCCTCCACTGTTAACTAATGACAATGATTTGATAAGATCATTTCTTCTATATAAGTTTCGTTTATTGTATCAAAACCTCTTCTATATTTTGGGCTATATTTACGATGCTGGTTATCATAGTGCTGATATCTGTAGTTCTGCCATCAGTTACAACTTCCAGCCATAATTTGTGCTACCTTTTGTGTGTTTTTTTTTTTTACCACCAGTTAGCGGTACCTGTACATACTATCAAAGTAGATGAATAGAACTGCAAATCAGTCCAGCACAATGGCGATTAATGAGAGTTAAGTGATGCACCAAAGACTGTAAGGTCTCTAGTAGTACCTTCTTCAATAGTAAGGTCTCCAGTAGTACCTTCTTTTAATACTTTCCTCTTTCTGTTTTCCTGCAGATTTTCTGCAGTTTTACTGAGTTTGATTTGATTCTTATAGTTGTGTTAAAATTATTTTCATCTTTCGTACACTTGAAGCTCAACATTATCTGTTTGTTATATTAAGATTTCCTAACAAGTGGTATGCAAAGGTGACTACACGGGCTTGTTAAAAATTTATTTTTAAGTTACTATATGGTTAAAGAAAAGGTTTTTTCTGAATACATACAGATTGGTATGTCTCGATACACAGATGTCTAACAGTGTATGTTGCCTTATTTTACTTCGCTGCTGCAGAAGACCCACTGCATTTCGCTTAATATTTCCCTTTCTGAAGTATAAACTAAGCGGAGACAAAATTAGTATTAAATATCTGCTTTATAATACTTTTCATATATTTTTACTGCGACTTAGTGTTTTTAAGGTAAAATATTTCTGCGATTATTATGTTCAATGTATGTGAATAATATAAAAGCCAACCTTGTGGTGACTGAAGCATAACAAAGTTTGGGAAGGCTCTTTTCATATCAGGTAATGATTAATTAACATTCACACAAAGCTGAGAGCATTAATTTAATTATACAACATTTTTCACAACTAATTCAGAAGTATTGAAATGTACTCATTAATTGAATTGTTAATTAACGGGAAGGTTTAATAGCTTAGAGATTTATTAACTTATATTAATATTAGAGAATCGATTTTCCTTCGACAGTACCGTGTTATAAGTTAGAGATTGACCTGTGTAAGAAGATAGAGGTTCCGTTCTGTGTATTAACATAGAGACTACAGTTCCGTAAAGTATGTTGTACAGTGTGTATATGTTGCCGCTGCTTGCAGGCATTTCAGTATCTTTTATCTAACAAGTAGAACTCTCTTAGTTAAAGATATATTATTAAAATATAAAGTTGATTTGGATAGGTTTTTGTTCTGAAAGGCTTATGTCCAATGCTGTAAATGTATTGGTTTATTTACATATGTAGTAGTAATAGTAATAATAATATAAAAATATTGTTTGAAGGCTGCTTTATTCAAACGATATCCAAATTGAATTAAGAAAAAAACCCTAAATTAATGAATTAATTATTAATTAATGAATTCATATAAACTTGCTTTGTTTTTTCGATAAAACACCGATATTTCTATTTTTCTATACAGGTAATTGTCATAAATAAACATTTAGATATGTTGTTGTCCATTAAGTCCAACTGTTTCCAACTAATTACCATGAACTTGGTTTTATTAAAAATCCATACAAGTGATTATTATTTTAAGGATTTTCTTGTTAAATCCTTTTTACAAAAAAAAAAAAAAAAAAAAAAAAAAAAAAAAAAAAATGCCTTATACTATCCTTCAGAATGGCAAAATAAAGTAATAATAAAATTTTAAAACATAATTTCTTAAGTATTTTATTATAGAAAAATACTAGGATAAATGAAAAAGATATGAAATTAAGAAATTCAGAGTTTTTTTAAGGATCTAAACCGTATTTGTTTAAAAATATAATTAAAAGCAAGAAATGTTTTGTTATATTTCTGAACTGTTTGTTTTATTTTCTAACACAGACACATAGCAACGTTTAAATAATATGAGAAAAATCGCAGCACGCAGCTGTCTCGCTGACGTGATAGAACGAATTTCCAAAACAATTTTTATTTATCTCACCCTTTTTGACATTCTGATTCTGCCATCGTAATCAGCATTAAAAGCTGCACATACCAACAGTTACAACTTTCAAATTACGTTGAAAACATGAAAATAAATTCTGACCGCTGTTAAAAAAATTCTTAATTAGGCTGGGTATGTAGTGTGATGGCGTGTTTTATTATTTAGATATTTAATATTGAAACTATATATAATAATAAAAAAACTGTTTTTTTATGGGTTCTACTTGTTAAATAAAAGATACTGGAGCGCCTGCAAGCAGCGGCATCGGCAACATATACACACGGTGCAACACACTTGATGGCAGTCTCTATGTTAATACACAGTAGAGAACCTCTATCTTATTACACAGGTCGATCTCTAACTTATAACACGGTACCGTCAAAGGAAAACCAATTCTCTAAGTTAATAAATCTCTAAGACATCCCCGATATGGACGGGTAACCAACTGCATTCTAAAGCACCAATCTGTTGCGTCTCTAAACTCTACAATTCGAGGTTCAAGCTGCAGTTACTACCGTTGCTTTACTTTTACTGTTAAGGCTGGTTCCTCATCCTCATTAGTCTAAAAGATAAACATTTGATATTAGGACACTGTAAGCTTGGTAAAATTATGGTTTATCTAAAAATTGCAATTTTAATAATAAAACCTGTGTTTATGTTTCAGAAACAATGGAATCCTCAAGAGAAAAATTGATTTGTAGGTTATGTGCCCAAGTTACTGATTACAACACTGCCAAATATTTATTTGAAAATTCTCCATGTGGTGACAATGTAACATTTGCAGACAAGATTAATTTTTCTTTACCAATATATGTAAGATTTGTCCTATATATGTCTGTGTATATATATATATATATATATATATATATATATATATATATATATAAAACAAGTGTTATTTGTGTGTGTGTGTGTGTGTGTTAACCCTTTTAGTGCCATAGTGTTGGCACTTGAGACGAGTCATTTAACAGTAATTGTTTATATAATAAGTAGTTGTTCCGACTGAAAAAACCTATTTGCAATAGTCCAAAGGTTTTGAGCTGTTAATGGATGTCAGTTTTGTTGCTCTTTGTCCTGTCATGCTTGTTTATCTCTTTATAATCTTAGCACTGACCTCTTCTAAGACAGCAGCTGTTGTTGAATTGTCAGCTGTATTATCTATACAGATATTTTACTATATATATATATATATATATATATATATATATATATATATATATATATATATATATATATTGTTTATTTTAGTTCTTTATGCTTTTAAACATGATATAACTGATAAAAATAATTTATGACTCAACATTCAGTTTAAACCTGGTTTAAACAAAAATTGTGTATATTTGTTGCAATACTTGTAAATTGAGGTAAAATCGACCAGCAACTTGTGTATATGACTGGGCAAAATGACTGCGACACTTAGAGGATTAAGTTTTCAGTGTGATTTAAAAAATTTAAAAATTTTGGAGTAACCGATTATCAGATATTGTTCCCAGTGGCTCAGTCATATATATAAATAGGCATGGTAACATAAACATATCTGGTATACTATATAAGCCATTGTGCATGCACACACATGCATACATGTACAATTTTTTTTTTTTGTGTTTAACATCCGACTATTGTGCACACTTGAGCTAATGCAGATGATGGGATGATTTATAGTGTATGAAAATGCCAAGCACTGGCCGGGAATCGAACCCAGGTCCTCGGGGTGAAAGCCCAGTACGCTATCAACTAGGCCACCGAGGCGGCCATACATGTACAATGTGTATATGATAGTGCAAGATTAAGTTTTATTATTATTACTCATTATGTATATTCCTATAAAATAACAACCATTAATTTCTTGCAAAGCATATGTTGAAGCACAGCAGATCACTGAATTCACTGTTACAACCAAACGACAGTACAATCCTATAATTTAACATTCTAGGACTGTACTGGAACCAAACGACACAGTACAGTCCTATAATGTTAAATTCAGGGAGAATTAACAACTCAGTGGTAACCACAAATATACATCTTGCAACCATATTCTGAACTCAGCTAACCTAGCCGCCTCGGTGGCGTAGTTGATAGCATACTGGGCTTTCACCCCGAGGACCCGGGTTCGATTCCCGGCCAGGGCTTGGCATTTTCATACGTTATAAGTCATCCCATCGTCTGCATTAGCCCAAGTGTGCACAATAGTTGGACGTTAAATAGCAATAAAAAAATCTAACCTTTTTTATTTTTGGTATACAAATAATAAAAAAAATAACTGAACCCTTTAAGGTATAAGGCTTCCGAAATGTCTAATGTGTAGTGTCCAAATGAGTAACTAATATGACACTAAAGTGGTCAAAAGAAGTAATAAAAAAAAATTCCAAAACGTTTTGAAATCAGATTTTATTTTTATTACAGTAGAGTCTCAATTAACCTTTATTTTCAGGACAGTTGAGTTGATGATGACCGAATAGACAGATAACAGAAATCACCCATACTTTCTGCAATAAAAATAATAAACTACATTCTGTTCAAAGCACAGAATGTTTGGTTATTATTATTTTTGAAAATGTAGTAAAACTTAGTTTAACTTTGATTATGTATTATACAAATTTTATATATAGTAAATTTTTACACACAGTACATAAGAGTCTTTAATACAGGAAATTGTCTATATTTAACCTTTTGACAAATATTCAGGTATGCGAAAGTACTGCACGCAACACTTCGAGTACTCACACATGACTTTTAACATGATCGAATTATTCCTTTAATGGTAGAGAGTATTTATCTTTCAGTAGAAACATTCTGGCAGACTTTGAAAATTTGCTGACAGTATTTGAACTGTTTATCTCATTCCACTAGATAAGAGGATCAGTTACTTTTCAATTGTTTACGTAGCAATTACTGTCAGCTGCAGTTGCTTATACTGTAAATAAGTTCTGTCCAGTTACAGTGTTTGTTTTGTCTAGAAGGATACTTATGCTACTTACAAATGATTTATTATGGAAGATAGTTTAAAAATGACATATGTTATTTAACCTGATGATTAATAGAGTTAATAGGTTACCTGGAAGTTAAAAGGGTGATGGTTAATCGAGACTCTTGTCTGTATTCTTAAAAATGAAATAATTAAGCGCAAAATATTACCAGATTTTTTTTAATGGCTGTTCGTCAAAGCAAGGATATTTATACACGAAATCTTATTTTACATTCATGACACTCAATGAAATATACTGTCTTTCCTTTTTTCTATAGTCTTCTCTTATTTTTTAAATAATTTTCTTTCAGTTATTTCTTCAGGGTCTATGTCTTCGGTTTGATACATACACAGTTAATATATTTATTGTGTCTAAGGTTTTTTTGTCTTTTCAAAATCATGATTTTTTTAACTATTATTTTTTGCACATTTTTCTACATTATGTTGTATGTAGAATATAAACGCTAAACTAGTTTGGAAATTTTATTTGGTTTGTAGGGAAGGGGAACAAGTTTATGGGACTTTATGGACCAAACAAACCATGTCACCTACTTAAACATTTTTTAGAGTATACTCCTTATTGAAGTTTCATATGTAACCATGGATAAGCTGTATGCTTGTGATAAAATGATGAATTCGTTTTGTGGATAAATCATTCAACAGTCTATAGTCTTTGAAGGTATAATGTTATAATGCCTTTGTTTTCTATATAAAAGGAAACAAAACTTTAATGTATCAAAAAAAAACACCAGTAACTGTTTTGATAGAAAATTGTAATGACTTAATTGGTGAAAATGTTTTAAGGTTATTTGATACGTTGACATTTTTTTAATGTAATAATATTTTTGTATGAATTTTTCAGGTTAGCGAAGAAGATGATTTGCCAAAACATATGTGTTATGAATGTTTATCAAAACTTGAGACCAGTTATGAGTTTGCTAAAATGGTTAAACACGCTGATGAGATGTTGGAAGAAATGGATTTTCAGTTAGTTTATTAAATTTGTTAATAATATTATACTGTACATAGTGTTTCATAACTAAAGAACGTACAATACTCCTTTTATTTCTAATATTCTAGCTTATGTTATTTACAAGCTCAAAGTTATTTAGTATATTTATGTATTGAACATATTAGTAGATTTACTGCTGACATTATTTGCAGTACCGGAATTTGTTAACCACTTGTCACTCTGTCAGATTGGGCGGTCGATTGTATAATACAGTAAATAACATGTAAAATTTACAAGCTTTAGAGAAACTGGAAGAGTGACATGTAAGAGGGGTCATGATTCCTCTTCAGTCTGCCTACCAATCAGGAAAAGGCTGTGAGAGTGAACTTCATAATTTGGTTCACAAATTGGAAGGGACCACCGACGAATAATAATTTTTTGTCGGTGGTTCATTATAAAAATTACCTTTAATTATTTGATATGTGTCACCTTACATTTACCTTACAACTATTGTTGGTGGCAACCCCAGAATTAACACTACTTTCTTATGTGAAATAAAACGTTCCCTAAAATATATATTAATCCCTTCAAACCAAAATAAAAAATGGGGAAGAAGTGTACGCTAATAATTGTCTACTTACTTTTGGCACCTATTTGCCACTCTTGGCACCGCCCAGTTGGAACAGAAAAGTCGCACAGTCTTCACAGAAAAGTCACCCGGAGTAAACTGACTTTCCGGCCCCGCCAGAATCGACTGTTCTCGCCCTACTTCTTCCCTATGCTTTTGTTTCAACTGCTGTTCTACATGCCTTGTTGCTTATTGCAACAGCCAGTACGTCAGCAGTTTCGTAATTTCGCCTATGTTTTTTTGTCAATAGTGTTCATTCTTTGGCTGTGTGACCTCATCATATTTAAAACTAGTAACTAAAAATTAATATTTTTTTCTAAATCCTAACAATTTTACAATTGTTTTTGCTTTCAGTGACTTTTCCAATGACCGTAAATGTTACGATTGTCCATTTTGTGACGGACACATGACCTGTGTTGATAACTCAGATCCAAAGGAAAGTGACACAAATTTTAAAACGAATGTAGATGATGTTCAGGGTTTTGGTACTGATGTTGACAATAAGAATGGTGAAGTCCAAGTTCTGAAATTTCCTGTGGATGAATTAATAGAAGATTCTTTGAACTATGAAAACATGAAAGAACATTGTGGAAATATATATCAAGAACAGAGCAACGATTCTTACAAAACTTTATCTGAGCCAAATAGTGGTGGAAATTTTCCTGTAGAGATACGTAGAAAAAGAGGGAGACCGAAAAAATATGTTGATAGATTATTACAGCCTACAACATTAACTAATGTAAGTTTTACTAATCACTTTTTTTTGAAAAGTAATAACAAATATTATCATTATTGTAACATAGCCACCGAACCACATATTCAAATGATTAGGATTATGACCTATTCTTCCTGTCAGTGGTCTATCAACTCACCACATAAAGGCTACCACGGTTTTGAAACTCTGTAGTTTCGTCTTCAGGCCGTTATACAAAATGTTAAATCCCTCTGTCGAGGTTGTCACAAAGTCAAACAAAACATTAAAAAACATACATCATAGACACTGAGCACAATTACACGTGTACAATATTCATCATGAAATTCGGCTTGGCCAAGCTACACATGCGACTCGTACGTCGTTACATTCCGGACTGCTAAATTAACAGGCAGAATAAAGGCATTCCGGAATGTAACGACGTTCGAGTCGCGTGTGTAGCTTGGCCAAGCCGAATTTTATGATGAATATTTTAAACGTGTAATTGTGCTCAGTGTCTGTGATGTATGTTTTAATGTTTTGTTTGACTTTGTGACGACCTCGACAGAGGGATTTAACATTTTGTATAACGGCCTGAAGATGAAACTATAGAGTTTCGAAACCGCGGTAGCCTTTATGAGGTGAGTTGATAGACCACTGACGGGGAAGAATAGGTCATAATCATAAATATTATCAATCAATTGCACACTGTCCTTATCCTTCTTTTTGATCTACTTGGTTTTCCAGATTGTTTTCTTGAATTCCGTTGCTTTATAACTAGTTTTTTTATTATCGATGCTACAAGGGCACCGATATACCAAATTTAATTTAAATTTGAGATAGACAGATAAAGTCATTATGATGAATAAAGTGCTTTCTTTTTCTTTTTTAGTGCTGTGATTCATTGTTTTGAATATTTCTTATTTTCTATTCACAATAATGAAATTCCCTGGATTTGTGTTCTAAATAATAAAAACAACAACAATAAGCTATGAATTTAAAACATTCATATATTATGGATAATATATTATTGATTTGTTTTGAATTCAAAATTTAAAAACTATACTTGTAGAAGGGTATTTTTTAGAAATGTCAGAAAAGTATATTATTTCAGAAATTTTAATGTGTTAATATATGTTATATATTAAAAAAAATATAACTATTTTTTTTCCTTAGAATTACAACAAAGCATGGCCAGCTAAGGACAAGTTAACACCTGTAAGAAAGAGAGGTCGACCAAAAGGATCAAAGAATAAACCACTGAAAAGCAAAGTTACGGAAGTAGAATGTTTAATCTGCGATCAAACGTAAGTTATACCCTACTTGGTTTTACCAATCGCTGACTTTCTAGTGATTATATTTTTGACATTTTTAAACATTTTACATTAAACTGAAACTTTTGCTCAATAGTTTTTTATTGTCAGTCTAACATTCTTTTTGATTTTTATTAATAAAATTATGTTAGTTTTTAATTATTCGTCATAAAAATTTACTATATATTATTTCTAGATTAGGCAACAAAAATATTTATTTTGATTTTCTTTAACCATATTTTATGCCAGTATGTTTAATAAAGATGAGGGATTAGTGTTAACCCTAGAATGTACGGGCAAAAAAAAGTTACGTAAGTAGACAGGCTGGGTCTGACAGACCCAAGAATTAAAAAATCTATAAATAATTTCAAATTATTTTTATTGATCAAAAAATGTTTTTATATGAAACGTAGAAGTGTTTTTAGTAGTATAACACTATTTTAAGAAAATAATATTACGCCCAAATAATGTTATAAAAAAAACTAAGTAATCTTGTACATTTTTAATAAAAAATTACATGATTTTTTAAAAATAACATGAATAAGGTAAGAATTTTTAAATTTTGATTGGGTTTGATTTTACCTAGTATATAAAGAATGCTTTTAAGGAAAAAAATATTAAGAATTAATTAAAATACAAAAATAATATGTTTTTTGAGAGGACAAATAACTTAATTTTTACAGCAATCGCTACACAACATTTCACTGTGGTTTAGACATAACCAAATTTTACACTCTTTGCAAAAGTATTTTGTTTTGCTGTCTTTACACATGGAGCATCTCCCACGCTTTCCTGGAGAAGGGTTCTCTTTAGGTTGAGCTTCATATCCAGAAAATTTAGTTGCTAACAGCTAAATCTCTCATGGGAGGTTGTTTTGCTGAGCTCGCATGGTCAAGTAGGGTTGCAGCATCTGTTTTGACAAATTCTTGTCAACAACAAAAGCACTGCGCTTATACTTGTTTAAACTTGTCAATAGTATTAAAATGAACAAAAGTAAAAATTTAAAACAGTCTTAAAACACAAATCCTGCTATGTCAGAAAAAGTAACGTGAGCGGACAGGCTGGGTCTGACAAACCCACAAGATATTCAAACACGTGACAACTGTTGACTAAGAGCTGAACTGACAAACATGCAATAGTAGCGCATTTTGTAGACTGTTTTAGGAAGGTACAGAGAGAAATAACGGTCTCACAGACCCAGCCTGTCAATTCTAGGGTTAATAGTAAGGATAAAGCAATGGCAAGTAACTGTGGCTAGAACGAACAACCTTGAGGTGTGCAATTCAGATACAGCAGACTGAGTTTTAAAAATTTTCATTTTTTATCTAAGGTAATATTTTCCTGAATTTTCAGGTTTCAGGATGTTTAAGAAAAGATACAAATAAAAAATATTTTAATGAACGACTGTTTAAATAAATGACTGCGTAGTTAATTTAGTAAAATGAGAATAAATAGTATGCGGTTGAATTTTAGTTTTGTATGTGTATGCTGATAAAGTAGAAAAAATATGATATGTGGGCCTTTTGCAATCTCTGAATTTACTGTGAAAATGGCCTGTTGAGTTGAGACATCTCAGATCCTCAATTTGATATCTAAGGTAAATATAAGTTAAATTGCAAAATATCAATAAGATGATGACCTAAATAAACAGCTGTTTGGAAGGAATGATTGAGATGACTGACAAGTCTGTTCTGGACTGCGGCTAAGGCCAGTTCGCGTGAGGCCACATCGCATGCAAAGTAAAATTGTGCACATTCATGTTTGGATTTAGAACGCTCACGTAAATACGCGAATTTTTTTATAAATTTCATTTGGAAAAGAAATTTATAATTACTTCGTTTGTTGGAGTAACATTAATGTGAGAATTTTAAAAATTGACAGTGCGAACTTTGGTGTATTCATTGATCAATGATCAAGTAGCTTAGTTTTTGATAAAAAAAATATCGGCTAACGGGGGGGGGGAACCACGAAATACTAATTAGCGCTAAAATCAACCTGATAAATACGTTGAAGTCTGTCTATATAATTTAACTTTATATCCAATAATCCATTCTTGTAAAGGACCCTTGTTTATTAATTTATTTATAGGGACGTCACTCATTTGTTACTTTTAGTGGTTCTATTATCAAACAGAAGAATATATTTCAGTTAAGTAGTTAGTTTTGTTTTTTTGTTATAATTTGTTTTATGGTTAAATAACACTCACAAGGTATTGTTGTATTACAAATTGATAGACTGGATAAGGTTGGTCCAGATTTAAGTTTCGTTTTGATTTTGTTTGCTTTACTTAAAGTTGATGTAAAGTTGATTTGTCATTATAAATGTCCTTGCCTTTTTGTTTTTCCCCTCTATGGTATGAAAACAGAATTAATTAATTTTTTTTCTGTCACTATTTGTTTTTTTCTTTAAAATATTAATGTGGAAAGACAAAAAAAAATATAAATTTTGAAAAGCAACCACTTTGATTTCTTTGATCACCCTGAACCACGTAACCACGTGCAGGCATTCTTGTTGTCTTGGCCTAAAACAGTGGTGTATAAATTATATTAAAATTAAAGACAAAGTGGCGCTCAACAAATGGTACATTAAAAATTAGATACAAAATTAGTTATGGCCCACACCCCTTCTCCTCTGTAGCTAGCAAATAATTCAAGATTTATTACGGGAACGTAATACAGTGATAGGAGGCAGAGCAACACATCCATGAAATTCAAAAACATGTTCAACAGAAAGGTCACAACTACCATTTTTTGTGCCGTAAAATGTGTTGCTGGTGGATTTTATTGAACAAGAGATTGCAGTCAATGCAGGTGTTTATTTTCAGACATTACGTTGACTATGGAGAGCCATTCTGAACAAGTTTTTGTTGTTATTTTAAGGCAAAGAGCACAATGATCGCCTACCTAAATGTAAGTGTGAGTGTAAAGTGTTAAAGTCGTAAGTGTAAGTGTGTGTTAGATTCGGGTACCGTGAGGGAAGTCTAATTGCTCTCACTAAGTGCAGCTAGTCTGCACCCCCCTGCGGGGCCATTCAGAACAAAAGAAGAAGCCTGCTGTCTTCTGGAATTGTTTTAATTCATAAAAATGCATAACCACATGACACTGCCCTAAGCCAACAGCTTCTTGTGCGTTTCTACAGGAAGTTTTTGATAACTTGCTGTAGAGCTCAGATCTCACTCTCAGTGATTTTCATTTGTTTCAAGAGTTAAAGGCATGGCTAGGAGGATAGAACGTCTATCCCAATGGAAAGTTTAAAGACACCGTGATGGCTTGTATTGTACAAACATAGCCTTCGGGTTTCTATAGTTGAACAGGTTTTTGTGTTAGTGTGCATGATTCTCACACAACACTATCACCTGTAACATTTTTTCTGTACACTTGGCTCATTTTTTGATCAATTTCTGCTGCTTATTTTGAAGAAACCAAATGACACTCTGCAGTTTGTATTTGGAAGGAAAATCAATAGGCCATTCTTACGAGTCTGTAACGTGGCTCAAAATGACATTATGAAGTTAGAAGTGGTGATGGTTATAATGGGAGATTGTCTGGTACACAGTTCCACTGCTCATCAGGCCACTTCACTTTAGAGTCAGAGGTTGAAAAAAATAGCCCTTGTGTGTGTGTGTGTGTGTGAAATTACAAAAAAAAAACAAACTTTTATTAACTTTAAATATTCACAACATAGCGGTAAAAAACATTAATTTTCATACATTAATTAATTTTCGTATCTTTTACATTCGAGAATATCTAGTATGAAATTTCTTAAAAATAATAAGTAGTAAAAAAGCAATATGTCCCCACACATAGTAGTCCATTGGCATCAGATAAAGTGATCTAGGAACCCAATTAATTGGTCTGTCTCGTCTAGTCCAGTTGTTCCCGAATGTTGCTTTCAAATAATTTCTAACTTCTCAAACATAATGTATACACAGATTACTGTGATTGTTGATCAGTTGTTAATACTGCCAAATTAAAGAGCTTAAAAAAATGTCTCTTACATTATTATTTCTTTTTTACAACAAATTGTGAACGAAGTAACTGAACTGTTGTTTCAAGTGACATCTGTTGATTTTATTTTTTATACAGTATTTTATTTTTACTATTTAATTATTTAAAAATAAATCATACTAGATATTCTTGAATGTAAAAGGTATTTTTCTTTCTGTTGAAAAATTAATGTCTTTTCCTGCTATTTTGTAAATATTTTGATATTAATAAAATTCATTTTTTTGTATTTTTTTTTGTAGTTGACTATTTACAAAATTTTTTTCAGAATTAAATTTCCAACAAGTTTTTTTATAAACTTTTTGTTTTTTGGGAAAATGACAGAGTAGGTCAGATATAAAAAAAGTTGTTTTGGCTCAGATTTTTGCATTTTACACCAGTTTTTTTTCCAAAAACTCTTTAAATTACAGCTGTGGCAACTGATTTATTCAATTTTTGAGGTCAAGAACTATAAAAAAACAATCAAGATTACCTCATGGCCAACTGCAACTTTTTTACCAAATGCAACTTGCTAACAAAGTGTTTCTGGACCAATATTTAAATAAACATATTTCTCTATTTTTCACTGATAGAACTCTCCATGCAATTTTTCCATTTCTTCATGAAACACCCTGTATATATATATATATATATATATATATATATATATATATATATATATATATATTTGTGTGTGTGTGTGTCAGTATTTGAGAAAATTTTTCAACCTCTTGGTATGGATACTGGATATTATGATTACCTTAGTCCTGAATCCTAACCAAGAAAAAATATTGTTGAATTTTAAGCTTTAGTATAATCAAAAAGAGAGAAGACAGATAATATTTGGCACAAGAGACTACTTACTCTCTTAATGGTTATTATTAAGTAAATAAATAATATTAAATTGAGTTTTATTATTATAACTCAGCACCTATAACTGTACAAATATTTAGCTTGTATAGGTTATGTAAAAGGTGGGGAAATTTGTTTTGTAATTTGCAGTTTCTTTTTTTTACCTCATGGTGTGATTTTGCTTCACGATAATTCATGGACACATGTTTCTGCACAGACACAAGATATTGGTTCTTTTTGTTACTTATCTATTTTTGATAGTAAAAAGTATTTGGGGTTAAGAATTTTATTTATGGATTTTTTTATATTTTTGGGGGTTCATTTATGAGTTGATTAATGAACTCAGGTCTTTTAGGTGGAAATAATTGTTCATTTGCCTTGACAACGATTAAGTGAAATCCAGGGTATCTTCCTCACTGGCAGCAGATATCTTTAAAGTTGGAGTGCAAAAGCTTGTTGAAAAATATATCAAATGTTACGACAAACATGGTCATTACATAGAAAAGTAGTTTTAAGTGTGTAGAATCAGAAAAAAAATTTTTTGGTGATATTTAGGCCTACAGTGGTTTTGTTGTTATTAACCCTTTAAAGAGTACATTAAAAGTACAACAATGAATGAGGACGTCATTCATATAATATAGTGTGTATGTCACACTATATAACATAGTGTGTATGGATGTCTTCACCATATTTACATGTTGCAGTTATTGTGTAAACAGAATAAAAGAAGATAATGTGAAGTTACTTCATAAACGTGTCTCACATTGGTTCAATTTCCTGCTAAAAAAAAGCAGAACACTCATTGGTGAATGACAAGTGGGTCTTCACCATGTG
Source organism: Callitettix versicolor (assembly GCA_022606455.1). Classification (NCBI taxonomy): domain Eukaryota; kingdom Metazoa; phylum Arthropoda; class Insecta; order Hemiptera; family Cercopidae; genus Callitettix; species Callitettix versicolor. The sequence goes on from CM040182.1 coordinate 9,542,928, forward strand.
AAATATTGGTGACTTAATGGTAGTTATTATCCTTTTGGTATTTCAGTTAATATATACGAGGGTGGGGTGAAAAGTTTCTGGCCTGACCAAGAAAAACGATGTTTTAAAATTTTTTGTGTGCTTTATTTCTCAACATAATCTCCATTGAGACTGATATATTTCTCATAACGGTGTTCTAATTTAGTTATACCAGTTTTAAATGTAGATTCGTCAAGCTCCTCAAAATACTGATTTACAGCTTTAATCACTTCTTCATTGCTCCCAAATCTCTTACCACCAAGCCATTTTTGTAGGTTAGGAAACATATAATAGTCGTTGGGGGCTAGGTCTGGAGAGTAGGGAGGATGCGGCATCAGCCATGGCAACACTCGACGAATGCGCTGGTGCGTTATTGTGATGAAACAAAATTTTTTTCCTCGCCAAATGAGGTTTAATTTGTACCTCCTGCTTCAAACGCTGCAATAACTCTGCGTAGTATTGACCAGTGATAGTTTTACCCTTTTCAAGGTAATCAATATATATAATTCCTCTTGCATCCCAAAAAACAGAAGCCATATCCTTGTTTGCCGATACAATTGTTTTTGCCTTCTTTGGAGTTGGTTCCCCTTGTCCAACCCACTGTTTAGATTGTTGTTTATTTTCAGAAGTGTTGTGGTGGACCCAAGTTTCATCAACAGTTATGAATTGATGCAAAAATTCGTTTGGATTACGCCTATACAACGCCAAATTGTTGGTAGAAATATTTTTTTGAAGCAATTTTTGGTCAAGTGTTAGCAAACGCGGCACCCATCTTGCACACAACTTTTCCATGCCCAAATGGTTGTGTAAAATATTTTGCATACGTTCAGCTGACATCCTACAGGTCTCAGCTATTTTATGGATTTTGTCGATCATTTCTGGAGTTGTGACCTCAACGGGCCGTCCTGGGCGTGGCTCGGCAGAGGTGCTCACATGACCCATTTTAAATTCAGAAACCCACTGCTTAATAGTTGAGTATGATGGGCAGGTGGGTCCTAGTGTTGAATCCATCTCTTCTTTTATTTGTTTTGGTGTAAAACCCTTCAAATAGAACAATTTTATAACAGCACGATTTTTCAATTTTTCCATTTTCATGAAAACATCAGAGGTGTTTTGTTCAGTATGCTCTCAAACGTACACTAATGTGGTGATTGGGCTGAAAGTGTACATATAAGCTAGTTAGGGATAGTACTGTACGACACCACTCTAAAAGTAGACTTAGTGGCGCCATCTCTTGGTCAGGCCGGAAACTTTTCACCCCACCCTCGTATGTCAATAAAAGAGTTTATTTCAATATTGTATTGATTTAAAAAAAAAAAAATTTTATTAATTATTTATCTGGTTGTATTTTTGTTATTATTCGCTATTATTGCCATTTGAAATTACTTTTTATGTTTACACAAGGAAAATATATAGTAAATAAAATGTTATATGTTTTTACAATAAAATAAGAGTTTTGATTATTAAGAGTTTTTACTCCTTTGAGACGGTTTTTACATTAATATGCTACTCACACTGATCCCAGCTCTAAAGATGTCTATGACATCTTTACTCATCAAAGGGTTAAAAAACAGACCGTAATTAAAAAATATATACTATTTTTTTATACAAAAAAGTTTTTTTACATTGTATTATAGAGTGATTGTAGTCTATAATACAATTAGGAAAAAGCATTTCCTGAGGTGGGTAAAAGCATGCCAGTCTGCTGCATCTTTAATGTGCATCTTAAGCTTTGAAACTGGAATTAATACTTGTAAAAAATATAAATTCATCAATAGTTTATCATTTCCGCAAAACCTTAATTCAAGAGGTTAGGTTTAGTAGAGTTTATTGAGTTACTTTTGTTGTTTTCAGTTTCTCAGATATTCCTTCATTACTGGCTCATGCATTATTATGTCACTGTGAAGACGGCAGCAATGCTTTGCCTTGCCCGTTATGTAATTCTGTCTGGCCCGACGAAGGTGAACTAGTGCACCATGTTAACAACCATTCTACAACATACCAGGTGAATCTTTTTACAATTTTCTTCATTTATGTTTTACCTTTATTTTATTGAAATAAAATTTTAAATAATGATAATATTTCTGAATCAAGGCGATTTTGCAGGTTGTATTTTATAATACAAAGTGTGTCCAGAAAGTAAGTTCTTTTTCGTAATGAAAACAAAACTAGTACTGATACAGAAAAATTATTGAGGTACCTAAGACTTTTGTCAGCATGGTACAAGTTGTTTTATGATTTCTTTATAAAACATTGCCGCTCGTATTGTCAACAAAGTGGTAGCATGTTTGTGCCTGTCATTGTTGTTAACGTTTTGACCATCAAGAAACAATTTCAGGTGCAAAAAGATGGAATTTGCTAGGGTGGGGATAACATTGTATAGAGGGTGGTCATGTTACGTCACCTTTGAATTGTGAGGTCGGGCATTGTCATGAGGTAAAACAATATTGTTTGTGAGCATTCCATAGTGCTTGTTCTCTTCATACAATATAATTTCCTAAGTGTCTCACAGTAAACATTTGCATGGCCGCCTCGGTGGCCTAGTTGATAGCATACTAGGCTTTTACCCCAAGGACCCGGGTTCGATTCCTGGTGAGGGCTTGGCATTTTCATACGCTATAAATCATCCCATCGTCTCTGCATTAGCCCAAGTGTGCACAATAGTCAAACGTTAAACACCAAAAAAAAAAAAATAATAATAAATAAACATTTGCATTTATTATTTCACTTTGCAGTAAAAATTCCACCAGTTGAATGCCATATCTGTCCCAAAACACGGTGCACATGGTTTTTTCAAATTGTCAAGATTTGCTTGGCTTCAGTCTGCTGGTAATGAAGTGTGTCTCCATTCCACCGATTGTCATTTTGGGTTTCGTAAACAACCCAAGTCTCATCCCTAATCACTACCTAGCTAGAAAGGCATCACTGTCTTGTCATAACATGTTAAAAAAGAACAGCAGAGCTAATCTCATAAGCGATGGATTTTCAATCTACTTCGCCATTCTGGATAAACAGTACAAAATGAAACAACAAACAGTTATATCAAAAAGACACCTCTCCTTTGCCTTGATTCAGGGCAACTATCATGTGTTCGCCAAAGTGCAATCACAGTGCGGCCGTGGCAAGAAATAATTTGAAATTACTTTATGAATGTGCATCATACAAGATACAGTACGTATTGCCATATATTTATGTGAGACTGGAAGAAAAAATTTTTCATTGATACAAATGCATTAATTTTGACTTCAAATGAAAAGATGACTAAGCCGTATTCTATTCCAATTCCATTGACAAATGTGTTTTTTTTTTGTAAGGATTTTTGTAATTGGAAATTTAAGAGTGGGGACCAATTTTGGTTGATATGGTCTTAAAGATTGTAATTTTCCTATAAAGCGAATTTAAAAAAATAATTTTATATTTTTAATAAAATTAAAAATTTTACTTAGCAATAAGAAACTCATATTAAAAGTTAGCAGGATTGTTTTGCAAAGTGAACTTGTATTTTTATTTAGCCCTAAGTACCTTTGAATGGATTTCACTGAATGTTCTAAGTAGATTAAATGGTGGTTACCTGTTATATCGTGGTATTGGATGTAACATAGGTCCGTCTTCTCCCTTTCTTAACTTATGATGGCTCATGCGGATATAAATAACTCATGAACATTACTTCTACTATTTGTTCTTTATTGCTACTTCAGGAGAATACCGATAGAAATACAGATATAAAATACTTAATATACTGTAGTAAGCAAGTGGATGACACATTTTGGTTTAGCTCATTTAGCATTATGTATAAATTTAAGTATAGATTTTTTCTTCGTTTGATATAACATGGGTGTATTTTATCTGCGAAAATGCATGTTGTAACCGGTGACCACTGTTTTGAATAGATAAATGTTATTACAGATAATCATCAATTCCTGTGCACTTTGCTCCAACGTATATAAAGAAAAATCAGAATTAGAACAGCATTTATTTGATGGTCACATCAAACAAAAAGCAATTAGGCCTACCTTTTTATGCCAAGTGTGTGATGAGCACTTCTCATCCACCATGGGTTTGGCTATTCACCTTGCGGATAACCATTCATTTGAGTCAATTTCTGATATATGGAAGTGCCTGTACTGTCAATTATGTAAGTATGGTAATGATAATCTAAAACTATTTTACAGTATATTAAAACACACACACACTACTTCTAAAATGTAAAAGGGATCAATGCTGATGGAGTGAATGACATCAGCCCAGCCTATATGGTGTATAAGATGGAGTCCTGTGAGACCTGGTGACTTTCTAGTGTACGCTTGTTGATTCGTCCCACCATTGCTACCAGTTACTCAGGATCCGATTTCACTCATCTTTAATGCCACTGTATGACTATACCGCTCAACAGCTTGCTTACATTGCTAGAGCCTTGCACTTTCATCGGCCATTAGCTTCATTGGGATTTACCAGCTACTACGCATGCAGTTTTGTAGTAAACTGTTTGATAACTACTTATGACTCACAGTAACATATGGTGATGCACAACACTAACCTTGTGCGAATAGCTTGGCTTCAAATCTATGCTCCATCAAGGAGCCCTGAACTCACTACCCTGGCCAGGGGTCGGTGGCGTGCCTGTCTTGGACCTCCTAGATTCGGCATGAATCTGCAGAGGGCTCCTGCCACATTCACCACCGCCTTTTCAGTAGCTTCCTAAAGATGTTCTTTGAAGCAGAGTCTTGCGTCAACTTTCACTTGAAGGTACTGGAGGGCTGAAATCTGCATATCTCCCACTGTAAGCATTATTGTCTCCCTCTTTTTCCTCCTGTTCACGAGCATGACCTTCATCTTTTGATTGACAGGCTGTAGGCCCATGGATATCAGCTATCTCCAGATCGATGTCACTGCCTGGTTGGCCTGGACTTTGACTTCCTTTGAAAACTCCCGTTCAACAACTACCGCAAGGTCATTGTTGAATCCGTAGACTTTTACGCCTGGTGGTACACTGACTTGTAAGAGCCCCATCTACATGATGTTCCAAAGGAGGGGGTCAAAGCACTGATTCTTGTGTACCCTTGTTGTTATGTTGTTTTCTCTTTTTCCTTTCTCAGTATTATAGGTGAGAGTTATATTCTCAAAGTAGCTCCATACCAGCTTCTGGAGATGCACTGGAACTACCATGCTATATAGGATCTGCAAAATATTACTCGATTGCGCTGAGTTGAATGCATTTTAAATTCCATTGTGACAATGGCGCAATACTTATCAGCACTTCTCCACTTTTTGCCTTCAATAGCTTTCCTTGCTTTAGTAACAACATTGGCGATATCATCAGTGGTGGATCTGCCCCTCCGAAATCCATATTGGTCTTCCGAAAATCCGTCTGTTCCTTCAGCGAATGGTTCACGTCGTCCATAGACAATCCTCTCCAATACCTTCCCCGCTGTATCTAGTAGGCATATTTGTCAATAGGATGATGATTCTTCAGGAGGCTTTTTCCCCTTGGGTATCATAACCAGCCTCTGTTTTTTTACATTTGGTAGGAAAGTCCTTTTTTGTAAGCACCAACCAATACTTTTGTGAAAGCATCAGGAATGGTTTCAAGAATGATTTTAAGAGCTGCATTTGGTATGCCATCTGGGCCGGGTGCTTTAGCATCTCCGTTCCTTTTTCAAACTTGATGTAGCTCATGTTTCGTGATAAGTGGAATCTCTTCCCCAGCCGGTGCCATGATTTCTTGTCTCATGGGCTCATCGAAGTGTGGAAAGAATGTCGACACTACTCTGTGTTGGAAGATTAGGTACATTGTTTGCTGTTGTAATTCAGCCAACTATCCCATTACTACTTTATATGGCCTTTCCCATGGTTCCTTGTTAACCTCTTTGTACAAGTCTCTGTTTCATTGCGTGGCACGGTAATTTAGCTGCACGGTAATTTTGTTCTGCTACCTTTGGGTTGCAATTCCTCCACCATGCTCTCTGACATTTCCTTCTGGCTTGGTGACATTGAGATCAAAGGCTTGCAATACCTTCAGTCCACCAAAAAGCTCGTTTGTGATGCTCTCTTTTGGAGGTTCTTGTCATTGAAGCATCGCATGCACCTTTCACTCTTTGTATCAATGAGTTAGAAATTAGATGACTTAGGCCTCCACTTATAATGGGAGGCCTAAGCTCAGCTGTCACAACTAACAGTCTTGTTAGAAGCGCTTCAAACTCATATCAAGGTTTGGAGGTGCATACACGCTAAAAATGTACACTCCCCGGACTTTGGCCCAACAGAAAAAGTTGTCAAAGCCACCAGACTGGATGGACAAGTCTCCGAATACTGAGATGGCCGCCCAGTCAGTATTGCCTGATGTTTATGATGGCATATGCATTGGGTTTGTGTACTGTTAACACAATTTTGCTATGTCGTTCTTCCTCTTGGCCTGTATGACAGAGCCGGTCATTGCCCCGACTATTGCGATTGGTTAAGATTCAGTTGGATCACTTTCATTTTCGAATTAACTGAAGAGCATTTTGGTAGATTGGGCACCTGTTTCTGTTGACCGCATGACCACTTTTCCTTACCCCATGGCATAATTAGCAGTTTGGTGGATTGGGACAACCTTCAGTCTTATGGCCCTCTCTCCCACAGTCAAAACAATTGGATGAGCAGTTAGGTTCGGAACATTTTCTGGCATTATCTCCCATGTGATCAGGGCTTATACATTTGTGTGTGTGTGTGTGTGTGTGTGCGTGCGTGCGCGCGCGCGCGTGTGTGTGTGTGTGTGTGTGTGTGTGACTGATAGGAGATTAGTCTGATCAAGATAATCGAAAATCATTATAGTTTGATATAGATAAGACCAAGGTTAGGTTAGGTTATATTAAGTTTGATGTACATTTTGTATTATACAAACTCTAAAGGGGTCAATTATGTTACAAAACAATATATTTTAAAGACTTATAATAAATAAAAATAATATTGTTGCATTTATCCATTACTCTTATTACCACATTTATGTGTTTTTTTTAGTGATGCAGTATTTGCGTGTAAAAAACATGAAGAAAACAGCACACGTTTACATTATTAAAAACAAGATCCCCTTCCAAATTGCAATTATCTCAGCACCTAAGTGTAATGAGAAAGGTTTATCATACTGCATATATCTCAATGCTGAACACTTAAGTATGCATTTCAGAAAAATGGCAAATAATGTTAGTAGCTGAACCATGCCTTTTTCAGCAGTATTAATTCTGATGGCACTTGTCTTATTTCTGTTTATTTATATTATATTGCATTCAGTAATTTATTCTGTGCAAGATTTTTTTATTTCTTTTTGTTTAACATCTCTACTCCGTGTCTTGCTATTTACACTAATGATGACAGACCCCGCAGGGTGTGCAGACTAGCTGCACCTATTGAGAGGATTTAGATGTCCTTCGCAGTACCCGAGTCTAACACACACTTACACTTACAACACTACACTTGCGACTTTAACACTTTACATTCACACTTACATTTAAGGAGGCGATAATGCTTTTCGCCTTAAAATAACAACAACAAAAAAACTAATGATGACAGAATAAATGTAACACGAAAAACATCAGTGGTAGTAACTAGATTCGGACCTGCGTACTGGTCAAAGATCTAAGAAACTGCCTAATCGTACTGACTTAACCGCTAGCACTCCTTAACTATCAATCTGCAGTAGTTAGTGTGGAAACACAAAAGAGGAAATGCATTAGTAATAAAAAAAAATTATGTGTATTCAATGAAAATATCACACGCAGATGAATTAAAAGCTTTGACCTTAAGCCATACTTATTCGGATAAAAGAAGTCCTACTTTAAAGTAAAATGTGTACTTAGAGTAAAATGTGTACAAGAAATAGTTTATTCTCCAGTAGAGCACCAGTCATCCGGCCAAAGTGGAAAGGCAAGAAAACAGTAAAATAACACAAAGCACTACTACTTTTACATGTTGTCATTGTACACCATACAGTAGTAAAGTAATAATAGACCCACTGTATTTGGAATATTTAAAAGTATTTTTCAAACTATGCAAAATACAGAATTGTTAGGGAATTCAGGTGCACACTTGCTATGCGCTATTCGCAGTAAGTTATACACAATATTCAAAGAAAGGCAAACAGTCAGTGATTTAATGCTTTTTCCTTTCAAAATTCTTCTTCTTCTTCTTCCAATGGCTCCTTTTGGTTCACACCATTTTTGGATCTTGCCTCCCAATACAATCCAGGAAAGTCCCTTCGTCCCTGCTTCCCTCTATCCAGGCCCTCGCAGATCAGTAAGTGATCCTTGTCCATAACATACACATATTTTGAACAAATCTTGCACTTGTCAGAGGTTATTAGTCTCATCCTATGGAGATGCTTGGCAAGACAATCGTGACCAGTTTCCAGGCGGAAATTTGCTACAGCTATTTTGCGTGGAAGCATATTATTGTCCTTAAAAAGATTAAACGGATCATAAGCTTTGTCTTGTATGTTTTTCTTCATTTCACTAACAAATTTTTTGCTGTGAGTCTGTTTTTAGTTTTCTTATAACTGCTTGTAATGACAGGGAGCCTGCTGGCTTTTGAATAATTTTTGTTCCTCTCTTCGCCAAATTATCCGCAGCTTCATTTCCCGTCAATCCCACATGTGCAGGGACCCACTGCATTGCGATATTGCCAATATTATTTCTTACAATCTTGTAATTCTGTCTGATATTTTGTATTTCTTTGCTTTTCGGATTATCATTATTGGTCGCTTCAACAGTTAATTTTTTATTTTTTGAAATATTGATCTGGATAAGCAGTGCTCTACTTTATAACCAAGTAGACAGTATTTCATGTTGCTACTCAGGTTGCTATTTCATGTTGCTACTCAGGTTGCTATTCCAGGACAGCATGTACATTTAGATATAAACTATGCAACGTAAAGTATAGATAATAAATATTATAAACAAGAAATTACTACTGTAATTATAAATACTGAAACAGCATGGGAAGAGAATTAGGTAAAAGAAAATAATTGATGTGAAAAGCAGTGATTTACCATTGAACCTGGTGAAGTCATCATTCCAAGTTTTTACCCTACTAACTTTGGTATTTAATTTGTAATGTACTCAAATGATTAGTGAAAGAGGCTGGGTATGTTAACATTTATAGAACAAATGTAAATATGAGAGTGGTCTGAAGAGTTTCCGACCTAACAAAGATAAGACATTTTTTCAGAATTTTTTTAAATTTTTCAACATAGTCTCCTTGTACCTCTACACACTTCTCCCAGTGATGCTCTTATCTCTAACCCATCCAAATAGTACTCGGCATTTTTCTCTGCAAAATAATTGTTCACGAAGGTGATTACCTCTTTAATTGACGAAAATCTCTGTCCTCCGAGCGCAATTTTTAGATGAGGGAACAAAAAGAAGTCGCTTGGGGCTAGATCTGGTGAGTAAGGCAGATGGTCAAGCAGTTCAAACCGTAATTCGTGGATTTTCGCCATGGCAACCACTGAGGTGTGAGACGGTGTGTTGTCTTGGTGAAACAGGATTTTCTTTTTCTGCAAATGTGGCCGTTTTTCCGCAAGTACTGACTTCAGCTTGTCAAGTAATGATGCGCAGTATGCTCCTGTAATGGTTTTTCCTTTTTGAAGATAGTCGATTAAAATAACTCTATGACTATCCCAGAAAACAGTCGCCATCACTTTTCCAGCCGAAAAAAGTTTTTGCTTTTTTTGGAGCTGGTACCCCCTTTGCAGTCCACTGTTTGGACTGTATTTTTGTTTCGGGCGTATAATGGTGTATCCAAGTTTCATCTACAGTAACTAATCGGCGCCAACAGAGCATTGGAAATGTTCATTCAAACACGTTTTTGGTCTAACGTGAGCAAACGCGGCACCCAACGCGCGGACAGCTTTCTCATGTCTAAATGTTGATTTAATATGTGACAAACACGTTCTTTTGACTTGTTCATAACATCTGCTGTCTCTCTCACTTTAATTCGGCGGTCATCTAGCACTATTTGGTGAACTTTGGCGATGTTTTCATCAGTAGTTGCAGTTTTTGGATGTCCCGAACGTTCATCGTCTCCCAAGCTCTTACGGCCACGTTTAAATTCAGTTACCCAAAATTTCACTGTGGTAAATGATGGTGCAGAGTCCCCATACACAGATTCCAACTTATCTTTGATTTGCGTTGGCGTATTGCCTTTCAAAAACAAATATTTAATGACAGCTTGATACTCGATTTTGTCCATTTTCATAAAAATACATCAACTCACTCAAACGACTGTTACATAACAACTGCGCATCCAAAATGGCTAAAACTTTGGTGAGTAACTGTCAATAGATGAACAACGAAATTCGAGTGCTGCCACCGATGAGTGCTGCTATCTTCATGTTGAGGTCGGAAACTTTTCAGACCATCCTCGTATAAATTGTCCACATGTAGATGATTTTTAAGAACTTAAATTTTTTTAACGATTCATGCTAGTTGTAGTCTTACTGTAGTTTAAAAAACTTTGTTATAAATACAGTGGACCCTCACTTTACGATTGTAATTGGTTCTAAATGAATATTTGTAACGTGAAAATTTTGAACTGTGAAAGCAACAATTAATTTGGTTATATCTACTATCCTCAAGTAGTAATATGAATTGAACAGAAGTACTGTTCATGAGGCAATAAATGCAATCTGGTATGTTTTCATGATATATTAGATAATAATGACTTATTAGACTTTCGCCGCCTCGTGGCCTAGTTGATAGCGTACTGGGCTTTCACCCCGAGGACCCGGGTTCGATTCCCGGCCAAGGCTTGGCATTTTCCTAAGCTATAAATCATCCCATCGTCTGCATTAGCCCAAGTGTGCACGATAGTCAGACATAAAAAAAAAAAATTATTAGATTTTATGTTTTTATTATGAGAAGGGGACAGAGAGAGAGAGAGAGAGAGAGAGAGAGAGAGAAAGAGAGAGATGAGGGGCAGAGAGAAAGGGGCATTATCTGTTATCAGCGATAATATTGCTTAGGAAGCAAAAAAATTTATAGTTTCCTAAATATATAGACAAATTTAGGCTGTGTGGTAGAATGAATATGGTATATTTGTGTCTGTCAGGTATCAGACCAGACGTACAGTCAAACAAGAAGTGTTTATTATCTTCTTCAAATTATTATACAGTACATACAATTTTCCAGTACCGTTTTCTTATCTCCATCGTAAAATAAAATAATCAAAATTTGAGGGCTTACTATACAGGAAAATGTATTACTTCACTAATTGTGAGAACTTGCCTTAGATTAGTCTGGTCAGTAAAAAAAATAAAATTTAAAAATATAACCTAAAGCTTATAAAAAATTTAATGCCCGAAAATTAATATTTCCAGTAGTAAATGTTCGACTACTTGCAAAGACTGTAGTCTTAACTTGAAGGTTTGTCCTTCATCATCCAATCATCCAAACATCATCATCCAATCATGATAAACATTAAAAAAAATCAAAAAAGTAAATTGTCCGGGGATTTTTTACCCTTTTTTCATTTTGATTTCAGATTTCATAATCTGTTATTTATAAAAATTTAGCATTATTTGTGGTCTTAAGTTTTTTTATTATTCAGCTTTCAGTGTGAGAGAAGAATTCATGCATCATTACCTGACTGTCCATCGTCCTGCAAGTGATATGAAATACTCTTGCCCAAAATGTGATGAAGAACTAACTTGTGATAAGCCTAAAGAATTAATTAAACACTTGATAGAATCGCATTGTACTGAATTAATGATAGAGAGACCGTTGCTGTATAAGTGTCCAGCTTGTAAATCAAGGTTCAAAAATCAGTACAACCTCATCAAACATCCTTGTACAGTAAGTGAATATTTGGTTCAAAAGTCACAACCACATCCAACATCCTTGTTAATGTATGAATATGTGGTTCGCAAATCACTACAACCTCATCCAACATCATTGTTCAGTATATAACCTCATCAAACATCCTTGTACAGTAAATGAATATTTGGTTCAAAAGTCACAACCACATCCAACATCCTTGTTAATGTATGAATATTTGGTTCGCAAATTACTACAACCTCATCCAACATCCTTGTTCAGTATATAACCTCATCCAACATCCTTGTTCAGTATATAACCTCATCAAACATCCTTGTACAGTAAATGAATATTTGGTTCAAATGTCACAACGCCATCCAACATCTTTGTTAATGTATGAATATTTGGTTCTCAAATCACTACAACCTCATCCAACATCCTCGTTCATTATATAACCTCATCCAACATCCTTGTTCAGTATATAACCTCATCAAACATCCTTGTACACTAAGTGAATATTTGGTTCAACCACATTCAACATCCTTGTTTAGTGTATGAATATTTGGTTCTCAAATCACTACAACCTCATCCAACATCCTTGTTCAGTATATAACTTCATCCAACATCCTTGTACAGTAAGTGAATATTTGGTTCAAATGTCACAACCACATCCAACATCCTTGTTTAGTGTATGAATATTTGGTTCTCAAATCACTACAACTTCATCCAACATCCTTGTTCAGAATATAACCTTATCCAACATTTGTGTAGTGTATGAATATTTGATTCATTCTCAAGCCTCATCAATCATCCATGTTCATTGTATGAATATTTGGTTCTACGTCATCCAACATTCTTATTCAGTATGTGAATATTTGGTTCTCAAGTAGTATAAAAACCTCATGTTTATCCTTCTTCAGTACATAAATACTTGGTTTTCAACTAATACAACCTCATCCAATATTCTTGTTCAGTATATAAAATTTTTTTTTTTAGTCACTACAATCTCGTTCATCATCATTGTTCAGTGTATGAATACAGTAGACAGTTGGTTAACAGACACCTGGCTATCGGAAATTTGCGTTACTGAAAATAAAATTCATATTTTCAAGCACCGTGTGTAGCACACAAAATTCAAACAATATATTTATATGGAAAACATTGAATTGAGGTTACTTATATAAAATTATGCAAAGAAAAACATTAATTTGTGAAATATAATTTATTTAGATGGGCTATGTTTTAAAAAGCTACTTACGGTAATCACTTGCCAACTATGGACTCATGGATATCTGTGATAGCTTTTGCTTTCTAATATGATGTACTGTAAAATAAATTTGATAAACTGCTATTACAATTGCATTACTCCCGTACAGTTCTGGGAAGGAAGATTAGAGATAGAGGTTTTGTTCACTTATAAATTAAGTGTTGAGGGTAGTTTTGTTTTGTTACGAAGTTTTACAATTGTACAATAGAGTGTATTAAAGTTTCATGTATTTTTTTACCTAAATATTGAAGTAAGATTTCTCCATAAATGAATTATTTCCATTGCTTTGTCCTTGTTGAACTTGGGAATTTGTTATTATAAATTAATCGCCGAAGGTTCACATCTGCATGTAATAAATACTCTTGACTATAGTATCATATTTGAGTAGATGTGTCAAAAATTGATGACAAATAATTGATAACTATGTTCTGTCATTAATTAATCGTATAGATAAGCAACAAATCTAAACTGTCAACACTTTGTACCCCCATTTCATTCATTATACTCAAATAGGCCTACATTTAAGTATGGAATGGACATTTGCGTACGTAATTTAATGTTAAGTTTATTATTTGTTATTTTACTTCGTAAATAACACAAAACGAGTATAGAAAAAATGTCATATTACAAGCAATATGTACTATTGTACAATACTTCTTTTAACCACAGTATTCTGGTATTATATTTATATTTTGATAAAAATTACTATACGCTAACCCCTTCTCAATATCCGCAACCTTTTTTCATCCGAGGTATAGACATACATGCACTAATATTTATGTCAAATACATCCCTAAATATAAAAAAATGATTGTGTAGTTTACACTTCAAAGATTGGCGTACCCATTTCATTGTTTACTGATTCTGTTGTGCTCATGTGTTAAAGATTATTTTTTTTACATTTTACCCTTTGCTATGTTTTTGAAAAAACCTCCATTATTGAAAATTCTCTATATCCGAAAAGGGGTTCCTTTCCATACAGCTGCGATAAGCGTTTATTGTATTTGGTTCTCAAGTAATTAAACTCATCCACAATTCTTGTTCAGTAGGAATACTTGGTAATACAATGTCATCCATTCATTCACTATGTGAATATTTGGTTTGAAAGTCACAACCTCATCCAACATTGTTATTGAGTGTGTGAATACTTGGTTCTCAAGCAATATAATATCATCCTACATCCATGTTAAATGTTTGAATATTTGGTTGTCAAGCAATACAGCCTTATCCAAAATCCTTGTTCATTGTATGAATATTTGATTCTCCGACAATACAACCTCATCCAACATTCTTGTTCAGTATAAAACATTTGGTTCCCAAGCAATACAACAACCTAACCCTTATCCTTTTTCAGTGTATGAATATTTGGTTCTCAACTAATAAAACCTCATCCAACATTCTTGTTCAGTTCATGAATATTTGGTTTCAAGCAGTATAACCTCATCAAACATTCGTGTTCAGTGTATTAATATTTGGTTCTCAACTAATACAACCTCATCCAACATTCTTGTTCAGTTCATAAATACTTGGTTTCAAGCAGTATAACCTCATCAAACATTCGTATTCAGTGTATTAATATTTGGTTCTCAAGCAATACAACCTCATCCAACATTCTTTTTCAGTTCATGAATACTTGGTTTCAAGCAGTATAACCTCATCAAACATTCGTGTTCAGTGTATGAATATTTGATTTTCAGGCAATACAACCTCATCGAACATTCGTGTTCAGTATATAAACATTTGGTTCCCAAGCAATACAACAACCTAATCCTTATCCTTTTTCAGTGTATGAATATTTGGTTCTCAACCAATACAACCTCATCCAACATTCTTGTTCAGTTCATGAATACTTGGTTTCAAGCAGAATAAGCTCATCCAACATTCGTGTTCAGTGTATTAATATTTGGTTTTCAAACAATACAATCTCATCCAACATTCTAGTTCAGTTCATGAATACTTGGTTTCAAGCAGAATAACCTCATCCAACATTCGTGTTCAGTGTATTAATATTTGGTTTTCAAACAATACAACCTCATCCAACATTCGTGTTCAGTATATAAACATTTGGTTCCCAAGCAATACAACAACATAATCCTTATCCTTTTTCAGTGTATGAATATTTGGTTCTCAACCAATACAACCTCATCCAACATTCTTGTTCAGTTCATGAATACTTGGTTTCAAGCAGAATAACCTCATCCATCATTCGTGT
The DNA here is from genome assembly GCA_022606455.1 of Callitettix versicolor. NCBI lineage: Eukaryota > Metazoa > Arthropoda > Insecta > Hemiptera > Cercopidae > Callitettix > Callitettix versicolor. The sequence goes on from CM040182.1 coordinate 9,558,211, forward strand.
TCAGTGTATTAATATTTGGTTTTCAAACAATACAATCTCATCCAACATTCTTGTTCAGTTCATGAATACTTGGTTTCAAGCAGAATAACCTCATCCAACATTTGTGTTCAGTGTATTAATATTTGGTTTTCAAGCAATACAACCTCATCAAACATTCGTGTTCAGTGTATGAATATTTAGTTCTCAAGCAATACAACCTCATCCAACATGCTTGTTCAGTGTATGAATATTTGGTTCTTAAACATTATAACGTCATTCAGCATTCTTTTCAGTGTATGAATATTTGGTTATTAAGCAGTACAACCTCATCCAACATGCTTGTTCAGTGTATGAATATTTGGTTCTCGGTGAGCAATACAACCTCATCCAACATGCTTGTTCAGTGTATGAATATTTGGTTCTCAAGCAATACAACCTCATCGAACATTCTTGTTCAGTGTATGAATATTTGGTTCTCAAACAATACATCCTCACCCAGCTTCTTGTTAAGTGTGTGAATATGTGGTTCTCAGGCAATACAATTTCATCCTACATCTTTGATCAGTAAGTAGTATTTACTTAGTTAACTCAGTTTCAATCAATTTATATGTATCAAACTTTGTTATTCATTAAGTACATATTTTTGTTTATTGGTCAATAAACTTTGACAGGAATTTTTTTTGATCTGCCAAAGTTACTTTGTATTGGCATTTGTGTACAATACTGAAAAATATTGTCTGTTAAGTTTTAACTGCCGTTACGAAATATTAGTCAGTAGTCATTGTCTGTTACCAATTTTCCTAATGGTTTACTGTACTGTGTAATTTGGTTAATGATTATATAACTTAACGATCCTGTACAATTTATTACGTAAATTTAGCTATACTGCGCCTTCTACTAATAACTGTGTTGAGTATAATGATCTGCCTTCCCTAGCTTCATCAATTCTACTTTTATTGACGCGTTTCGGAGAACCTCCATCTTCAAAAACTATATCTATACTGGTCACCAATATTATAGCACGTCCTATTTATAATTTTCTATCTCCACCTCGTACCTCTCCTCTATTCAACACGTGTACATTAAACCTGACATGCTCGCTTCTGATTGGCTCTTCAAAATCATACGTTTTCGTTCACTTCTGATTGGCTCCTTTAAAACTTTCTCGTCAATGGTCGTCCTGTTAATTTTTGAAAATTTTTAGATTTTTAAACGTAATATCTGCTTACGACGATATCTGTTCATGTATTATGTTTTCTTACTTTAATTTAGATTTAAAAATTTCCAAATTCTCTAAAATGTTCATATGTCTTCCTTTTTCTGCCGTATGTAGTACTTTCATGGAGTTTTCTATTTCTCGAGATATGTGTCCCTCTTTTATTAAATGTGACGCATAATTTGAATCATTTTTGCCGTATTTGAATGATCATACATGTTCTATAAACCTAGTTCTAAATTTTCGTCCTGTTTGTCCTATGAAGACTGCCTCGCTTCCACACTGTATTCTGTATACCCCATTCTTACTATATTAGTCATTTTCTTCTATATTCTTTGTCAGTTTATTCCTTATTGGATTATTTGTAGCCATTGCTATATCTTAAATATCTTAAAATTTATATTTATAATAAAATTTATATTTTATATTTATATAAAATTTAAATTTATAAAAAAAATATGCTATATCTTAAAATTAAGATATAACAATGGCTACAAATAATATGATAAGGAACAAACTGACAAAGAATATAGAAGAAAAGGACTAATATAGTAAGAATGGGGTATACAGAATACAGTGTGGATGCGAGGCAGTCTTCATAGGACAAACGGGAAGAAAATTTAGAACTAGCTTTAAAGAGCATGTAAGGTCATTCAAATACAGCAAAAATGATTCAAATTGTGCGTAACATTTAATAAAAGAGGGACACATACCCCGAGAAATAGAAAACGTCATGAAAGTACTCATATGGCAGAAAAAGGAAGATGTATGAACATTTAGAGAATTTGGAAATTTTTAAATCTAAGTTAAAGGGAAAAAAACATAATAAATGAACAGATATTGTCGCAAGCAAATATTACGTTTAAAAATCTAAAAATTTTCAAAAATTAACAGGAGGAACGACCGTTGAAGAGGAAGTTTGAAAGGAGCCAATCAGAAGCGAGCACATCAGGTTTAATGTACATGTGTTGAATAGAGGAGAGGTACAAGGTGGAGATAGAAAATTATAAATAGGATGGGCTATAATATTGGTGACCAGTATAGATATAGTTTTTGAAGATGGAGGTTCTCTGAAACGTGTCAACAAAAGTAGAATTGATGAAGCTAGGGAAGGCAGATCATTATACTCAACATAGTGACAATAATCCTAGCAGAAAAGAAGAAAAATATAAAAAGAATTTCTACTAATAACTAAGTGTTATTTAAATGGTCTCTTCTAAAATCTGTTTTTGTTTTTTTATTACAAAATCACTGATTTTTTTAAATACTAGACCATATTTACAAAATAAAAAATTATTTATTACACGTGTTTGTTTTTTCTTCTTGGCTTTAACAGCCCATAAAATATGTTGAGGTGATGGTTTAGGTCAGGGGTTCCCAACCTGTCAGTCACTGAGGACGACTTGGCATTTTCATGGTAAGTTGACATACCACCTAAATACCAGGGAAGGATTACGGAATAGCCCTTAATAGAGCAAGGGGGAAATTTATAAAAATTGGTTGCAAAATGATGAGTTTTTGACTTCTCAGCAATAAGTGTTTGCTTTGTTTGGTGGTAAAGTAAATACACAGAGAACTTTATTATTTTAGACTTTCAGACCAAACTTTGTTGTTTTTCGGTCACCACAAGGTTAATTTTTATATACACTCTTTCTACTGGAAGGCTACGCAAAATGTGTAGAAGTATACAAAACAAAGTAAAAAGTTTTTCAGTAATAGTTTTATCTTTGACGTCTTATACTTATAATTTGTAAATTTTAATGTTTTTAAACTGTTTGTTATTTACTTTGAATCAGTCTGACACGATTAGCTGAGCAGTGGGCCTACTGTAGTAGTGAAATAAAATAAGGCAACATAAATCTATATATGCATAGTCAAACACCTGAATATCAAGAAGTACCTTTTATTCTTCTTCTTTTCGTTTCACCCTCTTTGGGGTACGCTGAATTAATCATTTCTTGCGCGCTGTACTTTTCTTTGTTCCCAGTAGCTTTCACATCACACATTTCCATGAATAATGAAAGTTATATTTTGAGTGACCCAAAGGTCACAGTGATACAACCAAGATTGTAAATCCTGGAGGTAGCTCTTCCGCTCTCTCCGCCGTTGGGAAATTCATTTCCTCGTCCGCCATTGAGACCGTTGGCCGGTTTTCACCTAGTAATCCTAGGCAGGGGCTCTATCACAGGGTGCTACCATCCGAAGCAAGATGGACCCTGGTTTTTTTTACGAGGTTGTTACTCCTCCCCCTCCACACTTCCCCATCTTTCAAAGACAGGCCCGGGCTTGGGACCGGCTTGCGGCGGTGTTTTATTCATTATTCAAAAAATTAACCTTTTTAAAAAATATTTAATAACAATATTTTTTTGACATTGCCGTGTACCACCTAATTCGTCTTCATGTATCACCATTTATACTAGTCGATAAAGGTTTTAAATCATTTCTTGTATTGTGTACAAGTATGTTATTGCATATTATGGTCTAGTCTTTATAAAAATATTTGATTTTTCTATACTTTTGCCAGTTATACTAATGAGGATGAGGGATAAGCGTTAATGTTAAAGGAAAAGCAATTGTAGTAACAGCGGCTAGAACTAAGAACCTTAAGATGCAGCAGACTGACCAGTGCTTTAGCCACATCGACCAGAGAGTCTCCTAAAAATATTTGAATGAACCTAACTATAATAAACAATGAAAAGTAATGTTACGATTGGTAATTCATTTACATGATAACAAATTATTTTGTTATTCCCAGTATTGCTTCTAAATGGCTTTACTGCCTGTAAGTGTTGTAGTTATGGTTTAAGTCAGAGGTCCCAAACTTTTCCATCACTGAGTACAACTTGGTGTTTTCGTGGTAATTTGGCATACCACCTAAATACATATATATGAGTATAAAGAGAAATCACATTAATGTGAGGCCTAGTGTTCCAGAACAGTTAATTGTCTATGGACAACCATACTTATTATTAAGCAGACCAATTAAAATACTTATTCATCAAAGTATTTTAAAGGTTAATAATGTGACTTTGTTGATGTTATAAAAATTAGAATTCTCTATTTAAAATTTTCCTCTTATTCACATTTTTATAATTTTCAAAACCCATAATAAAAATCCTTCAGACAATTGTGCAATAATTATTGAAATTAATACAGAAAAATGTCAGAAGTAGTAGTTTTTATTAACCCTTTTAATGCTGGGTATTTCTTTAGTGTACCATGCTGATCCATTTTTAGGAATGTTGTACAGATTTTGTAAAAAAAAGCTTTATTTTTGTTATTTGATAATGTATCATAATTTTCTTTCTATTCTAATAAACCTGTCAGTAATATCTACTAATCTAAAATCCCTTATAACCTACCCAAAAATTAGAAAAAATAAAATCACGTACCTTAAAAAAATGTTCTAAAAAACTTTTCAATTTGAAGAAATCAGGCTGGAAAAAATATGTAATCTAAAACCGTATAAGTCGCTCAAAGACAAGTTATTGTTAATTATATTTGGTAAAACAGTTTAGGCCAGTATTTGAAAAAATTGCTGTTTTTACACAAAACTGAATAACCTTGAGACAGTTGACTCGATTGAAGTTAGCACGCAAATGTTGACCTGTGCATTGATTTTCAATAAAAGCTGCGATTATTTAAAAACAGTAATTTTATTTATAAAAATATAACTTCTGATAAAGTAAAATGTTCCTTACCATAGTGTATACTACTGAACAATATAATTACTGTAAGTTAACCACTTGACAAAACTAGCAAATACAGTTTAGGAAATTTCTGAAATCACAATAATCTGAGTGCCTAAGAGCAAAAATGTGTTTTTTTACAGGTCTTTTAATTGTTGAATTTTGTCAAACGTTGGAATTAGGAATATTGTGTTTCTTTTTCAAGGCATTTATTTCACACAAAGTGATACCTCTATTGTAAAAATAAGGACCAATGTGAAACTGTCACAGTTTCAATTCATACTTATTGGTTTAAGTAAACAAAAGTGGTAATAAAATATGTCCACTCTCAGAGTACGTTTGTACTGCAGCCTCACTGCTGGCATGTTACCGCAGTTCTTACTGAAAGTCTGGTGATGATAAAAAGAAACCCGTCTTTCAGTTGGAATATTTATAGTGATCTCACTGCTTATTGCTTGCCACAGTGATGATAACAGACCGGTTTGGTTTTCGAGCCTCTATCGTTGTGTGGCATCCTCAAATTCGCTCTGTAATTGGTTCTTTCAAGGTCATTCCCCACAAATACTGTACTATTAAACACACACGCTAAATCATTAATTCTGATAATTTAATCAGTTAAAATGTACATAGAGTTTTTATAACTAAATATTGTACAGTCGAAAATAAATCCGTGAATTAACACTTTAATCCTAAAAACATTTCTTCCCTTAAGGTAAGTCACCCCTCAAAAGATATTGTGTTAACCGAGTTTGGTCATGTATTTAAATTCTTAATAACTTCTGGTTATGCAGCATTTAAAATACAAGTTGATGGTGATATCCTTAAATGTCTGAAAATGCAGTCTGGATAATTTTTGAGCCACTGGTAGAATTGGTGAAGATTACCATGGCAGAGTCCTTGGTTCAAAGGATACACACCATACCTTCTCTTCCTTCGAGTAAAAATGTACATTCTAGTCGCAAATAAATCTGAATCACTATCATATGATGATGAGAACATTGTTTCACTTTTATTACACTTGGTATTGTATATTTCACTTCACACTCACTCGTGAACGAATGATGTTGATCTGCACAGCTGTGAGCAGTGAGCATTCATGTGCTAGCAGAGAGGTTGTAGCATTCAACATACCCTTATTTTTCAAGATTTTACAACTCTGTATGGCATGGTTTTGTGTTTCTACTTTGTTAGACCAATAATGGTACCTTACATATTTTACTTACAAGTAATTTGGCTTGCCTCTACTAAAACTTAAAACTATCGTCGTGTCATGTTCAGGATAGTTGTAAAGGTCAATATTTTGTGCTACAGTATGTACTTATATTTGTATATCAGTATATTGTATACAAATGTTTCAGCTTCAGTACATATATCAACTAAAGTTATTGTATTTGTCAGTATGTCTGCCCAATAAAGGTATGAAAAAGCAAAGTTTGACAAATTTTACTGCTGAAGTTCTGCCAGACAGAGTGTCTGTTTCAAGGAAGATTATCTACTCTAATTCTTAGTAAATACATAGGAGTATTCTCCATCTCCAAAAAAATGTCCGCCCAATAGAGATGTCTGTGTATTATTGAGTGTGTGTTGAAGGAGGTTTTACTGTATATTTCTAAATAACTGTTTAGAAAACCTGTTAATTCATAAAAAAATGTTGTTCTTGTTTAGGGTGTAGGTAATAAATTGAACTGTGATGAATGTGAACTTGTCTTTCCAATTAAAGCTCGCTATGTTCTTCACCTTCAGTTTCACAATGAGAACCATAATCAAGCATTTGAAATGCGTTGTGATGTTTGCTTGGCTGAATTCGACGAAGAAGACAATTTCTACAATCATATAAGGTGAAATTTAAGACACAACTCCATATGGGTTAACCGCATTAGTAATATTAATTTGTTGTGTTTTTCTTTGATTGTTCAGCAATTAAGAGGATGTGTTGTTATAGAATTGCCTGTATACAGAGTGACCAAATGTTTTGTATCCTCATATTCACAAAATATGTAACCCTTTTGTCTCATATGTCTGATATAGTCCAACATCGGAAAGTTATGCTAGTGGTTGAAATTCGGACTCTATCCTACATTCCTGGTGCATATCAACAGAGATTCATTTATTGTCTACTATCTCTTTAAGTCTTTTAAAAACTTCTATAATCTTTTCAGTATGTGCTGCTCCTAGTGAATATTGTTTTTATATATTTTGGTGTTTTTTTTTTTTTTTTTTTTGTTTAACGTCCGACTATTGTGCACACTTGGACTAATGCAGACGATGGGATGATTTATAGCATATGAAAATGCCAAGCCCTGGCCAGGAATCGAACCTGGGTCCTCGGGGTGAAAGCCATCAACTAGGTCACCGAGGCAGCTTTATATATTTTTGGAAATGAAATTAAGACCTCCGTGTATTGACTGTAACCGAACATAATGCATAATTCTTTTCAGTCTTTGTTTTCTATAATTTATAATTTTCTAATTGTTTCTATTTTATTTATTTTGTAAATATGTTGTTTTAGTTGAAAATTTATTTAATTCAGTATTGTATGTTTACAAACTCAGATTCAAGTTTTGTGTGAATATTTTCTAACCTAACTCCAGACTTTCGCCATCTGGAACACATCCCTAGCCAACATTACCTTCATTTCTGGGCCTTCCATCAATTTAATGCAAGGGACCTTGCTTTCAAGTCACTTCTTGGCCCTGTCATCTGTGCAAGGGATTGGGACAAGTCCATTCTCATGTATGGTTCTTGGGTGCAGAATCCTCATTTTCAAAGGATAGGCCATTTCCTAAAAAAACACCTGGATCATTTCGGCTTGTTCATTAGGCAACACAACCTCTGGGAAGTTAGATGACAGTACGACCATCCTAACAACTTCCAGATCTTGCTGTCTAACTGCCTTCCAGTCTTGGAATACAATTTCCCATCAGCTCCTACAATGTACTGAGGTTTTGTCTTTGTCTCAGCCTCTGGGATACGCCCATTAGATCTCTTTTGGTTTAAGGAACTCTCCCAGTTGTCAGTGACTTTTAAAATCTTAAATTTATCGTACTTATGGCTGATAAGTTTCCTATTTCCATATTTCACTGGAAGCCCCTTTGCTAGTGCCCTCTGTCCAAATAATCATTTAAATTTTGTTTTACACTCCAAATGATAGCAATACAATGAAGATGAAAACAATATTTATTAATATAATTAAGTGACACAAACCATATTTCAAAATTTGTTGGACATCATTTGTGCAGATATAAATAAACACTTCATGGAGCACGATGAGAGATTTTAATGAAAACTTTTTATTTGTTAATTACAGTTGTCAGTAGGGTTTAGGTTACCTTCAAACTATCATGCACTTATTTGAATTAAAATTTAAAATCAGCTCTTCAAAATGCCTGATTTATTTTAAATCTTTATTTTCAACTTCTGACAGCTAGATGTGTGATCTTTAACACTAGGTATCTTCATAATAGGATTTGAACTTTGAGACCATTGACTTTTTCTACATATACGAAAATGTAGTATTTTTAATTCTGGACATATTTAAAGCTCTGATGATATTTAATGATAATAATATTTTTAACTAGGCACATACACAGTACATAGTAAAAAAAAAGTAGTAAGTCATATATGCAACTCACATGTTGTATATTGGCACTTTAACAAATCTCATAAGATATTGGCTATTGTATTATTAATGTTTTTTTTTTTATGTTAAACAACTTAACGTTTAATGCTTGGTATATTTTGTAATTTAAATTTGTGCATTTAATTTAAATTTATAAAATAAAATTTCAAAACCTAAGGATGATTAGATTATAATGTTATATTTATATAAAACTGTTATTGAAGAGTAGATTATACAATTTGAAAATGAGAAATGGGATTTCTTGTACTTTTGTGCTCCCACAACCATATACCAATTAATTGTTCTTTGTTCATCAAAACTATCTCTTTACAAAACTTTCTTGGGAGTGGTTTACTGTACTGTCATTTGTGAATTTTACTAAGTAAAGTAATTTCTAATTCGATAAGTTTTAAGGATGATGGCCTAGATTTAAAAAAAATGGAGATTCTAGGTTATTTCATTAGTCGGAAGTTTTATTATTATTATTATTATTATTGTTATTTTAATGTTATGGAAATCTTCTGTTGAACTTTTACTTATTTGTGATGTTTTAGTAGGTGAAGAACTTGACTTGAGTTTGTCTGATTTTGTTCAACCTGCATTAACAAAATCAACATCTGCATTAACAAAATCAACGTCTGATTTTGTTAGAATTTTTCTACTTAGTGTTGACAAACGGTGTCATATTTATTAAACTTTACTAAAGCGATGCTATATCTTGTAGCTTTGGAACTGATGGTTACTTAGGGATGGCTCGATTTGAGGTGGAACGCACCAGAACAACATTCCAGTACCTCTCTTTAGGAAAAAAAATTGATAGTTAAGAAAATTTATTTAATTACATATCATTTTGTTAGTGAGTCAGCCTGGCCTCATACTTTTACACTTCATATAAAAGAACCATTCACAGGTCATAACGATTAATTATGATATGAGGTTAGCATATTTTGTTGTGCATTCCTATTGAGTATTGTGAACAGTGACTACTGTAATATAGCAGTTGGTATTGTGGCTTGACCCTCGCTGGCAAACGAGGCTTCCTGGTCAGTAATCCTCAAGTCTCCTACTGCTGGTATCTTAACTCCTTTCCAACTTAAAAAGTCTATTGGAACATGGCTGCTCATTGAAAAAGACTGATCTTGCTGACAATATCAAAGAAATGGATGAAGAAACTGACCACAAAATGTCCCAGTAACATTTTGGAACCAGCCGTTCAAACTTGGTGAAAGGCATTTAACTACTGGATTCCGATAGTACCTTCACTCCAGAATGTTTCCAGAAAGTCACCGTGTTGAAACATACAATCAATTCGATAGCCATATCGTCGAGTGAATATGAAAGAGGTTCCTCACATGTGAACCTTATTATCACAACATTGAGATCACCATTGAATATTGCAAGTTTCTGGCATGTTGTTTGTAAAGGTCAGTGGACTCTTGACTTGAATATGGACACCATTTGCATTAGCTAAGAGACAAGAAGTGTAATGAAAAAATGTTAAAGTTTTGAATAATCTTCAAGGATACTTAAACAGTTATGAAACTTGTGTTTCTTTTTTGGTTTTATTACTGTGCTACAACACATTTATGTACTTCTTGTGCAAAGTAACATTTGGAATTAAATAAAATGTTCGTTTTCGTGTAACCAAAGATTTTCAGGCCAATAATTTGAAATAATCCCCCTCCCTCCCGCCTGGAAGGTTACAGTTTCAGCACCTCTATTTCTATAAAGCCGCCTCGGTGGCCTAGTTGATAGCATACTGGACTTTCACCTCAAGGACCCGGGTTCGATTCCCAGCCAGGGCTTGGCATTTTCATACACTATAAATCATCCCATCGTCTGCATTAGCCCAAGTGTGCACAGTAGTCGGACATTAAAAAAAAAAAAATCTATTTCTATAAACTGAGTTTTGCTTAAAGATGAGATTTGTAATATTTCTTTTATAAACCTTACACCAATTGCTATAGTGTTCGCCAGTTATACCGCATTATTAGATATAAAGCTAGTCCCCCCACCTTTTCACTCATCTGGATTTAAAATAGAAATAACATGTCAAACTGAATTTTCCAAAGGAAATACTGTATTACTGCTTATAACAGGCATTTCCTCTCTCTGTCTCATTCTCGTATATAAGCTCAGTATCATAAGGCACCCTGTTGTCTAATGTAGCTCATAAACACACCAGATTGTATCTATTGCCTTTTGAACAGTACTACTACTGTTCATTCCATATTACTACTGTAGAAGAATATAGGTAAAAAAAATATATTGTAGTATTTGTGCAGCTAACAAGTTTTGGTTTAGCCAGAAAGCACTACAGGCTTATCTGTAGAATTGTTTTTTCATGATATACTTTAGAGAGCACTATAACACAGGTCTGTTTCTGCGAAAATGCACATTATAACTGGTGACTACTGTACGTGTGCTAAGTTCTAATTGTAAATTCTACTAAAAATGTAAGTGTTTTAAACATTTTAAGGAGTATTGACGTTATGGAATGTCAGTACTGTGTCTCTTAGGAAGCAAGAATATTGGACACAGCAAGAATATTTTATATGTTTAATTACAAGCTGAAAATTGTAAACAAAATTTGTGTATTCATTACAAAATTGCATACAGTACAGCACCAGTTATCTGGAATAAGGTGGGAAAAGCTGTTTCAGGTAACAATTTTTTTTTTTGTTAAGCCATGCACATGTAATACTTTTCTGTATATAATTTAATTCTAGATTTTGAAGGATTAATGGTTGTAACTTTTTTTTTAGGCTATAGATGATTTTGTGTTCCTTATTAAAGTTAAAAATTACATTTTTGGCTTACATCATTTAACTGTATACTGTATTTAAGATATATAAGTTATTGCATATTAATTATTCTTTTTAAAAACCTGGTAATCTTCGTTGGTTTTTTTACATCCTTTGCAACATTTTCGAGTAGCGATGTCGCTCCATTTTATCATTAAAAGGATGTCAGCCAGCATCGACTCGCTGCTGCTGCAGTATTGTTCAGCAAATTTGATCATAATCAGTACTTCTGTATTGATAATCGCTGACTAAAGAGGATGTCATTGTTGTGGAGGGGGGTGCGGATTGGCTGTGTAGCTATATTTAGATTGTGGTTAATGGCTGAGGAAGTCAACTCAAGGTCGGGCGTTTACTTTCTTGTTAGCCCAAGAGATCTTACCCTTGTATTCATGTAACTTTTATTTATTCCCTGTCATTTTTGAAGGGATTTGCGATTTTGGATAACCTGGGTTTTAGTTAACCGAGATTTTAATGTACTTAAATATTACATCATTGAAACCATATAATAGGCTCAAATTACCTTAAAAACCAGGTCTTTGAAGCACTTACATTCGGGGTAAAGCAAGGAATCCAGTTTTTTATATTTGCAAAAGAAGATGTGCAAGTATTGTTTCACACCACTTACTTGATACTCATGTATGCAACATAATATCATTTCTGCTCCCCTTCGCTTCATGTATCTTTCCAAACTCGTTTCCAGGAAGTGATCTACCATACACCAGTGAACAGTACAGTTTTATTTGCTTCTAGACATCAACAATTTCCAAGAAAACGCAGACTTACTATGCTCCAATGTCCAGTATTAAGAAGTTACAACGAGACCATGAATTTAATGTCCATATTTGTTTTTGAAAATGTCAGCTGTTTAGAAATTCTAAGTTGGAAGAGCCTTGTCTTGGTCATATGAGGGTTGATCAAATATAAACGAGACTGATTTTTTAAAAAATTTATTGCTTACAAATTATTCTTGATACAACTTATTTTTCTACATAGTCTCCCGCAAGAGTAACACATTTTTCCCACCGGATTGGAAGTTTTTTAATTCCATCTTCGTAAAAAGTTCTCTGGCGTTCATTGAGCCATTGGAGCACAAAGGTCTCCACCGCAGAATCGTCTTCGAAACGCGGCCTCCAAGCGCCTCTTTGAGTGGCCCAAACAGGTGATAGTCGCAGGGTGATAAGTCTGGACTGTATGGGGGATGTTCCATTGGTTCCCAGCCAATTTGATCGAGTTTAAGCCTCGTAGCGTTCGCCGAATGTGGTCGGGCATTATCGTGAAGAAGAATGACGTTTCTCGCCGGTTTAGATTTCCTACGAAAAGACTGTTTTGCGGCCTCTAAAACATCGCAATAATATTGTGCATTTATTGTGTGTCGTTGATGGAGGAAATCGACGTGAAAGGCGCCTTGATTGTCGAAAAATACAGTGGCCATTACCTTCCTGGCGGACGATCGTGATTTGGCCTTCAGAGGCGCCCTCTCTCCCCTCTTCCGCCACTCCATACTTGCCTGTTTCGACTCGGGAGTGTAATGGTGAACCCATGTTTCGTCACAGGTGACAATCCGGTTTAATAATGCCTCACCATCTCGTTCAAATTGGGTCAATAGTCGCTGGCAAATCTCCAAACGATTCCGTTTGTGAACGTCGGTCAAAATTCGTGGAACCCACCTTGCAGATACTTTGATATAATATAATTGCAGATACTAATGAATATATAGTAATGGATGATAATAAATAAACACTTATTGCAATATTGTATTGGAAGTGAAAATAGACTACAATATTTTCATTTCATTCTTCATGAGTGATATTTTCTTATATTTTTTTATGTTTATGTGTAGATTCCATCATGAGACTGACAAAAAAATAGAGTGTTCAAAGTGCAACAAGAATTTTAAAAATTTTAGCTCTCTAACTATGCACATGCGCAGGCATGAAGAAATTCGAAAGCACAAATGTGAGGTAAATTGCATTAAATTCTTATTTTAACTTGTTATAAGGCCCTTTGCGCCACCTAGTGTCTTTAGGAATGTTCTTTGGTCACATGACCATTGTGAGTGGTTGCAAACATTTCTGCGCCAGCTTGGATTATTTTTAGCAGTTGTGTTCCTCTTAGCTTGTAACCGACACAAAATCCCACAAACATGTCCATTGTGAATGGCCAAGTAAGGCATTGTTTGTGTGGTATTGTAACTGTTACATTAACAGTGACAGCTCACATAGATTTGAAGGTCTGGGAACGTCACTTTGTAGATTCAGTAACCATTGCATTAGGTGGAGGATTGAGAATTTTAATATTATTACTTGGAGTTTATGTTTTTTATCAAATTTGCGTAGATTTCATAAAAAAAATGTGTCTAGTTTTGAAAAAAAAACTATTTTAAAAATGTAAAAAAGAAAATTTAATCCAATTTTTGCATGTATTTGTCGGCTGATTTAAAGAAACTGATTTAAAAAACTCTTTTTACATTTAAAATTTTCTTTAATTTTTAAGAGCCTTGAAAAAAATGTTCCAAAACTCTGTTCACATAGTACATACAAGTTATTTAAAATTGAGTACTTCTACAAACTTGTATGATTTAAGGATTACTTAAGGTTCTATAAAAATTTATAGAAAGTTATTATCAAACTGTTAAAATGTATTTAATTTTGTATAACTGTTCTTAATATTCATAGCTTTTTAAATGTAGCTATCCACTAATTGTCAAGCCACTATCTCTTAATTTCCTAACAGCTTGTTTCATGATGAACAGGCTGATTTTAATTCTTTCCTGTATTTAAAATATTAAAAAAACACCTGGTAACCCCTGCAATATTTTTTCCGCAATCCACTAGAATGTTCCATGCAGTTCAATAAGGTATTCTTTTATAACGAAATAGCCCTTTATGTGTACTTATAGTTACTAATTTTTATGAAGCTTCATTTAACAGTACTTATTGATAGCCTGACTCATCTATCTTGCTAAATTGATTACCCTGATATATATAAAAAAAAAACAAATCTTCTATCTTAGATTTAGGATATTTATCTGTTTAAAGAGCTTGGTTTAAAGTAACTGAAATCTTTACGTAATCTAATTTGACCATTCTTTTTCAAAGTAGGAAAAGTAGACGTTCCATAATCTGCACTTGCTACAGGAGTTAAAATATTATTTCCGACTAAATTTCTCTCAGAAATTTCTAAAAATCAGTGAAAATATTAACACCTAATTTTTATTAAATGAAAAGTCGCAACGTTTCTTTGAGTTATTTCTTAACATTTTTCAACATTTGTTTAAATGTTTTCGTTTTCTATGTACAGTGCTGGAACGTAGAGGCAAACTTAAACAACAATATCGGTAAACTTTCCCGCTTTTGCAATACAGTTTTATTTTACCACCTCGTGTTCGCAGTGTTCTGTGTACTCAGACATGCTCAAATGTAGCTTCTCGGTGTCATGCACATTGTGCGATTGATTTTTTGTGGTGCTCGGAAAGAATTTTGGGCACAGTACTTCTTGTACCCTAACTTCACTGTCACTACTTCATACAAAACAGTCCTTGAAATTTGGGGAAATTCATCAGAAAATTCAGAGATTTGAGAATCGACGATTTTCACGAACTCTTTCATCAATTTTCTGGGCAAGTTCATTACTGACCACTGACGGCCTGCCACTCTTGTCTTCATCATGGATGTTTGTTCGTCCACCTTTACATGAACGAACCCATTCACGAACAACACCTTCACTCATTACACTTGGTCTATATATGGCACAAAGTTCCCGATGAATAGCTGCTGCCGAATATTGTTTTGCCGTAAGATATCGTATAACAGCTCTTATTACCTCATATTTGGCAGGGTTTTCTATTGCAGCATACATCTTTAAACCTATAAAAAACAAACTAGCACAGAGACAACGTTCACTCGACCACGGCTGGACGCCGACTGATCTGCTGCATATGCAGGCACAAAGATCGTAGCGCTACCCCCACTACTTCGCCCACAGTGACTAATCGGTGGTTACTTTCCGAACAGCCCTCGGAACTTCCTTGTATCAAGGGAGTTTTTCAACATCTGAATCTAATAAGAAATGGCCTGTTGAGCAATAGGAAGCAGAGCTGTGCACTAAACAAGAGTACATCCTCCCACTGTAACCACTGCCATTTCCAACTTTATAATACTATTTTGAGCTGAGATGCAGACTTGTAAATATGGTGTCTTGATTTGTGTGAATTGTGAAGTCATTAGTTTTCTTTAGGCAGAAGGTAATAACGCAGCAGAAATTCATTACAGAATGAGCTGAATATGAAAATGTCATGAGTGAGACAGTGACGAGAATGATATACACAAAACTAAAAAACCAAAAAAAAAAAAAAAATACATTTAGTAACAGAATGGTCATGTCTATCATTTTTTAGGATAGTAAGGGCATGTCATTGGTGGATTTCGTGGAATGAGGGACTATGATCAGTGCATGTGCTTATTGTCAAATATTACATCGACTAAGGAGAGCCATTTAGATAAAAATGCTGTCTTCTTGATTTTTTTTTTTTATCAAGGCACGTCCATTTGCTGCTGCCCGACGGAAAATTTTTGATCACACATCGTACATTGGATTTTGCTCCAAATATTTTCATATAATTTGTTCATTCTGAAATAAATTTTTATTGTTACTTCCTCCTGCCTCAAGAAAAGGGATGACACTTTGCAATTCACATTTCGTGGATTTTTGTTTTTTTGTTTAACGTCCGACTGTTGTGCACACTTGGGCTAATGTAGACGATGGGGATGATTTATAGCATATGAAAATGCAAAGCCCTGGCCGGGAATCGAACCCGGGTCCTCAGGGTGAAAGCCTAGTACGCTATCTACTAGGCCACCGAGGCAGCTCACATTTGGTGGAAGAATCAATAAACTTGGCCATTTTTGCCACTCTAAAACTCATTTCAAAATGGCATGGAATTGAAAGTGTGAGAGATGCGCTATCATCCGGTGAGCAGCTCTGCTTCCTACTACTTCACTGGTATTTAGGATTTTGTTAATGAATTTCTGTATAAAGAAAAGTTATAGCCTCAATTTATCATTTAAATTTAGGACTTCTCACAGAAAAAAAATAGTGACATTGTTTTCTCAAGTTGTTTTTGAACTTTAAAATTTCCTGTGTGATTTGTACACAAAATATTTTATTATAATTGTAGTAAACATGTATATTTTATGTACGTAAACAACTAAACTTACTGATAATAAAATACTCTTTTTTCAGATTTGTGAAAAAACTTTCCTGAATGCACAAACTTTACGTGAACACAGTGTGTCACATATGACTGTAAAACCATACCAGTGTCAGATATGTGGACAATGCCTGTCACGACCGTCTCGACTTCGTTTGCATCTCCGTTCGCATTCAGTACAAAGGTCAATCAATAGCATGCTTTGTTATACATGCTCTAAGTGTTCACAGGCAAGTAATTTGAAAAAAGTAATCCTGGATGAACGAATTAGGACTACATTTTAATGAAAGATTTAATTTTTCAGAAAACCGATTTTAATGATCTTGTCAGTTTATCTGCCTTTGAAATTTTAATAGCTTAAAAAGTGATATTCTTTAGGATAAATTAACACTTAAGTAAAATTTAAATAATAAGTCATAAAAGCTTTTCGTAGTAATAAATTTAAAAATGTTTTCAATTGAATGTACTGAATAAAAGACGGGAGATATAATATACAGTAAAGATTCTCTCAACTAACACTTTTATTCTTTCAACTTATTACATAACACATACGAAGAAGTATTACTACTGTTGAGACAGACATCTTTGAATGTTTTACAGTCCGTCATGGATTTTTCTCTTAGGAAAGTAGTAACCCATTAGTTAAGCGTTAATTTTTTTAAAATTTTATTTAATATTTTTTACTATTCTTTAAGGTTTTTCCGAACTCTGAACAAGCTAAACACCATTGTAAACAACATCAGGACGAGTCGACTCAAGCTGAAATTACTGAAATTCTTGTAAGGCAAGTAAGTGTGATTTATTTGTTCAAAGAAGTAATTTCTTTTCATTACTTTATTTCTGCCATAAAAAGATATATCTTTAGTTTCTTAAATTATTGATACAAAATTTCTTATGGTAGCGGCCAGTATAATATAGAGAAATTTACATGTTACATTGATTTATTGCAATCAATTGTTCATGAAAGTCAAAATTTCCCAACAAACAGGATTTCATTTTATCTAATTGGTACTAATTTGGTAATTATATTGTTGTTGTACTTTGTCCAATCCACAAACAGTTTTCACATAAATCAATGATAAAGTTGACAGTTCTAAAGTAAACAGTTATAATAAAGTGTACAGAAAGTCAGTTGAATCAGATATATGAACTTGTCTAAAACAAGGGTAAATAAGAACCTCATATTCTTGAAGGGGATTTTGTCATAAAAATTTGTACTCGCCTTTTAAGCGAATTTTCGTTGGAAATGAGCTATAGCAGTGGCCAATACCTGGGACCTTGAAATGAGCACCAGTCCTGGCCTCTAGATACTAGATAACTTTTCGAGGGTTTGTTAATATATATGGCACAAGAATCGATTCTTATAATAGTTTGGACAAGTTCTTTAACCAGCGAAATTTGTTCAAAAATTTCAAAATATCTGTCAATTCAAAATATGCGTAACGTTTCAACATTGTAATCACTAATAAATTAGCGTAATTTACTGCATAAATTAGCATTTTTGAAATCTGTTGAAATTAAGAAATTTAATTTAATGGAGGTCATGATTCATTTTTGTATTATTAAAACAATTTGAAATTTTAAAAATACTAATATGTGCAGATTTTAATGCTGTTTATGATGGTGAAATCAGAGTGGATAAGATGGAAAAAATAACCTTTGGAAATTCGCTTCCATCATGTCAGCGAGACAGCCGCTTGCTAATTGCTTTAAAATCAAACTGTGTTTACATAGGTCTTGCGATGTGAGTACTGTGATGCGTGCTATGTAACTCATGATGACATCAACAAACATCGCTTCACATTGCACAAGTCGGATCCTGCGAACGCTTACACATGCAGCATCTGTGGGGCTAAATTTTCTTCATATGCTAGAGTTGCAACCCACAAGTTGACTCATGGCATCACTACAGAAACTCTTATACTTGCTAATGAAGGTAAATTTATAGTACTCATTATAAGAAAATACAAGTCATGTAAAAACTATATATTATGGATTATAAGGTGGTAAAAATTAATATTCATTAAATAACCACACTCTAAGAGTGTGAAATTTGTGCCCCGTAGTAAGTGCATTGAGAAATGGTAAAGAGACTGTATAAATATATCAAAACGGTGCTATGGTACAGTATTTTTAGCTCTAACTTGGCTAAAATTTTTCAAAAATGACAAATTATAGGGGCCTTATTTATTAGTGGTTTAACTCTAGAATGGACTGGCTGGGTCTGTGAGACCCAGACGTTTTTAAATTACATTAGATTCAAGGTCACTAGCTTTGCAGACCGTTATTTCTCTCTGTACCTTCCTAAAAGAGACTACAGAATGCGCTACTGTTGCAATGTGTCATTCACAACTCCATGTAAAGAAAATTAAAAAGCCTATTAAAATTAAAACATTGTTAATTTCTATGGGTCTAGATTCGGGTGAACTGATTATCCTTCGATTTCAGTTATGGGCTACGAGCAGACAGACAACCTATAATTATATTGAATTTCTAAGTAACAGTATTCCTTTATTTGTGTAAAATTATATCGTCCTAGTTTATGCTTGTTTTAGCCATAAATATTGTTTTTACTAGGAAGAGTCAAAAGTTTTTTTAAATATATTTAAATTTTTTAATTAAAAAAGTCATTCAGCTTTTATTCATAAACAACTGTTATGAATATTTTTTTTTTTTAACGTCCGACGTGCACACTTGTAATGCACACATGAAAATGCCAAGCCCTGGCCGGGAATCGAACCCGGGTCCTCGGGGTGAAAGCCCAGTTATGCTATCAACTAGGCCACCAAGGCAGCTATTAAAAAAAAAAAAAAAATACCATTGATAATACTTCATATCAGAAAACCAAAGTCGAATAATGCTACAGTACAGTTCTGATTTGTAGCATTAATAATTATTGGTTTTTGTTTTTGTTTTTTAGATGAAGGTAACCAGCAGGGAAACACTCATAAATCAACACAGTTCACAGTGCCGCAGTATTTTGTTTGTGAACTATGCAATAAAGAATGTTTGCATTATACTTACCTGAACATGCATCGCAAATTATGTCATCCACAATGCTCCCCTTCCCATACTTGTAAAGACTGTAATCAGTTATTTCCTACAGCATGGGGGCTTCATTATCATAGGTAGGTGATAGAATAACATTAGTTTATTGATGTCAGGATCTTTTACGTTTATTTCAATTATCCGTGGCTTCAAAAAAAATTGTTTAATGTATTTTTTTTTTGTACAGTGAAACAAACGAACAAAATTCATTTCTTTAAAAACAAAAATAATCAAATATTCTGTATTAATTGTAATTTTTCTCCGTGCACAACAGGAAAAGTTTGGTTAGTTGTAAGTTTTTGTGCACAACAAACAAAACCTATGTTTTATCTTTGAAAACATTTCAGTTTCACATTATGCGCAAAAACTGTTACACTGTAATTATGTACGCCTGTACATGTTATAGTGTATAGAATATAGGATAAGGTTTGTTGTTCACAGTAAACGATCTGCATTAAATTTCAAATATGTTTCATGTATCAGATCAGAAGTAGACTGGTCATGATATGGTTGTTTGTCTCTTCTAACAGAGAAGTCATACGTCTGAGCACTATAAATCATTCTTTTTTATTTAAGCAGTTTGTTGTTCTTCTAATTAATTTGTAAACAATGTTATAGCTTAATAATGTAGTACATACAGTATTTGATGTGAAATAATGTGAAATTCTTTTTATATTCTTCTTCTTTTCTGCTAGGATTATTATCAC
Organism: Callitettix versicolor; assembly: GCA_022606455.1. Lineage (NCBI taxonomy): Eukaryota > Metazoa > Arthropoda > Insecta > Hemiptera > Cercopidae > Callitettix > Callitettix versicolor. Next base: position 9,578,482 of record CM040182.1, read on the forward strand.
TGTGTTCAGTATATCTTCACTTAAAAAACTATATCTGACTCATGAGTATAGATATAGTTTTTGAAGATGGAGGTTCTCCGAAACGCGTCAACGAAAGTAGAATTGACGAAGCTAGGGAAGGCAGATCATTATACTGAACACAGTGAAATAATGTGTTTTACTGGTTCAAAAAAATTTCAATCATGCCACCCGGTCCTGTTCTTCCAGGATTACCACCCAATCAATTATTATAAAAGCAATCTTTTCGACTTGCTAATGATTTTTTTCAGGTTACTGTTGTTGGAATGATCCGCAACTTTTGTGGTTAGATCAGCAGTTGCAGTGGTTAGATTATGTGGGTCATTTAAAAAAATTTTTTTGTCAATTTTCTGGTATTTTTCTCACATTTATATTTTCAATTATTACCTAAGGGAATGAAATAAAGCTGTTTGATGAAAAAACCTGAAAATATTGCAATGTCCGAATAATGCATATTTACCAATAATCAGTAGTACAAAAATGAGGAAATTATGGATGATCGAAAAAAAGGGGAAACACTTGAATACTGTAACCGATATTATTGTTGTAAGTGATCAAGTAGCGGTAAGTTGTATTTTGAACTGTGGTATAACAGAAAAGATTCTGTTGTGTTGTTTTTGTGCTTTGTAACTAATTTGTTTTTTTTATATATATATATATATATATATATATATATATATATATATATATATATATATAATAGTTCAGAATATGAAAATGAAACTTAACATAAGACTTAAAAAAATAAAAAGATCTTGGCATACAGCTCTCGTTAATGTGATGGAAGCAAAATCCCCAAAATAATTTTATTATCTTGCCCTTTCTTTGAAACTCTGATTTCATCATCATAAACACCAATAAAATAAGCATATATTAGTATTTTATTTAATTTAATTTTTTTTTTTTTTTGTGTGTGTTTAACGTCCGACTATTGTGCACACTTGGGCTAATGCAGACGATGGGATGATTTATAGCACGGTATATAGATACACGGTAGGGGCCACGCGCATGTCTCCCCCACCACTTGCCGGCTGAAGTACGTCATCGAATCCCTGATCGAATCTTGCTCAGACGTAGTGTTCATTAGAAAGCAGTTTGTAATGTTAGTGTTAGAAACTATTATAGTAATTACAATAATAATTCCTTATATCTAACATTAATAACGCTGTTAATTACTTTACTTACTGAATTCGCTCATTGTCAAAACGGAAACTTTTTATTTTATACAATATTACATATTATTAAAGTAAAGTAAATTATAGGTCCATAGCTTGAAAAATTCCAGGTTATTTTTTGTTTGAAAGTTAAAAGCACATCACACTATGAATTACGTATCTGCGGATTTTCCGTGATAATAATGTGGTTGACTGTGAAAATGCACATCTCAAATAAAAAATTAACAACAAATTAAATAGCAAATAGGCATATGCCTATTATGCAAACAGTAAAGTAAAACATACGTATTTCTTAGAACTTACGTTTCAACACATATTATCAAAAAAAATATTCTTAAAATTAGTAACATTGCTTTGTAAAGCCACATTTTTATTTTTAACCAAGGCCAGTTCTTGTAATGCAAGTTGAATTTGTTCCTTCAAAAGTAAATTTTCTTTTCTTAAACATTTCATTTCCTCTAAAGAGGCATCATTTACAACGATATTTGTATTAAAATTACTGACTATGGAAGGGTGGGTTTCATTTACAGAATTACACGTTACAATTGCACCAACGTCATTTCCATTTACAGGTAATTTACCTGGTAGATTTCCATCGGACTCGTCAATAAGTTTTTTAATGTTTCTTGGTTTTCACGTTTTTTTAATCCTTGCAGCTCGTTCAGAATTGATACATTTATTTTCAATGGTGGGAATGTTAAACGTGGAATGACACCGATTTCAGCTGTTTTTAGGTTTCGTATTTAGTAATTTGGATTTAAAATCCTTTCGAAATCATCGTCATTAAAATGAAGTGAACAGACTTTAACATTATCAAAATTAAAATGATCTGCTCGTTTTTACGCATGAACCCACGCTTTTCTCAGGCCTTTGTCTTTTGGAATTCTGTGAAATGTAATTCCTTTCCCTTTACAATTCTTATCACTATTATAGCAACTGGCTATAACGCAATTAGGCATTGTTATGCATACACAATTATACAACAGCAAACAAAACAAATTATGTATTTTTTAGGATTCAAAACATAGGCTAATTAAATCTTTTCTTACACTTATTAAACCTCGACCACAAAACACAATTAATACCTTTTATTTACACAAAAAAGACCTTTTACTTAAAACAAACACTCACATAAACACACCGAATCTCCAACTACATTTACAGAACACCGCATTGTTAAGCGGGAAATTACAGAATGTAGCAGTGAGGATTCAGTGACGTCACGCGCGCGGTAGTCTACTGCGCACACCCACCGTGGCCCCTACCGTGTATCTATATACCGTGATTTATAACATATGAAAATGCCAAGCCCTGGCTGGGAATCGAACCCGGGTCCTCGGGGTGAAAGCCCAGTACGCTATCAACTAGGCCACCGAGGCGGCTTAGTATTTTAAAATTTCAGGTTTCATTTAAATATGAATATAAATCCAGACTGCTATGAAATATACTTTTTTTAATTTCAACTGAATTTGAAATTTTAAAATGCTAATATATGCATATTTTAACGTTGATTACGATTGTGTTATCAGATTTTTTAAAATATTCAAGATATATTTTTTTTAATGTGATATTGCTGCCATTGCTAACTATTAACAAATTTTACTGAATACCGAACTTGTACATGCTATTTAAATATAAATTTTAATTTTAAAATTAATTTTGTGTCAAGTTTGAAAGAATTTGGACTAAAATTGTGAACGTGAATGTGCTTTATATATATATATATATATATATATATATATATATATATATACACACACACACACACACACACACACCAATCCTCGAATAACTGAATCGAATTACCACCATAGAAGCACGATCTAATTCGTAAAAACACCGGATTTTTTAAACAGAAAATATTACAAAAGGGAAAGTAACTTTTAAGCGTCGAAATAATACCCAAATAGTGGTGGTAAAATTGAATTTCTCATTTACTGTCAAAGTGTTTGTTTGTTTTTTGCTTTGAAAGAATTACATGTTTTCATTCAATGACATAACCATGAAAAAATACCATTCTGAAAAAAATATTTACAGAATGCTGCAGATTCTCTTTTAACTGAGTGTATTTCTGTATTGAGTTGAGTTGAAGTAGTAGTTTTTGTCCATCACATTCACATATTTATTTGACATGGCAAAGTGTTGACCCGGCCAGACAACGGACAAGAAATTATATGTTGTAAACATCCACAGTCCACTTTGATATAGTCATATTTGTTACATTTATAGTAGATCTGCACGGCAGTGTCCAATCTGCTGATAGTGCAATCTATTGTAGGTGTTGTCATATAATTTTGTCTATATGCTGTGTTGACTATAATTTTTACTCCCTTATCAGTAGCGTTACATTAAATAAACCGACTAACCGACATTATTGTACTCACTGACAAGTCAACAACAGTTGTCTTTGTTAATAATATTAATAGAATATAATTATAACTGGTTAGACACTTGACCTTTCTTAATAATTAGGTTGTTTTTGATTATATTATTTGTCTATTACTTATGAGGATGGGGTGAAAAGTTTACTGCCTGACCAAGAAAAACGATGTTTTAAATTTTTTTTTTTTTTTTGCTTTATTTCTCAACATAATCTCCATTGAGACTGACACATTTCTCATAACGGTGTTCTAATTTAGTTATATCACTTTTAAACGTAGATTCGTCAAGCTCCTCAAAATACTGATTTACAGCTTTAAGCACTTCTTCATTGCTCCCAAATCTCTTACCGTCAAGCCAGTTTTTTAGGTTAGGAAACAGATAATAGTTGCTGGGGGATAGGTCTGGAGAGTAGGGAGGATGCGGAATCAATTCGAACTTCAATTTGTAGATTTTAGCCATGGCAACACTCGACGAATGCGCTGGTGAGTTATCGTGATGAAACAAAATTTTTTTCCTCGCCAAATGAGGTTGTTTAATTTGTGCCTCCTGCTTCAAACGTTGCAATAACTCTGTATAGTATTGACCAGTGATAGTTTTACCCTTTTCAAGGTAATCAATATATATAATTCCTCTTGCATCCCAAAAAACAGTAGCCATAACCTTGTTTGCCGATAAAATTGTTTTTGCCTTCTTTGGAGTTGGTTCCCCTTGTCCAGCCCACTGTTTAGACTGTTGTTTATTTTCAGGAGTGTAGTGGTGGACCCAAGTTTCATCAACAGTTATGAATCGATGCAAAAATTCGTTTGGATTACGCCTATACAGAGCCAAATTGTTGGTAGAAATATGAGGAGGCTCTCACACACACACACATATATATATATATATATATATATATATATATATATATATATATATATATACATTATTCACACACACACACCAATAGAAAACCTCGAAGAAAAACATGAAGTCAAAAATATAATCTAAAAACAAAAATCCGAACACTACAACAAATGTATTATAAAATTTATGAGGAGCACTTTAAAAATAATAGGCCAAAAGCGTATCAGAAAGCTATTGTTTGTTGTGTTTTGTGCATGAAGGAATGTAACAGGAAAGATTAGTCTATTGCTCCACTACATTAAGCAATAAAATGTGTTTTCCATTCATAAAATTTATTAGTTGACTTTCTAGGGTTTCTTACTAGCTTTCTGTTAGCTTTCTAGGGTTAATACCTACTACAGGGTGAAATTCTTATGTATAGTATGTCCACTAATGTAGCTCAACTACATTTTCATCCTTTTTATATTCTTCTTCTTTTCTGCTAGGATTATTGTCACTATGTTCAGTAGAATGATCTGCCTTCCCTAGCTTTGTCAATTTTACTTTCGTTGACGCATTTCGGAGAACCTCCATCTTCAAAAACTATATCTGTACTCTTAGATATAGATATAGAAAGAGTAGATTAGATATAGATATATGTATAGAGAGTATAGATTTAGTTTTTGAAGATGGAGGTTCTCCGAAACGCGTCAACAAAAGTAGAATTGACGAAGCTAGGGAAGGCTTCATTATACTGAACATAGTACATTTTCATCCTTCCTGTAAATACTGCTTCCAAATCGCTGTTGGCATTGCAGGGTAGTAAATTCTTAATTTTTAGAAAATGATACTTTAGCAGACAGCCAGCATTATTAGAAGTAACTTTTTTTTCATATGTGTATACGTTAATAAAACAACATGTTTTTTTATACTATGCCAAACTGAATGTTGTAAAACGATTTCAAAAATCATTATTTGTTTTGAAGGTATTGGTAGTTTTTATTCTAAATATGCAAAACTAATGATGATTTTTAGAATAATTATTTTTGAAAACGATTTAGTTGAGTTCAATACAAAAATTATTAAAGGTAAATAAAAATTATTTTCAGACGAAAGATGCATAATTTTCGATCTAAATTTCGTAAAATTAAAAAGAGGTTAAACAGTGAAGATGAAGACTTGACAATGTATGAATGCCCACATTGTCTGCGCCAGTATGCTAGCCCAGAAACCTTAGACTTACATATGAAACGACTTCATGTTCGGAACTCCAAACAATATGCAGGATATGTTTGTGAAACATGTGGCAAGACATTTGCTTTTAAAGTAAGTATGATATGGCTAATTAAGACATTGTTTTAAAACTTTAAGATACTGCAGAGTGTAACAATTAGGTAGATAATTATCCAGATTAATTTGGACTGAGGTTGGTGTGGACAGCGAGAAGTATAAAACTTTTGACAATGATTAACTCTTTGACCATGGTTCTCTGGTATGGTGACCAAAAGCTACACAGGTTACAGCAGGCAACAAATTAGGAAGCTTGCAGCAGCTTGGTGGCTTGTTGGTCACTGGTGCCTTCAGGATCACACCAACAGCTGCTCTGGCGGTCCTATCAAATATGCTGCCTCCGGACGTTTTGATGTCTGAAGCGAGACAGACCGCCTATAGGCTTCATAATCTTGGCGAATGGAGGGCTAGCATCCTTGAGGTGGGGCACTCCAAGATCGTCAAGAAAGTTCTAAAAGACTCAGTGTTGGACATGCTATCTGATAGTATGTCTTTATTTGACCTTTCACAGTTCTTTTCCATTCACGAGAGGCCTAGGAAAATGGCGCCTGGTATGTCCGGGTCAGATTGGTGCACAGATGGATCCCTGCATGATCAACAGTCTGGATATGGAGGATACTGCGAAACCACTGGGGCAGCATTCAATGCTAGCCTAGATTGGTATTCCAAGCTGAGATCTGTGCAATATCAGCATGTGTTCATCAAGTATTAGAGGAAGGACTTACAGGTAAGGACATTCTAATACTTACAGAAAGCCAGGCGGCATTACAGGCTCTCAGCTCTGTAGAAATCACATCCAAATTGTTATGGGATTCCCTCTGCGTCCTGTCATGCTAATGTGGTGCAATTAGGAGGGGTAGCTGGGCATTGTAAGATTGAGGGAAATGAGAGAGCAGATATGATGACCAAGAGAGGAGCTGCTGATCGACTAGTGGGACCAGAGTCCGCGTGCAGCATTAGTCGCACAACTGTGAAAGGAGCAGTAAGGAAATGGGCTAGGGATGAATACATCAAACGATGAGACAATTCCCTGGCCAAAGATCGGAAAAACGCCTTCTCGTTACCAGACCCTATACTGACAAGGATGCTTATTGAGTTTAACAGAAGGTCAATGAGGGAGGTCATTCCTAAGATCACCGGACACGACCACATTCGGAATCATCTATATAAGGTGGGATTGTTACAAATCGCGCCTGAGTGCCGTTTGTGTGGGCAGGATGTTGAAAGCGCAGCACACATACTCCTTGACTGCGAGGTCCTTTTGGACCTCAGCAACCAGATCAGGAGTTCAACCAGGACACCTTACACAAGATTTTGGAGCTCATTAAGGGCACTGGAGTCAGTTTAAGGTGAAGTGATAGGGGTACACAAAAAGCTCTTAAGCTGACGTGTCGGGGGCCACAGAGCCGCTGTTAATTCCCAAAAAGGAAAAAAGCTCTTTGACCACCACTGGTCATATAATCAGCTTTTAATAACTGTTTGAAATATTGTCAAGGGCTGATAAGATCAGCTTGCAAACATTGAGTACCACCATGGGTACCAATGTAATCAGTTCCATTGATACATCGATAATGCTTTCAGAATATAAATTATTTTATCGGTTTTGTTGTTCATGACTTTTAAATTTTATACACGTTTAGAAATGAAAGGCGTTGTTCTATTGGGAAGGTGTAATAGCTTAGAGATATATTAACTTAGAGATTCGTTTTTATTTCGACAGTATCGTGTTATAAGTTAGAGCTCGACTTTTGTAATAAGGTAGAGGTTCCCTACTGTGTATTAACTTAGAGACTACAGTTCTGTCAAGTGTGTTGCACCGTGTGTATATGTTGCCGATGCCGCTGCTTGCAGGCGCTTCAGTATCTTTTATCTAACAAGTAGAACTCGTTTAGTTAAAGGAAGATATAAAGTTGATTTGGATAGGTTTTGTTATGAAAGGCTTATGTAAAATGCTGTAAATGTATACTAATTTACATATGTAGTAGTAATAGTAATAATAATATAAAAATATTGTTTGAAGGCTGCTTTATTCAAACCATATCCGAATTGAATTAAAAAAACAACCCTAAATTTATGAATTAATTATTAATGAATGAGTTCTACTTGTTAAATAAAAGATACTGAAGCGCCTGCAAGCAGCGGCGTCGGCAACATATACACAAGGTACAACACTCGACGGAACTGTAGTCTCTAAGTTAGTACACAGAACGGAATCTCTATCTTATTACACAGGTCGGTCTTTAACTTATAACACGGTACTGTCGAAGGAAAAACGATTCTAAGTTGATAAATCTCTAAGCTATTACACATCCCCGTTCTATCCATTTATTACAATATAAAGTCTTAATGTAATCATATTTTTTTCTACTAGGAATATCATAATTTTGTAAATTTGTAATCTTCAAATATATATATTTGAACATATGGACCCACCCAAATTGTTTCATGACCCACTTGTGGGTCATAACCTGTAGTTTGGGAACCACTGCCATAGACAATGCACTTTATGTAGACATTTCCTACTGTAATCCAAAGGAAGATTATACAATACAGTTTGATAAAACATAACATATGAACAGAAAATAATATTGATTTAATTTGTTTATTACAGGGTTCTTGGCAATCTCATTGTGATGCGCACAATGGTATCAAAAGATTCCACTGCAAAGATAAGGATTGTGATAAACGTTTCACCCATAGAGCGGGGCTTAATAAGCATATGAAGCTTCACTCAACTGATCGTCCTTTCTTGTGTGAATATTGTGGCAAAAAGTTCAGAGATAGGACTGAAAGAGATAATCATATCCGTTCCCACACCGGTGAACGCCCATTCATGTGTGATATTTGCGGTCGCACGTTTCATACTCGAGCAGTATGGCTTGATCACTCAAGGTATGCAAGGTTCCTTTGTTATAGAGCTGATCAAACTGATATAGTGTTGTCTGATTATTGGTTAGGATATTCCTAATAACATGTGTCACATTTATAAGTGCAGTAGACCCTTGATTATCGGACCTACATAGGGGAAGATAGTTGATTAAAATAACTCCATGACTATCCCAAAAAAACAGTCGCCATCACTTTCCCAGCTGAAAACAGTTTTTGCTTTTTTTGGAGCCGGTTCCCCTCTTTGCAGTCCACTGTTTGGACTGTACTTTTGTTTCGGGCGTATAATGGTGTATCCAAGTTTCATCTACAGTAATTAATCGGCGCCAAAACTGGGATTTATTGCGCCTAAACTGCGCCAACAGAACATTGGAAATGTTCATTCGAACATGTTTTTGGTCTAACATGAGCAAACGCGGCACCCATCATGCGTACAGCTTTCTCATGTCTAAATGTTGATTTAATATGTGACAAACACGTTCTTTTGACATGTTCATAACATCTGCTATCTCTCTCACTTTAATTCAGCGGTCATCTAGCACTATTTGGTGAACTTTGGTGATTTTTTCGTTGGTAGTTGCAGTTTTTGGACGTCCCGAACATTTATCGTCTCCCAAGCTCTTACAGCCACGTTTAAATTCAGCTGCCCAAAATTTCACTGTGGTAAATGATGGTGCAGAGTCTCCATACACAGAATCCAACTCATCTTTGATTTGCGTTGGCGTATTGCCTTTCAAAAACAAATATGTAATGTCAGCTCGATACTCGATTTTGTCCATTTTCATAATAATACATCAACTCACTCAAACGACTGTTACATAACATCCAAAATGGCTGAAACTTTGGTGAGTAACTGTCAACAGATGAACAACGAAATTCGAGTTTTGCCACCGTCGAGTGCTGCTATCTTCATGTTGAGGTCGGAAACTTATCAGACCACCCTCGTGTATATATATATATATATATATATATATATATATATATATATATATTGATCATTGATCATTCAAGTGCAAAACTTGAATTATCTCTGAAATCAAATTTTCACGAGAGTGGTTGATGTATATGCAAATTTTTTTTTACTTAAAAAAACTGTCAAAGTTTTTAGCTAAAATTGAAGCATCCTAATGTTTCTAGTTTATAAGTTACTATCATCAAGGACTGTATAAAAAACTTGTTGTCTTAATGTGTTGAATCGGTCTTTAACTTATAACACGGTACTGTCGAAGGAAAAACGATTCTAAGTTGATAAATCTCTAAGCTATTACACATCCCCGTTCTATCCACTTATTACAATATAAAGTCTTAATGTAATCCACTGTCTTCTTAGTGATAGTTGAGAGAGTATCGTGTATTTCATGTTTTAATATTTAGGCTGTAATATCAAATACTAACAGTTTGCCTTTGTTATTTCAGGATCCACCTAGATATTCGTCCACATCGTTGTGATAAATGTGGTCAGTCATTCAGACGTTCATTTGCCCTAAAAAGCCACTACCTTATACATACAGGAGAACGGCCTTTTGAATGCAAAATTTGCGGTAAGGATTTCCGTTTAAAACAAAGCCTATCAACTCATATGAAAAAGGATCATGAGTTTCAAACAGATTCCGCTCAAGAAAATATAATTGGGAGAAATTTTGACATGAATAAGGAGTTAAAAAATAACCTCAACATGGAAATTGATAAATATGAAGAAAGTGTGATTCAGGAGGCTCAGATTATTGAAATTAAGGATGAGATGATCGATTTTCAAAACTACGGTCAGTTTATTACAAAGTCTATTATTAATAAAGACATTTCAAAGTCTGAATTGATAGCTGTTTACGAGCCACCGGAGATATTAGTGGACCAGGAAGTGAATGTAGATGGTGTAAGTGATACGGAACAAGAAATTTCTTCTTTAAGTACAACTTCGAAATTAGATTATACCGAAACATCCGAGGAAATTGGACACCCTGAATTAATAAATTGTTCAGAAATTAATGATAAAATATCTCTTAAGGAGACTACGGCCATTCCTATAGTTTATTATGAAGAACCAACAGGTTCTCCAAAAAAAAGGATAGAAGTAGATACTACACAAACACTAAGCAACTTGGAGTTACCTACAATGCTTGAATTCTGCGATATGATGAGTGAGTCAACAGAATCAAAGGAAAGTTAATTTAATTCTTATTTTAAAATTGTGCCTTAATTAGGTAGCACTAAATGAATTCAAAATATAGCGTCGCTTTACCTTCTAAGTACTGATATTTATAAGAATTTATTATTTTATACGGTAGTCGCTGCGTATTTTGATTATTGGGTAGTACATGTTTTGCAGCAGATTAGGAATCGACGTATTCTGAGGGCTAGTGTCATGTTCTGCAAAACATAAATATGCCTATAGATTTATTTATAAAAAATGTCAGATGCATTTTATTTTTTTAATATATAATGTTTCTTACGTACTGTATTACTTTAGTTACAATAATTAGAAAATACGGGAAGGTGTAATAGCTTAGAGATATATTAACTTAGAGATTCGTTTTTCCTTCGACAGTATCATAAGTTAGAGATAGATCTGTGTAATAAGATAGAGATTCCGTGTTGTGTATTAACTTAGAGACTACAGATCCGTCAAGTGTGTTGCACCGTGTGTATATGTTGCCGACACTGCTGCTTGCAGGCGCTTCAGTATCTTTTATCTAACAAGTAGAATTCGCTTAGTTAAAGAAAGATATATTATTAAAATATAGAGTTCATTTGGATAGGTTTTGTTCTGAAAGGCTTATGTACAAAACTGTAAATGTATACTAATTTACATATGTAGTAGTAATAGTAATAGAAATAATAATATAAAAATATTGTTTGAAGGCTGCTTTATTCAAACCATATCCGAATTGAATTAAGAAAACAGCCCTAAATTAATGAATTCATATAAACTTGTTGTTTTTTTTTGATAAAACACCAATATTTCTATTTTTCTATACAGATAATTGTCAAAAACAAACATTTAGATATGTTTTTGACCATAGTATTGACAATATATTCAACTGTAAACTATAAAGACTCTGAAGCGCCTGCAAGCAGCGGTGTAGGCAACATATACACACAGTGCAACACACTTGACGGAACTGTAGTCTAAGTTAATATACAGTACGGAACCTCTATCTTATTACACAGGTCGATCTCTAACTTATAACACAGTACCGTCGAAGGAAAAACGATTCTCTAAGTTAATAAATCTCTAAGCTATTACACATCCCCAAAAATACAATAATGGACACATTTTATACAAAAATACAGCACATTAAAGCTAACCTAACAAGAATATTAACATTTACAGACAGCTTAATCATCCGCAATACATTTGGTATAGATATCATAGATAACAAAAAATGCAAAATGTCGGTTATTTTAAATTTGTTTCTTCAAAATTTTTTAAAAACTGATATTCTCAAAAATTTAAATAATTTTTTATAAACATCTGACATTTTCAAGCAGAGGTAAAAAAGCATGGAAATATGACTACACTAAGTTTAAAGTGTATACGCACTGCATAAATTGATCATGATCAGTAATCACTGTACACGCTACAGCATAAATTGATCATGATCAGTAATCACGGTACACGCTACAGCATAAATTACAATGTATTAAAAATTAAGGCGATGTGAAACAGTACTGCACTGTATGCATCAGCTAATCACTAATCAAGAAATAGATGTCTTATTGATTGGCAGTTTGAAAGGAAAGGAAGAATGATGTAAAGGTTAACAGTTAAATAGGCCTATTTTGTGTACTGTACATATAACACACAGCCAGATATTCTCAGATAATGTGTATATAGTTAACAGTCAGCAATAATGCACTATAGAGAAATCATTTGTTTTTTAGTCACAATATGGATTATGCTCATGATTGGTGAATAGTATCACCATCTTATTAGTCACTGATCTACTACCTGTCCTAAATAAACCGACTCATATTGTATGTTGTGCTTTGTTTATATTCCTCATCTTTACTGAATCAATATACTGCATACAGTTTTATCTTGTTTGCCTACTTCACGAAAATGTCAGCCACTGCAAATCTCTTCAAACGTAAATGTGAAAAAAATCATTTTATCATAATGGCCACATTTAGATAAAATACAAATGGAATCTGTCTTTTGTGATTTGTTCAGTATAATCAACTGATCGGATTAAGCAGTGAATGAAATAATCAGTGACTACCATATTAAAGTATTAAACAAACTATTAAAGTATCATTTACCTTATTAAACAAACTTGCGTATTCAGTAAAAAATCCAGTTAATATTTCCCCATCCAGTTGAGATGCCGTTCCATGAACATTTTCAGAATTCTCTGTCGACTTATTAGACTGTGTGTTTATATTATGAGAATATGACGGAGACAGACAGGGAGAGAGAGAGAGGGAGAGATGCATTTTCTGTTAGCAGCGGTAATATTGCTTTGGAATCAATTTTTTTGTAAAGAACCAATTATTGCTGTATTAAAAAAAAATTTATGCTTTGATATGTGAATTACTATTTGTACCTCGCATTGATATTGAGTGACATGACGCATCATGTTTTATACGATTGAGTTTTTTAACCTTACGTACTGCAGGTTTTTTAGGAAATCTTTACTTTTCCAAATCCGAACTGGCTGGAAATCAGTTCAGATTTCAGAGCGTTCTGTTGTGTCTGGTAATCTGGAATTAATTTTGGAGCAAAAAAGCTAAATGTTTTTTTTTTGTAAAAATGTAGATTTAGGTGACAAATATATTTATTCATTTCAATGTAAATAATATATATATATATATATATATATATATATATATATATATATATATTTCTACAAATATTAATATTTTCACTTGTTTTATTAAATAGTTTTAATTTTTTTATAAATGTATAAAATTCACAAATATAATGCAAATAGTATAAGAGTGTGGTTGTTTTACTAATTATTAGCAACTGTGTTTTATTATATTGTGATTGGTTTAATAAATACGTCAGCAAGAAGTATCGTATTACTTTCTAATATCAGCCAAAGCAAAATGTAGACCAGAAATTTGAAAAAAATTAAGGTTTCTTTAATATGCTATTTAATTTTGTTTTTAAATGTTGTGTATTTTGTAATTTTATTCTTTATCAAAATAACTAAATATTTAATACAGTGGTACCTCGACATACGAGTTTAATTCATTCCGTAACCTTGCTCATATGTCAAATTGCTCGTATCCCAAAGCAATTTTTCCCATTGAAATTAATTGAAATGCCATTAATCCGTTCCAGCTCCCAAAACACCACCTCAGTTTTTTTGTAAAGTGTTTTTGAATAAGAAAAATGTATTTACAAGAAGAAACATTTACTTATAAATAACAAATACATATTCTATAAAAATATAATAAAAGAAAAAGTGAAGTGCTTACGGAAGCGCTTAATTTTCGTCACTGGTCTTCGCTTTTTTCATCACGCTTTGCTAATTTTTTTTTTTCACCTGCAGATCGTTTAAAAAAAGGTTAAAAAGATCGTCCAAGGAGGTTTGTTTCTTCATCTCTTTCAAGATACTGTGGAATTGAGTTAGGCAAGTTTCGTTGAACAACTCCGATGCACGACCAGTAGCAACCTTTTCTAGGTGATTTTTATCCACGAACTCTACAACTTTCTCCCACATTCCCAAGATCTCCTTTATATCTTGTAGAGATAACCTCCTCCATCGTTGGCTCCTCTTCATAACTAATTTTTCGTTGAACTACCGTATGCTGCTGCGCATGTAGATTCTGTAATTCCTCGGTTGTCAGCTCCTGAGACTGTTCCTCGACGAGTTCGTTCACATCTCTCTCATCCACCTCCAGACCCATGGATTTTCCTAAAGAAACAATCTCCTCTACCGCAGACACTTCGGGTTCCAATCCTTCGAAGGCCCTTTCAGCTACAGCCTCAGGCCATAGCTTCTTCCATAGCAGAGGTTAAGATCCTCATAACATCCAGCCAGGTCTGATCAATAATTCGTAGGCATATCATGATGTTAAAGTGGCCCTTCCAGAACATGCGCACACAGACTGAGATTTAGTCTGAGGTGGGAACAACTGTTAGACGCTGTACACGACACCAACATGCGCCCCGCCTGTTGGGGTCGTGTGCAGCGATGTAGTGTGTGATTCCTCGTATCTCAAATCTTGCTTTCATCTCAAAGCAAAATATCGCTCGCTCGGTGGCTCGTATGTCAAAACACTTGTATATTAGGGCACTTGTATATCGAGGTACCACTGTACCTCAAATTTTACTCTATCACATACGATTTGTTTTATCAAAAAGGGTGTATATTTTTTTAATGGTTTTTCTTCAAACAAAAATGTATTTTTATTTAACTTAAACTATACTATTTTGGTAAAATCTGGACACAAAAATACAATTTAATAAGACGTCATTAAAAACATTTTGAATATGCAAGGTATTAAAATTGTCCACCCTGGCATGTTCAACTAGTACAACCGAGCTTTCAAGTTATAATTGCAATATCTGCTAGATCCTTGTTGACTAGGATGGAGGGGGCTTGACTGAGAGGATATAGCTCTAGCTCTCATAGACATTCGTTAGGATTAGTATTTTTAAAAAGAGTTTTGAGACAGGAAAAGTATGTGAAGTTATCTCTCGGTTATCCTCATAACATAAGGGTTAACTTTAGACAAGTGAAAAATAAATTGCTTGGAAACACGAAAAATTAATAAATTAATGATTTTAATCATTTAAGGCAGATATAATTATAATTTAATTAAGGCATGATGATTATAAGTTAATTATTATTGTTTAAGGCATAATAATAATAATAATTATTGTTTAATCTAAATCATTGTGTAAGTTGTTTTTATTTTATTTATTTTTGTTTGTAAAACAAGTTATTTATATAAATATAAATCACGTAAATAGAAAGGAAATTGAAAATTAAATAGATATTCAATATTTCTTTTGCTTGATTGATACAGTAATTGTATTACAAATCCATTGTACTGCCACTAATCTTTATGGCTCAATCATTATAATCATTTAAGGCAGATATAATTATAATTTAATTAAGGCATGATGATTATAAGTTAATTATTATTGTTTAAGGCATAATAATAATTATTATTGTTTAATCTAAATCATTGTGTAAATTGTTTTTATTTTATTTATTTTTGTTTGTAAAACGTTATTTATATAAATATAAATCACGTAAATAGAAAGGAAATTGAAAATTAAATAGATATTCAATATTTCTTTTGCTTGATTGATACAGTAATTGTATTACAAATCCATTGTACTGCCACTAATCTTAAAGGCTCGATGGGTGAGGTGGTTAATTGATGGCTATTGGTCAGTGTGCTGCATACCTGAACTATTTGCTTAGTTTGCAGTTACACTGACCCCTCATCCTCATTTTTCTTAGGCATGTAATTTGATTCAAACTGAATTTTGACGTAATGGATTATTTGAGAATATTATAAATCAAATTAAACTTTAAAAACTCATTAACATTTTTATTTTTTGCTTTTATATACAGTTGTACCCCTACTTACATTCTCCCATACATATGTAATAGCTGTGTTGTTTCAACATACATCATTTATTTGAACTTATTTTAGTTTGTTGGTGACAAAAAAGGAAGAGAAAACAGTTCACCACCACACAACAATAGCGGTGGTGATCTAAACAACATTTTTTCATAAAACAATAAGGAGATTATTCATGCCACAGTTAGTGTAGATTGCACTTATTTCAGAATTGCAAAATGGCACAGTTTTGGAGCTGCACAGATAGCGAGCAGTCATAAAAATGCTCTGACCACAAAAGGATATTACACTAGATTTTAAAGGTTATGTGGTTTGGTGGCCTCGGGCACTGTGATAAAAGGACTTACTGTGCAGCAAAGCCTCTTGTACTGATGGCCTCAATGAATTTTAGTATTCCACTGAGTTTAGCATTCTGCTGTATTTCCTCAGAGTCCTGGAAGCCAAACACCATTTTCCTCTTGCTAACCAGTGTTCTGTAATGACTCTCATGATTATCCTGAGTTTACCTTTGCCCAGGATCTTAATGTTCCTGGCTGACAGCTCTCCTGTTTTGTGCTTTACTGCTTTGAGTTTCATGAGGCTAGATACAACCTCAGTTTCCTCCACCTCTATGCTGTTTTTACTCTCCTGGTCCACTTGTGCCAGTTATCCAGGGTTTTCTAGGTTTATTTTGAGCCAACAAAATCCTGTAAGTAGCTAGGGAATTATTAAGTCCACCTATAAGAGCCCAATGTGCAATGGTTAAAAAAAAAACTGGCATATAAAAAATGAAATGTAGTGATTGCCTAAGCTTCTATATCGGTCAGACATCTTGCTCTTTTAAGAAAAGATTTAAAGAGCACATACCCAGAAGTGCATTATCGACAAACTCGGCTTTCGCAAAACATCTTATGGACAAAAACCATAAATTCGAAGACATCCATACCAACATGGAAATATTACATTTGTGTCATAAAAGTAGTTATATGGATGTGATTGAAGAGTTTTGAGATTTACAAGAGCAAAAAATCAGACCCCCACAACATCCTCAATGAAAAACTTTCATTTAAATCAAATTTAATATATGACATGGCTATAAGTATAAATGACTTGAGTAAGTAACAAAAACTAACAGACGCACCGTAACTGATAACAACGACGGGCGCGCTACTAATGATGGAGACTCCACAGTCCGGAATGTAACGACGTAAGAGTCGTGTGTGTAGCTTGGCCAAGCTGAATTTCATGATGAATATTTTAAATGTGTAATTATGCGTAGTGTTTGTGATGTATGTTTTAATGTTTTGTTTGACTTTGTGACGACCTCGACAGAGGGATTTAACATTTTGTATGGCCTGAAGATGAAACGATAGAGTTTCGAAACCGTGGTAGCCTTTATGAGGTGAGTGGATAGACTACTGACAGGAAGAATAGTTCATAATCATTTATTATTTTAAGGCATAAAGCTAATTGAGGCTATTATTGTCTCCCTAAATGTAAGTGTGAGTGTGTGTTAGACTCGGGTACCGCGAAGGACATCTAAATCCTCTTAATAGGTGCAGCTAGTCTGCACCCCCTGCGGGGAATGTGAAAAAGGTAAGGCTTTATTAAATCTGGATATAACCTGGTTTCCATAATCCGCGTATATAAGTTAACCTCCCCCTTAGACACGCAGCCTTCGGCATACACTATTCCACCTTGGCTTGGGGATGAAAGAATCTAATCCAAGAGCAAATAGATGAAGAAATGTTAATTGAAGCTAGGGCATCTCGGGATTACCAAACCCATATTAAATGAATGAGCCTCTGAGGGGATTCATACAGTTAAGTAAGCAGATTGTCCTTTTACGAGAAAACATTTTGACTTTTGTGGCGTAGTAATAGTTACTTTTTGTATGTGATAAAATAAATATAAGGATAGTATGATAGACTTTTATTGTTAAATAGGCAAATAAATTTGAAGATTCCAAATATCATTATTTATTGAACTACCGAGTTTCAGTCTGTGTTTTTTTTTTTAATACAGCTTTTGGCAAAAAGCACATGAGGCTATCATCGCCGTAGAGTTTCAGTCTGAATGAGTGGGCAAGGTAAATTTATTGTAACAAATAGCATCAGTTAAATTAGACCAATTCATAACAACTGGCATATGGATTGTATGTAAATGTTGCTACTTATCTCTTAACAACATTGTTGGTCCACTGACAGTAAAGAAACAGTGCTTTAAAGCTAATGCCAAATTGTTATCCAAAGCTTAACAAAAATTTGCTAAAATTTTCAACAAATTTTTTATTAAATTTGATTTAAAAGGATTTTATGTGTAGTTTATTACTTCTTTTATATTACAGAGGAGAGGGTTATAAATATAGTAATAAAAAAATGTATAATTCATAAAACATTCATTGGTAAAAAGCTGTAATATACAGTTACACCAATCTGTAATCATTTTCAGGGCAAAAACAATATATACAATAGTTATATTTTTTTTCAAAAAATGGTTATTTTTATGGTTTTTTTAAAATCTAATTTCTAATATTAATATAATCTAGAGCCGCCTCGGTGGCCTAGTTGATAGTGTACTGAGCTTTCACCCTGAGGACCCGGGTTCGATTCCCGGCCAGGGCTTGGCATTTTCATACGCTATAAATCATCCCATCGTTTATTTATTGTCCGCATTAGCCCAAGTGTGCACAATAGTCGGACGTTAAACACCAAAAAATAAAAAAATACAAAACAATTTAATTAAAACTATTAATTAATTGTGTTATTATTAAACCTTTCACTTTGTTGAAGCTTTGAAATAATTAAATTATTTTTGTGACTGGAGAGCTGGCCTTGGTAGTTGTGTTTGTGCTGAAATATCGTCAATATCAAAAAGCTGTTACCATCTGGTAACAGTTTATATTGATACATTTATTATTGTTCGAAGAATGCTACCATATAATTATTTTTTGTTTTAGGTATTTATTTAAAAGAAATTTTTTAAGTAAATAAAATTATACTTTTAATATTGTTTGCAAGATATAGAACGTTTAAATCATAATTTGAAGTTATTTGGCTCAATGTCAGTAGGTTTCTTTACAAACTAAATTACTTTAGCAAATCTTAGCGCTTGGCTTGAAGTAAATATTTGAACAAAATATTGATAGTAATCTATTACTGAATATTTAATCTGGTATTGAACAATTGGGGGGTTTTAAAGACGTTATAAATGACTAGCTGTGTACCCGTGCTTTTTATTACAGTAATTTTCAGGCAATAAAAATTACAGCTGATTAATTTGAAAGTTGACAAACATTTTTCTGTTTTACAGTAAATTTCTGTTTGAGAGTTTGTTGTTAAAAGCAAGCTATTGTTACTGGCAGAATATAGTCATTTTTCCCGCAAAATAAAGTCTTATTGTACAGCTAAAGCTATTAATACTCATCAAAACTTTTAACATAACAT
Organism: Callitettix versicolor; assembly: GCA_022606455.1. NCBI lineage: Eukaryota > Metazoa > Arthropoda > Insecta > Hemiptera > Cercopidae > Callitettix > Callitettix versicolor. Next base: position 9,598,028 of record CM040182.1, read on the forward strand.
TGTCGGTTGGTTGACAAACTTTTTTTACTCCCTTGAAAATCTTCTGTTAGTGGGAACTAACATAACAAAATGAAGAGGTATCCTCAAAAATTTAAGTTCAGTGAGGAATTTTTAATAGATATAGAATAATTGCATTGAGTTTTGCATTATTCTGGCTCTTATTTCAAAACTAAGGTTTTGAAATGATTTATTTGCTATCACTTAGGGCCCAAGAATGATAACACCAAATTATAATGCCCGAGATTAAAGTTAAAAATTTACCCCATTGTGTTGTTACATCCGAATCAACAACTTTGGGAGGAATTTTGGAAAAAAACCTTTTATTTTGCACCTTCAAAGCCAAAGATAAATGTGTACTAAATTTCAGCTATTTTTATGGATATCGAGATACAGAAATAAAATTTAAAGTTTATACATCATTTTAACTCTTTAGGGGGAAATTTTTGAAAACCATTTTTTGTGCGCCATCAATACTTTAACTTTAAGCTGTAAAAGAAATTTCAGCTCTTACATTTTTTAGATATGGAGATATAGAAATAAAATATAAAGTTAGTTTTATATTATTTTTAACCCTTTAGGGGCAGAATTGTAAAGTCAGAAATAAACCTGTGTACCAATTTTCAACTCTACGCCTTTTAAATCTGGAAATATAAAGAAAACGTTTGTTTTTACTCATATTTTAACCCATTACGAATTTTCTTTCTTTATTAGTGCACCTCCGTAGACTAACTTAAACCTGTGTAGCCTACCAAATTTCAGCTCTGTTAAATTTTTATCTTGAAATTTTGCCAAACATAATATCCGTTTTTGTGCTATTTTAACTCTTTAGGGGATGGGATTTTGGAAAACACTTTCTTTGATCCCCAAATCCACAGATAAATATGTATGTTAAATTTCATCTTTCTACGTCTTGGAAGTAGGGATACAAGGATAAAATGTAAAGTATTTTTTTACCCCAGTTTAACTGTTTAGGGGTGGAATTTTTGAAAACCATTTTTTGTGTACCTTCAAAGTTAAAGATTAATCTGTAAATGAAATTTCAATTCTCTATGTCTTTTAGATATAGAGATATATCTAAAGGACCCGAGCAGTAGAGAACCCCGAACCCCTAACAAATGTTCCAGGTGTTTTATTGACAATGACAAGGAATTTTTACTTCGATTGTTCTTGGTACATTGTGCTGTGAAATAGGAGTGGGTTTCATGCCGTTGCAAACTATGTGGGTGTTGGACGGACAATAGTTAATTCATACGAGGACCCGAGCAGTAGAGAACCCCAAACCCCAAACATACTAAAAATTATCTGCATGCTGACATGTTATTGGAAAAATGCAGGTGGTTGTTGAAACTAATAGGTGACAGTGAAACTTAAGACCTTTTAGAAATACTGATTTACAATGCTCCCTGTGTAACTTAGACAAAATAAAAGACTTGTTCCATTTCCTTATGGTGTATCCAATTTTAAGAAGTTAAGAAGATGGCTCAAGGCAAACTTGTTGGATAGAGGTGAAGTTATCAACTTGTTGAATAGGGAAGACTGGATTTCACTCATTACAAACTGTAGACATGTATGTCAGTACAGATCTTGTGTGTGTGTGTGTGTTTTTTTTTTTTTTTTTGTATTTAACGTCCTACTATTGTGCACACTTGGGCTAATGCAGACGATGGGATGATTTATAGCGTATGAAAATGCCAAGCCCTCGCTGGGAATATCGAACCCGGGTCCTCGGGGTGAAAGCCTAGTACACTATCCACTAGGCCACCGAGGCGAATGGCAGTACTAGTGTACTGAGTGAATGGCATTAATGTTTACTTTAAAAACAAAAAATGTTCGAGAAGGGATTATTGTTGATAATGTTTGAGGTTTTAAATTTTATAAAAAGAAATAATAAAAAAAAGGATTGTTTCGATTTGTATTGTTGTAACTTTGTATAATTTTTTTGTATTTTTGTGTAAGAAAACAGAAATAAAAATTGTATAATTTTGTTTTTTCCCAGTGTCTTAATTAATTAATTCTTGAAAGGCGTCTCCTCTATCAGTCATAGACACTGGGTGTGTATTTTTTATTTTGTTATTTATATTTGTATTATTATATTGTATAAATTTGGTTACAATAAAGACGATTATCTATCTGTCTATTTTTATAATTGATTTTTATCATTTTTGTGTTTCTAAAACTGAAAAAATAAGGGATATGATTAAAAATTTGTTTCATTTTGTAATAAACAATAAGATCCACATATATTTTCATTCATATTTTGTAAAGTTGCTGGTATAATTGACACAAAATTTAAGGTATCGCTAGCAGATAACATCAACATTTTGTTTTATTTATCATACGAAAGATCAAAACAACATAGATGTATAATTTCTTACATAAAATACTAAATTTTTTGAATAATTCAAAGTGATAAAAAATTCAACATTTCTTGAGAAAACCTGTGTTTTGTAGATTGTTATGTGGACAGTTGTTGTTTGTATATTGTGTCATTGCGTATTTATTTGCAGGGTTAACAATCATCCGTCATTTTTAGGGCAAGTCTAACAGTAGTTTTGAATTGTTTTAACTTTTCGGTAATCAGTTTGTTACCTTTAGGTTTTAGGAATTTAAATCTTAGTTGGTCAGGTACGATATTAATATAACAACAATCATAAATCCTGCCTGAATAATAGATTATATTTTTACAAGTGGATATAAACAAATATCAATTTTAAGAAAGTTTGCATTTTTTTCAGTATTATATAACTCTCCAGTTCATAAAGTATTTTTTCATTTGAAGTAATATCAAATATTTCCTTCCAAATTTAAATTAAAATTAATTTTTAAAATTATTGATTTGGTTGAAACAGCTACCTTTAAATGCGTGTTTCTTATCATAATAAAATATCTATAATATTTTATCATAATATCATATGCTAATTATGATTAGTATTAATTCCTGTTGATCATAGTTTTTGTTTTTTCAACTTCTATTAATAAATTTCGGTAGGCCTAATTGTCAGGAACATGTCTCTCTAAGTTAAGAGTATTGTATGTTAAAAATCCTCACTCAGTTTATCACTGAAATATATTAACAATAATTGAAGTGATAAAACCAGTTTCAGATCTACAAATTTTTGCCCCACTCGTTTGCAAAATATCTGTAAGGCTACTTTATTACAAAATTTTGGTGAGTAAACAAACATCAATTTACTTCACAAAAAGTTATTTACAAACTTATAATTATGATGAACTTAATAATTATCACTAATTATTTTTTTATGTTAACGTTTAAGCCAACAGACGCGAGCATACGCAAAACGGCAACCACAGCAATAAAGCGGCCAAGTTTCTTAACAGCACTTAAAAAATACACCTTGTGTAAAGCGTGTTATGAAAACAGACTTGGAGAGATGGTTTAAATATTAAAAAATATAAACAAGGACAGTAATATATACATTTTTGCAGTTTACAGATGTATTCACCAAATGAAGAATTACCTTTAAATCTTTTATTTTACAAAATAACCGGATACTGGACAGCTGTAGCTACTGACTCCACATCACTTAAGAAATTTCCATTTTATTTGGTTCAACTGGTAATTGTATCTTGTTGCTACTTTCTGTTCATCTTCTTTGTACTGTATGATTTACTCCTGCTCACAAATAATATTGTAACGTCAGTAAATAAAATTGCCTTTTTTACTACAACTCTCGAATCGACATTTAAAACTATTTACATTTATACGAAACGTAAACAAATGTACCGCTTGTACCCGATATTTAGAAAAGATTTCTTATCGTGCACGCATTTTAATGAAACTGCAAGTAACAACATTCTAAGTAAAACTGTGAAATCTATTAATTTTTGGAGTACCTTGTTTGTAACCGCCATAATGGCTACTGCATTGATGTGGTCTTTTTATCCACTGGGAATATCACTTTTCTTGGGTGACCTTTCAAATCTGAAAGTTTTCAATGTCCATTATCCCATAGAAAATATTGATTCCATTCCCACTTACTTGTCACTGGTTTATGTTTTTGAAGCTCTGGTCTCGTTTTACAATGGTCTATTCCTGGCTATTTCTAACGGTTACATTATAATGATGACGTTCGCCTTAGATTCACAGATTAGAATTATAAATACTTGCCTAAAAGAAATTAATACGAATATTAAAAGAAAGTTGGCAGAAGAATACGAGCCTGAAAGATGCAATAATTATAGCAAACATTCTGAATTGTTACTGAAATGCAGAACAAATAAGCAGACAACTCCGATCTTGTGCCCGGATTATATGCTGAAAACTTTCATAACTGATCACAAAAGGATATTACAGTGAGTATTCGCAATTATCAATTGTTGGGTAATTCAAGGTTCCAGTGTTTCGAAGGTGGCTATGACACTTGTCAGTTTACTGCATCTCTGAACTTTCTCACCTCAGGGATGTAAGTTCAAGATTGCCGTTACTGCCTTCAGTTTTACCCTTTTCATTAACACTAATCCCTCATCCTAATTAGTCTAACTGGCATGAAGTATGGATGTTGGAAAAAAAATGAAAAACAATATATTTACAATTTTGAATACTTTTTTAGCATAAATTTTAAGTAAATATCTGTTAAATGGGATAATCCTATGATCAAAATTTAATGTGAAAACAATTAATGCCATAAATACATTCAGAATTTATTTATTTAAAGTTGTTCTGTATAAAATGAAAAGAGAAGACGTAAAATAAGAGATGTTTAATATTATACTGTAAGTGGTATTTACTGACTTTATTTATTTTATTTACCGACCAGTATCAAACAAAATGGGAGGAAATTTGTTGGGTATTCAAACAGAATATTGGTTGCAGCCACTTTAAGTCCACCTTCCTATTAAGTATCCAGTTTTCTTTTAAATATTGCACTTTACTTTGACTTTGGCTGATATTATTTTGTTGCTACTTTGGTTTTTGGCCACTTTAAGCTCCAATTTCCTTACTAAGTGTCCAATTTTGTTTTAAATATTGCACTTTACATTGACTTTGGCTGATATTATTTTGTTGCCACTTTGGTTTTTGGCCACTTTAACTCCAATTACCATACTAGGTGTACAATTTTGTTTTAAATATTGCACTTTACTTTGACTTTGCCTGATATTATTTTATTGCCACTTTGGTCTTTGGCCACTTTAAGCTCCAATTTCCTTACTAAGTGTACGATTTTTTTTTAAATATTGCACTTTACTTTGACTTTGGCTGATATTATTTTGTTGCCGGCCACTTTAAGCTCAAATTTCCTTACTAAGTGTACAATTTTGTTTTAAATATTGCACTTTACTTTGACTTTGCCTGATATTATTTTGTTGCCACTTTGGTCTTTGGCCACTTTAAGCTCCAATTTCCTTACTAAGTGTACAATTTTTTTTTAAATATTGCACTTTACTTTGACTTTGGCTGATATTATTTTGTTGCCACTTTGGTTTTTGGCCACTTTAACTCAAATTTCCTTACTAAGTGTACAATTTTGTTTTAAATATTACAATATACTTTGAATTTTTCTGATAGTACTCTGTTCTTATACCGTGATAATCTGACAATAGCCTTAGTTGCTGAAAAAAATTATTTACTTGTTTTTAATGGTGTTCTATGATTCACTTTTGCTTATCATACAAATTAATTAGGTTTGTTACATAGTAAGAAATATAATTGTAAATAAGTGACAGTTTATTATGTTGCAGCAGTTTACAATATCAATACACTGGGAGGGTGCAAAATTTATTTAATTACGTCATACCGTAATTCACGAGTATTGCTTCATAAACTTTTATTACTAGTAGAGTAACTCTGAGCTCACTTAACACTTGCACTTGGAGGGCCACTATGTGTGGCTATCAATGATCTTCTAATCAGATCGGGTAAACATAACATAACTCAAGTGGGCCACTAAGTGTGGCTTGCACTGTTTTGCTGTTAGGTTCATTGTGTGTCATACCTTGGTCATGCCTAATGCTCAAAACTAAATAACACATGTTTAAATGTATCCTTTCAAATCAGTAACCTTTATCGATCAAAATAATAGTTTTTAGATAAGATTTTGTAATTAATATTTTTGTCACTGAATCATGTAACATTTATTGAATTTTTAGTTCTTAGGTAAGTATTTTGTTAATGTATTGTTTTTTATTCTTGAAAAAACTATGTTAATTTATGTAAATATGTGTGAAAATGTTTTTAATTAACATTTTTATTTACAGAATAAATATAATTTTATGAAAAGCATTAATATGAATTATATATAAAATAAGCTTTGAGTTATTTTGACATTATTATATATTATTATTGAAATGTATAATAAATAAATGTCTCAAAATTTCATTTTAAAAGACTAAAATATTGACAAACATTCAAAAACCACCAAAAAAGCTTCAAGTGGGAGAACAATACATTGAGATAGTCAAAGAATTCAAGTATCTTGGGGAATGGATCAGCTGGAACGCCCTAGAGAAAAAAGCTATGGAATCTAGGAGAAATAAAGTTGAATTAGCCTTCCAACTGACCAAGGACACATACAACAAGAAGTCCCTCTCCTGGAATACAAAGATAAGGCATTATCATACGGTAATTAAACCAGAAGCCTTATATGCAGCTGAAACATTATCTCTCACAACCCAGGGCCCACTTGAAAGGCTGGAGATCAAAGAAAGAAAGATATTACGAAAAATCTTAGGCCCCAAATTCCGTGGGGCCTAATTACTCCGCATCAGTAATGACTCTTTACCAAAAAACTGAAACACTATCAGACACAATAAGAAAAAGGAGAATTGATTTTTATGGGCACATTCTCTGAATGGACGAAAATAGACTAATCAAAAAAATGTTTGACTACTTTTGCAATAGAAGAGTCAAACCACTTTGGTTTAGAGAAACAGAGAAAGACATAACAGAACTGCAGATCACTGAAACTATGCTCATGGACAGAACAGCCAAAACAATAACAAAGGACAAGAAGCAACGGTTCCAAGGCAAAGTCAAATCCAAGCCAACGATCCAAGTCTCTGACGAAGAAAGAAAAGCAAGATCACAACGAATGAAGCAATACTGGGCTACGAGGAAGGCACAGAACATTAAAAAGTGATTGATTTAGTGTACCCCAAAGTTGGGTGAAACAAATAAAGAGAAATAAATGTCAACCTAATATGATAATCTAATTAAATGAAACAGTATAAACACAAATTTCAAACATAGATTAATACACAAATAATTACTTTTTTAATAATAAAATTGTTGGCAATAGTATTTTATAAATCAATTCAATATAAAGTCACAAAAAACATAAGCAAGTGGCATAGCAATTTAGTTCTACATATAAAAATTAACACAATATGTACAGTATTCAAGAATTGGAAATATCATTGGTTATTGTTTGAACAGTTAATATAAACTATAATTGGAGAAGAGAAGTAGCATTATAAATACATATACAGTACCAGACTGGCATGTTTCATGTAACAATGATTGTTTCCCTGTCCTCCCACTTTCAGGTCTTAAAAATGCATGTTTTTGGGTTGGCTCTAGCCAGCACACAACTGGGTGTGTAATCACTATTTTTAAATTATATATACCTGTCACAAACTATTACAGATAAACAACATGTTTTACTTACAGTATATGTCTTCAAATTAGTTTGAAAAATCAATAACAGAATAGTTTTTACAAAAAATTGATATCAGTTTTTAAAAAAAGCAGAGTTTTGGTGATTAAACAAGTAAAACAGAGTAGTTTAGCTGTTTACCATCCCGTCTAGAACTCAACTTTGTCAAACTTCTCTTCCATAATGATTTGCCACTAAATCAGAGAATTTAAATAAGTGAGTATCACAATACCAAAGATAAAACCAAATATTTACAATATGAAAAGGAAACAATTGCCAGACCTCCAAGTGACTGTGAAATATTTTACATGCTTTCCACTACACTTCCATTGAGATTTATTTCATATATTTTTCATTAATACATTTGTGTAAATTGTAATCTAAAATTTTTGATTTTTCAAAATAATAATATTTTTAATCAAGCTTTATTTTTGTTGTACAGTGTAGTTCTTATATTTTGTAAAGTTCATGTTAAAATTAAAATTGTATAATTAATATTTTTCATGACAATATATTCTCTATATAGCATATCACCTAGTTATTAAATTTCAGAATTTATTCTGTACTATTTTAGCCTATATCAATCATGTTTGTTAGTATATTTCATTTGCAAACAAAGTGAAATTATTTCAGGACAATTGAAGAAATTGAGGCCATCTACAATCCTTTGAATCTATTCCAGATGATTATAAGTTTGGTGACGGTTTCTGTCCTTTCTGTATTATTCACAGTAAGTGAAAGTTACAGATATATATATATATATATATATATATATATATATATATATATATATATATATATATACAGTGGTACCTCAACATACAAGTTTAATTTATTCTGTAACCTTGCTCGTATCTCAAAGCAATTTTCCCCATTGAAATTAATTGAAATGCCATTAATCCGTTCCAGCTCCCAAAACAGCACCTCAGTTGTTTTTGTTAAGTGTTTTTGAATAAGAAAAATGTATTTACAAGAAGAAACATTTATTTATAAATAACAAATACATATTCTATAAAAACATAATAAAAGAAAAAGTGAAGTGCTTACGGAAGTGCTTAATTTTTGTCACTGGTCTTCGCTTTTTTCGTCACGCTTTGCTCATTTTCACATGCAGATCGTTTAAAAAAACTGTCCAAGGAGGTTTGTTTCTTCTTATCTTTCAGGATATTGCAGAAATGAGTTAGGCAAGTTTCGTTGAACAACCCCGATGCACGACCAGTTGCAACTTTTTCGAGGTGATTTTTATCCACAAACTCTACAACATTTTCCCACGTTCCCAAGATCGCCTTTATATCTCTTGTAGATATAACCTTCTCCATCTATGATTCCTCTTCAAAACTAATTTTTCGTTGAACTACCGTATGCTGCTGTGCATGTAGATCGTGTAATTCCTTGGTTGTCAGCTCCTGAGACTGTTCCTCAACGAGTTCGTTCATATCTCTCTCATCCACCTCCAGACCCATGGATTTTCCTATAGAAACAATCTCCTCTACCACAGACACTTTTTGTTCCAATCTTTTGAAGGCCCTTTCAGCTACAGCCTCAGGCCACAGCTTCTTCCATGCAGAGGTTAAGGTCCTCGTTGTAACACCCAGCCAGGCCTGATCAATAATTCTTAGGCATATCACGATGTTAAAGTGGTCCTTCCAGAACATGCGCACACAGACTGAGATCTAGTCTGAGGTGGGGGAAACTGTTAGATGCTACACATGAGCAGCGGTGTAGTATGCGATTCCTCATATCTCAAATCTTGCTTTTATCTCAAAGCAAAATATTGCTCGCTCGGTGGCTCCTATCTCAAAACACTCGTATATTAGGGCACTTTCGTATATCGAGGTACCACTGTATATATATATATATATATATATATATATATATATATATATATATATATATATATTATATATATATATATATATATATATTTGTAGCCTATTTGTTATGTAATAAATTATAATGTAAACATATTTAATAATGTCTAATAATGTTGTAGGGCTTACTTTACTATTGGCCCAATAGTTATTTATTTATAAAAATAAATAAATAATTTCTTCAAAAACTCAATAAGCTTTCCTTTACCTCCAGAAGGGGAATGGTTCACAGTTTTTTCAATTTCATATTGTGTGCTTCGCAAACTCGTTTGGTTTGGTATTTGGTTGTTTTAGTATAAGCCTACAATCTGGTAATTTAACTTGAAATGGTACAGTAACTGACTACACAAAGCTGTACTTACATGCTTGAATATTTGTCTTGCATAAAGCACTGCCAAGAGCCCTAATTACCTCAACAGTTAGAACCAATAACCTATATGGTATAGGGGAAGCACTTGAATATGATTCATTGATGAGTCAGTCAAAGATCAAACTCATTGTACACCTCCAATAGCATGCAGCAACAGATTTGACATCTCTAGTGTCAACTTATTGTATGCATGCAGCAGCTGATTTTGTGTATGTAGATGACATTTTTTAGTAAAACTGGAACTTAGTGTCTAAACTCACTTTTAGATAAGATTAGATTTACTAAAGGTTATGGGGTTTGGTGGACTCTGCACCATGATCAAATGAATTATAATGGCAATTAAGCCTCTCGAATTCTTGTTCAGTAGGCTGGTGCCTTAAATGAGTTTTAGCAGTCCACTGACTGGCTCATTCTGCTGGAGGCCCTCAGGGCCCTAGAAGCCAAACACTCTTTGCCTCTTGCTGGTGTAATCATGAGACTATATGGCCAGCAGTTTCATATTCCTTCCTGCATAACCAACACACTGTTTCCCTGTGTTACATTCCTAACCCATTCATGTGCATTATTAGAACTCAGTGATCTGTATTAAGTTCTATGGTTTTCTGAGTTACTACTTGCGCAGGAACTTAATGTTCTCACCCCCAGTCATCGCAACCCTATGAAGATTGTGTTTCCAAGCCTTACATATTTTTTTCCTGAGGATATTATTTTTTTCTTTCGTATGTCAAATATTACGATTACAGGTATAAAGTCTCCAATATTCAAGAACTAAGATTAAAAATACAGATTGCCTTCACAAACATCAGCAATAAAATATGTCATGCCATGTCATCAGAGTTAGATCAACAAATTGATTGTCTTTTGACCAACAACAGGAAGCGTTTTAAGGTTTATTAAAAAAAATTACATCAATAAAACTAAACAATATTGTATCTATGTCACTTCTAATTAAAACATGTCCAATATATATTTTAAATATATTTTAACTCTTAAAAGTTATTCAGTTTTTGTTTGTGTTTTACATGTTGTATTTACCGAATAATCAGTTTTGTTTTTATTGAAAAGTAATTACATCTTGATGTTTTTATCAGATGATTGTTTAAGATGTTGGATATTCATGCTTTGAGACAGAGAAAAATTTAAATTCACTGTCAGTAAAAATCAGATAAACTAAATTTGATTGTAATACTGTAATTAATTGTTATTATTTATTAGTATAATTCTTTTTTTTTGTGCCTGCTGTATTTATTTCTACATATAATAACAGTATTTCTATTACTGTGTGCTTAACTAAATAATATTACTAGTACTGCGCTTGGTTTTATACTAAACAAATTAACAAGTTCAACTAAATAATAATTTATTTTTTCTTTCTAGGTCCTATATTATTTCATTTTAAAATAAGTAAGTTTATCTTATAATAATATGTTTGTTATTATAAAAATTAAAATAATAATTGTATTTACAATTTTATTCAAGGTTCAGATTTCCAGTAACAGTGGTTCAGCAGACATAACAAATTTAAATATATCAAAAATGCTACTCTATACTGTTTGTGGTATAGCAGAATTATATTTGTTCTGTTGGTTTGGAGACACCATCACTTCTCAAGTAAGCATTACTTTCATGAGAAAAATTTACCTTATGTAAATGTATTGTAGGTAAGAAATATGCCTTTGAACAGTTACGAGGGTTGATCAAATATAAACGAGACTGACTTTCTAAAAACTTTTCCGTTGGACATTGAACTCTAAAGGGTGGGGTTTCAGGTAGCCTGGGAGGTTTGGGACAGGCGTAGACGGGCAACATTTCCGTTCGGACCCTTCAGTATAAAACTATGCAATGAGTGAGATTGAAGTGCACGTTTCCGTGGAGCAGAGAATTATTATTAAGTTTTTGGCCAAGGAGGGGGTCAATCCGACTGAAATCTTTCGTAGATTGACGGCTCAATACGGGGACAGGACCCTGTCAAGAGCTCGCGTTTTTGCTTGGCACAAGGAATTCGCCGAAGGACGGGAAGCAGTAGAAAACCTCAGCCATGATCGTCGCCCGACCACTTCCGTCACGGACGAAAACATTGACGCTGTTCGGAAGCTCCTGGACGAAGACAGACGTATATCGCTACGATTTATTGCAGATGAACTCCAGTTGAGCTATGGTAGCGTTCAAAAAATCGTTACATCAAACCTGGAACTCAGCAAAGTATCTGCAAGTTGGGTTCCACGAATTTTGACCGACGTTCACAAACGGCATCGTTTGGAGATTTGCCAGCGACTATTGACCCAATTTGAACGAGATGGTGAGGCATTATTAAACCGGATTGTCACCTGTGACGAAACATGGGTTCACCATTACACTCCCGAGTCGAAACAGGCAAGTATGGAGTGGCGGAAGAGGGGAGAGAGGGCGCCTCTGAAGGCCAAATCACGATCGTCGGCCGGGAAGGTAATGGCCACTGTATTTTTCGACAATCAAGGCGCGTTTCACGTCGATTTCCTCCATCAACGAAGCACAATAAATGCACAATATTATTGCGATGTTTTAGAGGCCGCAAAACAGTCTTTTCGTAGGAAAAGGAAATCTAAACCGGCGAGAAACGTCATTCTTCTTCACGATAATGCCCGACCACATTCGGCGAACGCTACGAGGCTTAAACTCGATCAAATTGGCTGGGTACCAATGGAACATCCCCCATACAGTCCAGACTTATCACCCTGCGACTATCACCTGTTTGGGCCACTCAAAGAGGCGCTTGGAGGCCAGCGTTTCGAAGACGATTCTGCGGTGGAGACCTTCGTGCTCCAATGGCTCAATGAATGCCCGAGAACTTTTTACGAAGATGGAATTAAAAAACTTCCAATCCGGTGGGAAAAATGTGTTACTCGTGCGGGAGACTATGTAGAAAAATAAGTTGTATCAAGAATAATTTGTAAGTAAGCAATAATTTTTTTAAAAAATCAGTCTCGTTTATATTTGATCAACCCTCGTACAAAGATAGAAATTAACAAATTTCGTGTATAAATTGAAGATATTTACAAGTTTTTATTGCATTTTTTACATAATAGTAGTAGTATTTAAAATAAATCAAGTGCTTTGAGTGAGTGACATTTCGTTTTGAATATGTGTATGGCAGTTTAAGGCAGTCTAAGACCTGCTAACAATTGTATTTAATAGATATAAAGTTGATTTTAATCTGCCAAGCTGTGTCCCAGTGAAAAGCAGAGAATGGGCTTTTTACTGTAACACACAAATAATCGGACATTTTGAGTGCCATCATTTTGTTTCAAATAGATGTGTGGCAGTTTGAGATTACCTTAAACCTTAGTTTAGGAAAGTTCGTTAAGCCGTACTCCTATGAATATCATACTGTTAAGATTTAGGAAAAATATTAATTTTTAGTTACCAGTCTTAAATATTATAATGAGGTCATAGCCAAAGAATGAACACTATTGACAAAAAACACAGGTAAAATTACGAAACTGCTGACATACTGCCTGTTGCAATAAGCAACAAGGTATGTAGAACAGCAGTTGAAGTAAAAGCTCGGGGAAGAAGTAGGGCGGGGACAGTCGATTCCGGAGAGGCTGGAAAACTTTGCGTCAGCACGATCTACGGAAGCACCATTTGTTAGGGGTACGGGTCCTCTACTCTTCTAGTCTACTCGGGTCCTTCAAACAATTTCCTATTGGCGGTTCATCAAAAAAATTACCTTTAATACTTTGAGATGTGTTACCTTACATTTATCTTATTACAGTTACAACTATGGTTGGTGGCAAACCCAAGAATGAATAGTACTGTCTTATGTGAAATAAAATGTTCTCCAAAATATGTACTAATATATTCAAGCCAAAAGTATAAGGGGAAGAAGTGTACGATAATTGTCTACTTACTTTTACCGCCGATTTGCCACTTCTCAGCATCGCCCGGATGGAATGCTCTTCCGTAGATCGTGCCGATGCAAAGTCTTCGGGTCTTCACAGAAATGACCGTCACCTGGAATATACTGACGTTCCAGCCCCTCCGGAATCAACTGTCCCCGCCCTACTTCTTCCCCAAGCTTTTATTTCGACTGCTGTTCCACATACCTTGTTGCTTATTGCAACAGGCAGTATGTCAGCAGTTTCGTAATTTTGCCTGTTTTTTGTCAATAGTGTTCATTCTTTGGCTATGACCTCATTATAATATTTAAGACTAGTAACTAAAAATTGATATTTTTCCTAAATCTTAACAATACAAATAATGCGAAAAATCAAGATTTTCGTGTTCACCAAGCCATTTTAAACCATAAAAGATTATTTTTTTTAAATCCAACCTTATTGCAAATGTACATAATTAGGGGAACTACCGTACAAAATTTTAACTTGTAGGCTTTTTCGTTATTGAGATACAGTAATCAGAGTGTTAGTGTGTGACTTTGGCTTTTGTATACTTTATAGATTTGGTTTGAGTGCATCAGGGAACATTTGTTTGCCTCTCAATATCTTTCAACTTGCATGTTGCCTATAAATCGATTGATATGAATTTTATACATAGTTTCAGTTTGAAGTATTCATTTTTTTGTATAAACACATGCTAAATTGGTCAAAAGAATTCTTACACCTGCAATAAGCCTCATGTCCTGTTTCTTAAAGTAGATCAATAAAGAAAATACCAGGCCCTTAGTTAAAGTATTTATTGGAGCCTTTTAAGGACTTACAAAAGTTTTAAAAATGATCATTTGTTTATGGTACAAGTTATTATTTTTTATGATTTCAGGTATCAAGTTGTAGGAGCTTAGTAACATTCCTTATTCATGATACTAAATGATTTTAAAATAAATAAATCTAGTTGATGAACTGCTATATTTTCATTGTTACTTCACAAGTTTGATTTTTGCAGGCAGAGAATCTCTGTGATGGTTTTTATGGTAGCGGTTGGCCAGAAGCTTATAAAAATATCAAGAACAGTGTTCGTATATCTATGACAAGGTGCAGAAAACCAGTTCACATTACAGCTGGAAAATTTTATTCTTTAGACTTGTTTATGTTTACATCTGTAAGTTACTAAATTGATAACAGTATAATATTACTATCTATTTATACACAGTAGAACCCTTCGTATCATCACCTCCGGCCCATGGTCAGAACACAAAAAAAAGTTTGATAATCAGAGGAGCAAAAAAATTCAGTGTACGTTATTATACAGTTTTAAGCCCTCGGTCAGTTCCCATATCGGATGGCATTTAACAAAAACAATTATTTTGAAAATATTTTTAATCATTCTTTACAGTAGGTCGTAGTAAGTACTTCAAGAACTATCAGATACATGTTTTCTCCATAGTTGTAGCATAAGTTATTAATCAGTATAGCAAGAGGAGGTGAATAACTA
Source organism: Callitettix versicolor (assembly GCA_022606455.1). NCBI lineage: Eukaryota > Metazoa > Arthropoda > Insecta > Hemiptera > Cercopidae > Callitettix > Callitettix versicolor. The sequence goes on from CM040182.1 coordinate 9,613,249, forward strand.
TACCATGTTGACCTTTGTTAACCCTAGAATGAACGGGCAAGAAAAAGTTACATAAATGGACGGGCTGGTTCTGACAGACCCAAGAATTAAAAAAATCTACAAATAATTTCAAATTATTTTTATTGGTTAAAAAATGTTTGTATATAAAACCTTGAAGTGCTTTTAGTAGTATAACACTATTTTAACAAAATAATATTGCGTTCAAGTAATGGTATAAAAAAACTAAGTAATCTTGTACATTTTTAACAAAAAATTACATGATTTTTTAAAAAATAACATTAATAAGGTAAGAATTTTTAAATTTTGATTGGGTTTGAATTTACCTATTATATAACCAATGATTTTGAGGAAAAAATATTAAGAATTAATTAAAATACAAAAATAATATGTTTTTGGAGAGGAAAATAACATAATTTTTACAGCAATCGCTACACAACATTTCACTGTGGTTAAGACATAACCAAATTTTACACTCTTTGCGAAAGTATTTTGTTTTGCTATCTTTACACATGGAGCATCTTCCACGCTTTCCTGGAGCAGGGTTCTCTTTAGGTTGAGCTTCATATCCAGAAAATTTAGTTGCTAACTGCCGAATCTCTCGTGGGAGGTTGTTTTGCTGATCAAGTAGGGTTGCAGCATCTGTTTTGACAAGTTCTTGTCAACAACAAAAGCACTGCACTTATACTTGTTTAAACTTGTCAATAATATTAAAATGAACAAAAGTAAAAATTAAAAACAGTCCTAAAACACAAATCCTGCTTTGTCAGAAAAAGTAACATGAGCGGACGGGCTGAGTCTGACAGACCCACAAGATATTCAAATACGTGACAACTGATGACTAAGAGCTGAATTGACAAACATGCAACAGTAGCGCATTCTGTAGTCTTTTTTAGGAAGGTACAGAGAGAAATAACGGTCTGCAACGCCAGTGACCTTGAATCTAACGTAATTTAAAAACGTCTGGGTCTCACAGACCCAGCCAGTCCATTCTAGGGTTAAATCACTAATAAATAAGGCCCCTATAATTTGTCATTTTTGAACAATTTCAGCCAAGTTAGAGCTAAAAATACTGTACCATACAATAAAGTTCTTTTATTGATAAAATATGATCTGTAACATAGCACCGTTTTGATATATTTATATGGTCTCTTTACCATTTCTCAATGCACTTACTTCTGGGCACAAATTTCACACTTTTAGAGTGTGGTTATTTAATGAATACTAATTTTTGCCACCTTATAATTCATAATATATAGTTTTTACATGACTTTTGTATTTTCTTACAATGAATACTATAAATTTACCTTCATTAGCAAGCATAAGAGTTTCTGTAGTGATGCCATGAGTCAACTTGTGGGTTGCAACTCTAGCATATGAAGAAAATTTAGCCCCACAGATGCTGCATGTGTAAGCGTTCGCAGGATCCGACTTGTGCAATGTGAAGCGATGTTTGTTGATGTCATCATGAGTTACATAGCACGCATCACAGTACTCACATCGCAAGACCTATGTAAACACAGTTTGATTTTAAAGCAATTAGCAAGCGGCTGTCTCGCTGACATGATGGAAGCGAATTTCCAAAGGTTATTTTTTCCATCTTATCCACTCTGATTTCACCATCATAAACAGCATTAAAATCTGCACATATTAGTATTTTTAAAATTTCAAATTGTTTTAATAATACAAAAATGAATCATGACCTCCATTAAATTAAATTTCTTAATTTCAACAGATTTCAAAAATGCTAATTTATACAGTAAATTACGCTAATTTAATGGTGATTACAATGTTGAAACGTTAAGCATATTTTGAAATTACAGATATTTTAAAACGTCTGGGTCTCACAGACCCAGCCCGTCCATTCTAGGGTTAAATTTCAACAAAAAAATCTTAAATGTACAGTATTGAAATGAAATAATAAAAGGCATGTGTAGTAATGGAAAGTACTGTATAAGTTTTTTAATTAATAAAACTAAATGAAACACAAAAATACACTAGAGAAAAGCAGTTCCTTTTGGTGCTAGCTACAAAGAGGAGACTTATTTTGTAGGTAAATGAAGAGAACGGTGGTAGGTTAATAAAAATGTCAGTATTTTTTTTTATTAGTGTTAATTGCAAACTGCACTATGTTTACTTT
>CM040182.1:9617885-9627885 GCA_022606455.1 Callitettix versicolor
ACTTGAAAAATGTCAACCTTACACTGGAACAAAGTTAACTCATTCAGAAATTGAACCATTTTGTTTGATCTAATATGTGTTATCTTTGTTGCATTTTTTTAATCTGTGCAATTCCTGCCAAAAAGTGCTTACAACTTCAGTCAAGTGACTTATTTTGTACAGGAAAGAAGGGGTAAGCTTAGTCAGTGTGAGATTTGAGGCCATGCTTAATGAATTACCTGGATTAACACTAAATTTGACTGCAGTAACTTCCTCCTAATTGCAAAAATTAATAATAACAAAGATTAAATAAAAAAATGTTAATATAGTAGATATTTTTTTAATCAAAATAAAATTTTATTTGCAGTTAAACAAGGACATTCAATAACATCCCGTAAGGTTCTGAAATTTAGATTCATACTTTTCATTCACACAACCAAAATGCACAAATGTAAAGGATTTATAATAACAAAATGTTTTATAGGTTAGTTTTTTAAGCTTAAACAGAACTAATAAATGTAACAAAGTGTAAAGTGCAAGTTATATGTGTTAAGAAACATGAATAGTTTGTATACATTTGTTTTAAAAAATGTTTAAAATTACTACAACTCATACAGAAAAATGTAATTATTATATTTTTACATGAAGACCTACTTCATCTTAAAATTTACCTTTAAAAAAACAGAATATTTTACTCTATCCTTTTATTTTTGGTTACTACTTTTATTTTTGTAAATGATCTTCTCATTTGAAGTTTGTATACGTGTCTGTTTATGTGAATGTAATTTACAAATTTATCCTTCAGTCCAGTAAAGCAAAAATATATTATCAAAATAAAATACTTATCTATACAAGACTAACATCTGAAAATAGACAACAATAATGTCTAAAGTCTATGCATTGTTGGCCTAAATTTTAATTTACTTAAGGCTCCACCTAAAAGAAAGCGATCTGCTCACATGGACACTATATATTGTAATATTACTTCCCCCCCTCCCAATCACACAGTAGGTGGATAGGCTTAGCGAGATCATACAGATTGTGGCAGTCATTTTTGATGTAAGTTTTTAGAAATATTGGGGCAATCACAACAACAAATATCCCTACATAGTCCTAGATGTAGTTATGAGAAATTTTTATGAAAATGTTTTTTATTATGTTCAGAATCGATAACGAATAACTTAAATAATATTTATTTGTTTCTATTTTATTTGAGTAGCTACTTCAAAAATTAATTGCATTACTTCCTTCTAATAAAGCAGTATGCATGGTATTTCATGTGTGTCTTTGAACTGGGACCTCTACCTGTAACTTCAAGACATTATCTGAATGAAATAAATAACAAATAAATGGCAAGTTTAAAATGGTCAAGACACATAAATTGTTAACAATAAATTTAAAACAGCGTTTGCATTCTATAGTTAAATGCTTTTATTCTGTTCGTCATGTAACTGGTGAACATATCTATGCATAATATTATAAAATAGATCAGTACTTATTCAGTGACATAATGATTAATTACAGGACAGTATTAATGTACCGTCAATAGATTTTCACTGTCAACTACAATTACCTGTATCGCCTTACTCATACCATATACTGTCTGGTATTCATGATCACAGTGGCCAAAATACTTTCCGTTTGATGGAACCTTTAGTCTTGCACTGCATAAGTTACAATTAATATTAATATTTCTAGAATTAAAGATAGGGTAAGATAAACATTTCTACTTGAAAAACATTCTATACTTGAATTGCACCCTTAACACTTTTAAAGTTACAATTAATATTAATATTTCTAGAATTAAAGATAGGGGCAGATAAACATTTCTACTTGAAAAACATTCTATACTTGAATTGCACCCTTAACACTTTTAAAGTTACAATTAATATTAATATTTCTAGAATTAAAGATAGGGTAAGATAAACATTTCTACTTGAAAAACATTCTATACTTGAATTGCACCCTTAACACTTTTAAAGTTACAATTAATATTAATATTTCTAGAATTAAAGATAGGGGCAGATAAACATTTCTACTTGAAAAACATTCTATACTTGAATTGCACCTTTAACACTTTTAAAGTTACAATTTTCCATTTTGATGTACTTAAATTATTTTAAGAATTACTTTTTTTATACATCAATCAACCCTCTTTTAATTTTTTTTAGTATATATATTTATTTTAGTATGCAAAATATTTTACAAACTAATGAAAGATTTGAATCAGTAAATAAATGTTGGAAGTTTGTATTTAGTAGTATTAGTAAAAATAAAAATTCACTTTGTGATGGTTGCGCTATAAATTTAAAAAAATATTTTATTTTTTACCACCCCACTTGATATCCTTTTTATATTCTTCTTCTTTTCTGCTAGGATTATTGTCATTGTAATGAGTATAATGATCTGCCTTCCCTAGCTTCGTCAATTCTACTTTTGTTGATGCGTTTTGGAGAACCTCCATCTTCAAAAACTATATCTGTACTCAAATTTATAGATATATTTTTTGAGTATAGATATAGATATTGTTTTTGAAGATGGAGGTTCTTCAAAACGCGTCAACAAAAGTAGAATTGACGAAGCTAAGGAAGGCAGATCATTATACTCAACATAGTCACTTGATATCGTTTATACTTATTAAATCTTATTTGTCCTTATGTGTCTTGTAAGTGCCTAAATAATAAAATAGTATTTGTTATATAACTTTGCTTAACTGTATTATTAGATGACTGGAAAATGACCACTGTACTGGATTCTACACGTATTCTTTAAAATGTGAACAAAGTATTGGGACGGAAATGTTGAATTTTGCTTTGTTTAGCATCTGTCTATCTTTATGTATTTTACATATATATTAATAACTAATAAGGGTTTTTTATACATTGCCAGTTACTAGTAAGCCAGTTGAGGTACGAGGTACTACTAGCAGTACCACCACTAACATTGAGAGCCCCATAAGGGGGGTGCAGACTACTGCACTTATTGAGAGGATTTAGGCGTCCCTAGCGGTACCTGAGTCTAACACACACTTACACTTACAAAACTACACTTACGACTTTAAAGCCGCCTCGGTGGCCTAGTTGATAGCGTACTGGGCTTTCACCCTGAGGACCCGGGTTCGATTCCCAGCCCAGGGTTTGGCATTTTCATACGCTATAAATCATCCCATTGTCTGCATTAGCCCAAGTGTGCACAATAGTCAGACATTAAACACAAAAAACAACTTACAACTTTAAAACTTTACACTCACACTTACATTTAGGGAGGCAATAATAGTCTCATTGTGCTTTTTGCCTTAAAATATTAAAAAAAACTCACATTGAGAGACAGGGCCAGTAGTGGATATCACATTGTAAATAACTGGCAAAGCAAGTTGAAGTAGTCCGTACACAAGGGCTGTACATAAAGTCAGTACATTTCTACACTTCTATTAAGTTTCTTTTTTTCAGTTTTCAAAACCTCCAAGTAATATGTACAATGCAAAATTTTCACTTTCTTTGAATCTTTATCTGTTGTAAATCTTTTATATTCATTTCATCCACTTTTTTTGTAAAGCTACTCTACACACATCACGGTTACATGTCGATAAATATTCCGTAGATATCCATGCTCCTTATACAAGCGGGGACAAACTGGACAGTTTCTTCACTTTTACGAACCCTTTTTGGTTTTCACAGTTTTCTTAACTTTTTTCCACCATGATTACACAGTGACATAATTACAACATGCAGCTGTCTCGGTTACATAATGGAAACAAATTTCCAAAAGTAATTTTTTTTCTTAATCATTTTTTGAAACTATGATTTTACCACCATAAATAGCATTAAATATCTGTTTTTGTTAGCATTTTAAACATTAAATTTGCATTAAAACTATAAAAATGAACTCTGACTGTTGAAACTGAAAATTCAAAATGTTAATTTATACAGTTTGCACTGCTGGATAGGATGGTGAAATCAGATTTACAAAAAAAAGACAAAAAAGTTATGAATTTTTCAAGATTTTAAAATTACCACCATTTTGAAATTAATTAAAAAATTTTACTGGTTAACAAACTTGAACAATCTGTTACTGAAATAGATTTTTTTTGTGCCAAGTTTCAATCAAATTGGAGTAAAATTTTCCCGTTTATATTGTGCTAACATCAAGGCGCATTGTAATGATTATATATTATTGCTTATTATAATCAATTTTAAATTGATTATATATTGTAATTGTATATATTTACAATTAAGTAGCAATTAGAACTCCACTACAATTCAGGTAGAGGAAAGGCTGCTACAGGATAATCCTGGTAATTTGGATAATTTGGTAAATCTTGCCCGTGCATAATCTACTGATCCAGTTTCATCTCCAATCTGTTAGTCAGAATCAGAACTAAAACTCATCATCCCTTCCACTTCGTAACAGTCCTTCCTTATCTCTCCACATATTAAAAGCCAAGCTGGAACAGTGAACACGAAAAGCCGCATGGCTAAGGGAGATCTTAGCTTATGTATGCAGAATCTAGATATCTAACCTTACCATAGCATGTGAGACTATGTTTGGGTGGATTTTTTATTTCCCTAGCTTTTTGTAAAATCCCCGCAAGGGGATGCAGACTACCTGTATTTATTGAGAGGATTTTGACGTCCCTCGCAGTACCCGAGTCTAACACACACTTACATTTGCAACACTACACTTACGACTTTAACACTTTACTCTCACACATACATTTAGTGAGGCGATAATAGCCTCAATGTGCTTTTCGCCTTAAAATTAAAAAAAAAAATATTTTGTAAAATTTTATTGAGTGAAAACAAGACATCAAAACCTAGAGGAACTGGTAAAAGTGGTGCCAAAGAGTGAAATTAGGTAGAGGAAACTGGGGATATACCTGATTCTTTGGAACTAATAAGTGAATACAATAGACTTTGGAGATGCTTTGTGCACCTACCCAACCTGTAATGGTGAGATGGACTCCCTTGCTGACATGTCAAAATCGGTAAGCCTGTTTACGAGCGTATCGAAAGCGAAAACTGAGTAGAGAGTAGGCAGTAGCAAAGGATCTTCCAATTAAACCTAAAAGCCGAAGACCTTCCACGGATTATACCTTGGAGACGAGAAACAAAAATCTAATTGGAAGAAAGCACAGAAATCCAAGTTCCTCAAACCCTAATAGACTGGGAACTGCTTATTTTACATTAAGTCTTTGATATGCTAAGCCATTTATTTACAAATTTTTAGGTTTTGAAATATTAACCTGTGTATACCGTTATTTTTGTTACCTAACCTAATTTACTCTATTTTTTTGTACAAAGGCATAGTATATATTAACTGAAGTCAATTGTGTATAAAAAAATATTTATTCTATTGTGTCTGTAGTCAACTACACCATATAAGCACAGATGTAAAGTTATGTTTTTGATTTCAAGATATTAAATGCCAAAGTACAAAATGTTATGTCTCAAAGAAATGAAAATATTAAGATTGTAGTCATAGTTTGATTTTTAATAATGAACATCCTCAAAAATGACCAGTAAATGTTGACAATACACAAAGTCATGTTTCAACCAAATCTTGTATATTCAGTTTGCAAAGCTAATAAATGTTACCAATTGATTTTTAACATTAATTTATTCAACCAAATCTTGTATATTCAGTTTGCAAAGCTAATAAATGTTACCAATTGATTTTTAACATTAATTTATTCAATCAAATCTTGTATATTCAGTTTGCAAAGCTAATAAATATTACCAATTGATTTTTAACATTAATTTATTCAACCAAATCTTGTATATTCAGTTTGCAAAGCTAATAAATGTTACCAATTGATTTTTAACATTAATTTACTCAACCAAATCTTGTATATTCAGTTTGCAAAGCTAATAAATGTTACCAATTGATTTTTAACATTAATTTACTCAACCAAATCTTGTATATTCAGTTTGCAAAGCTAATAAATGTTACAAATTGATTTTTAACATTAATTTATTCAACCAAATCTTGTATATTCAGTTTGCAAAGCTAATAAATGTTACCAATTGATTTTTAACATTAATTTATTCAATCAAATCTTGTATATTCAGTTTGCAAAGCTAATAAATGTTACCAATTGATTTTTAACATTAATTTATTCAATCAAATCTTGTATATTCAGTTTGCAAAGCTAATAAATGTTACCAATTGATTTTTAACATTAATTTATTCAACCAAATCTTGTATATTCAGTTTGCAAAGCTAATAAATGTTACCAATTGATTTTTAACATTAATTTATTCAACCAAATCTTGTATATTCAGTTTGCAAAGCTAATAAATGTTACCAATTGATTTTTAACATTAATTTATTCAACCAAATCTTGTATATTCAGTTTGCAAAGCTAATAAATGTTACCAATTGATTTTTAACATTAATTTATTCAATCAAATCTTGCATATTCAGTTTGCAAAGCTAATAAATGTTACAAATTGATTTTTAACATTAATTTATTCAACCAAATCTTGTATATTCAGTTTGCAAAGCTAATAAATGTTACCAATTGATTTTTAACATTAATTTATTCAACCAAATCTTGTATATTCAGTTTGCAAAGCTAATAAATGTTACCAATTGATTTTTAACATTAATTTATTCAACCAAATCTTGTATATTCAGTTTGCAAAGCTAATAAATGTTACCAATTGATTTTTAACATTAATTTATTCAATCAAATCTTGTATATTCAGTTTGCAAAGCTAATAAATGTTACCAATTGATTTTTAACATTAATTTATTCAACCAAATCTTGTATATTCAGTTTGCAAAGCTAATAAATGTTACCAATTGATTTTTAACATTAATTTACTCAACCAAATCTTGTATATTCAGTTTGCAAAGCTAATAAATGTTACCAATTGATTTTTAACATTAATTTATTCAATCAAATCTTGTATATTCAGTTTGCAAAGCTAATAAATGTTACAAATTGATTTTTAACATTAATTTATTCAATCAAATCTTGTATATTCAGTTTGCAAAGCTAATAAATGTTACCAATTGATTTTTAACATTAATTTATTCAATCAAATCTTGTATATTCAGTTTGCAAAGCTAATAAATGTTACCAATTGATTTTTAACATTAATTTACTCAACCAAATCTTGTATATTCAGTTTGCAAAGCTAATAAATGTTACCAATTGATTTTTAACATTAATTTACTCAACCAAATCTTGTATATTCAGTTTGCAAAGCTAATAAATGTTACCAATTGATTTTTAACATTAATTTATTCAATCAAATCTTGTATATTCAGTTTGCAAAGCTAATAAATGTTACCAATTGATTTTTAACATTAATTTATTCAACCAAATCTTGTATATTCAGTTTGCAAAGCTAATAAATGTTACCAATTGATTTTTAACATTAATTTACTCAACCAAATCTTGTATATTCAGTTTGCAAAGCTAATAAATGTTACCAATTGATTTTTAACATTAATTTATTCAATCAAATCTTGTATATTCAGTTTGCAAAGCTAATAAATGTTACAAATTGATTTTTAACATTAATTTATTCAATCAAATCTTGTATATTCAGTTTGCAAAGCTAATAAATGTTACCAATTGATTTTTAACATTAATTTATTCAATCAAATCTTGTATATTCAGTTTGCAAAGCTAATAAATGTTACCAATTGATTTTTAACATTAATTTACTCAACCAAATCTTGTATATTCAGTTTGCAAAGCTAATAAATGTTACCAATTGATTTTTAACATTAATTTACTCAACCAAATCTTGTATATTCAGTTTGCAAAGCTAATAAATGTTACCAATTGATTTTTAACATTAATTTATTCAATCAAATCTTGTATATTCAGTTTGCAAAGCTAATAAATGTTACAAATTGATTTTTAACATTAATTTATTCAACCAAATCTTGTATATTCAGTTTGCAAAGCTAATAAATGTTACCAATTGATTTTTAACATTAATTTATTCAATCAAATCTTGTATATTCAGTTTGCAAAGCTAATAAATGTTACCAATTGATTTTTAACATTAATTTATTCAATCAAATCTTGTATATTCAGTTTGCAAAGCTAATAAATGTTACCAATTGATTTTTAACATTAATTTATTCAATCAAATCTTGTATATTCAGTTTGCAAAGCTAATAAATGTTACCAATTGATTTTTAACATTAATTTACTCAACCAAATCTTGTATATTCAGTTTGCAAAGCTAATAAATGTTACCAATTGATTTTTAACATTAATTTATTTGTATAAAAATTTTGCCTTTTACAAAGCTAAAGTCATAATTATAAATTATAACAATACAAAATTAAATTATTGTAAGGAGTGATTATCCCCCTGGCAAATTATTGCAAAGTTGATGCATCTTTGCAAAAAAAAAAATAAAATTGCCGAAGTCCGCCTAAATTAAACATGCTTACATTCACTTTTGACTCCTTGTATGGACCTAGAAATGACATCACTTACTCCTGCTGTATGTTGCAATGCAACCACTAATATTGATTTAATTTATAACAAAAAGCATTAGTTATTGACACAATTTTTGAAATTGTGTTGTTAAATTTGTAATTGTTAAAATATTTTTTTATTACAACTTTGCGGCGCTGATTGAATTAGTGTAGTAAATAAAACATACTTCAGCTGTTTTATTCATCACCAGGTATCGTAAACTCGAATATATTTATCAGGGCTTTCTGTTTTGCTACTTCATTGGGAAATGTTTCATGCTTGTTTTATTTTTTACTGTTTTTTTTATTGTTACTTAAATTTTGTTTATTTATTTAAAAAATTATACAATATAGTACAAAATATGAAGGACCTACATTAGGTATAAATGCCCGTATATAGGTTCAATGTTAATACGAGGGTGGTTCAAATATAAACCGGAATTTTGCTATAAAAAATGTTATTATTATGTTACAGAGCTGACATTTTTTACAGTTTTTCTAGATAGTCTCCGTCACACTATACACACTTTTGCCACCTCTCCGGAAGCTTTCGGATGCCTTTTTCGTAGAAATCTCTCGGCTTGTCACGTAACCATTCGCGCACGAAGGATTCTACCTCCGCATTGCTTTCGAATCGCATTCCGCCAAGTGCCTCTTTCAATGGACCAAATAAATAGTAGACGCATGGCGACAAATCGGGACTATAAGGAGGGTGTTCCAGTGTTTCCCAACCCAATTTGTTCAATGTTTCCATCGTAAGCCGCTTTCTGCTCAAAATTCAGAAGTCTTTGGCACCCATCCGGCTGAAATTTTGCGGTAACCGAGCCGTTCATGAATTATTTGCTCAATACTACCTACGCTGTGCCCACTTTTTCAGCCATATTGCGTACAGTACTGCTTTGGTCTTCTACAGTGCTGACGTTCTCATCGGTAACACTTGTTTTGGGGCACCGCGCATGTGGCAAGTTTGCCACCACTTCTCGGCCTTTTCGGAAAGCGGAACACCATTCATATACTTGAGTCTTGGAGAGGCACTCATTCCCGAACTGCTAGAGTAATTTTCGATAAATTCCCGCGGATTTTACATTATTTTTGACCAAAAAACGAATAACGATGCGTTGCGCAACAGACACTGGTACATCCTTCTCGCTCATGGCTATAACTACACAAACAAGCGAGGTTACGCGCTCCCGGCTGTTCTCTACGCTTCGTAACAGACCAGTCTAACATCCAGTGCAGCCACTTTTACGACACTAGATTTTTCGCGCGTTTATTCAAAAATTCCGATTTATACTTGAACCACCCTCGTATAAATGTACAATTTATAATATTTTTACTCTGTAAGGATGTTTATTTTGGTAATTTAGTTTATTAAAAATTCAGAAAAATAGCTAGAAGAAGAGTTTTTATATCGCTATTCTCAAAGAGAAATAGCCAAAAATCTTAATATTTTTCAAACGTCTGTGAACGGCACTGGCAGGCTTAATGGAGGGCATGGGATTAGTCCCACATGCATAAAAAATTTAAAATGTTCATTCAATTAATTGTGTTGTTTCCATCCAAATTACAGTTT
>CM040182.1:9632885-9660385 GCA_022606455.1 Callitettix versicolor
GCCCGAACGACGTATGTGTAAGATTTGTTTGCATTCATTTCCGTTTCAAGATGGTGCCTCTGACTTGCAATTAAGAGTCCACACAGTTTTACCCAAATGAATTAACCGATTGTTTTGAAATTTGATAAGAATATATCTTGTGTAAAATCCAAATGATGTGTGTGTGTGTGTGTGTAATATTTTTTCCTATTTACTTCCATTTCAAGATGGCGGCCTCTGATTTAACAATGAAGTTACTACACAATTTTAATCAAACTAACTGGCCGATTGTTTTGAATTTTTTTTTTTTAACGTGTGACTATTGTGCACACTTGGGCTAATGCAGGGGTGATTTATAGAGTATGAAAATGCCAAGCCCTGGCCGGGAATCTAACCCGGGACCTCGGGGTGAAAGTCCAGTACGCTATCAACTAGGTCACCGAGGCGACTGAACTTTGGTACGAGGGTACCTTGTATAAAGTCCGAAAGAGATATTTTCTCACTCACTTCCGTTTCAAGATGGCCGGCTGTGATTCAACGTTAAGAGTGTAATTGCTGGTTATTTCTTGTAATACTGGCTTAACGGCAAAACCTATCGTAATCTTTACCGCTTCATTGAGAAAGAGCATAAAATTTCTAATAAAGCTGGCCCAGTAACATTCTTCGTAAATATATTTAGCCGCCTCGGTAGCCTAATTGATAGCGTACTGAACTTTTACCCTGAGGACCCGGATTCGATTCCCGGCCAGGGCTTGGCATTTTCATACGCTATAAATTATCCCATCGTCTGCATTAGCCCAAGTGTGCACAATAGTCGGACGTTAAACACACACAAAAAAAAACAAATTTTTGTAAATATTACGGTTACCGGTTTAATTGGCGGCATTTCAGTAACTAATCCAAGATGTCACGTGTGCAATCGTTCGTAAGCAAGCTCACTGATAGATTAATGCAATTTTGTGGGTGGGGCGGCTGATTGGATGATTCAATTTAAAAGGCAATGCTTAGGGGGTGACAATTTTTAAAATAATACCTTAAAAAACTAGCAATATTAAACTGTTTTGAGACATAAAACGCCTATAAGTGTAAAAATTTACTCCATTTTAGACAAAAAAATCACTTATTTTTTTCAGATTCCTAATTTTTTTTAAACTTTTGCAAAACTGCTCCATTTACATACCTTCCCCTCTTCTCAATATACCTATCTCTATTTTTTTTTATAAATAGTTACAGTGACTCCAATTGCTTTACCCTTACCGTTAACGCTGATCCCTCGTCCTCATTAGCCTGAGCAAGTCCGGTTAAGCGTCACAACAGTTTTTCAACCAATTGATCAATTTTAGAGTCGAGAAAGATCTTTCTGTTGTTGCAGTTAACGCAGGAAGAGAAGAGAGAACATACAATGTCTTATTGATTAACCCCGTTCTCACCCTCAATACAAGCATTTCAAAGTGCACAAACGTATGGGCAAAACTTCATGTACATAATGTGACGAGTTTCGGAACCCACAGAGGCATTTGACTCATTACCTCGATGCTGCGATACTTCCACTTTAAGAAAGTCAAATAGGATCTTTTACATATTTTATTTTACCTCGGGAGGGGCGGTCGCCCCTTCGCCCCCTTTAATCCGTCCTTAAGCAAGCCCGAGTTGTTACTTAATCCGAAGTTTTGTTAAAGATTAGAAGATTTTGAAAACAATGTGTTAGTGTAAAGCATTGTCGAGTAGACCAATAGCCGGCATTCTTGTCATCCAAAAGAGCCAAATATAAAAAATAGAAAATTGAAGTTTATTCAAAGAGCCATTTTTAAACTTAAGCTTTGCTTTAGTGGAGACATTTTTATAGAAATAATTAGAATTAAAAGTACACTATCGAGCTTGCCTTTGCTAAGTATGTATTAGTTTAACTAACGGTACATTAAATAAAACATACTTATATAAAGATAATATTTACTTAAAAATATAACAATTTAAAATATATAAGAGATATCCTTAAAAAAAACTACAAATACTCCACTAATGTGAACAATGGCCTTGCATTTCCTTGGAAAGTAAGGGTGTCAGGTTTGTATGTTGTCTCCAAATCGTTATAAAGACGCTCGAATTTTGAGCTCCACAATTCCTTATTTTTTAAATCCAGCAACTGCATTTCAATGTTACCAATATCAATATTAAAGGGCGAAAACTTTATTTCTGTTACCGCGGCGTTCAGAGGTATTTTAACAAAGACTAACGTCGCGTTGCTGTTTTTAAATCCTTTGAACCTGACGAGAAAAGACTTCATATTTAACAGTGTTGTTCTGAAATAGCAAATGCCAATATTGGACTTATTTTCTCGACAATATTTCAATAGGCACGGAAGTGTATTAGAGTTTCTCTTTCAAAATCTTCGGCAAAAGGCAACAATTTGTTTTCGAATGAAATTGCTTCTTCTAACATCGAAAAAATTTCTGTAGGCTTCCGTTTAAAAAACTCATCTCTTACAAGGCAAGTTAATAAATAATATTCCGTGCCTGCACTAAAGACTTCGTGGAAGGGCCGCAGCCAAGGAGTCAAACAGCCGCGGTTTGCCGACCACTCACCTACACCAATCAGAACTGCGCGGGGACCGTAAAACGTTAATCGATGTAAAGTTTGTTGCGGAGTGTTACTTGCGCTCAATAATGGTACAGACAACTCGTAGACGCATAACAACAGTTTGGTATAGCCTTATAGCTGCCATAATGTTTCATCCTAAGTAGCCTACACCCTCCAAAGTTAAATAGCCTAAGTTAAATACGAGTAATTAACCCCTCAAAGTTAATTACACCCTCCTAACTTAAATAATTGAAAGTAATTATTTTAAAAAATAAGTTCAAATTCGAAGTAGTTATAACAATGTTACGCTTATATTGAAAACACCGTAAAAGTAGTTCCAGGAACAGTTAACCTCGCAGTATAATATTAATTAATTTTCTGGCCGCCGCAACGCGTCGTAAACTTATCCGCCAATTTAACCGGTAACCGTAATATTTACGAAAAATGTTACTGGACCTACTTTATTGTAAATATGCTCTTTCTCCGTGAAGCTGTCAAAATTATGATAGGTCTTGCCGTTCATCCAGCATTACAGGAAATAGCCAGCAAATAAACTCTCATTTTTAAATCAGAGCCCGCCATCTTGAAACGGAAGTAAATGGATAAAATCTTACACGTTCGTCTTTCGGGCTCTATACAAGGTACCAAATTTCAATACAATCGGTCAATGCGTTTGGCCCAAAACTGCGTAAATCAGAATCCGCCATCTTGAAACGGAAGTAAATGGATAAAATCTTACACGTTCGTCTTTCGGGCTCTATACAAGGTAACAAATTTCAATGCAATCGGTCGATGCGTTTGGCCAAAAATGCGTACACTCGTCATCGTAAATCAGAATCCGCCATCTTGAAACGGAAGTAAATAGAAAACATCTTACACATTCGTCTTTCGGGCTCTATACAAGGTAACAAATTTCAATACAATCGGTCAATGCGTTTGGCCAAAACTGCGTATACTCTTCATCGTAAATCAGAATCCGCCATCTTGAAACGGAAGTAAATGGAAAAAAATCTTACACATTCGTCTTTCGGGCTCTATACAAGGTACCAAATTTCAATACAATCGGTCAATGCGTTTGGCCAAAACTGCGTATACTCTTCATCGTAAATCAGAATCCGCCATCTTGAAACGGAAGTAAATGGATAAAATCTTACACGTTCGTCTTTCGGGCTCTATACAAGGTAACAAATTTCAATACAATGGTCGATGCGTTTAGCCAAAACTGCGTATACTCTTCATCGTAAATCAGAACCCGCCATCTTGAAACGGAAGTAAATAGAAAACATCTTACACATTCGTCTTTCGGGCTCTATACAAGGTAGCAAATTTCAATACAATCGGTCAATGCGTTTGGCCAAAACTGCGTTAATCAGAATCCGCCATCTTGAAACGGAAGTAAATGGAAAAAATCTTACACATTCGTCTTTCGGGCTCTATACTAGGTAACAAATTTCAATACAATCGGTCAATGCGTTTGGCCAAAACTGCGTAAATCAGAATCCGCCATCTTGAAACGGAAGTAAATGGATAAAATCTTACACGTTCGTCTTTCGGGCTCTATACAAGGTAACAAATTTCAATGCAATCGGTCGATGCGTTTGGCCAAAAATGCGTACACTCGTCATCGTAAATCAGAATCCGCCATCTTGAAACGGAAGTAAATAGAAAACATCTTACACATTCGTCTTTCGGGCTCTATACAAGGTAACAAATTTCAATACAATCGGTCAATGCGTTTGGCCAAAACTGCGTATACTCTTCATCGTAAATCAGAATCCGCCATCTTGAAACGGAAGTAAATGGAAAAAAATCTTACACATTCGTCTTTCGGGCTCTATACAAGGTACCAAATTTCAATACAATCGGTCAATGCGTTTGGCCAAAACTGCGTATACTCTTCATCGTAAATCAGAATCCGCCATCTTGAAACGGAAGTAAATGGATAAAATCTTACACGTTCGTCTTTCGGGCTCTATACAAGGTAACAAATTTCAATACAATGGTCGATGCGTTTAGCCAAAACTGCGTATACTCTTCATCGTAAATCAGAACCCGCCATCTTGAAACGGAAGTAAATAGAAAACATCTTACACATTCGTCTTTCGGGCTCTATACAAGGTAGCAAATTTCAATACAATCGGTCAATGCGTTTGGCCAAAACTGCGTTAATCAGAATCCGCCATCTTGAAACGGAAGTAAATGGAAAAAATCTTACACATTCGTCTTTCGGGCTCTATACTAGGTAACAAATTTCAATACAATCGGTCAATGCGTTTGGCCAAAACTGCGTTAATCAGAATCCGCCATCTTGAAACGGAAGTAAATGGAAAAAAATCTTACACATTCGTCTTTCGGGCTCTATACTGGGTACCAAATTTCAATACAATCGATCTATGCGTTTGGCCAAAACTGCGTTAATCAGAATCCGCCATCTTGAAACGGAAGTAAATGGATAAAATCTTACACATTCGTCTTTCGGGCTCTATACAAGGTAACAAATTTCAATACAATCGGTCGATGCGTTTGGCCAAAACTGCGTACACTCGTCATCGTAAATCAGAATCCGCCATCTTGAAAAGGAAGTAAATGGAAAACATCTCACACAGTCGTCTTTCGGGCTCTATACAAGGTAACAAATTTCAATACAATCGGTCAATGCGTTTGGCCAAAACTGCGTATACTCTTCATCGTAAATCAGAATCCGCCATCTTGAAACGGAAGTAAATGGAAAAAATCTTACACATTCGTCTTTCGGGCTCTATACAAGGTACCAAATTTCAATACAATCGGTCAATGCGTTTGGCCAAAACTGCGTATACTCTTCATCGTAAATCAGAACCCGCCATCTTGAAACGGAAGTAAATAGAAAACATCTTACACATTCGTCTTTCGGGCTCTATACAAGGTAACAAATTTCAATACAATCGGTCAATCCGTTTGGCCAAAACTGCGTATACTCTTCATCGTAAATCAGAATCCGCCATCTTGAAACGGAAGTAAATGGAAAACATCTTACACATTCGTCTTTCGGGCTCTATACAAGGTACCAAATTTCAATACAATCGGTCAATGCGTTTGGCCAAAACTGCGTTAATCAGAATCCGCCATCTTGAAACGGAAGTAAATGGAAAAAATCTTACACATTCGTCTTTCGGGCTCTATACTAGGTAACAAATTTCAATACAATCGGTCAATGCGTTTGGCCAAAACTGCGTTAATCAGAATCCGCCATCTTGAAACGGAAGTAAATGGAAATAAATCTTACACATTCGTCTTTCGGGCTCTATACTAGGTACCAAATTTCAATACAATCGGTCAATGCGTTTGGCCAAAACTGCGTACACTCGTCATCGTAAATCAGAATCCGCCATCTTGAAACGGAAATAAATGGAAAACATCTCACACATTCGTCTTTCGGGCTCTATACAAGGTAACAAATTTCAATACAATCGGTCAATGCGTTTGGCCAAAACTGCGTATACTCTTCATCGTAAATCAGAATCCGCCATCTTGAAACGGAAGTAAATGGAAAAAATCTTACACATTCGTCTTTCGGGCTCTATACAAGGTACCAAATTTCAATACAATCGGTCAATGCGTTTGGCCAAAACTGCGTATACTCTTCATCGTAAATCAGAATCCGCCATCTTGAAACGGAAGTAAATGGAAGAAATCTTACACATTCGTCTTTCGGGCTCTGTACAAGGTAACAAATTTCAATATAATCGGTCGATGCGTTTAGCCAAAACTGCGTATACTCTTCATCGTAAATCAGAATCCGCCATCTTGAAACGGAAGTAAATGGAAAACATCTCACACATTCGTCTTTCGGACTCTATACAAGGTACCAAATTTCAATACAATCGGTCAATGCGTTTGGCCAAAACTGCGTATACTCTTCATCGTAAATCAGAATCCGCCATCTTGAAACGGAAGTAAATGGAAAAAATCTTACACATTCGTCTTTCGGGCTCTATACAAGGTACCAAATTTCAATACAATCGGTCAATGCGTTTGGCCAAAACTGCGTATACTCTTCATCGTAAATCAGAACCCGCCATCTTGAAACGGAAGTAAATAGAAAACATCTTACACATTCGTCTTTCGGGCTCTATACAAGGTACCAAATTTCAATACAATCGGTCAATGCGTTTGGCCAAAACTGCGTATACTCTTCATCGTAAATCAGAATCCGCCATCTTGAAACGGAAGTAAATGGAAAAAATCTTACACATTCGTCTTTCGGGCTCTATACAAGGTACCAAATTTCAATACAATCGGTCAATGCGTTTGGCCAAAACTGCGTATACTCTTCATCGTAAATCAGAACCCGCCATCTTGAAACGGAAGTAAATAGAAAACATCTTACACATTCGTCTTTCGGGCTCTATACAAGGTACCAAATTTCAATATAATCGGTCGATGCGTTTAGCCAAAACTGCGTATACTCTTCATCGTAAATCAGAACCCGCCATCTTGAAACGGAAGTAAATAGAAAACATCTTACACATTCGTCTTTCGGGCTCTATACAAGGTACCAAATTTCAATACAATCGGTCAATGCGTTTGGCCAAAACTGCGTATACTCTTCATCGTAAATCAGAATCCGCCATCTTGAAACGGAAGTAAATGGAAAAAATCTTACACATTCGTCTTTCGGGCTCTATACTAGGTACCAAATTTCAATACAATCGGTCAATGCGTTTGGCCAAAACTGCGTTAATCAGGATCCGCCATCTTGAAACGGAAGTAAATGGAAAAAAATCTTACACATTCGTCTTTCGGGCTCTATACAAGGTAACAAATTTCAATACAATCGGTCGATGCGTTTGGCCAAAACTGCGTACACTCGTCATCGTAAATCAGAATCCGCCATCTTGAAACGGAAGTAAATGGAAAACATCTCACACATTCGTCTTTCGGACTCTATACAAGTTACCGTATTTCAATACAATCGGTCAATGCGTTTGGCCAAAACTGCTTAACGAACACACAAACCAAATGTTGAACGGTCGAGTTAAAGCAGAGATCTCTCGCTTCGCTCAGTCAATAGGTTTGCTCTTTTTACGTAAACAGATAACTAGAATAGAAAACCGGGAAGTGAAATAAATTTTCTTTTATTGCTTTCAATAAAAAATAATTAAGGATGAAAACTGAACCCTATCAAAACTATGAGTGATTAACTGATTATATAATCATCCCATTACTTCGCTCTTCCTGATTTACAATGATCCACGGCAGTCACTATTTCTTGGAAAATGCTCAATAGTCTTTATAAGGTTTAGATTAGGAAACAAATCATTAATTAAATATCTCATCTCGCTGGAACTATGCGTCATTAGTACGGGTCTAGTGTAATATGTTCTCTTTCACTGAAGTCGGTTACACTCAACAATCCACAAATGCGTTAATTTTGTTCAATATTAGGTAGAATTGACAAAAATTAGTCAGAAAAATTACACACAAAAAAGTATGTGAAGAATTGACAACAATAGTCAATCACTGATAAGACTTCAATACTCCGTCTGTTTAGGCTGGTCAGAGTTCACTTGTACATTAAAGTTCACCTTTTTGGATTACACAGGAGATTGGCTGTTTTAAAGTGTCATCATTTTGGATTGCTCTCGGTTAAGCATTATTGCAGGTTAGAACAGCATAATAATACAGAGATTGTCCAACTACTATGCCGCAGTGACAACATCACAAGAAGGCTGAAGAGGACCAAGCCAATTGACCTCTCCAGGCCGTAAACATATTGGGACCAGCCGTCGGACTGCACCCCAGCACACAGTGAACACAATGATAAAGAAAAATTACTAGATGGGGCATGCCTCAGTTGTAATTAATAAAATAATAAAAAAAAAAAATCATTTTGGATAGGATTGTGCTCACTGATAGATTAATGCAATTTTGTGGGTGGGACGGCTGATTGGATGATTCAATTTAAAAGGCAATGCTTAGGGGGTGACAATTTTTAAAATAATACCTTCAAAAACTAGCAATATTAAACTGTTTTGAGACATAAAATGCCTATAAGTGTAAAAATTTACTCCATTTTAGACAAAAAATCACTTAATTTTTTTAGATTCCTAATTTTTAAAACTTTTGCAAAACTGCTCCATTTACATACCTTCCCCTCTTCTCAATATACCTATCTCTATTTTTTTTATAAATAGTTACAGTGACTCCAATTGCTTTACCCTTACCGTTAACGCTGATCCCTCGTCCTCATTAGCCTGAGCAAGTCCAGTTAAGCGTCACAACAGTTTCTCAACCAAGTCGATTTTGTTTACTTATCCAGCCGTAATACTCCATCTAGTAAGTAATAAATCTAGTAAGTAAACTTAGTAGATTTTGTTTACTTATCCAGCCGTAATACTCCATCTAGTAAGTAATAAATCTAGTAAGTAAACTTAGTAAATTTTGTTTACTTATCCAGCCGTAATACTCCAGTAAACTTATTCGATTTTGTTTAGTTATCCAGCCGTAATACTCCAGTAAACTTACTAGATTTCGTTTACTTATCCAGCCGTAATACTCCAGCAAACTTACTAGATTTTGTTTACTTATCCAGCCGTAATACTGCAGTAAACTTATTCGATTTTGTTTACTTATCCAGCCGTAATACTCCAGTAAACTTACTAGATTTTGTTTACTTATCCAGGCGTAATACTCCAGTAAACTTACTAGATTTTGTTTACTTATCCAGCCGTAATACTCCAGTAAACTTACTAGATTTTGTTTACTTATCCAGCCGTAATACTCCAGAAAACTTATTCGATTTTGTTTACTTATCCAGCCGTAATACTGCAGTAAACAATTATTTAAATATAATTACCATCTGCCAAAACATCTTTGAAGGAGAAAATCCAAATATTATATCCTTAGAAATGGTTTTACGATTTGTCTCAAAGTTAATTCAATCTTCTCAGTAACTTCTCCGAAACAACTGGCAAAAACAATATCTGCAGTGGTGGACAACCTTAAAGGAATGGTATCTAAAACGTTTGACAGACATAAAACATCTGTTTACTTTGTATTTCGTACAACGACCTGTCATGTTAAAATTTGAACAAAATCCTACCAGACGATTTTATGAAATCGTGTATCTTTGTCTATCACCATTGCCGATAGCTTCCTAACAGGATACATAGCTCTGTCTTCTAGCTAATGGGTTTGGTAGAAAGCAAGTATGATTTGCCGTGTGTCGAAAGCAGAGGCTCTAACTGTACAATAGTGTACTGTATCACGGGTGCGGCCTTACAGCGATGACAACAATGCAGGGCCTATTCCATTTAACCAACACTAACAAAAACCTCGGACCAGGTATATTTATCTCGATTTAAACGGGACGCAATGTTAAACATAACCTAATCAGTTAAACCGAGTCCGAGGACTGCGAGGCGCGAGGACAGGGTCCATGGTGACTGGTGACTGGTGAGTGTAGTGAGGTGGGGATATGGTGGCCTGGTAGCCTCTCCCACTGCTCTACTGCTGTTCTCACGGTCTATCAGCTGTTGGTTAGCGCCTTCAGTCACTCAGCAACCGGCGGACCGTTTGTTTAAACGATGACGTTTAATACGGCTCTCGGGTTTCGTAATTTTTAAACGGTTTGAAAAATTGCCTTCAGTACGCACTCCGGTTATAAATGTCCGTAATAATCTGGCTGAGTCATTACGGTTTGCTTTGACACGAGATCGTGACTTGATTAACAATTAGTGAGTGATAGTTGATCTGCACGTGCATCTAGATCTAGTGTTGCTGATTTTTTTAACAATTTCATTTACTCCTTTTTTTTGTTTCATTAAATTTTTTTATGAGTCAGTTCTGGTTGTATTAATTTTTAAGGTAGACGAAAAATGATAATCGTAACTACAGTTTTGCCGTGGAAGACAACGACAACCGTTCAGAATTCGTGTACTTTGAAGTAATTTAGGGGAACGTAAAGTTATTTAGCACTGTTTCCTATTACTTGTAAGTAAATGTTCTTCCGTTAACGCTTTTAACAAGTCTTTAGGACTACACGGTCAGTTGTTAGCATAAGCGTACTTCACGAAGGAATACAAAAATAAAGGCAAGTATGTTGGTCATATTTTCTTACTACATGTTTCAATTGCTAATAATTGTTTTTAGAAACAGAACTTTAGCTTATTAGCTACATAAATGTAGCTTTCTAAAACTTTATGGAATATTTAATGGTGCATTACAGATTAGCGATATAATTTGTTAATAGTATTAAAATAATCAACAGTATTAAAATACATCGGTTATTTTCATCTTAATTAGTACAGGTGAGAATAAATTTAATCGGCCTTAAAATGTGAGGGAACTTTCTACACTAACTGAAATTAGTATGGGATTTTGTCCTCTCAAGACTCCTTTCAACAACCACGAAGCTCGGACAATAGAAAGAAAAACCAAAACATCAAGTAAATTAATGTTACAATATATACTGCAAAGAAACGCGTTCACTCATGCGTTATAACTTATGAAATATCGTACATCGCGCCAAATGATTGTTTTTTTCACGTAGGCCTATTGCTTCCTTCCTTCCTGAACCTCATTTGTAGTGGGGTCTCACGAGATTTACAGTGCAACATTTGTTTATTATGATTGTTATTAAAATGAAGTTGGATACACCATAGTTTACAGTAAAGTTCGGTACTGTAATGACTTTCGAAAAAGTTTTGTTTTATTAATGAAAATACTCTCACTTTTATGAATATATTTTTGAAAAATATTGTATTCAACAGCTAAAATGTTTCGACTTTAAGCTCTGTTTGCGTTAACGGTTTTAAAAATTCAAAATTTTGAATGGCTATTGAAATAAGCCATCGCACTAATAACGCACGTTTCTAGCCCATTCCTACGAGTCGGCTGATTCAATGAATTACTTTGTCTCGATATTTTCTCGTTCTTTCCTTGAAGATCATTTGTTTCGTCCGTGGTATGACCCCATTCCATATTCCGTACCAAAAGTTTACCGGAGAATGGCTCTGGTTCCGAGACGAGCGAAAGGCTTGAAGAACAGTCGTCATCGCATTAGCTTACATCATTGTGTCATTCAGCATTCGATTGCCTCGGTCCTTTGCTTCAGTCTGCTGCTATAGAAGATCGTTAAACTGTTGATAAGAAAAAAGTTGTAAA
This sequence comes from Callitettix versicolor, assembly GCA_022606455.1. Classification (NCBI taxonomy): domain Eukaryota; kingdom Metazoa; phylum Arthropoda; class Insecta; order Hemiptera; family Cercopidae; genus Callitettix; species Callitettix versicolor. The sequence continues at coordinate 9,644,589 of CM040182.1, forward strand.
ATCTGGAGAAATATTTTCTAATATTCAATTAAATATTTAAAAGTGGCACTAAGGCCTCCGAGAGACAGGGATTCGGGGCTCTATTTGTGTACATTTATTTTACTTGATTTCAGAGTATTGGTACATTAAGGTATCACGTAATACTTTTAATGAAAATCAATCAGCAATAAGCTTTTCTAAGCCTGATGTAAACAATTGAATACAGTTACTATTGAGGTTGGTAAACGTTTAGCGGTTGGTAATACTGTGGAATAATTTGCTTACGGTCCCGGTAGACCTCTTGGAGAGCCTCAATGGCACCGCTGAAGGACCCAAACAAAATTTAAGGATGGGTAATGTAATGCAGATATTAAAAAAAACTCATCGGAAAAGAGTGAAACAAAAAAAAGTTTTAATTTTTCAAAAAGTTTGTGATATAAAAAGTCGAGGAAGTGTCCTGAATTTGCGAATAAAACAAATTACGATTCAGGATCAAATTGAAAAAAAACTCGTTCGAAATTATTTGTTTTTCGATTTGCTCATTAATCTTGTGATATTTTTTCCACTTTTGTATAAACTAATTTCTTTAAATCTTCATACAAATCGGTGTTGATAATGGCCAATTTTCATTTTCACCCGACATGAGCTCCCAAGACGGATTTTTCGGAAAAAAGTATTCTAATGTGCGTTTTAGTAATATTTAAATGATTCTAAAGGTTTTAATTTGAGTCAAATTTTATCAAAGTCATTAGACACGATCTTAAGGACATATTTTTGTTGGTTTCAAGAGTTTTTCCATTAAAAAATCGTTTGCAAACTAAACTTCTCTAAAATTTATAATATTAATATAGACAAACATATGGACAAACTTACTGGGCTTTCACCCCGAGGACCCGGGTTCGATTCCCGGCCAGGGCTTGGCATTTTCATACGCTATAAATCATCCCATCGTCTGTATTAGCCGAAGTGTGCACAATAGTCGGACGATAAACACAAAAAAAAACAAAAAAAACTATTTACCAAATTACCAAACCATCGTTCAGTCTCTAGCTCTAAACATACATCCACGTAAAAAAAAACACACTTCTTGGATTGTTAACCTGTAAAAGGTAGGCTATTTCCATAAAAATCTCAAAATCGAATTCTTGCACGATCGTTTTCGATCCCGCTCTAAATTGATCCACCTTCTTCAATTTCCAAGTTAAACATAAATGATCTTGACCTAAGCGATACATCGAAATTTAGACAATTGAGGAACACCCGACTCTCTGAACGAAAACGAAATTGATAGTCAATCTATGGTAGACGTAATTTAATAGGAAGAGAGTGACTACTTCAAAGAGTAGGAAGTGACGAGTTTTTATGCTTTTCCGAACAATAATTATTTCAGTAATATAAATGAAAAATTTTATCGAGCGTAACACCACTTCGTATAAGGAAAAAAGTAAAATGTATACAGTTAATATACAGTTGCTTTATATATTTTTTAATAAAAGATAAAACTGTATTCTTTTTTTTAGTTATTTTAAGGCGAAAAGCACATTGAGGCTATTATCGCCTAACTAAATGTAAGTGTGAGTGTAAAGTGTTAAAGTCGTAAGTGTTGTGTTGTAAATGTAAGTGTGTGTTAGACTCGGGTACCGCGAGGAACGTATAAATCCTTTCAATAGGTGCAGCTAGTCTGCACCCAATGCGGTTAAACTGTATTCTAATATAACCTGTTCTTATATATAACAATAAATATATACTTTATAAATATTACTACATAATGAAGTTCAAAGAACAGTTGACCTCGCAAAATATATTCTGAATTAATTAACTCGACGCTCCACGACAGCGCTCTGACGCGCCAGTAACCACCAACTTAACCGGTAACGTAAGCAGAACGTTTAAGAGAAATATTACTCGACCAACTTTACTGGCACTATCTCCATGTTGTAGTCAAAATTATGATAGGTCTTGCCGTTCGGCCATTATTACACGAAACAGCCAACAACTGCACTCGTCATCGTTAAATCAGAGGCTATTATCTTGAAAAGAAAAAAGTGAGAAAAAATATCACACATATGTCGTTTATACTTTACATAAGGTATATTTATACCGAATTTCAAAACAATCGGTCTATACGTTTGGCCAAAAATGTTAACAATCGTTAATCAGATGCCGCCATCTTGAAAGGAATGAAAAAATATCACACATACATAGTTTGGGCTTTATACAAGGTACCTTTGTACAAAATTTCAAAACAATCGGTCTATGCGATTGGCCAAAACAGTGTACTCTTAATCGATAAATCAGAGGCAGCTATCTTGAAATGGCAAAAATCTCACAGATAGTCGTTTGGATTTCGTACAAGGTACCTTCGTACTAAATTTCAAGACAATCGGTCAATACGTTTGACCAAACTGCGTAGAAACACATATCAAATGTCGAACTGTCGAGTTGAAACGCAAAACTCGCTTCGCTCAAAGCTCAAGGCTGTAATGCAGCGGCAAGTGGAGGTTACATCTAATTTCTGACATGTTTTCCCGATTATTTTATATTAATTTATGTTTATTACCACGGTAACATAGTTTTTTTTAAGGCGAAAAGCACATTGAGGCTATTATCGCCTCCCTATATGTAAGCGTGAGTGTAAAGTGTTAAAGTCGTAAGTGTAGTGTTGTAAGTGTAGGGGAGCCTTGCACAGTACCGGACAGACAACACTTTCCCAGTACCGGACAGACAACACTTTCCCAGTACCGGACAGACAACACTTTCCCAGTACCGGACAGACAACACTTTCCCAGTACCGGACAGACACTTTCCCAGTACCGGACAGACAACACTTTCCCAGTACCGGACAGACAACACTTTCCCAGTATCGGACAGACAACACTTTCCCAGTACCGGACAGACAACACTTTCCCAGTACCGGACAGACAACACTTTCCCAGTACCGGACAGACAACACTTTCCCAGTACCAGACAGACAACACTTTCCCAGTACCGGACTGACAACACTTTCCCAGTACCGGACAGACAACACTTTCCCAGTACCGGGCAGACAACACTTTCCCAGTACCGGACAGACACTTTCCCAGTACCGGACAGACAACACTTTCCCAGTACCGGACAGACAACACTTTCCCAGTACCGGACAGACACTTTCCCAGTACCGGATAGACAACACTTTCCCAGTACCGGACAGACAACACTTTCCCAGTACCGGACAGACAACACTTTCCCAGTACCGGACAGACACTTTCCCAGTACCGGACAGACAACACTTTCCCAGTACCGGACAGACACTTTCCCAGTACCGGATAGACAACACTTTCCCAGTACCGGACAGACAACACTTTCCCAGTACCGGACAGACACTTTCCCAGTACCGGATAGACAACACTTTCCCAGTACCGGACAGACAACACTTTCCCAGTACCGGACAGACAACACTTTCCCAGTACCGGACAGACACTTTCCCAGTACCGGACAGACAACACTTTCCCAGTACCGGACAGACAACACTTTCCCAGTACCGGACAGACAACACTTTCCCAGTACCGGACAGACAACACTTTCCCAGTACCGGACAGACAACACTTTCCCAGTACCGGACAGACACTTTCCCAGTACCGGACAGACACTTTCCCAGTACCGGATAGACAACACTTTCCCAGTACCGGACAGACAACACTTTCCCAGTACCGGACAGACAACACTTTCCCAGTACCGGACAGACACTTTCCCAGTACCGGACAGACAACACTTTCCCAGTACCGGACAGACAACACTTTCCCAGTACCGGACAGACAACACTTTCCCAGTACCGGACAGACAACACTTTCCCAGTACCGGACAGACAACACTTTCCCATATATATATAGGGATATATATATATATATATATATATATATATAAATATTTATATATAAATATTTATATATATATATATAATATATATTATACTATATATAAATAGTATAATATATTATAGGCCTACTATATATAGCCGCCTCGGTGGCCTAGTTGGTAGCGTACTAGGCTTTCACCCCGAGGACCCGGGTTCGATTCCCGGATAGGGCTTGGCATTTTCATACGCTATAAATCATCCCATCGTCTGCATTAGCCCAAGTGTGCACAATAGTCGGACGTTAAACACACAAAAAAAAAATATTTTTGACCGTTTTAATTTTTTTGATACTTTATCATTTGTTCATTTCATTCTTTATAATATCGTTTTTTTGTAACAGTGTTAATTTTTTGTTATACATAAACATTTGAACCTTTTAATTGTTGCACTTTTATTTCCTTACATTAGTTTAAAAAAGTTATTTTGAAAAACGCTAAGGTGTCCGGTACTGTGCAAGTCTCCCCTAAGTGTGTACCGCGTACACAGTGTACAAGTGTAAGTGTAAGTGTAAGTGTAAGACTCGGGTACCGCGAGGGACGTCTAAATCCTGTCAATAGGTTCTAGTCTGCACTCCCTGCGGAGATATCATAGTTTCGTTTAAACAATAAAGTACATGACTAATTTTCTGTTTGAGAAACAATCTTAGAGTTATATTCAAACGGGGAAATGGTTGCGGTAGAGAGTGATCGCAAATATCAACTTTACTTGTCTGTTATTGAAAGATATTTTTTATCGTATTAACTTAACAAAAGTAATTTAAGGGGTTCTTAATATGTCAAGTGGTTTTATAATTTATAAAAAAGTAAAAAATAACGACAAGAAATAATAGAATACAGTATATCTTGTTCAAGTTTTTTAAAATGTATTAAATGCGTTTATGTAGTTTACCACTTGTTTTAAAAATAAACTCCGTTATTCTACTTGTTTTCAAGAAAAAATACGATATAAAATACGTCCTTGAAACGCAATATTTGCAGATCAATTAAGCATTGCACACGTTACAGTGTTTAGGCTATAATTTGTACATTTTGCATTTAAATATTGTTTGAGGGAGTCTCAATTCAAATAACCGGTTTTCAGTGTGATTAATATTAAACAATTAAAAAAAACTTTGTAATACAGAATAAAAAACTTTGTAATACAGGATAAAAAACTTTGTAATACAGAATAAAAAACTTTGTAATACAGAATAAAAAACTTTGTAATACAGGATAAAAAACTTTGTAATACAGAATTAAAAAAAACTTTGTAATACAGAATAAAAAACTTTGTAATACAGAATAAAAAAACTTTGTAATAAAGAATAAAAAACTTTGTAATACAGAATAAAAAACTTTGTAATACAGAATAAAAAACTTTGTAATACTGAATAAAAAAAAATGTTTTCGTATCACTCGAAAAGGTAAAATACGGCGAATGTCATGAACGCTGAAATTCGAAAAAAAATGTAACCTAAGTAGGAAAGGTGGAGTGCCATTCCGAAACCCAGAGGCAAAGTTAGTGTAATATATTTTTATGAGTGGTACAACAGGGAACAAGGTGTTTTTATCGTATCGTCCGTAAGACCAACGGTGAGGTGGAGGTGGATAGGCGTTAACGGAACAGGCCAACTACGGATGGATGTTACGGTAGTACAGTAACTGCGTCTCGAACTCACGACCTTGACCTTGAAGTGCGCAGTTCAGAGACGCAGCTGATCGGTGTCTTGGCCACATCGGCCTTCGAGCCCTGAGAAAACCAGGAGGCAAGAAAATAGACATCTGTTCTGCCAAAGAAGGGCTGATGTAAAAAATATTTTAAAAATAAGTCTTAATTTTAAAGGTCTTGTGTATGAGAATGTTTACCGTTTATTTTACATTTGTATACATTTTTTTTGCTTTTAAGTGTAGAGATGTTCCGGCGGAGGCAGCTGAAGTGAGCAGCTGATGAGCACCGTACCTTTAGCTCATACTACACTCACTCATCTAATCAAGACACACACACATTCACTACTCTGTGTAGCTTGGTCAACTCTGAAATGTAAAACGACCCGTGCTGAGCGAATGATAACGGCCTAATGGTGTATCAAACGGAGCCCTGGGGAGACCTGACTACCCCCCAGCGTAGCTTAGGTCCTCGTGCATGCAGGACTCTGTATGTACGGACCACATTTCCTTAACTACTTATGAGTGTTCCTATAAGTAAGAATGTAAAATAGAATTAGCGGGATCTCATGCATGCAGGACTCTGTATGGACGGGCCTCATTTCCTTAGCTACTTATGAGTGTTCCTATAAGTAAGAATGTAAAATAGAATGAGCGGGATCTCATGCATGCAGGACTCTGTATGGACGGGCCTCATTTCCTTAGCTACTTATGAGTGTTCCTATAAGTAAGAATGTAAAATAGAATGAGCAGGATCTCATGCATGCAGAGCTACTTATGAGTGTTCCTATAAGTAAGAATGTAAAATAGAATGAGCAGGATCTCATGCATGCAGGACTCTGTATGGACGGGCCTCATTTCCTTAGCTACTTATGAGTGTTCCTATAAGTAAGAATGTAAAATAGAATGAGCGGGATCTCATGCATGCAGGACTCTGTATGGACGGGCCTCACTTCCTTAGCTACTTATAAGTGTTCCTATAAGTAAGAATGTAAAATAGAATGAGCGGGATTTCATGCATGCAGGACTCTGTATGGACGGACCTCACTTCCTTAGCTACTTACGAGTGTTCCTATAAGTAAGAATGTAAAATAGAATTAGCAGGATCTCATGCATGCAGGACTCTGTATGGACGGGCCTCATTTCCTTAGCTACTTGTGAGTGTTCCTATAAGTAAGAATGTAAAATAGAATGAGCGGGATCTCATGCATGCAGGACTCTGTATGGACGGGCCTCATTTCCTTAGCTACTTATGAGTGTTCCTATAAGTAAGAATGTAAAATAGAATGAGCGGGATCTCATGCATGCAGGACTCTGTATGGACGGGCCTCATTTCCTTAGCTACTTATGAGTGTTCCTATAAGTAAGAATGTAAAATAGAATGAGCGGGATCTCATGCATGCAGGACTCTGTATGGACGGACCTCACTTCCTTAGCTACTTATAAGTGTTCCTATAAGTAAGAATGTAAAATAGAATGAGCGGGATCTCATGCATGCAGGACTCTGTATGGACGGACCTCACTTCCTTAGCTACTTACGAGTGTTCCTATAAGTAAGAATGTAAAATAGAATGAGCGGGATCTCATGCATGCAGGACTCTGTATGGACGGGCCTCATTTCCTTAGCTACTTGTGAGTGTTCCTATAAGTAAGAATGTAAAATAGAATGAGCGGGATCTCATGCATGCAGGACTCTGTATGGACGGGCCTCATTTCCTTAGCTACTTATGAGTGTTCCTATAAGTAAGAATGTAAAATAGAATTAGCGGGATCTCATGCATGCAGGACTCTGTATGGACGGGCCTCACTTCCTTAGCTACTTATGAGTGTTCCTATAAGTAAGAATGTAAAATAGAATGAGCGGGATCTCATGAATGCAGGACTCTGTATGGACGGGCCTCACTTCCGTAGCTACTTATGAGTGTTCCTATAAGTAAGAATGTAAAATAGAATGAGCGGAATCTCATGCATGCAGGACTCTGTATGGACGGGCCTCATTTCCTTAGCTACTTGAGTGTTCCTATAAGTAAGAATGTAAAATAGAATGAGCGGAATCTCATGCATGCAGGACTCTGTATGGACGGGCCTCACTTCCTTAGCTACTTGTGAGTGTTCCTATAAGTAAGAATGTAAAATAGAATGAGCGGAATCTCATGCATGCAGGACTCTGTATGGACGGGCCTCATTTCCTTAGCTACTTGTGAGTGTTCCTATAAGTAAGAATGTGAAATAGAATGAGCGGAATATCATGCATGCAGGACTCTGTATGGACGGGCCTCACTTCCTTAGCTACTTATGAGTGTTCCTATAAGTAAGAATGTAAACTAGAATGAGCGGGATCTCATGCATGCAGGACTCTGTATGGACGGGCCTCACTTCCGTAGCTACTTATGAGTGTTCCTATAAGTAAGAATGTAAAATAGAATGAGCGGAATCTCATGCATGCAGGACTCTGTATGGACGGGCCTCATTTCCTTAGCTACTTGTGAGTGTTCCTATAAGTAAGAATGTAAAATAGAATGAGCGGAATCTCATGCATGCAGGACTCTGTATGGACGCGCCTCATTTCCTTAGCTACTTGTGAGTGTTCCTATAAGTAAGAATGTAAAATAGAATGAGCGGGATCTCATGCATGCAGGACTCTGTATGGACGGGCCTCACTTCCTTAGCTACTTATGAGTGTTCCTATAAGTAAGAATGTAAAATAGAATGAGCGGGATCTCATGCATGCAGGACTCTGTATGGACGGACCTCACTTCCTTAGCTACTTATGAGTGTTCCTATAAGTAAGAATGTAAAATAGAATGAGCAGGATCTCATGCATGCAGGACTCTGTATGGACGGGGCCTCATTTCTTTAGCTACTTATGAGTGTTCCTATAAGTAAGAATGTAAAATAGAATGAGCAGGATCTCATGCATGCAGGACTCTGTATGGACGGACCTCACTTCCTTAGCTACTTATGAGTGTTCCTATAAGTAAGAATGTAAAATAGAATGAGCGGGATCTCATGCATGCAGGACTCTGTATGGACGGGCCTCATTTCCTTAGCTACTTATGAGTGTTCCTATAAGTAAGAATGTAAAATAGAATGAGCGGGATCTCATGCATGCAGGACTCTGTATGGACGGGCCTCACTTCCTTAGCTACTTATGAGTGTTCCTATAAGTAAGAATGTAAAATAGAATGAGCGGGATCTCATGCATGCAGGACTCTGTATGGACGGACCTCACTTCCTTAGCTACTTATGAGTGTTCCTATAAGTAAGAATGTAAAATAGAATGAGCGGGATCTCATGCATTCAGGACTCTGTATGGACGGGCCTCATTTCCTTAGCTACTTATGAGTGTTCCTATAAGTAAGAATGTAAAATAGAATGAGCGGGATCTCATGCATGCAGGACTCTGTATGGACGGGCCTCATTTCCTTAGCTACTTATGAGTGTTCCTATAAGTAAGAATGTAAAATAGAATGAACAGGATCTCATGCATGCAGGACTCTGTATGGACGGACCTCACTTCCTTAGCTACTTATGAGTGTTCCTATAAGTAAGAATGTAAAATAGAATGAGCGGGATCTCATGCATGCAGGACTCTGTATGGACGGGCCTCATTTCTTTAGCTACTTATGAGTGTTCCTATAAGTAAGAATGTAAAATAGAATGAGCGGGATCTCATGCATGCAGGACTCTGTATGGACGGACCTCACTTCCTTAGCTACTTATGAGTGTTCCTATAAGTAAGAATGTAAAATAGAATGAGCGGGATCTCATGCATGCAGGACTCTGTATGGACGGGCCTCATTTCTTTAGCTACTTATGAGTGTTCCTATAAGTAAGAATGTAAAATAGAATGAGCGGGATCTCATGCATGCAGGACTCTGTATGGACGGGCCTCATTTCTTTAGCTACTTATGAGTGTTCCTATAAGTAAGAATGTAAAATAGAATGAGCGGGATCTCATGCATGCAGGACTCTGTATGGACGGGCCTCATTTCCTTAGCTACTTATGAGTGTTCCTATAAGTAAGAATGTAAAATAGAATGAGCGGGATCTCATGCATGCAGGACTCTGTATGGACGGACCTCACTTCCTTAGCTACTTGTGAGTGTTCCTATAAGTAAGAATGTAAAATAGAATGAGCGGGATCTCATGCATGCAGGACTCTGTATGGACGGACCTCACTTCCTTAGCTACTTATGAGTGTTCCTATAAGTAAGAATGTAAAATAGAATGAGCAGGATCTCATGCATGCAGGACTCTGTATGGACGGGCCTCATTTCTTTAGCTACTTATGAGTGTTCCTATAAGTAAGAATGTAAAATAGAATGAGCGGGATCTCATGCATGCAGGACTCTGTATGGACGGACCTCACTTCCTTAGCTACTTATGAGTGTTCCTATAAGTAAGAATGTAAAATAGAATGAGCGGGATCTCATGCATGCAGGACTCTGTATGGACGGGCCTCATTTCTTTAGCTACTTATGAGTGTTCCTATAAGTAAGAATGTAAAATAGAATGAGCGGGATCTCATGCATGCAGGACTCTGTATGGACGGACCTCACTTCCTTAGCTACTTGTGAGTGTTCCTATAAGTAAGAATGTAAAATAGAAAGAGCGGGATCTCATGCATGCAGGACTCTGTATGGACGGGCCTCACTTCCTTAGCTACTTGTGAGTGTTCCTATAAGTAAGAATGTAAAATAGAATGAGCGGGATCTCATGCATGCAGGACTCTGTATGGACGGGCCTCATTTCTTTAGCTACTTATGAGTGTTCCTATAAGTAAGAATGTAAAATAGAATGAGCAGGATCTCATGCATGCAGGACTCTGTATGGACGGACCTCACTTCCTTAGCTACTTATGAGTGTTCCTATAAGTAAGAATGTAAAATAGAATGAGCGGGATCTCATGCATGCAGGACTCTGTATGGACTGGCCTCATTTCCTTAGCTACTTGTGAGTGTTCCTATAAGTAAGAATGTAAAATAGAATGAGCGGAATCTCATGCATGCAGGACTCTGTATGAACGGGCCTCATTTCCTTAGCTACTTGTGAGTGTTCCTATAAGTAAGAATGTAAAATAGAATAAGCGGGATCTCATGCATGCAGGACTCTGTATGGACGGGCCTCATTTCCTTAGCTACTTATGAGTGTTCCTATAAGTAAGAATGTAAAATAGAATGAGCGGGATTTCATGCATGCAGGACTCTGTATGAACGGGCCTCATTTCCTTAGCTACTTGTGAGTGTTCCTATAAGTAAGAATGTAAAATAGAATGAGCGGGATCTCATGCATGCAGGACTCTGTATGGACGGGCCTCATTTCCTTAGCTACTTATGAGTGTTCCTATAAGTAAGAATGTAAAATAGAATGAGCGGGATTTCATGCATGCAGGACTCTGTATGAACGGGCCTCATTTCCTTAGCTACTTGTGAGTGTTCCTATAAGTAAGAATGTAAAATAGAATGAGCGGGATTTCATGCATGCAGGACTCTGTATGAACGGGCCTCATTTCCTTAGCTACTTGTGAGTGTTCCTATAAGTAAGAATGTAAAATAGAATGAGCGGGATCTCATGCATGCAGGACTCTGTATGGACGGGCCTCATTTCCTTAGCTACTTATGAGTGTTCCTATAAGTAAGAATGTAAAATAGAATGAGCGGAATCTCATGCATGCAGGACTCTGTATGAACGGGCCTCATTTCCTTAGCTACTTGTGAGTGTTCCTATAAGTAAGAATGTAAAATAGAATGAGCGGGATCTCATGCATGCAGGACTCTGTATGAACGGGCCTCATTTCCTTAGCTACTTGTGAGTGTTCCTATAAGTAAGAATGTAAAATAGAATGAGCGGGATCTCATGCATGCAGGACTCTGTATGGACGGACCTCACTTTCTTAGCTACTTATGAGTGTTCCTATAAGTAAGAATGTAAAATAGAATGAGCGGGATCTCATGCATGCAGGACTCTGTATGGACGGGCCTCATTTCCTTAGCTACTTGTGAGTGTTCCTATAAGTAAGAATGTAAAATAGAATGAGCGGAATCTCATGCATGCAGGACTCTGTATGGACGGATCTCACTTCCTTAACTAATGAGCGGGATCTCACGGCACAATAAAAACGTTGGCCAAATGGAACCTCCGTAATAATGGTCAAGAGAAAGAAAATTTGAAAGGGAATTACCAGAGCAAGCATCTCAATAAGGAACTGGGACGTCACCAATTAGAAGCTACTCACCTTGAATCCTCTCCAAATCCTAGATTTTATAGAGAGACACTAAGACTGGAGAAGCTTCGTAACTGTGCATCTCAGGAATATAGAAAGGGATCACAATAGATCTACAATGCAATAGTAACCCTACAAATTCTTTCGTTCATCTTAACAAGTAGCTCATTAATCTGTATCGTTAATTATCATTAGTATTATGGGGAACAGATCCAATATAACCGAAGTAGACTCTGCCATCTAGATTTATTTCAGATTTGTTACTTGTTTAAAAAAAGCTCTCTTATTCTAATTGTTTTCACAAAGAAAATAATACGTAATACTGCCTTGGAAGTTAAATACTGAACTGATATTTTCAGTATTTGTAATTTGTACCGTTGCATTCGGTTGGATTCGGCAAAACTCGCTTACTTTCGGTTAGATTCGTCAAAACTCGCCTGTATTCGATTGCGTAAAGGCGCAATTCCACTCAGGCAACGCGTTATTGACGCATGCTACAACAACCTTTGCATCGGAGGAACATGTAGCGACGTGAAACATGTATTTTTGCTGCATGCGTTGACTGTTGTTGCCGGGACTCATGCTTCACCTCTCGACATAGTCAACGTGTCAAACAGTGGCGTTTATTCAAGTCAGCGGATCGGTGCGGCTTTAAGTGGAATAATAAAACTACATCTTTATTGAAGATTCATAATTCCCCCGAATTATGGAACAACAAAATTAATGATTATAAAGACAGAATTAAACATAAGCTAAAGCAGTTGGCGAGTAAATACAATCGTACGGTGACTGAAGAAAAACAAAATCAAGAATTTTCGGTCAGCATTCCATCGTGAGTGGAAAACTACTGCTAAAAAAAAAAAAAAATGGCTCATCTCCTAACAAAAAAGAGAAAATGGTTGCATTAGACCTTTTAGGTTTTTATTGGACGTCGATGTACCTAAATCAACATTAACTACTGGCAGCACTGGAACGATAGGAGGAATGCTTGGCTCCGATATGCGAAACAGATACGTAAGTGACGGGTGAAATTGCTTCACGAAAGTTGGTATCATATTTTTTTTTTAGTAGGTGTAACTTTTTCAAGCAAGTGCTCAAAATCTTCTTTGTTCATTCGTGCAAAATGTCGAAATAAAGCTTTATCGTCAGCAATAAACTTCTTGTATAAATTATACGGGGTTTCTTGACCACCACTGTAGTCTTCTTTACCACCTTGGATTTATTTTTTTTACGATCCAAATAAGCAGCTTTTTCGACAGCATGATGCACCAAATTAATGTTATCAGAATGGAATCTTTTAGACGCATGTTACAAGCATAGACGTCAAAGCGCATGGAACATGGAGAGACAAATTTACATGGCACTTTTCAGCACACCTATAATCAGGTAACTAGAAAACAAGTATCATGCCTCATGTTCAGTGTTCCCTCAGTGGAATTGTGCCACTGTGTGGTCAGTGAAGACGGGAAGCAGCACTGCGAGTCCCGCAGTTCCTTTCATTATCTGCGTAGTGAAGTAAATTAACTAAACTTGTTAATTTACTCCAGAAATTAATTTCATAACATTAACGGTTTAATGCATTCAGCGGAGAAATCTTGTGTATTTGTTAAACGAAAACAATAAAACTTATTAAAATATTAGTGACAAAAATCCAATGACTGGCGTTTTTCAAAGCCAAATGTTTGAAATCGTATTTAATAAATGCAAATTATTAAATTATTGTTATTATTGTTATTAATATAATGCAAATTATTATTATTGTATGACGAAAGAAACATACAATAAGAAATCCCTTTCATGGGGGTCCAAAATTAAACATTATAAAACAGTGATCAAGCCGGAAGCACTGTACGCAGCAGAAACATTAACCATGAATCGCATAGGCCAGATAGAAAAACTTGAAATAACGGAAAGGAAAATCTTAAGAAAAATTATAGGAACAAAATTTCAGGATAATAAGGTTGTATATATAAGAAATGAAGTTCTCTATAAGAAAATTGAAAAACTGTCAGATACTATGAGAAAAAGGAGAATAAATTTTTACGGCCATCTTCTTAGAATGAACTCCAATAGATTGACGAAACAGGTGTTCGATTTTTTCCATAATCGTAAAACAAAACCGAACTGGTTTAAAGAAATTGAAAAAGACCTAATAGAATTAAAAATTACAGAAGATTCATTGTTTGACCAAACTGCTAAGATAATTACCAAAGACGAAAGAATAAGATTCCAAGATAAAGCCAAAATAAGACCTAAACCTGTCATTTAGGAAGAGGAGAGGAAGAGAAGATCGGAAAGAATGAAGAGCTACTGGGAACAAAGAAAAGTACAGCGCGCAAGAAATGATTGATTCAGCGTACCCCAAAGAGGGTGAAACGAAAAAAAAAAAATGCAAATTATTAAATTATTGTTATTATTGTTATTAATATAATGAAAATTATTATTATTGTATGAAGAAAGAAACATACAATAAGAAATCCCTTTCATGGGGGTCCAAAATTAAACATTATAAAACAGTGATCAAACCGGAAGCACTGTACGCAGCAGAAACATTAACCATGAATCGCATAGGCCAGATAGAAAAGCTGGAAATAACGGAGAGGAAAATCTTAAGAAAAATTATAGGAACAAAATTTCAGGATAATAAGGTAGTATATATAAGAAATGAAGCTCTCTATAAGAAAATTGAAAAACTGTCAGATACTATGAGAAAAGGGAGAATAAATTTTTACGGCCATCTTCTTAGAATGAACTCCAATAAATTGACGAAACAGGTGTTTGATTTTTTTTCCATAATCGTAAAACAAAACCGAACTGGTTTAAAGAAATTGAAAAAGACCTAAGAGAATTAAAAATTACAGAAAATTCACTGCTTGACCAAACTGCTAAGATAAGTACCAAGGACGAAAGAATAAGATTCCAAGATAAAACCAAAATAAGACCTAAACCTGTCATTTCGGAAGAGGAGAGGAAGAGAAGATCGGAAAGAATGAAGAGCTACTGGGAACAAAGAAAAGTACAGCGCGCAAGAAATGATTGATTCAGCGTACCCCAAAGAGGGTGAAACGAAAAAAAAAATGCAAATTATTAAATTATTGTTATTATTGTTATTAATATAATGAAAATTATTATTATTGTATGAAGAAAGAAACATACAATAAGAAATCCCTTTCATGGGGGTCCAAAATTAAACATTATAAAACAGTGATCAAACCGGAAGCACTGTACGCAGCAGAAACATTAACCATGAATCGCATAGGCCAGATAGAAAAGCTGGAAATAACGGAGAGGAAAATCTTAAGAAAAATTATAGGAACAAAATTTCAGGATAATAAGGTAGTATATATAAGAAATGAAGCTCTCTATAAGAAAATTGAAAAACTGTCAGATACTATGAGAAAAGGGAGAATAAATTTTTACGGCCATCTTCTTAGAATGAACTCCAATAAATTGGCGAAACAGGTGTTTGATTTTTTTTCCATAATCGTAAAACAAAACCGAACTGGTTTAAAGAAATTGAAAAAGACCTAATAGAATTAAAAATTACAGAAAATTCACTGCTTGACCAAACTGCTAAGATAAGTACCAAGGACGAAAGAATAAGATTCCAAGATAAAACCAAAATAAGACCTAAACCTGTCATTTCGGAAGATAAGAAAAAAAGAAGATCGGAAAGAATGAAGAGCTACTGGGAACAAAGAAAAGTACAGCGCGCAAGAAATGATTGATTCAGCGTACCCCAAAGAGGGTGAAACGAAAAGAAGAAAATGCAAATTACCAGAATAGGTTAACAGGCAGTATGGATATCAACTGAAAAAAGCACAATTACACATTATAACAAATTTAATGAAAAGATTATTGCAATTTTTTGTTAAAGCATATTTGTATTTTATTTTTAAATACCATGTTTAGTAATATTCTGTTAAAATTTTTATTTGCATAATAATGTAAACTGTATTCGGTTCCTGCCATCACCGTTGACCGGGTCCTAGACTTCCTTCATCGTCTGAATTTTGTAAATAAAATTTAATTTATATTTTTGTTATTGTTTGTG
>CM040182.1:9665385-9690385 GCA_022606455.1 Callitettix versicolor
TGTGTGTGTGTGTGTGTGTGTGTGTGTGTAGTCTCTCCCCCCCTCCCTCCCCCTCTCTGTGTGTGTGTGTGTGTGTGTGTGTGTGTGTGTGTGTGTGTGTGTGTGTGTGTGTGTGTGTGTGTGTGTGTGCGTGAGTGTGTGCGCGCGTGAGTGTGTGTTTATGAGTGTGCGTGTGTGTGTGTGTGTGTGTGTGTGTGTGAGAGAGAGAGAGAGAGTGTGAGAGAGAGAGAGAGTGAGTGTGTGTGTATAAGTGTGTGTGTGTGTGTGTGTGTGTGTGTGTGTGTGTGTGTGTGTGTGTGTGTGTGTGTGTGTGTGTGTGTGTGTGTGAAAGAAATGCAACCAACCAAATGTATATTAACAAAAAATTACGTATTGTAATTTAAAGAACCTAAACTAGTTAAACTAAATTAGCCTCCAGAGACTCCACGTAACATAAGTATTGTATGTAGTGTTTAATGTAGTATAAAAGTACAGTTGACGCAGTTTAGGTGCGCGTGCGACCTTGCTCTGGTCAAAGTTGTACTAGTCACGCACAAAACATCGTTATGTGTAATTATAATTAATAAAAGCTGCTTTTCAGATAAAGTTGCAGGCCAATAAATAATTCTCTTATTACCTTTAAGTGGCCTACTTTAATTTCTGTTTGTTACACTAAATGAAATTCCATGCGGCAGTGATAAGAAGAATCTCTGTTTCTGGAAGTTTGTGGATTCCCCAGCACGCCTTGTCTTGTTCTCACCCTCCCCGAGCAAGGACACGAGCTTAGCTACTCTGCGTGAACTGTACAGTAATATAAATGCAACAAATAACCTGCATCATCTGGTAAAAATTATGACAAAAGGTTTCGACACTTTTCAACAAATTACAAAATTTATAAAGTACACAAAAGCATACAACCTTATACGCCTGCATACACGCAGTAACAGCTCGTAGCTAAAATTAATGGGGTCTGCTCCGGAAAATGTTTAGCCTTTGTTTTAAAATATTGTAAAAGGAAACGAACATGTATACAGAAATGCATTCATAAATTTGATAAAATGCTAAAAGAACAAAATCAAACATGTTTTACTTACTTTAACCTAAATTGTTACAGTTCAAGTTTAATCTATTAATTTAAAAATGAATTTCATTCTTGTTTTAATTTGCGAGTGAAGATCAGTAATTTTCTCCTTAATCTCTGAGACAACTGAAGGAGCTTTTCCCATCGAAAAGCTTCATTCATTCTTTTTTTCTACATTCTGTCTTTCCGAATTCGTATTGATTCTTAGAAAAGCCTTTATTCTTTGAAAAAGAAGAACCAAATAGAATAGCTGGAAGCAGGATGATAATATAATTGCACACTTTATCACAACAATATGGTACATGGTTTTAAGCACAACACACGCGGAGTAAAAAAAACTACCTTTAATCAGCACGCCAGGGTCGGTACTGCGGGATCGACAGTGCTCTATCTCTCATGGCACTTGGAAAAACGCTGTATAACCTTATTTTTACCCTTCCACAAATGAAACAGAGCTCATGGATTCTTAAAGTACACACTGCGCATGTCCGTATCCTTTAGCTAGGTCCAATACTACCTCAAACACAGGTCCATGCACAAACCTCAGGGGTTAAGAACGGTTGACCCTACAATACCTCCTAACAAACACACACACACACACACAACACATACCACACACCACACACACCACATACCACACCACACACACACACACACACACACACACACACCACACACACACACACCACACACGCACACGCACACCACACACCACACACACCACACATACCACCCATACCACACACACGCACACACACTGCACACCACACCACACACACACACACACACACACACACCACGCACCGCACGCACACACACCGCACACCACACCACACACACACACACACACACACACACCACGCACCGCACGCGCGCACACACACACACACACACACACACACACACACACACCACGCACCGCACGCACACACACACACCACACCACACACACACACACACACACACACACACACACACAACACACACACACACACACACACACACCACGCACTGCACGCACGCACACCACACACACACACACACACACACACACACACACCACACACACACACACACACACACACACACACACACACACACACACACACACACCACGCACACGCACGCACACACACCGCACACACACACACACACACACACACACACACACACACACACGCACTGCACGCGCACACACACACACACACACACACACACACACACACACACACACACACACACACACACACACCACGCACTGCACGCACACACACCACACACCACACCACACACACACACACACACACACACACACACACACACACACACACACACGCACTGCACGCGCACACACCACACACACACACACACACACACACACACACACACACACACACACACACACACACACCACGCACCGCACGCACGCACACCGCACACCACACACACACACACAACACACACACACACACACACACACACACCACACACCACACACACACACACACACACACACACACACACACACACACACACACACACACACACACACACACACACCACGCACTGCACGCACGCACACTGCACACCACACACACACACACAACACACACACACACACACACACACACCACACACCACACACACACACACACACACACACACACACACACACACACCACACCACACACACACACACACACACACACACACACACACACACACACACACACACACACCACGCACCGCACGCACACACACCGCGCGAGGAAGCGAAAGAGTTTAATTGCCCTAACATATTATTTTAAAATAAATGTTAACATGTGCACATTCATTTAAATGATCTCGTAAAAAGTTAGGCCTACTCGCGCATTATCCATTTCTTTTGCTCCATGTTTTCTCCAGCATTTTTGAAGGTGTGCCAGTATTAGGCCAAATTTGATACCTATTACGGTACAGAAGCTTTAGATATGTTTACAAATACAGGTAATCTTGTTGAAAATGAAAGTCTGGTCTGTCTGATACAAGCCTAATGCTTATTGCGCGTGAAACATTTTTATCGTATATGATATAATACGAGTATACAAAACCAGTTTAGAATAATTCTGTTGTTATTTGTTTTGTTGTGGAGAGCTTTTTCAATTTTTTAGACGTGTTGCAAGAAGTGTATACAATTGTTTCAGCTCTCTTCGTACAAAGGGGCCAATGCCAATTAACGGCTATGGTACACGCCCCCACACAAAATCAATTTCCCTTCCTCAAAATTTGATAACTTTCTATATTAACATTCAGTGGCAAAAAGATCTTTAACTTTTTGCTCGAGGGTAATTCGGTGTAAAATTTATCGGTCTTTCCTTTAAGACCTCTCAATCTTACTATCCCTCTAAGAAAATATTTAAAGTTTTTGTCTTAAATTTCAAAACCCCTTAATATTGCTATCCTAGGGTAATTTGGTTTAATATTACTGTCTTTTAAAACCTCTCAATGTTGCTACCCCTAGGGTAAGTAGGTTTATGTTTACTATAATGGGAGCCTTTTAAGTCCCCTCAATTTGGCTGACCCTGTGGTAAGTGGGTTTAAAATTATTTTTTTATTTTAAAACGTTTTAATTTTTTTTTTTAACGTCCGACTATTGTGCACACTTGGGCTAATGCAGACGATGGGATGATTTGTAGCGTATGAAAATGCCAAGCCCTGGCCGGGAATCGAACCTGGGTCCTCGGGGTGAAAGCCCAGTACGCTATCAACTAGGCCACCGAAGCGTTTTAATTTCGATGTTCCTAGGGTAAGGAGGTAAATTATTATTTTTATTAACTTCTCTCAATATTTTCAATAGTTGGGAGTAAATTTTTTTTAATAACAATATTTATTTTATCCCCTTTTAAAATAATTATGGTACAAATAAATTTTGCTCCTCCAAAATGTTGATGGCGCATTTCGCGCCATGTGCCCTCCGCCTTGGCACCTCTGTTTACTTTATTTTATACACATGTTATGTTTGTCTTTAATTGTTTGTACTTTTATTATTCTGAGGGGATCGTTACAGACAGATAACGATTTACGGTTTTGCAATTAGTGCTCGTTAATTCACCAATCCATCAATTAGTATTCCAGCCGTGCACATATTTAAAAAAGTGGGCAATCATGTGAATATTTTTCTGCTCGTGTTTGTATTTGCATTTGTGATTGTTGTAAGTGGAGTTTTTTCCTTAACGTCCATACTTTATGCCAGTAGAACAAGGGATCAGCGTTAACGGTAAGGGAAAAGCTACGGGAGCAACTGCGGCTCCAACTAAGAACCGTTAGGTGCGCAGTTCAGAGACGCAGCACACCGATGCTTAAGCACATCGACCCCTCGAATCCTCCATTAGTAGTGTAGATGATTCACAAAGGTACGTAACGTAGTTATTTCAACTGATTCAGTAGGGTCTCGATTAGCTGTCATTCGGGATTAATGTGGTGACGGATAACAGAAGTAAGCCACCTATACTTTCCACAGAAGATAAAAATACCGTATTTTACTTTGTTTGCAGCACAGAATGTTTTATTATTATTTTTTTGGAAAGAGTAGTAAGGCTCTTAAATTTTCTACTTAACTTTAATTGTGTATTATACACATTTTACATACATAGGTCTTTTTTTTCTAAATTTAAGCCCACATTGGAGCACACACAGTCAATTTAATTAAGTCTTTTGGTTTTTCTTCGTTCTTCCCAGTATTTTTTTAATCTTATTGATCTCTGAAGTCTGAGTTCTTCCGAATATACTACGTTTCGTGGACGTTTTTCCCTAAACTGTAATTGGGTTTCCTGACTTTTTAAGATCGCTTTTTCCCTTCTTTCTGCCAATTGCTCCTTGGTTATTCTCAGTTCCTCCAAGTCCTGTTCCACCTCCTTCAACCAGTTCTTCTTAACTTTACACTTCAATTGGTAGTCCAATAATCTCCTCGTAAGTCTACTCTCTGGTAATCGAGTTAGGTGTCCAAAGAAGGCCAATCTTCTTTTCCTAAAAATGTTAGTGACCTGCTCGTTGTTCCGATACAAGACCGCATTCGGCAATAGTCTGTACTGTCCCCCCCACCAAATGTTTCTTATTAATAATTGTTCGGAGTACTCTCCTTTCCATTCTCTGGAGCTCCTCCGTTCTATTTTGGATTTTTAGATTAAATAGAGTCTCCGAGGCGTAAGTTACGTTTGCCCTTAGGACCGTGTTATAATGCCTAAGTTTAAATTTTATAGAAAGCGATTTTTTTTGTAGGTGTTCTGGGTCAAATAGAAGGCAGATCTTAATTTAGCTACTCTGTTAAGTATTGCTGGTTTTTCTCTGAGGTCTCTGGTAATAGTTTCTCCCAAGTACTTTATTTATCGGTAATCTTTAACCGGTCGTTACCGATTTTTACGAACTTTTGTTCTGTCTTTCTTATTGGCATTATCTCTGTTTTCCTGAAGGATATTTGGAGGCCGACTTTTCCTGCGATGTCTCTTAGTGATTCAATTTGGTGTGTTGTCAACATAGGTCTTTAATACAGTAAATTATACAAATTTAGCTGTTGATAACTTGGGAAACTTTACATACTTTACTGTGCGCCACTTAGAGTGTGATCAACTTATACGCTGATTGGTATTATCGTCAGTAGTGTGTGTTTATTTTTCAATAAAAACGTTCATGCACTCTTTTGGAATTTGTTGGAACTATTTGAAGTGTTTCTATTTCATTCCTTTAGATGATAGATAGTTTACTTTTCGATTATCAATGTTTGCTTAGGGTAGCAATAAGTGTTAGCTGCCTTTGTTGCCTGTGCTATAAGGCGAGTCCAGTTACAGTGTTTTGTTTTTTCTAGAAGACTACTTTTATTATTTGTTACACATTATTCACCATGGAAAACTGTTAAAAAATGTCAGATAACAGAATCAGTCTGACGGTTAACGGAAACTAAATTTAAAAGGGTAACGGTTAATCGAGAGTGCTTATTTCAGTTCGCAAGGTTTATTAACTTCCGCAATTAATTCGTTTGTGAGTTAAGTTTATCACCAAAACCATAATTTCAAAACAATGGTTTCTTTTGTTACAGGGTCTCATAGCAAAACACATGGTCGATTGGAAACGACGATCAAAACATCTTTTGCATGTTCAAAATTTCAAAGTACTACAACAACCAGAGGCGTCAGCCTCTAATCAACGTTCATGGTTTCCATGGTAAGTATATAAACATTTTGTGTTTTTAAAATTTTCAAATTTGTATTTAAGAAAACTTATTACACTGCAAGCTTACTAAACGGAATTACAATTGTGTTCATTACTATTTTGTTCTACAGAAATTGTTTTTGTTATAAGATGCATCCTTAAAGTGGGAATGCAAGTTGGACTGCTTATGTGGACTACGTACAATTTATTGTGGGTTCTAATTAATTTCTGTGTAAACATTGTTTACTTAGATTGTTACAGTTAACTATTTATGCTTCATTTCGTTGTTAGCTGATAGTGTCCGTATCGTATTTGGTATAAAGACTAATTAGTCGTGGAGCCGCCTCGGAGGCCTAGTGGATAGCGTACTAGGCTTTCACCCCGAGGACCCGGGTTCGATTCCCGGCGAGGGCTTTGCATTTTCTTACGCTATAAATCATCCCATCGTCTGCATTAACCCAAGTGTGCACAATAGTCGGACGTTAAACACAAAAAAAAAAAAAAAAAAAAAAAAAATGAGTCGTGGGTATTTGTGCATTTTGCCATAGGCTCTAACATATTTCTGTGATGCGGCATCTTATGCCCTTCTAAACTGCATTTTAAGTTGAATTAGAATTCGTAATAGTTTTCTGTTTTACTGTTTAATATAAATTTTGGTTATCCGGTATCTAAAATATACACTCTTCTGTGAAGTCCAGGGTTGCCAACTGTCCCGATTTTATCAATTCTTCCGATAACACTAGCCGGGTCGGCTTATGTCCTTACCGTTTACCAAAGAAAGTATTATAACTAAAGAACTTTTTAAACAAAATATAAGTGGTGTTGCAAAACCACTATCTTTTTTGTAAATGAAAACCATACGTCGTTACATTTACAAAACCATCAGTTTGGAAGCTACAAATTTTTAAATTCGATAACGAAATAAATCATAGACGCGATTTCTCAATACCAGCTTAGAAGATTATGGTAAAATTAATGGCACATAAAGATCTTAATTGAAATCAGTACCGTAATTAATGTTATATGTATTGCTTTTATAGTGGATCTGTACTTTATAAAACTGACGCACAAAATTATTGCATTATACGAGGTGTGTTCGGTTAGTAACCAGAATTTTTAAATTTCGCGGGCTTGGAGAGTCCGATTGTCAAACATTTTTTTTTTTATTATGTTGGTATACATGCCCTTGAAGTATGATAAAACTTTCTGCTGTTTTCATTGTTGACTTTGTCTGTGACAGCCACTAAGGTTAGACGTGTTTTTATGAGCTCGGCGATTTTCGTTTGTTGAAAGAAATGGATCACAAAATTTGTACCAAATTTTGTGTAAAAAACGGAATAAAGTGTAAAAAAGTGTGTGAAATGTTAACAAAGGCCAATGGTGAGTCTGCTATGAGTAAAGCAAGAGTTTACGAGTGGTATAAGCGTTTCCAAGAAGGCCGTGAAGACGTTGAAGATGACGAACGCCCTGGACGCCCCAGCACATCAACAACCGATGAAAACGTGGAAAAAGTGAAAGAAATGGCTATGACCAATCGCCGAATCACAATTAGAGAGGTCGCGGATGATGTTGGCATATCGATTGGATCATGTCATGCCATTGTTTCCAATGTTTTGTGTATGAAACGCGTGGCAGCAAAATTCGTTCCAAAATTGTTGAATTTTGAACAAAAACAGCGGCTAATGGAAGTTGCTAAATGAAGTCAACGACGATGCAGAATTAGTGAAACGTATTATAACATGTGACGAAACCTGGGTTTACGGATATGTCGTCGAAACTAAGGCTCAATCATCCCAGTAGCGGCATTCTGGCTCGCCAAGACCGAAAAAGGCTTGACAAGTGCGGTCGAATGTGAAGGTTATGCTCACTGTGTTCTTCGATATTAATGGCATAGTGCATCATGAAATCCTGCCACCAGGTGAAACGGTCAATAACGAGTACTACCTACAAGTTCAACGCCGTTTGCTTGAAGCAATCCGAAAAAAACGCCCAGATCTGTGGAAAAACAATTCATGGCTTTTGCACCACGATAATGCACCAGCTCACACTTCATCGCTTGTTCGTGAATTTTTGTCCAAAAACAGTACTGTAACGATGCCCCAGCCTCCATATTCGCCAGACATGGCTCCGTGTGACTTATTCCTATTTCCAAAAATAAAGAGAACCTTAAAGGGCCGTCGTTTTACAGCCGTAGATGACATTAAAAGGGCATCGCTGAAAGAACTAAAGGCTATCTCAAAGATCGAGTTTGGAGAAGTGTTTCGAGGTTTGGAAGAAGCGCTGGCACAAGTGCATAATCTCAAATAGGGACTATTTTGAAGGTGACAACATCAATGTAGAAGAATAAATAAATATTTTGTTCAAAAAATTAAAATTCTCGTTACTTTCTGAACACACCTCGTATTTGTGTTTGTTGTAAAATCTGATCTTCATGTTCGCTGTTAGCTCTTATTATATATAGGAATCATTGAAAATTAAACGATTTAGGTCTTATCATATTTTAACTAATTTTCATGCTCTTCTCTCACTGGAATGTCTATACTTACTTACCCGAGTCTAACACACACTTACATTTACAACACTACTTACGGTTTTAACACTTTACACTCACACTTACATTTAGGGAGGCGATAATAGCCTTAATGTGCTTTTCGCCTTAAAATAACAAAAAAAGCAAATAAATTTGTTTTTGCATTACATTAGATTAGTTTTTGAGATTATAGAATTCGCGGCCCTGGCGCCGCGATCAAATGTATTATGCGATATTATGTAGCTAAGCGTCTTCGATTTTAGTTCAGTAGACTGTTCTCAATGTGTTTTGTTTGGCAGTCCCCTGAGTAGCTCATTCTGCTGGAGTTTCTCAAGGTCCTGGAAGCCTAGCATTTGCCTTCTGCTAGCATAATCATAGAAATATATATGGCGGTCTTATAGTTCTAGATTTCATTAGAAGCTCCTATGCTACTGTTTCCTCCCTTCCCAGTTTGAGCTCTCGATAGACGTTTGTACATCTACAAAAGTCTGTCTGATTTGAGAGAGGCCGTGGCCTTATTTATTTGAGATGTTTAACCCCATATCACACTTCTTCCACTCTAGGTTGGGTAAGTCCATCTAGCACCCTTACAGCCTGCTGCAATTTACTGCTTGTGGGTTCCATGGGGTTAGATACGTACCCAGTTTCATCCCCTTCGTGCTATTTTTACTCTTCTGGTTTCTGTAGGCTTTGAAAGTTTTTCTCCAGTTATCGAAATCCCAAAAGGGAAGTAGAATGTCCACTCATACAGAGCCCTGCTTGTGGCTTGGGATGAAGTGTCTACCACAAAGCAGATGAAGGATTTTAGATCCAGCTAAGACACCTTGGGATTGCCAAACCCATAGTCACAATGTGTAAGGCCTTTGAGGAGTTTTGCCTCTTATATAAGTATTAAGAAAACAAGAAAGAGGTCAAAATTGCTGATTATACCCAAACACAGAACTGTGACTGACAAAAATCTTTTATTGTATCGACCTGAAGTTTATGGAACTTATTATCGAATTCACTAGTCGATTAATTGACTATATGGCGAGATACAAAACTTCTATTGTGAACAAGAGTGTGAATTTTTACATCAAATTACATTCTTTTTAATTTTTTTTTTTTAACGTCCGACTATTGTGCACACTTGGGCTAATGCAGAAGATGGGATGATTTATAGCTTATGAAAATTCCAAGCCCTCGCCGGGAATCGAACCCGGGTCCTCGGGGTGAAAGCCTAGTACCCTATCCACTAGGCCACCGAGGCGGCTACATTCTTTTTAAATTTTAAGTAATTTGTTTTATTTAATATGCAAAACACTTCTTCTTTTTAATTTAATTTTTTTAAAGCAGTGATTATATTAGGAGCAGTAATTTATTTTTTTATTTTAATGGAGAAAGTTGTTTTATTAATTTTAATTTTCTAATTATCGAAGTGTAAATTTTATTTTATTATAAATACATGTAGAAAACCCAATGGTTGTTACTCGGCCTCAAATCACAGCCTCCTCGGTGGCCTAGTTGATAGCGTACTGGGCTTTCACCCCGAGGACCCGGGTTCGATTCTCGGCCAGGGCTTGGCATTTTCATACGCTATAAATCATCCCATCGTCTGCATTAACCCAAGTGTGCACAATAGTCGGACGTTAAAAAAAAAAATCAAATGAAGGCAGTCACCCTGAAAATGATGGTGCAGATGCAACTCAAGACGGTTTGAAAAATAAGTTAATTTAGAAAAAAAATTACACTGTTTTATCTCACCCTTTTCTGTTTTTTTTAAACAATAACAACTATTATTTAAAAATGTGCATACTTAAAGAGTTGCTCCTGAAATGTAATAATTATCATGGAAATAACTTCAAACACTCAAAACTAGTTTTGAAGACTTATATTTTGGCTATAAATTCGCTTTTATTACCTATTTGTGACAGTAAACCTTAAATTTTAAGAAAAAAATAGTTCTAAAAACCTGTCAGATGGTTACAGAAATATTTTTTTTTTAATGTGATCCAAATAAAATTTGTGTTGTTTTCAAAAACTGATAACACAGGCTCAGGCGGACGTTCACGTAAACTTCCATTTTTTAAAAATAAAATTGACATCTGTTTGTTACAGAAATTCGACACACTCTGTAGTAATGAGAAAGTACAATAAATCGTTACGCGTATTTTTAAAACAATTACAAAATTATAAAATCCCTACTGTAAAAAAGAATGTCTATATAAACACGTCCTAATTTTTCAAAACTGAAAGTTGGCAACCCTGGTGAAGTCAGTAACGGATGTTGTGTGTAAACACCGGAACACCGCAACGTAACGACTTGGGATTATAAAATCCTTCAACTAAGAGAAAGGTAGAATTTGTTCGTGTTGAGGATAATTCCGAACACAACCGCGTTTCATTATCGTATCACTGTGTTTCTGTATGTTATATACACTACAGTATAGGCCTAATCGAAACGTTACGTACAGACACAGAGCTGAAAGCTCCAAGATCCGGGACAAATGACGCAGGTGTATCGGGTGTGCTCTGGGTGTGGTCAACGTTCTGAAGATGCGCTATGACCTTCGGGAGTACATTCTCTGCCAGAAGTATTCCTTTCTTGGAAGCTTCGGCTATATTATGCACAGTAATTACCACGGTCCTCTTATAAAACTGGTTTTACCGTGTTATTGCAATATTTTGCTGGGATTGGAGTATTTTACATAACAGACTCGATATAGTTCCAATAGAAAATACTATGTTGTAGCCGACGTATAGATCTGTACGTTTGATAGTTCAGTCACCGACCCGTCGTAAGCCTGCATCGTACATCCGACGTTTCTAAAGTAGTGAAACTCGATAGCGAAGCGAATTCTTTACACTGAAAATAAAACCTTCGGAATTATTTTACGGCAGGTATAAGAAAATCTGCGGTAGAAATTTCCCACGCCGCGTCTGTCTCAATAGCGTAACTATTGTATCGTTGGTTACAGGGAAAGTAAAAACTGCACACGTCTTTATCAGAAATACTGTACAACCCAATGAAACTTATTTTGTCCGAAACCGAAATCGTACTGTGTTGGTAGGTCGTATATAATTTCAGTACTACATACGGTACGTATAAAATCCAAATACCGCTCCCTCACTCTCCATGCCTATAAGCCTACAAACGTTGAAATTTGGCACGTATCAACACACGTGTTGGCATTTATTTGTTCATGTTCAGAACGCTAAGGCTTAAAATATTCCACCCCTAAAAGGTTAAAATGCGATGAAAACAGACTTTACACTTTATCTCTGTGTCTCCAGATCCAAAAGACGTGGAGAGCTGATATTTTGTACAGTTTGTCTTTAGCTTTAAATGTGCACAGAGAAAAGATTCTCAAAATTCCACCCCGAGGGGTGGGAAAAAATGAAATAGTTTTAAAAAAATTTTAATATTCACGATTCTATGTGTCCCACGTGACTGCGAAAAATTCTTTTAAACAATTCAAAACTAAGGGGTACTAAAAGTACTGTATAAAAGCAAAACCCCATGGTACGTTAGAAGCTGAAAATGTCTTCTAAGTTTGTCCTTCAGTCCTCTATTGGGGTTTACTAAAAGATTGTTTCCAAAAACTGTATCTGTAAGTAGTCCAAATAGGGCGTTGATATTTGTAAAAACCTAAATACAATCTTTCGAATCTTGAGGACTTTAAAGTCGAATGTTTGTTGGTAGTTTTCTTGATTTCTAGGTGGTTGCAGAGTTAAAAAACACTGTCTCGCTGACGTGATACAAGCGATTTTCCAAAAGTATTTGTCTTTATCTCACCCTTTTATGGAATTCTGTTTTTACCATCATAATCAGCATTAAAATCTGCATATATTAGCATTTTAAACTTTCAAGTTACGTTAAAAATACGAAATTACACCCTAATTGACGTCAAACAAATTTCTTAATCCCAACGGATTTTGAAAATTCATGTTTTTTATGCAGTTTTTAACGCTGAAAGTCTTGAAAATTTGAAACGACCGCCATTTTGAAACTGTTGAATGAATTTTATTGTGTAACAAACTAGTTCAAGCTATTAGTATAATCGATTTTTGCGCCAAGTTTGAATCGAATTAGATTAAAATTGCGAACGTGAGCGTGCTAAACACGCACACACAGACACACACACACACACACACACACACACACACACACACACACACACACACACACACACACACACACACACACACACACACACACACACACACACACACACACACACACACACACACACACACTATAGTACTTAACAATAATAAGCTACAGCAAAACTTTAAAGTACCTGACACTACTATGCTACTGTTTAAAGCCTCACATTAGTACAATAGTTACATTTACTTTAAACCTTTATAGTACATATTAATAGTACCTTTATAGTACATGAGAGGTGGGAAAATCTCATTAAGTTATAATGTATATTGTTCTTTCGGGTTCGGATACAGTGGTGTTGAGTACTTTTAAAGATTTTTTATAGTATAAAATTATCATAACTTTAAAACTCTAAAGTAGTGTAGTAGTATCAAATACTTTATATTTTGGCAGTAATTCAGTAGTATCAGATAATTTAAAGCTTTATAGTAGTAAAAATGTGCCTGACACTACTATGCTACTGTAAAGCTTTAAAGTACCTGACACTACTGTAAAGTACTTGCCACTACTATGCTACTGTAGGGCTTTAAATTACCTGACACTACTGTAAAGTACCTGACACTACTATGCTACTGTAAAGCTTTAAAGTACCTGACCCTACTATGCTACTGTAAAGCTTTAAAGTACCTGACACTACTGTAAAGCTTTAAAGTGCCTTACACTACTATGCTACTGTAAAGCTTTAAAATACCTGACACTACTGTAAAGTACTTGCCACTACTATGCTACTGTAAAGCTTTAAAGTACCTGACACTACTGTAAAGCTTTAAAGTGCCTTACACTACTATGCTACTGTAAAGCTTTAAAATACCTGACACTACTGTAAAGTACCTGACACTACTATGCTACTGTAAAGCTTTAAAGTACCTGACACTACTGTAAAGTACCTGACACTACTATGCTACTGTAAAGCTTTAAAGTACCTGACACTACTGTAAAGCTTTAAAGTGCCTTACACTACTATGCTACTGTAAAGCTTTAAAATACCTGACACTACTGTAAAGTACCTGACACTACTATGCTACTGTAAAGCTTTAAAGTACCTGACACTACTGTAAAGTACCTGACACTACTATGCTACTGTAAAGCTTTTAAAGTACCTGACACTACTGTAAAAGCTTTAAAGTGCCTTACACTACTATGCTACTGTAAAGCTTTAAAATACCTGACACTACTGTAAAGTACTTGCCACTACTATGCTACTGTAAAGCTTTAAAGTACCTGACACTACTGTAAAGCTTTAAAGTGCCTTACACTACTATGCTACTGTAAAGCTTTAAAATACCTGACACTACTGTAAAGTACCTGACACTACTATGCTACTGTAAAGCTTTAAAATACCTGACACTACTGTAAAGCTTTAAAGTGCCTTACACTACTATGCTACTGTAAAGCTTTAAAATACCTGACACTACTGTAAAGTACCTGACACTACTGTAAAGTACTTGCCACTACTATGCTACTGTAAAGCTTTAAAATACCTGACACTACTGTAAAGTACCTGACACTACTGTAAAGTACCTGAAACTACCATGCTACTGTAAAGCTTTAAAGTACCTGACACTACTATGCTACTGTAGGGCTTTAAAGTACCTGAAAATACTGTAAAGTACCAGAAACTACTATACTACTGTAAAGCTTTAAAGTGCCTGACACTACTATGCTACTGTATGGCTTTAAAGTACCTGACACTACTGTAAAGTACCTGACACTACTATGCTACTGTAAAGCTTTGAAGAACCTGACACTGTTGTGCTACTGTAGGACTTTAAAGTACCTGACACTACTATGGTACTGTAGGGTTTTAAAGTACCTGACACTACTGTAAGTACCTGACACTACTATGCTACTGTAAAGTTTTAAAGTACCTGACACTACTGTAAAGTACCTGACACAACCATGCTTGTAAAGCTTTAAAGTGCCTTACACTACTGTAAAGTACCTGACACTACTATGCTACTGTAGGACTTTAAAGTACCTGACACTACTGTAAAGTACCTGACACTACTATGCTACTGTAAAGCTTTGAAGAACCTGACACTGTTGTGTTGCTACTGTACTTTCATTGACGCGTTTCGGAAAACCTCCATCTTTAAAAACTCCCAGGAGTATAGATATAGTTTTTGAAGATGGAGGTTCTCCGAAACGCGTCAACGAAAGTACAATTGACGAAGCTAGGGAAGGCATATCATTATACTGAATATAGTGACAATAATCCTAGCAGAAAAGAAGAAGAATATAAAAAGAATTTCAACTTTAAAGTACACCCTACCTGACACTATTATATGTTACTACTGCCAAAATATAAAGTATTTGATACAACTACACTACTTTAGAGTTTTAAAGTTATGATAATTTTAAACTATCGACATTCTTTAAAGGTACTCGACACCACTGTGTCCGAACCCGAAACAACATTATACATTATAACTTAATGAGCTTTTCCCATCTCTCCTAGTTATAAATCACACCTACATCTGCATCTTGCTATATTTTTTTAATTATTATTTTTCATTACAAATCGTTAGATCTTCTAGCGTAATTTATTTGCCTGTGAAAACGACTGCAATGAGTTGAAGAGAAAGTGATGATACCGAGGCTATCTGAGGGCGTGGCAGCCTAGGCCTACATTGTGAATGTTTTTACATAGGCTGTGCTTCTATGTGTCTTGAACCGTTCCGAACAAATACTGGATTGTTTAGTTTCGCTGTGGGATCGCATTATTATTTATTGATTTGAATAAATGTTTCGTTCGGTAATTATTCCATCAGTAAAACGGTTAACAGAATTTCAACATAAACTGGGCGAACGTAATTTTAATCGTCTACATTTAATCCGCTATTGAAATACAGATTTTGTTGCCATTGGGCCTACATTATCGAAAGTCTTACGGTTCTATCGTGTGAGAGGACTTCTAACAAGAAAATTAAGAACAATAACGAAAGATTTGTTTGATAAAACAAAACGAAAATACAAATAACATCTCACGCAGCTGTCTCGCTGACGTGATAGAAGCAAATTTCCAAAAGTATTTTTTCGTCTACCCTCTTTTTGAAACTCAGATTTCACCATTAAACAGCATTAAAACCTGCACATAAACTGGAAATAAGAAAATAAACCCTGGCCTCCGCAAACAAATTTCTAAATTTCAACTGATTTTGAAAATTCAAAACCACATTTCGTGCAGTTTCCAACGCTGATTGCGGTGGTGAAATCAGATTTAAAAAAACTTTTAAGACAAAGAAGTCATGCGTTTTTTAAGATTGCAAATAGCCGCTATTTTTTAAACTTTTAAACGAATTTTTCTGGTTATTTTTTTTTCTTCTTCTTTCATCCGGATCACCCACTTTGGGGTACGCCAAATCAATTACTTTGATGTGCGTTAGCTGCCCTCCGCTGTATCCAATACTGCTTCATTCTATCCGAGGCTGCCTTCCTTCTTTCATCCGAGACTGCCCCGCCCCTTTTAGATGTTGGTTTTTCTTGGAACCTTAGGTTTTCATTATGTAAAAGATTTCGCAGTTTAAGTACATCGTCAATCATCTCATCCGATATCGCCAGCTCAGTTAAGTCTTCCTGGACCCGCCTGAACCAATTACTCTTCGTTTTCCGATCTCTGAAGAAAGCAAAGATCCGCCTATTTTTTTTTATTTATTAATTTTTTTTTTTTTTTTAACGTCCGACTACTGTGCACACTTGGGCTAATGCAGACGATGGGATGATTTATAGGGTATGAAAATGCCAATCCCTGGTCGGGAATCGAACCCGGGTCCTTAGGGTGAGAGCCTAGTACGCTATCAACTAGGCCACCGAGGCGGCTATTTTGCAGGTTAAAGAACTTGTTTAAGCTATTATAAAAATCGATTTTTGTGCCAAGTTTTAATCGAATCGGACTAAAATTGCAAAAGCGTGTGCTAAAGCGTGCGCGCGCGCGCGCACGCACACACACACACAAATATATATTTGCATATATGTATATAATCTCTCTCTCTCTCTCTCTCTACACACACACACACACACACACACACACACACACACACACACACACACACACACACACACACACACACACACACACACACACACACACACACACACACACACACACACACACACACACACACACACACACACACACACACACACACACACACACACACACACACACACACACACACACACACACACACACACACACACACACACACACACACACACACACACACACACACACACACACACACACACACACACACACACACACACACACACACACACACACACACACACACACACACACACACACACACACACACACACACACACACACACACACACACACACACACACACACACACACACACACACACACACACACACACACACACACACACACACACACACACACACACACACACACACACACACACACACACACACACACACACACACACACACACACACACACACACACACACACACACATATATATATATATATATATATATATATATATATATATATAGAGAGAGAGAGAGAGAGAGAGAGAGAGAGAGAGAGAGGTCAGGATTGGCATATATTATGAGAGAGGTCAGGATGGCCGCTCCAATAGCTCTCATTTCCAGTAGGTCATTCCGATAGCTTTAATGGAAATTCACTAATAAAGCGTGTTATTGACAAATTTCTCCTGATTATTAGGTCAAATAAGTCAATTTTTTTCAATTATGAAACTATTCCATTAAATTTATATTCTTTAAACATTTGTTTTTATTACTCTTATATCTCATAATAAGAATGTGTTTATTGCATTAATATTTTAGGGTAGTACGATATGACGTCTATATTAAAATAGCTATTCAAATTGTTAATTTTGTACTTACAAATTGATAACAACCTTCGCGTATATAATTGAAAGCGTTTTAAGAAATGCACATTACAATATGCCTACAGAAAATGTTAATACAGTATTTGGACTCTATTGGATCGGCACGAATTCATATCAAGGTCCTTAAGTCATGCCATTCTACGATTGTTCACTGTCAGTAATAAGTAATAGAGTGTGTCTGTATTGTAAATAATCCCGACACGCAGCTGTTTCGCTGACGTAATAGAAGCTGATTTCCAAAAGTATTTTTCTTTATCTTATTCTTACTGAATCGGCATTAATTTCTGCATATATTAGCATTTTTTCTAACGTATAGTTTAAATTTTCAAGTTACATAAAAAATATAGAAATAAACCCTGACTGCCTTAAAAAAAATTAAAATTTTTACGGATTTTGAAAGTTTAAAATGCTAATTTATACGATTTTTAACTCTGTTTACGATAATTAAATTATGTTTTCAAAACAGCTTAGACAAAAAAGTTACGAATTCTTAAAACTTGAAATGACCACCATTTTGAAAATGTTTAACGAATTTTTCTGGTTAACGAACTCGTCTAAGCTACTACCATAATTGATTTTTTGCCAAGTTTGAATCACCGCGCGTGTGTGTGTTTTAGGAACGGTGCTCATTTCAATGTCCCAGGCTTAGGCCGTACCATAATGGCGCTCCAATAACTATTTTTTTCAAATTTTGTATGGTCCAATCAGTAGTAGCGCTAATATCTCCGCCCGCAATATTTTTATGGATCCCCTCCCTAACCCCCAAATAAATACTTGTGCAAAGTTATCACTAGTAAAAAGTTCTGGACGGAAGAGTTTGTTACCCCTGGGCATCTCTACCTTTAGGGTTTTTTACTCTTTCCGGTCTGTAAACTATCCGTGTCCTACTTGAGTACATGGAGGGCCGGGACTCCAGGATCCTGGTTTTGTCACTCAGCTATGTAGCTTATTTTGCATTCTCGTTGACAGATTTAAAGTTCGCAGTCCAACCACAAATCTTTAAGGAACCGAGAGATGCTTCGGGTGACATTGCTGTACGGGTGACAGAGAGTGCCTCAGGATTCAAATCGCTTCCTCTCAAAAGTTGAACAGTCAAAAATTAAACACTGAGCTGTTTCCTCAATTGTACCATATTTCCTACACAAAATATATGTCACGTGAAAACCCATTTTGCGTAGATGTCTGAGGAATGTCCAGTGACCCTTCAGAAACCCCGTCACTCTCCGCAGATCCATCGTGTTCAGCCTAAAGGCCTCGCCTGTAAGAGATCTAGCTGAACCTGAAAGTATCCACTGTGACTGTAAACGGCGATCCATTCTCTCCCAAGATTTTTAGTGTTTTCTTAGAACTTGCTTCACTAGCTTTCCAAATTCTGCATGAGCCCTTGTAAAGCCAAAAATCGCCAGTCCTTTCCGCTCCAGTGCTTTACACTTCAGAAGGAGATGTTCTGCTGTTTCAGTATAGTCGTCATAAAATCTGAAATTCAGTATCCTTAAGCTAAACCCTTCTTGAATACACTATGTCCTGTCACGAAGCTTAAGATTTTTCCCACGTTGCCTCTACTTAGTGAGGGGACTTAGTATGTAATTGCTTCTTGAATACACTGTGTCCTGTCACGAAGCTTAAGATTTTTCCCACGTTGCCTCTACTTAGTGAGGGGACTTAGTATGTAATTGCTTCTTGAATACACTGTGTCCTGTCACGAAGCTTAAGATTTTTGCAACATTGCCTCTACTAAGTGAGGGGACTTAGTATGTAATTGCTTCTTGAATACACTGTGTCCTGTCACGAAGCTTAAGATTTTTCCCACGTTGCCTCTACTTAGTGAGGGGACTTAGTTTGTAATTGCTTCTTGAATACACTGTGTCCTGTCACGAAGCTTAAGATTTTTGCAACATTGCCTCTACTAAGTGAGGAGACTTAGTATGTAATTGCTTCTTGAATACACTATGTCCTGTCACGAAGCTTAAGATTTTTGCAACATTGCCTCTACTAAGTGAGGAGACTTAGTATGTAATTGCTTCTTTAATACACTATGTCCTGTCATGAAGCTTAAGATTTTTGCAACATTGCCTCTACTAAGTGAGGAGACTTAGTATGTAATTGCTTCTTTAATACACTATGTCCTGTCATGAAGCTTAAGATTTTTGCAACATTGCCTCTACTAAGTGAGGAGACTTAGTATGTAATTGCTTCTTTAATACACTATGTCCTGTCATGAAGCTTAAGATTTTTGCCACGTTGCCTCTACTTAGTGAAGGGACTTAGTTTGTGATTGGGCTGATAAAGTGAGCCATAGAGTTTGCCTTTTGAGGTTAATCTTCAGCGGTTAAGGGAATCTTTCTCAACCCAATTTTTCAATTTTGATCTGGCAACAGTTTTACTAATTCCGCATTGAATATAAACATACTAGAAAGATAACTCTTATGAGAGCTGAGAGCTCGCTCTTAGTGGTATTTTGCAGCATAGTGTTCAGCTACAGTTAAGTAGATAATACTACTATTTTCTCAAACGTCTTCCCTTGCAACTTGCAGCGTTCGTAGCGGCAGATAGTCCAGTTACTTGTACTTTATTCGCTAATATCTAACACGCTTTTTATAATGGTGGCTGTACTTCTAGTCCGTTTATATTTATGTTAGACTAATGAGGACGAGGGTTCAACGTTATTGGAGAGACCGCAATAACTGTAGTCTCGAACCTCAGCCTGACCAGACTCTTAGCCAACTGGACCACCGACATCTAACTCTGTTTTTTTTTCACTATGTTCAATATAATGATCTGCCTTCCCTAGCTTCGTCAATTCTACTTTCGTTGACGCGTTTCGGAGAACCTCCATCTTCAAAAACTATATCTATACTGGTCACCAATATTATGGCCCGTCCTATTTATAATTTTCTATCTCCACCTCGTACCCCTCATCTACTCAACACGTGTACATTAAACCTGACGTGCTCGCTTCTGATTGGCTCTTCAAAATCATACGTTTTCGCTCGCTTATGATTGGCTCATTTCAAACTTTCTTTTCAACGGTCGTCCCTCCTGAAAATTTTTAGATTTTTAAACGTTATGTCCACTTGCGACGATATCTGTTCATTTATTCTGTTCTCTCCCTTTGATTTAGATTTAAAAATTTCCAAGTTCTCTAAAATGTCCATACGTCTTCCATTTTTCTGCCGTATGTAGCACCTTCACGGAGTTTTCTATTTCTCGAGGTATGTGTCCCTCTTTTATTTTCTTTTTTTTTTGTATAAATCTTTCTCTTTTAGTTATTTAATGTGTTACTAATATACTAATGTTTATTTAAATGTTACCATAACCTAAAATGTATGTCATATATACTCGTTTCTCACACTGCGTGAAGAAACTGCACAATATACGGCACTTTGAATGTTACGATTAATCGAGGCGGATATTGGGGACCAACACTGGCATGACCGACTGTTCTCAAGTCACTAATAAAATTCTAAGAAAGTAAAAACAATATTTTTAAATTAAAAAAAAACCTGCCGCCACTCGTAGTGAATACGTTACCTTGAGTGTTTGGTTATTACAAGCTTTACAAACAAAACCAATAATATAACAGGCCTGCGTAATAAATACAAATGAGCACTTGGTAGTCCACACGAATAGCATTCTCGCCACCTAAGTGAAAGTCCTCCGGTTCGATTCCTGGGCTGTGAAACTGAGAAGCCACAGCAATTTCGGTTATGAAGGTTGAATTTGCGACTGGGGAATCACCAAAAACAGCCCACAGGCTCGACAGGTCTTGGCCTATATTTTTTTTAAAACAGTTGGGATAATAGCACAATTTAAGGTTAAACAATCTACTTTTTTTTTAAAAAAATGTTACCGTCGCAGTACGTTAGGCAGGTGTGAAAACGTGAAATGGCTGGGCTGGGGCATGTAGCATAACGGTTCATTATAAATTAAAATTTGTATACATGAAATTCTTTCTTTATTCTTCTTCTTTTCTGCTACATTATTATCACTATGTTCAGTATAACGATCTGCCTTCCCTAGCTTCGTCAATTCTATTTTCGTTGACGCGTTTCGGACAACCTCCATCTTTAAAAACTATATGAGTATAGATATAGTTTTTGAAGATGGAGGTTTTCCGAAACGCGTCAACGAAAGTAGAATTGATGAGGCTAGGGAAGGCAGATCATTATACTGAACATTGTAGCCTATACATGAATTTATTTATATACAATGTGCATGTTATATTTAACTGTAAACGTTTTAAACAATTTTGTGTTACATGGATGGGGTGTGTAATATAATAGCAGTGTTTTAAGTACAATTAGCATATTTATTATTCATCTTATTTATGTACATAATTTTAAACAAATAAATACATTTTGCATATATGACTGTAAAACAATTTTAGTATAATGTAATATAATGGCATCACTTATAACTAAAATATTTATTATCAATCCTACTTATTATATAATTTTAAACAAATATTGTAAAACTCAACACTGCGTAATAGCGAAAACCTTACGTAACAGCTATATTTATCCCATCAAAACAGACTGCGTAACCGTGACGGGCTAAAACTTACATGTCAGCTCAGTTTACCATTAAAAAAGCTGAATTCTCTGTTGGGTCAGACGCGCCTATAGAATTCCTCACTTTGGAAGTTGGCGTATTTTTATTGTTTATTCCGTTGGACAAGCAGTGCCTTTTACAAGTCTTTTACTCGAAGGGATTTGCTTTGTTCTTTAATAGATTGCATAGTGAGTCCATAGTAAACTATAAAGTGTATCCTACAACTTGTTTAGGCATTTCGTATTCCTGTTCGAGTGCTCGTACATGGACAGGTATTGCTCAGGCAGGTCAACAGGCCTATGTTGGCTGTTATAGCGCTGTGAATCTGTGACAATTTATATTTTTTTAAAAGAATAAGGTAATTAAAACTAAATATCCTTGTATCGCTCTCATATTCGTATTATGATTGTAAGATTAAATTTAAGAAACCATTATTTCATTATCCCTCTGAAGATGGTAGTTACGTTAGCGAAAATGTTAGGGTAATTTTCATGTCGTGGATTAAGAAGGCCCTTAATTACTTACCAAGTTAGCTGAATAAATTTAAGGTGATCACAAGTTTCGGAAACCCAGACATATTCCAGAGATTTTTTTGTGTTTCGAGACAAGATTACTTCGATGTGCACATGTATCCCTAGTTCGGTAAATTTATGGATTTTAATCAATTTGGTTCTGGTTTTTTTACGATTTTTGTCACGTACATTTAGGCCTAAATGCTTAAAAAAATTTTGTTCTATTGTGAATACTCATCTAGGTGTTTACAAACGTAAAAAACCAGTCAAGGTTGAATAAAATCCCAAAACCAAATTTTAAGTAAAAAGATAAAATCTTTACTCCTAACCTTAGACGTCAAGACGTGGTTTATAACGAAATTCAAATGGCGCAGTTTTTTATGTTAGTAATCTTGCGTTTTATTATTACTTCAACAGGTTTATAATAAATATGAAATTAAAACTGTAAAACAACTTATTCCATTTACGTAAAACAAGTAAAAATATAAAAAAACAATTATTTAAGTCTCATAATTTTCTCTTCGTGACTTAATTTGATTGAGAAACAACGCTTTCTGCGTGGATGGTGGATGCGCAGCAGATATGTTATTATGTATGGTATATTTCGTAATGAGAAGTTGGTACTTGTAAAGTGCACAGAGTAACAGGCGTGGCAGTTGTAGGTAATTTCACATGTCCCCTAAGCAACCGGTTTGACTGGTGAATCTCAGCGCTTGTTATATAATAATTATTCCTTGTGCTATGGGACCAGGTTACGTAGAACTTTCACGATATGATAAGCCGTGGGAACGTCGGTACAGTCGCTCTAGAAAGTTGTTTTGGTACAGATTAAATACTGTGTGCTGTCCGAATAGACATCTTACGAACGATGTGGTAAATCACAGCTCGTAAGTAAAAAACTTCTATTTAATGTTGATAACTGTAACACGGTGTCAAGTTAGCAGAAAATCATACGGGTGTTTTATGAAAATTATTTAAATATAAATAAATTTGCCGAAAATCTAATAAAATTACTAAAGTCTGCACGTTGAAGACGTAATAATAGAGATTATGCAAGACATGTTCTGTATTTTATTTAGCATTGTTCAAAACCACATTTACTAACTAATAGCAGGGGCCTACTTAGTAGTACTTTAGGCCTATAACATGCAGTGAGGAAGAATGTCAGCTGCCATGGTTACAAATTCACATTTTTTAACAAAGTTGGATGTCCCCCTCTCCCCTGGAAAAAAGACATTTTTTTGTAAATAAATTTTAAAAATTTCCCCAAAGTCATATATTCACAGATACTTGAGTTATTCAAGAACACATTCTCAGCAACAAATTCACATTTTTTAACAAAGTTGGATGTCCCCCTCTCCCCTGGAAAAAAGACATTTTTTTGTAAATAAATATTGGTTTTTAAAAATATCCCCAAAGTCATATATTCACAGATACTTGAGTTATTCAAGAACACATTCTCAGCAACAAATTCACATTTTTTAACAAAGTTGGATGTCCCCCTCTCCCCTGGAAAAAAGACATTTTTTTGTAAATAAATTTTAAAAATTTCCCCCAACGTCATATATTTACAGATACTTAAGTTATTCAAGAACACATTCTCAGCAACAAATTCACATTTTTTAACAAAGTTGGATGTCCCCCTCTCCCCTGGGAAAAAACATTTTTTTGTAAATAAATTTTAAAAATTTCCCCCAACGTCATATATTCAGATACTTGAGTTATTCAAGAACACATTCTCAGCAACAAATTCACATTTTTTAACAAAGTTGGATGTCCCCCTCTCCCCTGGAAAAAAGACATTTTTTTGTAAATAAATATTGGTTTTTAAAAATTTCCCCAAAGTCATATATTCACAGATACTTGAGTTATTCAAGAACACATTCTCAGCAACAAATTCACATTTTTTAACAAAATTGGATGTCCCCCTCTCCCCTGGAAAAAAACATTTTTTTGTAAATAAATTTTAAAAATTTCCCCCAACGTCATATATTCAGATACTTGAGTTATTCAAAAACACATTCTCAGTAACAAATTCACATTTTTTAACAAAGTTGGATGTCCCCCTCTCCCCTGGAAAAAAGACATTTTTTTGTAAATAAATTTTAAAAATTTCCCCAAAGTCATATAT
>CM040182.1:9695385-9705385 GCA_022606455.1 Callitettix versicolor
TACTGTTCCTTAAACTACTAGTTAGTCCTCTGTAAGCTAAAATCACGTTTGTTTTCATACTTCAGTAGGCGGATAGGCGTAATAAGTATTTGAATATTTTAAAAGAAAGGAAAGTTAGGTTAAGTAAGGGTTCTCTCGCTTTGCAGTAGCCTGAAATTCCGCCCTTCAGGAAGAACTCCGCCCCTAAGCTGTAGGCTACCACTCCTGTTTCGTGTTTCTGGTTCTGATTAAATAATCTTGGTGAAGTAGATCAAGGTTCCATCCTTAGTTCTAACAATAAATTAATGTTATAGTCCACTCCTGTATCATCAACAATGTGCGAAATGAACAAAGCTGAAGACACACTTAAGAACGCACACGCACGCACGCATTCACTCACACACGCACATACACACACACACACACACACAAATACGCATATACACACAAATACACATACACATACGCGCGCGCACACGCACACACACAAATACACACACACACACACACACACACACACACGCGCGCGCGCGCGCGCGCGCACGCGCAAGCACGCACACGAACACACACACACACACACACACACAAATATATATACACACACGCGCGCACGCGCGAGCACGCACACGAACACACACACACACATGCGAATACACGCACGCGCGCGCGCGCACACACACACACACACACACACACACACACGTGTTAAGCTCGCGCGCGGGTGTGTGTGTATTATGTTAGACTCGGATACCGCGAGGGACGTCTAAATCCTCTCAATAGGTGCAGGTAGCCTGCACCCCCTGCGGGATATATATATATATATATATATATATATATATATAACGTTTTAACATATAACGTTTAATCAGGAGCCGCCATCTTGAAACGGAAGTGAATGATGAAAACCATTAAACCATAAACGTCGTTTGGGCTTCATACAAGCTACCTTTGTAATAAATTTGATTACGCGATACGTAATAAATATGATGTATCTGTTGTATGCCTACTGCAGAAGATGCTGCAATCTTAGCTACAGATAAGAAAACTGAAGAAGCTGTGATGAAGCTTCAACGGACTACTGACGAGGTGTGCAAATGGACCAAAAAATGGCGTATTAGCCTGAATGAAACGAAATCAGTTAGTTTAAATCTATATATATATATATAAAAGGCAATGTCCTGACTGACTGACTGACTGATCAACGTACAGCCCAAACTATAAAACCTAGAGACTTGAAATTTTGAGGATAGGCCCTACCTTCGTTTTAATATGTAAGCGCGTACTAAGAAAGGATTTTGCAAAAAATTGATTTTAACGCCATTAAACTACTTACCCAGTCCAACTTTAATAAACAACGTACAGCCAATACAATTATAGCTAGAGACTTGAAATTTTCATGGTACATTCTTACAAAAATGTCAAGATGCTCTAATAAAGGATTTTTCAAAAATATGATTTTGACGCCATTAAACTACTTACCCAGTCCAAATTTAATAAACAACGTACATCCAATACTATTATAGCTAGAAACTTGAAATTTTCAGGGTACCTTCGTACAACATTGTCGAGATGCACTGAAAAAGGGGTGCACTGAAAAACTATTTCCAGTATGCAACCCCTAAAGAGGTAAACATGAGGTACAACAATTTTTATGGGAAAAAATAGGTTTTTCATGTGACCTTCTTAAAACGTAACATAGTCACTCTTAAGTATAAGTAATGAAATATATTTTTCACCTTTTCCCCAAAAAAGCATCCCCTAAAGAGATTGGAAGAAGGTATAAAATATAAAAAAGGTGTACAATTTTGTATTGAAATAATATTTTTTTAATCTTATATTCTAGAAATATGCTATGAAACACATATTTCAACATTTTTCTGAATTCATCCCCTAAAAGAATAAAAATGGAAAAAGAGTTATCATGGGAAAAAAAAGAGTGTTTGCATTGGAGAAAAATATTTTTTATCAAATTTTCTTAAAAGTAAACAAAATATTTTAAAACACAAATTATGATACACGCAATTCAGTATTTTCCCCTGAATTCATCCCCTAAAAGGGCAAAAATATAGAATAGGTATAAATGTTTGTATTGGACAAAAATATTCTTGAACAGATTTTCTTAAATTCGAATGGAACACGCTTGAAAACAATAAAACAACATATTCAGGTTATAATATTTTTTCATATTCACTGTAAAATAACTACGAGTTTAGATGATCACGCTTTTATTAATATATTTTTTTATGTTTCTAAATTATTACATTACTGAAACAGTTTAAGTTTCGTGGGCGAAGCCGCGACGGGTAATGCTAGTTTCACATATCTTAAGATCGATTTATATCGATATATCGATATATTAAGATCGATCCCAATTAAAATAAACTATGTACTCCCCGTGCTTACTCTGATAAATATTTGGGAATGTCATTAGATGTAAAACTGAAGTGGAAGGAACACGTAAAAAAGCAAGAATTGAATTTTAAATCAAAAAAATGTATTGGCTAATTTGGAGACAATCCTAACTTTCAGTTCGTAATAAGTTGTTAATACGAGGTGTGTTCAGGAAGTAACCAGAATTTTTAAATTTCGCGGGCTTGGAGAGTCAGATTGTCAAACATTTTTTTTGTTATGTTGGTATACATGCCCTTGAGGTATGATAAAACTTTCAGCTGTTTTCATTGTTAACTTTGTCTGTGACAGCCACTAAGGTTAGACGTGTTTCTATGAGCTCGGCGATTTTCGTTTGTTAAAAGAAATGGATCAAAGAATTTGTATCAAATTTTGCGTAAAAAATGGAATAAAGTGTAACAAAGTGTGTGAAATGTTAACAAAGGACTATGGTGAGTCTGCTATGAGTAAAGCAAGAGTTTACGAGTGGTATAAGCGTTTCCAAGAAAGCCGTGAAGATGTCGAAGATGACGAACGCCCTGGACGCCCCAGCACATCAACAACCGATGAAAACGTGGAAAAAGTGAAAGAAATGGTTATGAACAATCGTCGAATCACAATTAGAGAGGTCGCTGATGATGTTGGCATATCGATTGGATCATGTCATGACATTGTTTCCCGTGTTTTGTGTATGAAACGCGTGGCAGCAAATTCGTTCCAAAATTGTTGAATTTCGAACAAAAACAGCGGCGAATGGAAGTTACTCAGTAATCACTAAATGAAGTCAACGACGATGCAGAATTACTGAAACGTATTATAACAGGTGACGGAACATGGGTTTACGGATATGACGTCGAAACTAAGGCTCAATCATCCCAGTGGAGGCATTCTGGCTCGCCAAGACCAAAAAAGGCTCAACAAGTGCGGTCGAACGTGAAGGTTATGCTTACTGTGTTCTTCGATATTAATGGCATAGTGCATCATGAATTCCTGCCACCAGGTGAAACGGTCAATAACGAGTACTACCTACAAGTTCAACGCCGTTTGCTTGAAGCAATCCGAAAAAAAACCTCGGATCTGTGGAAAAACAATTCATGGCTTTTGCACCACGAATGCACCAGCTCACGCTTTATTG
This sequence comes from Callitettix versicolor, assembly GCA_022606455.1. Classification (NCBI taxonomy): domain Eukaryota; kingdom Metazoa; phylum Arthropoda; class Insecta; order Hemiptera; family Cercopidae; genus Callitettix; species Callitettix versicolor. The sequence continues at coordinate 9,698,888 of CM040182.1, forward strand.
CTTGTTCGTAAATTTTTGGCCAAAAACAGTACTGTAACGATGCCCCAGCCTCCATATTCGCCAGACTTTTTCCTATCCTCCGTGTGACTTTTTCCTATTTCCAAAAATAAAGAGAACCTTAAAGGGCCGTCGTTTTACAGCCGTACATGACATTAAAAGCGCATCGTTGAAAGAACTAAAGGCTATCTCAAAGATGAGTTTGGAGAAGTGTTTCGAGGATTGGAAGAAGCACTGGCACAAGTGCGTAATCTCCAATGGGGACTATTTTGAAGGCGACAACGTCAATGTAGAACAATAAATAAATATTTTGTACAAAAAATTAAAATTCTCGTTACTTTCTGACACACACCTCGTATGTAAGGAGGTCTTAAAGCCAGTGTGGAACTATAGGATACAGTTGTGAGGCTGCACAAATAAGGCAAATATTAACATAATTTAAGTTTTTCAAAATGAGGTCCTTCGATGCATTGTTGACACACCAAGGCATATTCGAAAAGATAATATACATAGGGATTTAAATATAGACTTTGTCAGTGAAAAAATCAAAAGGCAAACAGTGGAGCATCTCACATAAACACTTCGAGATTCGAGGACTGATGGTTGCACCTGCAGCTGATAGAAGACTGCAAAGAACTAAGCCTTTCGATTTGATTCATGGGCAGTATTGGTAGGGTTATATCTCCAGGCTAAAAGTGTGTTCATCGAGGTGTACATTACTGGATGGGTTTTTGACTCAGTTGTAATAAATAATTAAAAAAAACTATTTACAAAGTTAAATTACATAATATAAAAAAACGTAAAATGTAGTAAATAAAAATGCTTATATAATCATAAGGGAAACCCAGAAGCAGGCCCACTAATCGCATTGGAAAATTTTTGATATTTTAAAAACGGATATATTAACATCCTGGAATTTTTTAAAAATTTATAGCGCTAATTATAGAAGGACACACAAATAACATTTGGTTAGTTATAACTCCTGGAAAATTTTTGATATTTATAGCGTTATTAGGTTAACATATTCTAAGCTATTTGTAAAACTTGTATAACTCTTCAAATGTTTTATATATTTTGAAAAATATTTCCTTTGCAGTTAAAAATATAATTTCAGTTTATGTAATTTTATTTATTTATTTATTTTTTTTTTTTTTTTTGTTTAACGTCCGACTATTGTGCACACTATGGGCTAATGCAGACGATGGGATGATTTATAGCGTATGACTGGCCGGGAGTCGAACCCGGGTCCTCGGGGTGAAAGCCTAGTACGCTATCAACTAGGCCACCGAGACTGCTTAATTTTATTTGTGCAGTACTGTACAGCAATATAAAAAAGTAAAGTAAATGATAATTCGTATAAGAGAATATCAGCTGCAGAAGTAAACAACAAAGCATTGTGGGATTGAAATGGAAATTCTACTCGTTAAGAAGTACAGCACGATGACTGGTAATAAAATTTAGAAAATTACAAGACACCATTTTCAATTGTTTTTCTTGTTTTTCTCTCTGCAAATGATTGAACAACAGGATCAGAGAAAAGATCCTGCTTAATTTTATTTGTGCAGTACTGTACAGCAATATAAAAAAGTAAAATAAATGATAATTCGTATAAGAGAATATCAGCTGCAGAAGTAAACAACAAAGCATTGTGGGATTGAAATGGAAATTCTACTCGTTAAGAAGTACAGCACGATGACTGGTAATAAAATTTAGAAAATTACAAGACAACATTTTCAATTGTTTTTCTCTCTGCAAATGATTGAACAACAGGATCAGAGAAAAGAGTTCATGCAAGTTTTTATTTAATCGATAACAACCCTTAAGTCTGACAACCCTTAAGTTGACCCATTGTTCACCTCAAACATGTCTATTCTATTTAAAATTTGTCAGCCTTCGTCACAGAAATAATTAAACAACAGAATACCCGCAAGGCGACACAAACATTTGATTAAAATGTCGTTATTATCATCGCGTCTACAAAATTAAAGTGCTGTAGGCTTACATTAATAGCAGTAAGCACTTAATAAAAAAAAGTAGCAGTCGCATGACTGCCGACAGAAGTGACTACTTCTTATCACAGGTTATGGTTATATATTTTACACCACAAAATAAAATTTTGCCGTGACGGCAAACTGAATTTTTTCCCCGTGCAAAACATACATCCATACCCTGCATAAGATATAAGTGTATATATATATATATATATATATATATATATATATATATATATATATATATATAAGAGCGTGATGAGTAACGGCAAATTGAATTTTTTCCCCGTGCAAAACATACATCCATACCCCGTTATAAGAAGTAGTATATAAGTATATGCTATATATATAAGAGCGTGATGCGTGATGCGTGACGGCAAACTGAATTTTTTTCCCCGTGCAAAACATACATCCATACCCTGCCATAAGATATAAGTGTATATATATATATATATATATATATATATATATATATATATATAAGAGCGTGATGAGTAACGGCAAATTGAATTTTTCCCGTGCAAAACATACATCCATACCCCGCCATAAGTATTCCCTTCAAAAAAGCGGTCTGGGCCCCGCGGATATTGCTTTCCCCCACCTTTTGTTCACCCTGGATATTGCTGAGGTTTCTGCTGCATGTAGACTAATTATTATCTTCCGTTCAACTAGAGGACATAGAGAAGTATAGAGACACACGTTTGACAAAAAAAGGTATTCTATAAATAGAGCTAACACAATTTTACTTCAAATGACAAATTTTATATAATGGCTTTATTTAAAAAGTTTACACTTGACTGGGTGCAATGTAACTTTCGTCGGCGGTGTATTCAAGCGTTTAGGATAAAATTATTTTCTCAATCGGGAACTTTTACGGGGAACACAGAAGCCTTGAAACCTCTAAGAACAGAAGCCTTGAAACCTTTAAGAACTTTCAGTTTATTGGCTTCTGTTTTCAGGATTTCTATGAACCCTATACAATAAAAAAAAACATTAAAGATAAAGGAATAACACTTCGTCGCATGTACCTGTATTAATTATATAAATTATTGTATAAATTATTGTATAAATTTCATTGTAAATTATTGACTAACAAACGCTATTTACAAATTCACTTCTGCAGAATACACTAGTATTTTAAGTTACAACCTCGCAGGGGGTGCAGACTAGCTGCACCTATTGAGGGGATTTAGACGCCCGTCGCGGTACCCGAGTCTAACACACTTACACTTACAACACTACACTTACGACTTTAACGCTTTACACTCACACTTACATTTAGGGAGCCGCCTCGGTGGCCTAGTGGATAGCGTACTAGGCTTTCACCCTGAGGACCCGGGTTCGATTCCTGGCGAAGGCTTGGCATTTTCATACGCTATAAATCATCCCATCGTCTGGATTAGCCCAATTGTGCACAATAGTCGGACGTTAAACACCAAAAAAAAAAAAAAAAAATTTAGGGAGGCGATAATAGCCTCAATGTGCTTTTCACCAAAAATTACGTTACAATTAATTAATGTAACAAAACATACATAAACTGATGCAGGACTTTTGTTTTACTGAAATGTCATAAAAAAATATACACATACACAAAAAAATGCACAAAAATATTGCTCACTGTTTCCCATTGACTGTGGGAACATGCGCTTTAACCCTACCAGTAGGGTATTCCAGGAAAATAGCATGCGTTACTGCATTCGCTTTGCGCACGACACTGCGTGTCAAACCAGGTCTTCCTAGACGTCTACAGAGCCCAGTGCACATTGTTTTACAGCACAAAGCCTTCCACAATATTAACATCCACTAATATTTAACTTTAATGATGGGCGACAGCTGATCTGACTGACCTGAGATATGTTATAATATTGAGCCGCATCACTTGGTGAGCCGAATTGTTACGGCTCTCGTTGGTCAGATCCGACCGTCACGGCTGAGCTGAGACAGTTCAGTTCAGATCTTCAGATCATTTAGTTCTCTGATCTGTTAAAATTGTAGGCCTATGTTGTGTCATTACAGTGTTAAGACTGGTTAGATATAGGTATTAACCAATCAAGTGAATATGGATCATTTATTGTTTGTTATTAGTCTAAATAAAACAATAGTCATTAAATTAATTGCAGTTAATAAAATTATTCAAACCATGCTATTACAAACAATGTAATAAAGAACAATGTTATTACAAACAGTGTCATTACAAACAATGTTATTACAAACAATATCAATAACAAACAATGTTAACATTGTTATTTAGTCCGGAATGTAACGACGTACGAGTCGAGTGTGTAGCTTGGCCAAGCCGAATTTCATGATGAATATTTTAAACGTGTAATTGTGCTCAGTGTTTGTGATGTATGTTTTAATGTTTTGTTTGACTTTGTGACGACCTCGACAGAGGGATTTAACATTTTGTATAACGGCCTGAAGATGAAACGATAGAGTTTCGAAACCGCGGTAGCCTTTATGAAGTGAGGGGATAGATCACTGACGGAAAGAATAGGTCATAATCCTAATCATTTTATTACAAACAATGCCATTACAAACAATGTTATTACGAACAATGTTATTACAAAAAATGTCATTACAAACAATGTTAATAACAAACAATGTCATTACAAACAATGTTATTATAAACAATGTTATTATTCAATGAATAATTAATGTTAATGAACATAAATAAATCATTAATACATTTGATTCATTAGATCATACAAAAATTGTTTATAATTTATTCGTTTGCAAACTCTTTGATTCGTTTCGTGATAATTCAGTTTTAAAAATGAATAACTTAGTCTATTACTAATAATAAATAGTCTATTCCGAAAGCAGTTAAAAAAAAATTTGAGTAAAAATAACCCTTGTCAATGTGGTGAAATGTTCGCGTAATACAAATAATAATAAAATAAATTATAATTATCGGTTATCAGTTACGTCATAAGAAAGTGAAAACACACAACAATACATTCCAAAACGTAGGCAAAAGGAAAAATCTTCCTCGCACACCGGAAAATTTGCTGACGCTTCAGTGCTCACGGCTCAGCAATAAGCACCCGACTTGCGTCACTGAGCTGGGCCGAGTGACGTCAGTTAGACGTGAAGATCCGGGTATTGAACCGGATCGTTTTAGTGATCTAATCTGTCTGAGCCAGATCTTTCAAAAGAACCGTTTTGCCCATCACTACTAAACATTTACCAGAACTTGGTGTTCGATGTGGCTAAGGCACCGTCCAATCTGTTGCGTTTCTGAACCGCGCACCTCAGATTCGTTAGTTCTAAACCCTGTTAATGCCGTAAGCTTTACCATTTTTCGTTAACATCGATCTTTTTAGACTACTTTTTTTATTTTAAGGCGAAAAGCGCATTAAGGCTATTATCGCCTCCCTAAATGTAAGTGTGAGTGTAAAGTGTTAAAGTCGCAAGTGTAGTGTTGTAAGTGTAAGTGTGTGTTAGACTCGGATACCGCGAGGGACGTCTAAATCCTCTCAATATGTGCAGCTAGTCTGCACCCCCTGCGGGGTCTAATTGGCATAAAGTATGGACGTAAATAAACACATACCCTCTGATGTTGAGAAGCAGAATGTAGATAACAGAATCATTTACTGAGCATTGCCGTGAGTATGAAAGCATGAAATAAAGTAATAAATAGTAATCATACGAGTTAAACAATAAACATTTATTATTGACGGTATTATTAAACATTACAAACAGAAGTTGTAGGCCTAATAATCGAAAATTTAGTCATACCGCCTGAAAACATCCACACAAAGTCAAGGCTATATAGGAAGGAAAAGCATGATTGAGTAATAATCGAGACATTTTAACAAACAGTAGTAATTTAATTAAGCATTTTAAATATTACTGAATATACTTCATAAATACAGTAAGCTTAATTGCGTTAAGTGCAAGAAATTAAAGTGATATTAACTTTTTTTTGTGTTTGACGTCCGACTATTGTGCACACTTGGGCTAATGCAGACGATGGGATGATTTATAGCTTATGAAAATGAAGCCCTGGCCGGGAATCGAACCCGGGTCCTCAGGGTGAAAGTTCAGTACGCTATCAATTAGGCCACCGAGGCGGATAATTCATTACTAGTTGATAAAAAAACAAACAACAAAAATTTTCTCAATTTCTTTGTCACAAATCGATCAATAATGTCACTAAAGAAAAGTGCTTTTACTAAATCAGTTTCTTTGGGCAAAAGACTCAACCCACGTTTTCGTTTTTGACCCACAGTTGATATGAATAGACGTTTTATAAGTTTCATTTTACAAAATGGTCTTTCAGCTGCTGCCACAGTTACGTAAGGAACAGAAACGTACGCAACACGATACATTTGAGAAGAATGGATCTAACTTTACACTTTTTATTTTATTCGACATTAAGTTTTGTTAGTGTTGATGTCCAGCTAGGGTCGCGCCTGCACTGTGGAGAGCGCGTTGCCGGTCACGGGCAATCCTGATATCTCAATAGCAACTGTATAATAAAACTGTTTACATCAAGCGTATCGAA
>CM040182.1:9707885-9725385 GCA_022606455.1 Callitettix versicolor
GTCAAAAACTTTAAAATTTAAAATAATTAAATATTTCATGCAGCTCTATTTTGTTCATGTGTGTTCCTTAAATATTAAAGCAAAATGTATATGTTGCTATCCTAAGAAAATTGTAAAAGCTCTCCATAACTTACAAAATTACTATAGTGTATATTGAAACAAAATTTTTAAGTTAACTTTCATATTAAATAACTATAATTTTATTCCCTGAAAAAATACTGTATCAAAGCATGGGTACACAACTAGTTACATTATATATTTTTAATTAACTTCTTAAATAACTTCTTATTATAATTAATATTCTTACTTCAAAATTGTAAAAGCTAAAATAAATAGCAATTATTAGCAAAAAAAAAATCAATTTCCATTCAGTTTATTATTCCAACATCAAAGTAAAAAATTATTGACTAATATTGTTGACAAAAACAAAACTGAAAATTAAGAAATGAATCTTTGAATGTTAGTTTATGCTTTAAATAATGCACGAACTTTCAAAACTACATAGTTCGTACTTAAATTACAGACCTTGTGTAGAACAGGCAATTTTTGACTGTTCTTTATATAACCTAAAAGAGAAAGATGTCTTTCGTTTTGTGGAAACGTGATCAATTTTGCAAATTCTTAAGAAACAGTTAAAAAAACATACACAAATGTAACTTTGAAAAGAAGAATTTAATGGCTATTTAAACAAAAAGGTTTGAGGGTGCCTGGCTCAGTAGGTCCAGCAGGCATGGAGTTATAGATATAATTTGATAAGGGAGTTTAATAATAATCATAATAATAATAATGATATTTATTTTTAATGGTTTGTAGTGTAATTTAGTTATGTACGAAGTACTTACGTAAATTAAAAAAAAAATTTTTTTTTTTAAGGCGAAAGGCATATTATCATATATATCACTAGGCACATATCATCGCCTAACATAATTAAAAAATAAAAGCAGTATTAAAAAATAATTGATACGGATATATTTAAAATATAAAGAGATGTCACTATGTTCAGTATAACGATCTGCCTTCCCTAGCTTCGTCAATTCTACTTTCGTTGACGCGTTTCGGAGAACCTCCATCTTCAAAAACTATAGAGTATAAGTAACATAGCTATACTATAGAGTATAGGTATAGTTTTTGAAAATAGAGGTTCTCCGAAATGTGACAATGAAAGTAGAATTGACGAAGCTAGGGAAGGCAGATCGTTATGCTGAACATAGTGATAATAATCCTAGCAGAAAAGAAGAAGAATATAAAAAGAATAAAGAGATGTGTTTACAAATAATACGAATTGGCAGACAGTCTTTGTGACCATTGCCTTAAAATGCTTGTAAAATATGCATTATCATTATTATCACCTTCATCATCATTATCATTATCATTATCATTATTATTATTATTATTAATGCTTTAAGTAATTACCATTAACAGATAAAATTGATTGTTGTGATAGGCTTCTGGCCCACCTATCCAGTTGGAGCCTGTCGATCTCAGCATCAAGACTTTGCACACAGAAACAGATACAACTCCTCCTCCTCTTCCACCTGCTCCTGTGGTCCTTCAGGTTCCTCGATACAGTCCACATCTACTAAAAGAGGAGAAAAGTGGTATGTACAATTTATTTTAATTTAGAAATAGAAGTTTTTTTTATTTATGAAGTAAATTAAGGCCAAAGGGGTTCTCAACCTGGGGTACAACATAGGAGAATGTAAGGGAAGGTATGTTAAGAAGGTATAAATGTTACTGTTAAGCAATTATCCAGTAAAGAAAATCTATACAATCTACAATAAAATCTACAATAAAATCTACAATAAAAATAAAACAATATAATAATACAATCTATAATAAATAAGTATACATCTTATTTATTCTAAGATGTAAATAATTCTAAATCTAAGTAATAAAAAGGAAACTAGAAGTATATATTTTAATATAATAAAATCAAAATTTACATTTATTTTGAGCACAATTTAACTATTGATAAATGGAAAATCTCCATTTAAAATGACATAAAAACCCCAAATATCTTAGGAATGCACATGCCCTAAAAGATTGAGAACTCCTGCTCTATTTGACTTAACTCTGAAACCCTTTATTTTAACCCATGCCCTAGTTATATTAAAAAAATGAAAATTCTTATGTTTTTGCAGTAAAAAATTTAATTATATTCTTCAAAATAGTTACTGTTTGTTTTAATAGAGCATTTCCGTTGTTTCTGTCATGAATTGAAGCATTGCTGACTGTAATAAGTGTCTTAAGGATCTTAACAATTCTTTGTAAATTTCCACTTTAGTCTAAAAGGTGTGGCATTTAAATATCCGTACTGGTGTTGCTACTAGTAAACAGCAGCTGTAGTGTGCCATGGTAGGTTTGAACATGTCTGTGCCTGTTGATGTTTGTACCACCACTCTCAGCTTGATGGTCACAGATATACGTCACTCAGTCTGCTGTAGCAATTGCCTGTTCAAGTTTTTGAACTAGCATCTCATCGAAACAATGTGAAGTGTTCAGATGAAGCAACGAGTTAACCTCAAGTTTCTTGCTAAACTAGAAAAAACTGCTATAGAAGCTCATACTATGTTAAAGAAAGTATGTGGAAGTGTATGTAGAGCCGCCTTGATGGCCTACTTGATAGCATACTGGGCTTTCACCCCGTGGATCTGGGTTCGATTCCTGGCCAGAGCTTGGCATTTTCTTACGCTATAAATCATCCCATCGTCTGCATTAGCCCAAGTGTGCACAATAGTCGGACGTTAAAAAAAAAAGAAAAAATTAAAGTTAAAGGAAGGATGTGAAACAACCAAAGATTACATGCACCCTGGATGACCATTAAAAACAGATGACAAAATCCAAAAATATTGCTAAATTGATCCGTGAAAATCTTAGTCTGAGTGTTCAAGCTCTAGGTGAAATCTCAGGAAATAATAAAGTCTCTGTCAGGTTATGCACGAATCATTGAGCATGAAGAAAATTTGCACAAAAATGATGCAAAAATTTCTCATTCCAGAGCAAAAAAAAAATCAAGAATTGAACATTTGTGCTGACCTTTTAAACAACATTGATAATGATCCAGAATTGTTAGAATGATTACTTGTGATAAGTGACAAATCATGATTTTTTACCTATGATTCTGAAACAATTGATGCATTGGAAGAAACCTACTTTTTAATATACATTAAAAGGTATAGACGGAGATGGAACAGAAGAAATGTGCATAGTGTTAAGAAACACAAATAAGCAAAAATTAGCAAATTATAATTCAAGGTAATGATGATAGTTACGCTTGTCTGAAAGCGTTCTTTGTGTCACTGTGTTAGACTACCCATTGTACTCACCCGACCTGACTTTTTTTATTTTATAAGGATAAATCAGAACTTAAGGGAACAAGATTTCACAGTATAGAAGTGATCAGAGCAAAAGCAATGGAGCTTATCAACAAGCGGACTTTCACCACTGCTTTGAACAGTGGACAATTTTTATGGAATGTTGTAGGGATCAGCAAGGAGAGTAGGCCTACAATGAAGGGCATAAACTTTGTAATATAATTGATGATAAATAAGTTGTTTTGTAGTACCAGTCCAGTTATTTAATTGCCATCACTTCATCTAACTCTTTGGGAACATGAAAAAGTGACATTGTCTGGCAGGTGCATTGTTGTTACCCATAAACCATTTTGTTGTTGTCAGAGATTTGGATCTTTTGCTTGGATTTGACTTTGCCTTGGAACCATTGTTTCTTGCCCTTGGTTATTGTTTTGGCTGCTCTGCCCATGAGCATAGCATTTTTGTCCATTTGGAGGATATGCCCATAAAAATCAATTCTCCTTTTTCTTATTGTGTCTGATAGTGTTTCAGTCTCTTGGTAAAGAGTTTCATTCCTGATGTGGAATAATTGGTTGTTACGGAATTTGGGGCCTAAGATTTTTTATAATATCTTTCTTTCTTTGATCTCCAGCCTTTCAAGTGGGCCCTGGGTTGTGAGAGATAATGTTTCAGCTGCATATAAGGCTTCTGGTTTAATTACCGTATGATAATACTTTATCTTTGTATTCCAGGAGAGGGACTTCTTAGTCCTTGGTAAGTTGGAAGGCTAATTCAACTTTATTTCTCCTAGATTCCATAGCTTTTTTCTCTAGGGCGTTCCAGCTGATCTATTCCCCAAGATATTTGAATTCTTTGACTATCTCAATGTATTGTTTTCCCACTTGAAGCTTTTTTGGTGGTTTTTGTATGTTTGTCAATATTTTAGTCTTTTGAAATGAAATTTTGAGACCCATTTTATATTATATAAATATAATTATTTTATATTATATGTATTTTTTTTTTTGGTAAGGCAATTTTGACAAAACAGTTTCTTGTAAGTATTATTATAGCTACTATGGTATATAATAGTTGAACCTACTAATATTACTTAGAAGTTCATAAATAAATTATATTTCTTATTGTTAATATGGTTGTTATAGACCATACCATATCTTCTTCAGGGGAAGTTTTATCCAGATGCCTGGAGGGTTTACCAAGCTCTACATTACTTTCTCTTCAGAAGATCAAGGAAACATCACTGTAAGTTAAACAAAAAATATATTAGACTCAATAATTACAAAAAGTCAATCACGAAGACAAATGTGTTGAAATGAGAATAAAAACATGTTTCCCCCGTATTTAACCTAAATTACTTGAAATCATATATTCCAACTAATAACTTGTAATAAGCAATCTGTACAGCAAATTATGCGTAACCTAATTGATTTAAAAAAAGTCAATATTAAGCTATACTTTACAAATTCAGATTAGGCCTGTAAAGAAAAGTAATTAATGTATAATGTTTCAGCATTCTATCATGTAAAAGATTTTTTTTTTGGCGAAAAACCGTTAAGGTTATCATCGCCGCCACGCAAAATGAAAGTATTAAAAAAAAACTTAACAAAAATTTTAATAAATTTTAAAATTAATATAAATAAAAATTAAATAAGAAAAAAACCAACAACAACAAACTATAATAGTAAAAATAAATTAAACAAAAATTTAAATAACAAGTAAAACTATATTACAATAACAAATACTTAAAAACTAGATAACAATGAATAAAATTTAATAACAATTCGTAAAAGTATATATAAACATAACAGAGATAAAGTTATTTAGAGAAAATAAATAAATAAAATATAAAAGGGATGTAAGTTGTCCCTGAAAAAAAAATGTAAGTACAATGTACAAAGCAAAATTAAAAATAAAAATAATAACAATAACAACAATAAGTTAAATTTTATTTAAAAGATTCAAGCGACGCAAGAATGTTAGTACTCGGTCAATAGCCGTAGGATCATCTTTTAATATTTCCTCTAAATTGATACCTAGTCCACATAATCGGCGCATGTTTCTTAGACCATTACAATCTCGCAGAACATGTTCAATGGTAATGAGTGCTTGGCATAACTCACAAAGGGGCGGGTCCCCGCCTCTCATCAAGAAACCATGTGTGAAAAGAGAATGTCCAATGCGGAGACGGGTAACCACTACCTCTTCCCTACGACTTGTATGTACAGACAACCATCATGTAAAAGATAAAAATAAAGTTATATAGGGATACTTATATAAGTGGTTTGCAACTCCTGCGCTGCAGGATACTGGTTGCCTTTTTAATTGTGCCACCATCTTTTGGAAAACACAAAATCAGCTTATAGGTGATTAAAAAAAAAAATAGTTTGAAATAACTGTAATATTAAGGAATAAAAAAAATCAATCATGTACATAAAATAAAAATAAGATTTCCGAGTCTAGTGGCTACAACTTCTTCACTAGAGTAACGGTATATAGTAAGATTAAGTTAGTAATTAATTATATTCATTTGTAGCTCTTGATGAAGGTTTTTAAAAAAACCATTAGCCGCCTCAGTGGCCTAGTGGATAGCGTACTAGGCTTTCACCCCGAAGACCCGGGTTCGATTCCCGGTGAGGGCTTGGCATTTTCATACGCTATAAATCATCCCATCGTCTGCATTAGCCCAAGTGTGCACAATAGTCGGACGTTAAACACAAAAAAAAATTTTTTTAATAAAAAAAAACATTTTGAACATATTTTATTTTGAGCTCTGGTCTTGGAGGCTCATGTATAACTCTTTTAATTTCAACTACAGTGGTACCCTGGTTAGAGGAATTAACTAAGACTGATCTAAACAGACTGCTGTGCGAATCAGTGTTTATACTGGAGACTTAGAAAACATTTTAATTTGTTACATAGATAAAAAAATTGGGTTTCGCCATTATTATGTCAAAAATGAAGAATGAAGAAAATTCACAGAACAGTATTATTTAACTTAACTCATACAAATGTAATTATATCACATGTATATACACAGGACAATGCAGTGTACTTTTTTAGTTCATACTGTTTTTTAGTTTATACTTTTTTAGCTCTTTTTTAGTTAAATAATCAAAGTTTGTCTTTTATTTCCACTACAACAAGCACTTTTTTTAGAAACCATTTAATTAATATTCACAAAAAAATTGAAAACTGGATTTAAACAACAATTTGAAACTAGCTCACAAAGGCACTTAACGTTTTGTTAAATTTAAAAATCAAAAATATATAACATTATATTGTTATAACTGTTTAATTTTTTTTAAGGATTAAGCAAATTAAACACAAAGTAAAAGAGTTGATGACACACTAAGTGAAATTTAGAATAACAGAAAAGGGAATATGAGTGGTCATTCTGTGAACAGATAACCAAGAAACATCATGTAAGTTATTGCCCTACAAAAACCTATCAATCAAAGGCTTGTTTGTGTTAACTCAGCCGCTTGTACTTTCTGTAGCACAGTACAATGTTATCTATATATTTACAGATCTGCTTAGAAATAATTTAAACAAAATGGCTCAGCTCTTTATCCGAAATCTAAACTGTTATGCGAGTCACTTTTCATTCTATGAATTAGACTATTGTCCGATAACTGTTGTCCAGGTCGACCATTAGCCGGGGTATCACTGTATTTGTTTCGAAGTTTGCATTAATATATTTCAGAGAGAAATAATTTTTACCGTAAATAAATGAAAACTATAATTATTTACAATGGCTACACAAAAGTTCAGGGAATTTGAATTCCGTGTGCGAACCATTTTCGGTATGACCTGTTGTTGGTAGAGTGGGTGAACCTGGTGAATTAGTGTTCCAACATTTGTGATGGTGAGAGGCTGTGTTCTTGAGTTTTATGTGTTTGTGTGATGTGTTTTGTGTTGCAGAGATTTTTTTAACTTGTGTGAATGACAGATTTTAAAGAGCAAGAACCTGTATACAATTTTGCGAGTACTTCAAGCTTAAAAATGCTGCAGAAGCCCATTGCGTATTTGTGGAAGCACTTTGTGACAATACGAGTCAAAGTGAAACTTGTTTGTGGTACAAATGTTTCAAGGATGAATGGACACCTGTTAAAGATGATGAGCATTCAGGATGACAATTGACAAACACAACACCAGGAAACACCGTAAAAGTGCAAAAGACTATTGTTGCAGATCGTAGACAAAAAGCCGTGATGTTTTGTGTGATTATAGGAATATTGTTCAGACCTATGCAATGTATCTTGTCTGGCAATTTGGGTATTTAGACAATTTGCATTGCTGACAATGGGCAATTGTCAGACAATTTGGCTATTCAGACAATTCGCATTGCTGACAATGGGCAATTGTCAGACAATTTGGCTATTCACACAATTCACATTGCTGACAATGGGCAATTGTCAGACAATTTGGCTATACAGACAATTTGCATTGCTGACAATGGGCAATTGTCAGACAATTTGGCTATTCAGACAATTAGCATTGCTGCAAAATTTGTACCGAGATGGCTGAGCAGTAACCAAAAAAGTCATCACATAGCTGTCTGCACTGAATTGAAAAATGAAGCGAGAGATGACCCCAATTTCATCTTCATTGTTGTAGCTGGTGATTAGACATTGGTTTACAGTTATGAGTCTGAAACTAAGCAACAGTCGTTGCAGTGGAAGCATCATTTTGACCACAGCCAAAAAATACATAAATTTCACAGTAAAGTGAAGGCCATATTGATTGTTATTTTTGCATCAAAGGCATTATCACAAGGAATTTGTCCCCCTTGGTCAAACTTCCAATGGAAAGTTTTATTGTGAAATTTTGAAGCGGCAACTTGAGAGCATTAGGTGCAAATGCTTAGAACAGTGGGAGAACAAGAGTTAGGTTCTACCGCAGTAATGTGTCTGTGCACACATCACTAGTCGGAATTTTTTGGCTTCCAGTAACATTGTAATAATTCTCCACCCACCCTATACACGTGACCTCACCTTGTGTGACCTATGTGCTTCCCAAAATAAAGTTGAAATTTGAAGGCCTTCATTTTGAAACAATTGAAGATATTCAGGCGAAATTGCAGGATGTTTTCGAACACTTACACTTGCAGACTTCCTGCGATCAATGGAATTATAGGGAAAATGCTGGGATCACAATATCCATGCCTAAAGGGAATATTTTGAAGGAGATGGTCCACCTAGTTTCCAAACTAGGAGTTATGGTAAGACGTTTTATTTTTATGAGAGAATTCCTTGAACTTTTGTGTAGCACCTCATACAATAATATTTATGTTTAATTCACCCCGAGGACCCAGGTTCGATTCCCGGCCAGGGCTTGGCATTTTCATATGCTATAAATCATACCACCATCTGCATTAGCCCAAGTGTACATAATAGTCAAACTTTAAAAAAAAAAAAAAAAAATTTATGTTTAATACAAAATATATTGTATTAAAGGATATTGTATTTTTGTCTTCTTCAGTAATGAAGGCATATTCTGTTATCCACTATCTCAGTTCCTTTTGCACAATAGAATCAAGGACACAGCCAGAATTTGTCGAAATTCGGGTCGAAACTATAATTTTAATGTACACATTAGCAAGAATTAATATATTTTTTTCAATTTTCAGAGTATATCCTTCTTCAAGTCCGTCAGAGTATGTTGATAATTTAAAAAGACGAAAGATACACAGATGTGATGTGCCTGGCTGTGATAAAGTATACACCAAGAGTTCTCATCTCAAAGCTCATAAAAGAACTCATACAGGTAAATTGAATGACACAAACACATTACAATAAACTTTTTTTAAAAAATAAATTAAATATTTATTCTAGTGATTTTTCTTGCTATAATACTGCCTATTTTGGAAGTGTAACTGTAGTAATATATGGTGTATAATAAATGTGAATTTTGAAATACTAATTAAAATTATTTGCGACTCGTAGCTAACATTACTGAAGGTGCTGCTTCAAAACATTTTTAGCCTCTGTTTTTAAATTGTGGAAAAGGAAACAAACATGTATAAAAAAATTTATAAAATCTTAAAAGGACAAAATCAAACATTTTTTTACTTACTTTAACCTAAGTTGTTACAGTTTCATTTTAATCCAGGTATTTTAAAACGAAATCCATTCTACTTGTTTTAATTTGCGCAAAAAGATCAATAATGTTCTTCATCTCTGGGTGACAACTGAAAAAATGTTTCTCTATTGAAAGCACTGGATGCTCATGTAGTCTTTCCAAATCCATGGTGCTTCTTAGAAAAGTTTTTATCTTGAGTATAATTATTTGCCTTCCCTAGCTTCATCAATTCTACTTTCGTTGACGCGTTTCAAAGAACCTCCATCTTCAAAAACTATATCTATACTGGTCACCAATATTATGGTCCGCCCTATTTATAATTTTCTATCTCCACCTCGTACCCCTCCTCTATTCAACACGTGTACATTAAACCTGACGTGCTCGCTTCTAATTGGCTCTTCAAAATCATTCGTTTTCGCTCACTTCTGATTGGCTCCTTTCAAACTTTCTCTTCAACAGTCGTCCCTCCTGTTAATTTTTGAAAATTTTTAGATTTTTAAACGTAATATCTACTTGCGATGATATCTGTTCATTTATTATGTTTTCTCCCTTTAATTTAGATTTAAAAATTTCCAAGTTCTCTAAAATGTTCATACGTCTTCCTTTTTCTGCCATATGTAGTACCTTCATTGTTTTCTATTTCTCGAGGTACTAATAAAAGAGGGACACATACCTCGAGAAATAGAAAACTGAACATGTGTTTGTTATCAGTGGCTATAGTACAAGTAATTGGACTATTTGCCACTATGAACACTGCAAACTGCAAGAACAGGGGGCGGACACATTTGAGCAAATATACAGTATTATTATCTATTTAACTGTAGTTGAACATTGCCTCAAGAGAGCATTCACAAAGCTTTCATAAGGATTTATCATTCTAGTTGGTGTATATTCAATGGTTGAACGTTTGTAAGTTCAAGAAAAGATTTCTACTACAGCACATTGAGACATCAATGAACTGAAACTATCAACACTTCAAGTTATTATGTACTGTACTTACTGTTGAAATAACAGAATTATTAAAATCTCAAAAAATAATTTATCTGTTTCCTCAACATTAAAGTATGGAGGTCAAAGAGAGTTTTTTTTCTACCTAATAGATTTTAATAAGGATAATTTAAATAATACTGCTGTATAACTAATTACACTGATTATAATAATATTAAATGAATGAGAAAATAATATAATAATTATTACATGGATGTGTTAATTAGTTTAATAATATTATGTTAAATTAATATTGTTTTACTAATTAATTAGACATAATTTTTTGTTTTAATTTAATTTAATCCTCCACAAAGTAAAGGATTGTTTAAATATTATATAACAAATGACATCTTGATTTCTGATTTTAAATGGAGAATGGTTTTCTTGCAGAAAAATAATAACTAAAAACAATGCTTATACTGTTTTCAAGCCATGGCTAACATTTAAATAACATTTGTAATTAATGTAGACTTACAACTGTCTGGACACTGAGAGTTCAAAACTTTGGCCTATTTGAAGCATCATTTGAATAATGCAAATTTGAGGAAGGGAGAGAGAGAGAGAGAGAGAGAGAGAGAGAGAGAGAGAGAGAGAGAGAGAGAGAGGGGAGAGAAAGGGAGGGGGTAAGGAGGGAGGGAGGGAGAACGGGGAGAGGGGATGGAGAGAAAGGGAGAGGGAGAGATAGGGAGGGAAAGAGAGAGGGATGGAGGGAGGGAGAGAGAGGGAGAGATAGAAAGGGGAGAGGGGAGGGAGGGAGGGATGGAGAGGGGAGAGAGGGAGAGAATAAAAAAGGGGAATGGACAGAAGGTTCTTTGTTTACTTAAACTCTTAAAAAATACCTGTTACTATACTGTATTTTTGTTTAAATCAGTGTCCATTGGTAAATATAGAACAGTAACCACTTTATACAGTGTTACCACTTGGATACCATAAAAAATAGTAGGTAATATTATAAAACACCATATTATAGGAAAAACTGTGTGTAGTTTTGAAAATCCTATCTTTCACTTTTGTTTCAATTAATGTCAGAAAGATTACTTGCATAAAAAGATGTTTTATGCATGACATTCTTTATTATGCATAAATATTAACAGTCTTTCTTCAAAGTTATTCATAACATTTTTCAAAGAGTCTTTAGAAATAACAGTGATTTCTTGACAGTCACCAACCTTTAGCTCATTTACTGTACAAGGTTTTGTGAATGTAAACCATTGCTTCCAAATAAACCCACAGAGATCTGGTGAGCATGCAGTCCAAAGCATGAGATAACTTTTCTGTTGAGAAAATATTTGCCTAGTACTTGATCAATATGAAAAAAAAGTGTTGGTTGTTAAGTTACAGCATAAGAATAGCAAAAATAATATGTGTAGTAAATTATGAAACAAATATCTTTTTAATTTTCTATATTCAATGTTTTACATGAACTACTTTTCTTAAAATAATAAAATAGATATGCTTATTAATTATTTGATCACATTTTTCAAATCTCCTGTATATTTCTAAAATAGCATGACAAAATAAATGAGGTTACATTTATATATTTGAAACAGTAATAATAATTTTTCAGTGAAAAATTTGATATATAAAAACTATATTTATTATTTCCTAAAATTTGAATATTGTATGACTACTTGTATTACAAAAATAGCTCTTATCTTGCCTGATGGCAATGTACAAATGATTACGTAACAGAACAGACTCAGAACTCCCAGCAGGCCAATATTGCGTACAAAGGCCTTCAAAAGTGAGTAGACAATAATACAGTGATAAGTGATAATCACTATATGCACATTATCCAATGCACATTATGTATGAGATTTTACAACACTGTCTGACACAAAATTTATTACGATTAAAGAAAAATATTGTCACTGGACATGGAATTCCTGTGTGTACATTGATTGGACACAAAACTCATTAAATTTGAATAGATTAAAAAAAATTGGACTGTAATAATGTTTAATAGTCTAATATTTTCCTAAGTAATCCAATTTTTTTAATAATCTGATGGGAGCTTAATCTTCTTTTTCTTCTTTCAATGAGGCCTGCTAGGGACCATGTGATAATTTCAATTCTTCACACTTAGCTGTTTTCTCTCCGTTCCCTCCAATATTCCATCATCCTTTCACTATGCAGCTTCTTTCTGTCTTCGGACCACTTCGCACCAGGTTTATTCTGCAATCTTCCTTGGAATCCCTCCATACTCAATATCCTCTTTCTAAAAATCTCTCTGTTCAGCGTTTCTTCTTCTTTTATATTATTTCTTTCTAAATCTTTCCTTACCTCTTGAATCCAACTAGTTGTTGACTTTTTATCCCATAGGTACTTGAGTATCCTCTTCGCTAGTCGAATCATTCATCCTGTACATATGTCCAAAAAATTGCAGTCTTCTCATCCTTATCGTGTCTGTCATGTCCTCTATGTTCCTGTATATTTCATCATTCGATCTTAGTTTCCATGTTTGTTTAGTCTTCACTGGGCCTAAAATTTTTCTCATGATTCTCCTTTCTAGTATTTTCAGTTTATCTAAACTATAATTTAGTACCAAGCATTCACTTGCATATAGGCATTCATCTTATTTATTTATATTCCATTACAGCTTAATCTATTTATATTCCATTATAGTAAATTTTATAATTTAGATTATAAACTTTTTTTATATATCAGGTTCGATTTGAATTTTTTTTATTTACACATTAGTAAAGATTAGACTTTCTTGGGATTTATTCTTATAGGACAGCATTGTCTGTTCAAATAATATATAAATTCTGAAACCAAGTGTTTTTCACGGATAAAGTTCTTTTTTTAGGTGAAAAACCATACGAATGCACTTGGGAAGGATGTACATGGAAATTCGCACGATCTGATGAGCTAACTCGTCACTTCAGAAAACATACTGGACAAAAACCATTCAAATGTCACCTATGTCAAAGGTCTTTTTCAAGATCAGATCATCTTTCTCTCCATATGAAACGCCATTAAGGTAATTCTATTAAATTTATAATTTTTTCTATGTTAATATTTTAAGGACAAATAATAATTACAGAAGTGGTCAAATTATTAGGATAAGCGTTTTAAAAAGGTATTTTTATTTAATTCATTAATAGTGTACATAATATTTACACTATTTATACATTTTATTATTTTGCACTTATGCCCTTCTGTATTATTGCCATTTTCTTTTTATTAGGCATGTTTTTCACAATATTTTCACAATTTTTCTTGATACCCCCATTATGATGCCATATTTATATTAAAATTAATAGATTAATTAGTATGTTATAATAGATTAATGTTAACATTTAGATTAATGTTAACTGTGTTGTGGTTATAATGTTCTGTTAGTACCATTTTTTTTTTTTTTTTTTTTTTTTTTTTTACAATGACCCACAAGTTTTTAATAGGGTTCATATCAGCACTGTTTTCAAACTATGGAAGAACTCTAGTCATTTGTTCTTTTAAAGATGTTTTAATAGAACCAACTTTATAAATTAGAGTTCCATTATGCATAAAAATATAATCCCCACTTGGCGGCCATTCTTCAGCCAGAAGTATCCTGACCTTCAGAACATACAATTATTGAACATATTCAAACATAGTTACCATTATGAAGTCATTGTCATTTAAGCCTTCTTATTCTTCTTAGCAATTCATTCACTTTTGGCCATCACAGGGGTAATTTGTTTTTTTCTTCATCTATGAGCCTTTAAGCATTAATTACTTCCAGCTTTTCTGACACTTCTAGAGGTTATTTTAACATTATAAGATTCTAATTAGTTCCTCAGTTCTTTATTGGTGCTTTTTCTGTTTTTTTAAAGAAAGAAAGATTGTTCAGTTTAAATAACATTCTTGACTTTCATCTTGTGCCAACAAATCCCGATTCACCTTGGATCAATTTGTTCACTTTCAAGGCAATTCTGCTTAATCCTACATTAATATATACATGTGTATATCATTTGTCATCTTAGAGAATTCTTACAGTCACAATTTTAGAGACAAAAGATCACTTTTCTTACCTATAACCTCAAAATATTGGTTTAAAAAGAAATATAAACGAACAAACTACTGCTAAAAACCAAATCAGTTTGTGTGTGTGTGTGTGTGTGTGTGTGTGTGTGTGTGTGTGTGTGTGTGTGTGTGTGTGTGTGTGTGTGTGTGTGTGTGTGTATTTAACAAAAGTTAATAACAAATAAATATGAAAAACAATATTTTACTCAAGAACACCAATCATTCAACACTAGAGAATGTGTTGTCTTAGTAGAAACAAAACAAGAAAACAGTACAGAAACAGCTTATTAGGTAACATTAACATTGTTCCAATATAAATAAATCCATATCATTTTGGCCAACTTATGATGTATAATGATTGTAAATAATCTTGAATATATTTCTATTTAGATTCAAATTAAAATATTAATGTGTTATTTAAAAAAAAACATCACCAAAACTGAGTAAAAACAAAGCTTAGTCTAATAATTTGGCCACCTTTGTGTGCATGGTATTTCTATAACTTTTCTTTTGCTGCAGGTTATATCAGACCATACTTCTCCTATTTAAAAAAACCATTTAAGTACTATGTTGAGTATAATGATCTGCCTTCCCTAGCTTCGTCAATTCTACTTTTGTTGACACATTTTGGAGAACCTCCATCTTCAAAAACTATATCTATACAATATATATATATATATATATATATATATATATATATATATATATATATATATATATATATATATATATATATATATATATATATATGTATATATATATATATATATATATATATATATACAACATAGGAGTATAGGTATAGTTTTTGAAGGTGGACGTTTCTCAAACGCATCAACAAAAGTAGAATTGACGGTTAAGGAAGACAGATCATTTTACCATAGTGACAATAATCCTATCAGAAAAGAAGAAGAATATAAAAAGAATTACCATTTAAGTAACTTAATAGTTTAATAAATAATGTGTATATGTTTTATTTTTTAAAAAAATTAAAAACTGAATGATGTAAAAGATACACTAACAAAAAACACTATGCATGCCAATTAGATGGAAAATTTAAAGAATATACAGCTCAGCTGTCTTTGTTTTGATTTTTTAAAACTTAGAATTGGAGAAGAGCTGTCATAAAAAACAAAATCCACATTCACCAAAACTGTTTTAAGACATTTGGATCACACATGGTTCTTCATCTACATTAATGGCAGATTATTTTAATGTTCCACATCTTCAGAGAGATTGCTACATGGTAGTAATTTTTTTATCACTATAATGGAGCAAAATTATAATGGAACAAAATTGTTTTTCATCTGCATTAATGGCAGATGATCATTTTAATGTGCCATCATTTTCAGAAAGAATTGGTAAAGTAATTATTTTATTTCTCAGTGAATTTACAACATAATAAAATTATTTAGAAAATACACTAGCAATCTACCAACATTGAAAAGTTAAAAACAGTTTAAAACTCTTTGAAAATACACTAGCAATTTACCAACATTGAAAAGTTAAAAACAGTTTAAAACTCTCTAAAAACCCTGAGTTTTAAGTATAATTTTCTTTTAAATTTTGGACTTTTCAATAAACCTAAATATTTACAATTCAATAATTTTCCTCTATTGTGAACTTTCTCCTTCAGGCTTTGGATCACACTTTTTGTTGTCGGCAGAATGCTGTATCTCAGGCTTAATTTTTCCCAACCAGTAGTCCAACTGCACTTTGGACTTGCTGCCAAACATCAAATACAGGTCCCAAATCTTGTTTCACTGCAGTTATTGACTGTCCAACTATTGCTAAAATTATTTAAAACTTTCACTCTTTGTGGTTTTGCCAGTTAAGTTTCGACCTTTTCTTTGTTTGGACTGATCCACTTTCCATTAATAGCAACTTGGTTTAATAAGTCGTCAGGGTTTCCTATTTGGGCATCTTCTGTGTCCCAGTGGACAGTATGCAGCTGTCCCAGAGGTTATCCCAGCCTCTCACTTTCTTGCCGATTCTTCACGTCTGTCGTGTCAGGTAACTGTTGACCTTGTGCTGTGTAAATATTTCCATCCTCTATACATTTAGAAACACATTTTGTCGCTCATACTTTCTGACCTCTGCCATTTTAATGTGCATTTGCTTTTACCTTTACTTGCCGACTGTAACTGGTCCAACATGGCAGCTACTGCATTAGCAGAAGGGTCGAATCTCTCTTCATACAACTGCAAACTGAGCTGAGAACTTGTAGCCATTTCACAAGTTCTATACCCAGTAGCATTTTCTGTTGGCCCATTGTTGGTACTTTGTTTTCACACACGGTTGGGCAACAGTTAAAATTGGCACAAATTCCTACCAATTAATAACGAACCAAATTCCAACAAAGGGCCAACAATACACTAAACAATTTACCACTAGTATTTACCACTAGACATTATTAAGTAAACATATTAAGTAGACATATTAAGTAAACATCACCAAAAACCAACAAAGAAATTGTTGGCCCAACTTACTCCCAACAGTTACCCAACTAACTTTCAATGGTAACCCTTCTAATTACCAACATGTTTAAAGTGTTATATTTCTATTCAATTAATTAGTGAACTTAATAGTAATCATAACTTCTTTACATTCATGAACACATTTGAATACCTTTTATTATCAAATGTATTCTTACTCAAAGTAAGATATTAATAAGTAGCCTACTTTAGCTTTTTAATTATATATTATAATGTACATATTATTTCGAGTAAGAATACATATTGAATTTGATAAGAAAAAGTATTCAAATGTGTTCACGAATGTAGAGAATTTATGATTAAAACAAATAAGATACTATTTTAAAACTTTTAGAATAATTATACCATATTTAATTTAATTTACATTATTATTAGTTTTATTATTAAAATAAAATTTTAACAAAATATTTCTTATATTTTCTGCCAACTAAGAATTGATGTTGGGCCAACAGCAGAGGTTTTCGTGAATGTAACAGTTGGCCTAACAAACAAACAGCTCGTTGGGCCATTGAAGATAATTTGTTGGCGTATTAACTAACCATTGCCCAACTTTGCCGACAAAATCCCAACATTGGGCCAACAATGTGTGCTACTGGGGTATACACGTACAATATACAT
>CM040182.1:9730385-9780385 GCA_022606455.1 Callitettix versicolor
TTCGCAAACTATTATGCTCTAAGTAATTTGCCATTCACAAACACCCCACTTACACATGCACAAACTTACATTTCAAACAAAGAAACAAATAATGATTTCAATGACATACCGGCTCAAGTTGAGTACATAACAAATAATCATAAACATCCTGTGGTATATCGTAGTGTTTTACGTATTAGAAATTATAAATAACATTATTTTAAATCGCTCAGTCCTCTCAATATTAACACATAATTTCTTGTAGTGTGTAGTGTACTGTCTACCGAAAACTCACTTTTAATTCTTAATCATCTATTCTTGTCATGTCCCTTTTCAATATTTATAATTTATTTTGTGATTGTGATTGAATTTTTTAAGTATTACAGGTGAAATTGTTATGTGCTGAACTTTTCCACAGCGATAGGGAAGCGGAGCAGAGTGGAGGAATAGAAACTAGGCATGTAAGGAGTACTAGACGGAAATATGCTACTATCTTAGCTAAATAAATTTAATGCAGAGTAAATATTTCCAGGAATATTATATTTGTTTAAATCTATACCATATTTCACGGACTATAAGAAGCACTTTTTTCTTTGAAAAATTGCCTCCAAAATTCAGGTGCATCTTATACTCCAAATTAGCCACCTCGGTGGCCTAGTTGATAGCGTACTGGGCTTTCACCCCGAGGACCCGGGTTCGATTCCCGGCCAGGGCTTGGCATTTTCATACACTATAAATCATCCCATCGTCTGCATTAGCCCAAGTGTGCACAATAGTCGGACGTTAAACACAAAAAAAATCTATCTAGCAACATTGGATTTAACTGGCAGCAGCAGTGCACCGATGTGACAAACGTGATTCATAAGCTTGCACCTCATTTCCACCAGGTTTTGTAATTTGGAAGCAGACCCACCCTACCAAGAGATATGGAATATCCTCCCGATAAAGTAAGGATTTGGAAAATCTTTATTGGAAATAGTTAAAATTCAACAATAGTAAACGTTTTTTATACTACATTTAGATTGGTTATTTGGTAGAGCCAAGCAGTACAGTCGAAGATTCTATTGTGCAAATAAGTTTATCAAATACTAATTTAGTAGACCTTAATGAGTTTGAACTGTCCACTGACAGAGAAACCAAACTTTCCTCTTTAAGGGTTGTGTTTCTTACCTCCAGAGATTTGATCCGTAGGAGGTCTTCTAATTCTGAGTTTAATTAGAAACCCCTACACTGTTCTTTGTTTGCGCTTTTGCACTCCTGATAGATATTTGTAGATATTCTTACATATTTTGAGGTGTTCAACATCACAGCTTGGGTAAGTTTGTCTAGCATCCCCACAGCTTTTTGTGAGTCACTGCTTGTGGTTCACTGTGTTAGCCCCAGTTTCTTCCAGCTTCATGCTATTTACACTCCCAAGATTTACACTTTCTCAGTTTGCCAAGATTTTGTGGGTTTTAACAGTTTTTTCAGCCAGTAAAAACCTACAAATAGCTACGAAAATTTTAAAAAATAACTCGAAGTGAGCGCTGCATACATAGATAAGGTATACTAAAACTGGAATCCTGAATCCATATATTTAAAGCTAAACTCCTCATTAGCCACACAGTCCTCTGCTTCAGCTTGGAGTGTGGATAGGGAAGGACTATTAGGAAGTTTAAGGGTATGATAAGTTTAGTTGCTGGTTCCCCCAAAGGGTTTGGACATGGTAGTGGATCATTAGCTTACGTATGGGCAGGATTTGCGAAATACTTTAACAGTTTATCTTCTAACAGTCATAGTGGACTGCTGCCTTATAAAACCTTATAAGTTTTTTTAATTCTTCTGTCATCAGTAAAAGTTTTACAAGTGAGATAAACAATGTCCTTTTTAGTAAAAGTTTTTTTTAATATTTGAAGAATTATTCAGAATTTTAATACACTAAAAATTACTAGAGCCATGTTATGGAAAATATTATTAATGTAGAAGATTATTTGTTAATGTAGAAGATTATTCATTCTGTCATAAAAAAAAAATTTAGGTGGCCCAGCCTGGCATTACTAATTGTAGATCCTAGTTAATTCCCACTGCATAAATTTCAAACGTCAGTGTATTAAATGTCCCAAAATTTCCAAATTATTATTAACTTTAAAAGAGTGAAAATAATAAGTTTTTTTTAGTATGCAGTAACAAAAAGTACACTTTGGCGTTCAGACAATTTCTTTGTCTGTGAAAAATTACGTTTTTGAGAACAGCTAAACAATCTTCAGTACGTAATATTACACCCCAGTTGAATGACACCTCATTTGCTAAATTTTGATTTAAAAAATAAATGGGCATATTAGGAACTAACCTCATCTAAAATGGCTGACACACATATTAAAATAATATCTTCCTACCTCCAAATTGTAACATATTTAGCTATTTTGTAATATAGAATTTAAGTAAGCAACATTTTTAATAAGCAATTTTAAATATGTAGAAGCTTGATAATCCAAACCCAATATAGGCATAAGTAATCTTTGCTACAGTACAGGAAAATTTTAAGCTTAACTTCTTTGTCGTTTTAGGAAAATAGCTGATCAGAAAACTTGTATATGTTGTTTTAAAGTAAGTAGCCATTATATAACTAAAAGCAGGATAAAAATTACAAAAAATTTGCAATTATTTCTTTATATTTATTATTCATAAAAATAACATAATAAGGAAACAACATTTTTAGAACAATATTCTTCATATTAAGGTTATGTATAAAGTCCAAATTTCCATATTACATTTACAACATTCAAATGTTGTTATATATAACAACATAATTTATGTTCATGTCTTCACTTTTTTTTATCACGTTTGTGTGTTTACAGAATCATCTTTTTTTATAATTTTCTCTTCTCTCCATCAGGGTAACCGGGTTGGTTGCATGTCTTGTAGGAAGCGTTGCTTGACACTGCTTGGTGTGACATACAGTGACATAGTCCCAGTATCTTCTTTCGATGATGCATAATGCATCACAAATATTTGACTAATCAGCCGTAATCTAAAATATACAAGTGGTGTTTTCATACAAATACGAAGCAAGAAATTCTGTATGGCGCATTCGTACTGTCTGATCATCAAACCATGCCTATTTCAGCTTACCTTTCTTAAAACCGAATAATTTACTAGTCGTATATTTCCACCAAAACAACATTTTCAAGAATTACCATACGTCAAAATAATGTTTTAATATATTAAATCATTTTATTTTTTAGGCCTATTTTTATTACTAAAATCCATTTTAACAGACACTGGTTTAGCTACATTTAAGTTTATGTTCGATAATTTGAACAAGTTCATAACAACTTAGTTTGAACAGTCCCAATTAGTTTGAATTTTCAACATTCCACTGTGTACCTGTATTATCTAGTAATGTGTTCAGAACCAGATTTTTTTAAAATTAAAGATAAACAATAAAATATTTATTATTCGACTTATGGAAATATTTCGATCTTTTGATCATTAATATGTACTTGAAGAAAATGTAAATTCTTAAGCTTTTTACACAGTTTTATAACTTAAATTACTGTTGCATTTAATTTTTTTTTTAACGTTTAATTAATGTTTGCTGTTTACAAATAAATTTCAATAATCATTTCCAGTTGTGACTCATAATGTTATAACTAGAGAATAAAAGTAAATACTGAAGCATTAATTTGTTTTAACTATGAAAATCATTATTTTTTTATTTTATTTATTTTTAATGGAATTACTTTGTTTATCTTAAATTAGTGAATAAATAAAAATGTAATTTACAACAACAGAATATTGCACATAACACTACAATAAACAAAATATATAGCGTTGCATAAGACCACATTATTTACTAACTGTAGAAAGTTTAGAAAACAATTATTTATTCAGGTCTAAAGATGTTACATAGACCTTTAACATACCATACACTAAAATAGATTGCTCTAATTTTCCTACATACCTACTTACTTATCAAACTCCTTTGTCGGTTAGTCACAAAAAATAGTTAATCCCCGTCTATTTTAGTATTCATTCCAAACATGCCACGGTACTGTACAAATTTCCTTTATAAAAATTTTATGGAACTCAACAAAATAGGTAAAATTTCAATTGCTATTATCCATATGACTCTTGATGACTGATAATTACTACACTTTGAAATTAAAAACACTTTGAAGAAAACTAGTTTTAATTTACCTGACTACTAATTAATTTAACATTGTAGACTTTAATTTCAATAATAGAGTAGCGTATAGTCGTATTACCTTAATTAATTTAGGGTTGTGTTTTTATTTATACAGATTGTAAATATGTACATTCCATAAGTTATAACTGTAAAATATGTTTAAAGTGGAATAATATAGGCTAATATATACATAGATTGGAAATTTAGTATTAATTTAATGTCGAAACTTATGTAAATAAAAGGGATATCATGGTAAATATTTTAACTCTTGAGTACAAAACGGTGTTCTACCTGTTTTGATCGTAGTAATATTTTAAGAACTAGGGATTTATTTTGTGGTCAGTATAGTATAAAAATTATTGTAAAAATGTAAACTATTGTATAGTAAAAGTAGGCTAATCTTAAATGGTCAGTATTTAAAACACAGTATTAGAAAGGCCAGTGAGACACAAACAGTTATATCTCATAAAAAATGTTAACCATATAATATTTAATACTGTTGTTTTTTATAAGATATTAGAAACTGAAGTGTAATATAATTTTTTAATGCTATGTTAAAAATATAAAACATTTTATGTACAATAATGAAAAATATTCTCTTTTAATAAAACTATTTTTATTCTTATCTATTGTTCTTGCAAAAGTTATACCTATATATGACTTTATTGTACTAGTAAAGTAATATTTGAACACAGAAAATCAGTAAATAAGTTGTTTTTATAAAAAGTTATTATTTAATTATGTTTATATGTAATCTACTAACAATGAGATTGCAATATACCAATATAGCAAAGAATGTGTTACGTTGGAATTAAATTACAAAAAAATTATTTTATCGTTATCATGAAATTGTATAATATTCCAAATATTAATCATTAATCTTTTGCCAGCAAGATAAGCAGAAACTTATACTATTATCACTTTGATATTTTATAATATACCCAGTACCAATCATTAATCTTTAGCCAACATGACAAGTAGAAACTTATATTATCATTATCATGACATTTTATAACATATAAAGAAATTATTTATCTTCTGCAATCAAGACAAGTAGGGCAGTCCCTAGGGGTTGAGGCGCCTGAGTTAAAGATGCACTAGACGCCTTTCTCACTTCCAAATTTACCAACTAGTGTAAATATTGAAATTTGGGTGTTAAAGAGAAAAAAAAAAGAATATGTTTTCATAATAACCTAAAATTTTTATTAAAACAAATTGTAAGGTATGTATTTACACAAGATTTCTGTTATTGTATATGTATAGATGCATTATATTATATAAATCTCGATATAAATATTCACCAGGCTGTTGAAAAGTCAGAGTGATAACTGAGAGAACACAGCACCGTCACACGTTGCTCATGGATTACTAAACATTTATTCATATTTTAATTGTAAGTAATTTTGAATGGCAACAACCCCCTCCTTATTCAGCACCTGGGTTCAGTTTGAACCCTTCCCCTCAGAGATGGCCCTGAAGACAAGTATTGCTATAATTTGAGATATTAGGGTAAGGTGGTCTGCCTTGAACTGGTTGGTCAATAGTTTAGGAGAATTTCTGAAGGACTGACTCAAAAACATGTCCCAAATATTTTCAGTTTGTGTATGAACTGTATGAGAAAATAGTTATTTAAAATGTAATACTAAAAGTTTTGGAGCTGCCTCAGTAGCCTAGTTGATAGCGTACTGGGCTTTCACCTCGAGGACCCGGGTTCGATTCCCGGCCAGGGCTTGGTATTTTCATACGCTATAAATCATCCCATCGTCTGCATTAGCCCAAGTGTGCATAATAGTCGGACGTTAAACACAAAAAAAAAACTAAAAGTTTTGGAAATGCTTTCATTAATTCAAATTAACAATTTTTAGGAGAGCTCCATAAAATTTTTCAGTGTAAATAGTTATTCCCCTGCTGTCAGTGAGTACATTCTAGTTTCCAAATGTGCTCAACAAACTTGACACTTTCATAAAATAAAATGAGAGAAGAAAAACTTTCTATGAGATATTTGCTTTAATTTTTGATTGGGATCTTTCTCCAGAACTATGGAATATTAAATGTGAACTATTCTGCATTAAATAGTAAAGTTTTCTGTGGGAATTGGCTGGCTGCCAAATAGATCAATAATACCTCCACCAATGAAATAAGCAGGAAACTTCTCAAATTATTATTACATATGAAACCCTACTTTTATTGAATAATAAATCAATCTTGTTCTGCTAATTTCCATTCAATCTTTCTTTCTTTTGACCCTTGTTATGGAAGTTTGGATCTATTTGGTCAGATTTTTATCTTGTGGTGAGTCCTGCTCACTCTGTTTTACATCCGTACTCATGGGAAAACCCACAAGTAGCTAAGGAAAAGAGGTCCACCCATATAGAGTCCTTTTGGTATGAGTAAGGCTAAAGTACTCTGGGAGTTTAATGCTTCTTCTTAATGTTAGGTTAGCAATTATCAGATGTAATTTGGCAGTAATCAGATTGTAATAAGATAGTTTTTGTTATGTTTTGCGATGTTTGTAAATTTCTAACTTTTACAAAGATACAATTACCTTCCAACTTATTTTTAAAGTTTTGTTCCTGAATATTACACATTGTATTTTACTTTAAATTCAAAGCAATAAAATAAATATGCTTAGAAACAAAAATTTAAGTCAAATGAGTACGGCAAAGCTGATTACCACCACTAAATTTCAGAATTTACTTTGAAAATAAAAATAAGGGGATAAAAGCAACAACAAACTTATCTTTTTGGATCAACTGGTTTCGTTTCACTACCTACAAGGCGTTTTTGAGCGTTGCAGCAACATTACACACATGTAAACATGCAGGACATATTTTCTGAAAGGGGATCTCACAAGGAAATGTCCCTAATAACTTGCATAACTTTGTTGCCTTAGTGTAAACAAATAAGCAAGTTGAATTTGCACTAAGATAATTTCTCGTTTCATTAAGGTTTTAAGATATAAATACAAAATACTGCTTGCACAAATATTTGAATTAGAAGACATAACATTTATAATCTTGTGTATATTAAGTGCAAGAATTCCCATATTTGTTCATTACAAATGTAGTTCAGTCTATGCCATCTATGGTGTGTTAACGCAAGGCCACACTAGACAGACCACAAGTCTCATTTGATGATGTCACATTACACTCTGAGCCTGCTGTGCTAACTGCATGGCAGTGCAGTACGCTTTCGTATTTTTTCCTTCCATACATTGTCATTAACCACTTTAATAAACAATATAATTGTTTTCTACTATCTTGTATGATTATTTTTGAGGTTATGAGAAAATATAATCTTCACATGTCAAACTGAAAACCTTTTTAACTTATTTTAACAAGTACAGATAAAGAATCGATAGTGTAATGCCTCAATAATTAAATAATATGCATTTGCCTAGTACATGTCTACAAAAACGTACATTTTGTTAACTTTACATGTACAACAGGAATTCATGGTTTTATTGTAGCAATTATTCCATTGATAATTCTTCTTTATTCCTTGAAAACGTTAGTTTACATAAATTGTTTTTATTTAAAAGTTTACTATAATTAATTGTTTAGAAATATATTACTAAAATTGAACAAACTTTTATGAAAAAGGTTTGATAAATAATGTTACATAAGTTGCAGGTTTCAACATTATGTCTACAGATTTAAAAAAAAAAATATACTTAAAGTATGTTTTTGGAACTTCAGTTTTAAAGAAATCATTGATTCAATTCTCTTACCAAATAAATATTACACTGAACACTTTGAACGTAACAACTAATTTATTCATACCAAAACAACTGATTTATCATAAAGTCAGGGAATTTTAAAGAGAATCTTTGTCGCTTTGAAGTATTATTTTGCAATACTGTCCACCGCCAGTACAAGTGAATTGACCACTGTAAAAAAAAAAATTTGTTCATTTTAAAAACACAATTTAAACATTAAGTATAAAATAATAGAGTTTAGAGAATGAAATAACCGAGTTGAAAACATTGTTCATAGCCTCATGATTATCATCAACTGGACACAGCTGCAGGTGCTGGTGGATGTGGAAAACAATTTCAGAGATTCCATAGCTGATAAGTACAAATGGTAAAAAATATCCATTTTATTACTTCTTATCACGCTGGGAAAATATAGACGAGGAATGGGACGGACTGAAGGAAAACCAAGAGGAGACAGTCAGTGGCACAGTTCCGTCTTGACACGGGTCATGACTGCCTCACCGCCCACTTGAAGCACATTGGAGTCTACTCCTCTGAAATGTGCCCTCTGTGCCAAGAGACGAACTCAAATATGAACAAGGAACACCTGCTGTCATGCCCTGGATTGAATGCTGATTCGAGACGACAGAGACAAGAACTTCGCTTGGCTGTATTGGGAGGCAAGGAGGCTGATGGACTGGATTCTGGGCTAGCCATAGGAAACAACAATTTCTTATCACACAGAGCCAGATTGTAGGCTTATCAATTATCACACATTAAAGGCTTGTAGGCAGTAATAGCAAGAGGGGCCTGTTACTAAATAGACCTACTGATGTGAATTCTTATTAATAACTATGTACTTGTGTCAATTGTTACTACCATAACTAGGTACACCACTATGTACCTGGTACAGTTCAGAGCACACCAATATTAGAAAAAAATCAATTAACTTTATATTTTTGCAGATGATTAGAAACAAAATAATATTATATTATAAATAGACACACCTGGAGTTTGAATCAACTCCAACCTGGCGCGTCCCCAGGTGGTGGATAGGGGAAAGTTCTGTAGATATACAGGGTAGGTGGAAAATAAAATACCACCCGCGGACCAAAATGATTCAATAGAAAAATCCACCAGCGTCTGTCTTGTATCAAGTAGCTTGGTGGTCAGCTTCTGTTCACCAGAGGCGCGGCTGTAAATCCAACCTCATGGCTAACAACGAGGGCTTGTCCCTCTAACATTTCATAACAAGAAAAGACCCACGTGCAGGAGAGGAAGAGAGTGGACACAAGAGGACAGAGAAAACCACTCAAGGAAAATGAAGGAAGCATGGGCTAAGAAGTTGATTAAGCATGCCCTCTAAATGGGCTATTTAATAGAAAAAAAAAATAGACACACTCTTGTATTAAACATCTCACCTTAAGTAAATGATTTCATGTAATAATGATTGAAGAGAAAAAAACTATATTTAAATACCTACCTTAAAGGGCCAAAGTGTCTATATACAGCACCAGCTTGCATGATTTGCCTTCTGTGTGAGAATTTCAGTCCACCCCTCTTTCTACTTGTTTTCAAAAGTTCACCATAAACTGTAAAGTTTACCAGACCCTAAATACTCTTCATGTCTATTTATACTCATTTTAAAACATAAAACTAATAAATCCTAATAATATCCAAAATGAAAATTAAAAGTTTGATTTATTATACTGATTGTATGATGCTAAACGATTTTTTTTACAAAAGGAAATGATTAAAATATAATATTGTGATATCACAACTATTTATCATATTCTTGAATTGTAATTTTGTTCCATAAGTTCATGTTTTATTCATCTAAATATGTAAACATTTTGTGAAAAACATACATTTAATATCAAGAAGGGAATACATGTTTTCTGAACTTCAAATAAATCGGCAGTTTTGTCTTTCTCATTGAAATAGTGACTAACAATATAGAGAAGATTCTATCTCCAAAGGGTTTAAAAGGAAATAGTTAAATGGGACAATAGAAAGGAAAAAATGATTGACTATATAAGTAACATGCTGATATCCTAGTCTATAAAAAAAGAGGATGATTATAGTTGATGCTGCCACAACAGAGTTTTGCAAATTAATGTAGTTACATGGTTTTGTTCACATTTTATCGTAAACCATAGATCAAAAATATTAATAAGTGGTGTAAAAATATTGAACAAACTTTTTCTCATTCATTAAGTTACAAAAAAATCCTTATATGTACAAAAAATACTAATAAACATACAATGGTTGCTGGAGACAGTTTAACACTCAGCTAATGTAAAACCATATACTAGTGATGGGTTGCTACTTAGCAATCTGCTATATTTAACTCATAATTCTAATTAGTATTAGCAGAAAGCAGCTGCTAAATAACATTAAAAATCACTAGTGCATAAAAAAATATTGTACACTTTTTTCTATAAAGTGTAACATAAAAAAGAGAGTGAAAAACATGTAAATAAAATGCACAATTAATTAATTTACATAATAACTGCAACCATGGAAAAACTTCTATCTAAATAAATGCAAATTGCAAAATTTGTCTATGGTCATGGCTTTCTAAATATCAGGGCGTATTCTTTAGTAATGAACATCACAACATTGTCGTCTTATTTGATTACAATGGTGACAACACTGGCATGTTTGTAATAATAATAATTATTATTTTAAATTTATTTACACACTGATATGAGTTATGACTGATTTTTCTCTCCTTTTCTTAGTATGATCAAATTACTTTTTTCCCAGATAGCTCAAAAACCAATTTACACGGAAAATTTCGCTTTATTTAGTAACTCTTATATTGTACAGTTTTTAATATGTATATCACAATGAGTACTGAGTGGAATTAGAGTATATATTTATACACAGGATACTTAGGTCTACACTAGGGAGTTCTTAAATTGAATTTTTAGAAATTTGGTTTAGAGATAATAATATACCAATACAGTACAATATAATCAAGCCTAACTACAGTGGAAGGGGAAAGATGACGATTTGTTATGTTAGCATTGTTAGCCGCTATGAGCGCTAAGCGCTTTTCATAAGTGTCAGAAGAGATGAGCTTTAGTATCCGTTTCCTTTTTTATTGAGTAAAATGTTGGTAGTTAGATAGTGATTCATATGACAAAGTTGTATGTTATTGTTATTATTATGAGTTGTTAATATTATACAAAAAGAAAATATCTTCTTGAACTATTTATTTGTTTTCACTATGGCCAGAGAATATGACCATCTCTTCAAATTACTTATAATTGGAGATAGTGGTATGTTTGTGATGTTTCATGGTTATTAATCAATTTCTTTTTATTATAATAAAGAGTTCGTTTGACAGCTGGAGCCCATTCAACTAATTATAAATATGTTTCTTATCTAATTTAGTTCGATTTAAATATTTTTAGACATTTAGTGATCAGTTTTAATAACATTTTAGTTAGGCTTGTGTCATCAGAAAAATGCATTAACAACATTAAATAATGTACTTTTAATTACTCATATAACAGTGTAATTTTAGTATCCTTTTTTAATGAATACTGTCACTAATTTGAATTGTAGTAAAACTACCTAAATTGTTGCTGCTTTACATAAATTACACATAACTGAAAATGCTAGCTGAAGCCTCCTTAGGCCCAACTTATAAGTTAGAACAGAAATGTAGGCTGCCAAATATGGCCTATTCTGTTTGTACATCTTATCTAACTTAAAACTAGGCAGTAATATTAAGTGAAGACTAATACCTAAAATAATTGTACTCAGAATTTGTTTAACAGTAATTCTAATGACCAGGGGGTTTTAAAAGATTTTTGACAGAAGTAATAAATAAATATTCTTGATTAAGAATGTAACATTTTTACTGGAAAAACTATGAAAATTCAATTAAAATGAGCATTTCTAATTCATAGATTTCTTACCATTTGTAAACAGTTTGTATGACATCATTATTTATACAATACCAGGACCTTGTATATGTAAGATATAGAAGGTTAGGATACATTAGGCTACAGGTATTTTTCTCTATCATTGTTTATATATATTATCTTTATTGTGTAAACTCTGAATTTGTAAAAATAAATTTACACAAAAATTAAGTTATGTTAGGTTGAGTTTGTATATAGGGCCTACTATATTTTTTAAGCACAAAGTTATTCTTATTATTTTAGTAACTACACGGTAATTATGCATTTTTCAGACTCACATATTTTCAACTTTTTTTTTAATTGAAATATGCATAATTACCATATGTTATTTAATAGCAATATGGACTAATCCACATATGTTGTAATGAAACTGAATATTGTTTTGATTTTTAAAATAGTGTTTTTCTGATTAAAAAGTATATATATCATTTAATTAGATTTTTTAGTAAATTCGCATTATATTTTAAATATTTTATTCAGTAAAATAAGTATACTAGCCTTTAGTATGTACTTTTAGGGAAACATAAGTTTCCACATACCTAATATAAGCCTAATACTGACATTTTATTACATTCTTTGTGTGAAAAGGCTTTTTCATTTAATGTCATGTACAGAATCATATGCAAATACTTGGTTACATGTACATCGTTTTAAAAGTCTTCATGACACTAATTGAAAGTAAACCAGTACAATGTTATTGTTTATATAGGCCTAATGTGATAGAGCTATAAATAGGGAGACTAGATTGATTAAAAGGTTATTAGGTGTTTTTATCCTAAATGTATATGTTTTCTAAAAGTGTATAAACAAAATGGCAAATCACAAATAATGGGTTAAGTAGCAAATTGTTTTTTAATTTGAAAAACAATATTGTTAATAGTGTTAGCCTAACCAACTTTGTAAATGAAATTGATTCTTATGCATTTCATTACTATATTGATGGTAAATTATCCTATTACTCTATTCGGAATTTAGGCCTACAGAAATCAGAAAGCTAAAGTCTATCTTTCTTAACATTAATAAGATAAGTAAAGTATAGTATGACAAATTTAAACAAGTCCAGTGCTGGTCAGAGAAAGGCAGGGCATTTAGTTGGGGCACAATTAGCTGCCAGAGCCAATAGGGGATTTTTTGTACAAACTTTTAAAAATATTATCAATAATGCATTTACTCTGGATTCATAAGGCTAATCTCTGACCTAGTCGATGAATGAATTTATCTCGGTTGAGGACGTTATCTTATACACAGTCTGAGACTTTTAACACTACCACCACATCATTCAATTAAAAACTACTGTGTTGTTAAGTCGGAAGGTTTCAGGCACAATTGCTGATAATCTGGCCATATCTCTTTCCTCTGTTAACATATCACTTGTCCCTCTCCTCCCTATTCCAAAAATCGTTTCAAGCATATATTCAGACTTCTCTTTTGTAAATGTTAATGATGTTCAAAATTACTTTGTCGTACTATAAAACCATTTTTACACTGGGTTGTACTACCTGTGTAACCTAACCTGTCGGAATGGTTGTTTCACACAAATCCTTACTTTTTATGCTGAATTATATATAGCTCATTTATTGCTCTTTGCATGCGTCTTGTTCTACTTTAGGCTTATTTTTATAAAGTACTTTTTATTAAAGGATATATTTTTCTTCATGTAAAGTCTTGGATTTTGATATTTCAAATGTTTTTTTTCTTTTTAATTTTACTGTGCATTATTGTCATCGTTTTACTTATTTAATCAACACTTCATTTTTAATTTTCATAACATTGATAAGTATGTGAGTATTAAATTGTTGGCCTATCTCACTTTTTTAAACATTACTTACCCTCATCCTATAACCTACTCAATTTTGAAGTATTTATGCAGTTTAGGCACTTACTAAAGTAATGATTTTTAATTATATACTGTATTACTGAATTTTAAGAGATATTTAACCCATAGAAGAATAAATTTATAATAAATTACTATTTTAAGCCATTAACCAACTACCAAGCCATGCATAGTATGATAATACATTATCATTATAAAATTAGTAAGTGACTCTTATGCAATATGAGTTATGAGTGTCAGGTTTTTTTACCCATCGTTCATATTAGTTAGATTCTTAAGTCTTTTTAAAAAAAGTATACTGTTTTATTATTAATAACACAGTAGAAGCACTATATGTAGATTCACAACTATGTGAATTAGGTGTTTCATCCAACAACCTTGTCAGTTAAGTTTTTTATCCAACAGCCATGTTAGTTAGGTTCTTAAGCCATGTTAGTTAGACTTATCTTTTTTTTTTTAAAAAAACATTTTATTAAACCTTTTTATAATGAAAAACACTTACCTATTTTTGCATGTTAGTCATTTTGAGGTTATGTTTGTCATTTTTATTTTCATTTTTTTAACTTCCCGTTGTTTCCGCGCTTTTTATATGTTGTATTATTACTATTTATTATTATATAATAAAGCGTTTTAGTACAAAAATTACCGAAATTAACAAAAGTGTCTTTAATACATTTTTACCAATTTTCATGTTGTTAAATTTTTTACATAATTTTTTGATATTCAGTAGAGTTTTATTTTTGTTTATCTATATCAAATATAAATGAAAACAAGGTTTTAAAAAAAATAAAAAGTCATGTAGTGTTTGAAAACAACTTCAAGTCATGTTGTGAATAGCTACCTAGAAAATTGTCTGTTTTTTAATGACATTAAATTGAATGAAAATAAGTAGATTGTCAGGATACCAATTAACCCTAGAAAGGTAGCATTAAAAAACTTATGGTATGAGTAGTTTTTTTAATATTATTTTTATTTATTTCACTTAAATTTAACATTTAAAAAAATAGGCATTAATTTAAAAAAAAACAAAATCAATTTACTTATAAAAAACAAAAGTATTATACATAAATGAAAAAGAACATAGTTTTTATAAATTCATGATTAAAGTTTTATTAATATATTTTTCAGCTTAAAAATGTCTGTGCTAGTTTTAGTTTAATGTGTTGCTTAACCATAAAAAATATGGTTAAAATAATGTATAGCTCTAAATAACTAACTAAAATCTAATTAATAATTTATTTTTATACTAAAATTAACTAAAACTTCTTAACATTAAACATAAGGTAAAAAGAAAAATGATTTAAGTTTTTGCATGCAATTTTTTTTAACTGTATTTTGGACAAACATTTCTTTGATGTTTGCCACAAATAGTTCTGCCGCCGTTGCAGTGAACTATTGTCACCTCTTTTTCCTGATATTGCAAAAAGCACAATACTTCCTCGCATCTTTCTAGTCGGGCATTGGCCGCCTCGGTGGTCTAGTGAATAGCGTACTAGGCTTTCACCCCGAGGACCCGGGTTCGATTCCCGGCGAGGGCATGGCATTTTCATATGCTATAAATCATCCCATCGTCTGTGTTAGCCCAAGTGTGCACAATAGTCAAACGTTAAACAAAAAAAAAAAAAAAAATTTGAACAACTTGTTTTCTTTGGCTGAAGTCTCCTACGACCTTCTCTATTGTTGACTTATATTTTTTCATTGAGTTGTATTTTATGCCAAAGTTTTTTTAATAGGCATTTGTGAAGATCTAGGCAAACATCTTGCCTTGTCAATGATTTAGAGTTTATTTCATTTATTCTAGAAAAGTTACGCAGTTAAATAACATACGAGTTCGCTAGCGAAATATTGGTCATATTATAGAAAAGGCATAACGGCCAGCGTTTGGTTTTTCTGTCACCAATTTGTAATTTTTTCAAACAAAATCATGTAAAACACACAAAAACGTTTCAATAAACATATGTATATGTACCGCTGTTATAGAGAGTGATTACCTATAACAGTTCCATGAAAAAATTGAAAAAACCATGTCCTGTAAAACACAAAAATTTCACAAGTAATGCTATTATAGGTAGTGACATGTAAAATGAAAGTACGATAAAATATGCTTAGAAGGTAACGACACGTCAACCAGATGTCCGACTTCTGGGAAAAAATTAATCACATAAAAACTAATCAGAAGTATGCCTACTCACAATGCTGGCTTGTTAGCAACTAACTGCCTGAGGGTGAGAGGTTTGAGTGGATTGGATTTAAAAGATTTGTAATTATTTATTCCATACAGGTCAATATGGCATACACTATCTTTCAAGGGTTAAAAAAAATCAAATGGTAGACATATGTTTATTTGTTATGTAGACTATCACATAATATCAATAAAAACATTGGCAATACTGTTGATATAAATAATTTCTTTGATATAAAGGATAAATGCTAGGTTATAAGGTCTAAGTTTTTTTATTAAAGTTCTGATCTGTAGATATTAGTACTTGTTAGATAACAGGAATTTGTTTCTTGTTTTTTGAGGAATTTATGCATATTCAGGCGATGAACAAACCATTTTCTCTTATGGACTGAACATTTGAGTGTTATGTGTTTTAACAAAAAACAGTCCTGTTAAATATGATTGGGTCATATATTTTGTGAAAGGAAATATGAACAGTTGTAAACCTGTGTAGACATTTGTAGTTTTTTATAAATTATCCCATTATTATAACCATTAATTGTATTTGTGTTAATGTTGTCAGTAATGCTGTTAATAAATATGCACTCTTTATTACATTATACACAAATTTGACAAGTAATTTGTTTTTGATTTTTTTATAAAAGTGTAACAATCTTATTCTGAGGTGATGATTTCTAATAAGACTGATAGTGAGGCTGTTACCTTCCGGCCTACAAGAAAAGGGGGGAAACCTGTAGTTATGGTCCCCACTTGGTAACACTTACTGCAATTGTGTGCCCAGTGTTGGTTGTGCCAATAACGGTTGTTAATTAACACAAGAGGGGAAGCATGGGATAAGGCCTATTAAGTAGAGCTGTGTGAACGCACACTTGTACTCATTTATATATGAATTTATTATTATTTATTTTTATTTTTTTATAGGTAGGAAGCACAGATTTAGTTTCTAGAAACATCCTTATTAGGCCTACATTATTTATTTCTTATTGTAAAAATACTTGGTCTTCAGATCATTTGTGACAGTTTTTACTTACTTATTTGTCTTTACTGCATTCAATCAGTAAAGAAAGTTAAATTTGTAGGCACACAGATTATGTTCCTACTAGTGATTTTTTGTTGAAAAAAGTGTTTACTTTTCTCTGCACTTCTCACTATGCAAAGTATATATACAAGTATTTATGATAATAATAATTTTTTTAAAAATTGGTTTTGTGTGTGTGTGTGTGTGTGCTTGCGTGCATGTGTGTGTGAAATTTTATTGTGTTAATAATATGTTTTCAGATTCTCTTAGTCTTAAAAAAATAGTTCTTATTGTAATGTGTCAGTATTACTGGAGGCTAAAACTCATTTTTTCTGGGATGTCCACTAATGTGTAGAAATGCAAATTACTAGAAACCAAACAAATTAGCCGATTTTTATAATATTTTTATATAGGTGTATTTTGCCCTTCTTTCTTGGTTAGTTTTTAATTTAGCAAAAAAATAAATTTCTGTATGGTACCCATTTTTGTCATGAAATCTTAAAAAATTAACTACAACTGGATTTTTTCAAGATCGGCTAAAATCGGTTTACAACAACTTTTGTTCAAATGTAGTCCTTACGTACCTAGAAAAAAGAAAAAAACTTGGGTTTGTGTGTCAATCTGTTTTAAGGCGAACACTTGAAGAATCAATTCAATTTCTAAAAGTAGGTTTTCAGACTTTGCTGAAAATTTGCTCATAAGTCAGTGTGCCAAGTTTTGGAGTAATAGAATTAATTATTTGGGAGAGCAAGATTGAAAATGCCCCAAAAATTAATCCTGACCACTAATTTTCCAGTGTTTC
Source organism: Callitettix versicolor (assembly GCA_022606455.1). Classification (NCBI taxonomy): domain Eukaryota; kingdom Metazoa; phylum Arthropoda; class Insecta; order Hemiptera; family Cercopidae; genus Callitettix; species Callitettix versicolor. The sequence goes on from CM040182.1 coordinate 9,748,004, forward strand.
ACGTTTACAACAATAAATTAAATATTTTGATTAAAAATTTTAACTGATTAGAGTTATGAGTTTTCTTTTATGATCAAAATTTGAACAAAATCTGAGAACCATTTTTGAGAAATTCGGCTGATTTTCAGGTTTTTTTGTTTCTAAACCAAGTTTAACCCCTTTTAAATAATTTAGTTGAATGTGAGAAAGTTTGGTCCAGTTTTTTAATTATAATTTTTACATTTCTTGTACCATTAAGAATTTGTATCGTAATAATTAAATGTGAATTATGCAAATTAATTTAAGTAATTTGTTTTAGATGTTGGTAAAAGTTCTCTATTGCTGCGATTTGCCGATAACACATTTTCAGGAAATTACATTACAACTATTGGCGTTGATTTTAAAATTCGAACTATTGAAGTAGAAGGTGAAAGAGTCAAGTTACAAATATGGGATACAGCTGGGCAGGAACGATTCCGCACAATTACCTCAACGTAAGTAATAATATAGGTAAAATAACTTGAAAATTAATATACAACATGGATTCTCACTGTAAAACGTGTAGAATAAAACATTGAATTAAACAAAATATTTTTGTAAAAAATTCATCATCCTAAATAGTGCAAAGGCTAGTGTCGTCGAGGTCACTGAGACATATGCTGTGTGACTGAACTTGGAAACTCAAGGTCATGGAGTGGAGACTACAGCTACTGCCCTAAGCATTAACTTTCTATTTACTCCAATTCCTCTCCCTCTTTATTATAAATGACATAAAATAAGCTATTGGTTTAGTTAAGCTAAAAAAAAAAACTAAATTGTGCATGACCTACAACTACTAAATTACAACTAACTTGCCATGGTATTTGTATAAATATAACATTCAGAATATGAATAGAGCAGTATTCATATTTTTTTAATTACAATGCAAACCTGCAGAGTAATGTGCCCTTTTTATTCTACTTTTCTTCCAGAGTTGAATGGCTTTAGAAGTGCATGGTGATGTCTCGTAAAACCCTTCATTTGTGATCAATTTTCGGTTATGATAGCGTTCGTTGAAGAGAATGCTGCATCACAAATAGGATATAGAAAAATGGCAGTATTGCACGTATAGCTTTCTTTGAAATATTGGTATACTCATTTAACAGAGGTATCCAAAAAGATGTGATATCTACTTTAACTTCAGTTTTTTTAAAACTTTTACTATTCATTTAGATTACTGTAGCTTAAGACCACGATCATTTCTAATATCAATCAATTCATGTTCTTCATCTGTGGTAAACAATGCGGTCTCATAATAAGAGAATATGAAAGGATTTCTCACCCAGCCAATTTCAGGTGTATCCAGAAATGGAAATACTTGTAAATATTTCCATCAAGCAGGCGTATACTTTTTAAAATTATTTTTGGAAGATCTGAATCAATATGAAAGTATGTCCTAATAAGATCAGACATATCTCAGATCGTCTGTTTTTCAATTTTTCTAAGCTTTTTCCTAACAAAACTTCTGCTGGAAAAGAAATAATATTTTGGATGTGAGTGTTCTCTTGCTATCCTGACGTACACTTGCTGGAAATACAGCTTTCCAATATGTCTGCTAAGGCAACTTTGCCACACCAGGAGTCATTACTGAGATAATCAGCATATTTGATTTTTCACAAGTAAAAAATAATAAATCCTATAAGTCCATGAAATCTTTGATTTTTTTTTTGTGTTTAATGTCTGACTAGCACACTTGGGCTAATAGCGTATTTATAACACTTGGGATGATTTATAGCGTATAAAAATGCCAAGCCCTGGCCGGGAATCGAACCCGGGTCCTCGGGGTAAAAGCCCAGTACGCTATCAACTAGGCCACCGAGACGGCCCTGGAATCTTTGAAGGACACATTAGCAGGATAACCATGTTACGTCCGTGTGGAACGAAAGCTAGGTGTGCTCAGCTCAATAGCATAACAAATAAATAATCTTGATTTCCAAGGTTTACTTTTAACAGGCCACCAAAGCTAGTTACCATGTTTTATGTGTCAGGTCGGAGGTTGCACCTATCTGGTTTTATTTCAGATTGCTGTGACGTAATCTTCATTAAAATGCTTTGATAGATCAGAGCTTGTCTTAGCTACAGCTGATTGATTAGTAGATTTTAACTGATGGTCATATTTCTTAGGGTACAACACGTATGAAATATTTTAAAACATTTTTTTTTTTTAGTTATAAAAATATTAAGACTTGTATAATTAACAGATATTGAATATACGAGGCATATCCAGAAAGTTAGCACCGTTTTGTTCTACCACTATTGCAGGGCTGCTATTGGCATTTCGTACATCCGTGGTAGTCTTCTGGTTCATTCCCTCTTCACTGACACAGAACATGTGATTTGTGTAGTGTTTCCAGTTTTCTCATGTCATGAAAACACTATGCTTACCTTAGCAATATATCTATGCATGTATGGTGTATGACTTTGTGTTTTTCTTTGCAATGCCAAAAAAAGGTGGAAAAAATCTTTTATAGACTACCTGGGGTAGGATACGCACTACCCCAGAGTGTGGGACTCAAATTAAGTTCAATCTCAAGTTAAGGTATATTGTTATCCATTAATAAAACCACCAAAAGCATTCCTCTTCTGTAAACCCCCCCCCCCCACGGAACCGACGCCAGGCATTACTTCGTGGGAAGGTGGACTGGCTGAACGCCTACTCTTCTACAACGTTGGCTCTCCTTTGTCGATCCTCAGCCCTCAACCTCTTCATGACCACTGCAGCGGATCCCACAATGGCCCTCCAGTTGGCCTCTGAAGCCATCATTGTCGCAACCAAACTGGTGCAATGCTGCTTCGCAGATATGTTTGCAGCCTCATCCTTTCCTCGTCGAATCTCTGACACTGGAAAAACACATACTTTGCATCTTCCCCCACTGCTGGAAGACAGAAGGGACAAGCTGAGTCTATTTCCAGCCTGAAGCGGAACAATTAAGCTCGGAAGCAACTGTGCCCAGTGAGAATCTTTGTGAAATAGAAATCCACCTCACCATGATCCCTGTTGCACCAATCCTGGATGTTGCCTATGAGTTGGGATGTTCATCGTCCATTTCTTGATTCGTCCCATTCGCTCCTCTGTCGCCAGAAGAATGTGTGTGTGTGTGTGTGTGTCCATACAAAGTAAACAAAAACATACAAATTTATCTCTAAACTTCTTAAAATTTTTCACATTTCAGCAGAGACACCAACCATTTATGGTTTGTCCGTAATTAGTATAGATTTAGAAAATAAAACACTGAGTTAGGAAAAACCCCAAAAAAGTACGGTTTGTCGTTTTAACTGCATTTCTAGCATTTCCAGAGTTCCAAGACTTAATAGGTAAAACTATTACAACTCCAGTTGCATAGTGGACTATATAGTAATTTATCTGTGGCAGTACGAGTTCAATCTAGCATTGCAGTCCAATTACGTTTCTTCCCGCCATCTTTGTAGTCTTACATTGTTTAACTTTGTATATACTAGGTTTGTTAAGTTCAGTTTTACTAGATGAAAAAAGATTTTTTTTTTAAGTGGGACAAACAATAAATATATTTCCTTACAAAAATAAGTAGGTATTAACATAGTTTGTGTAATATATTATGTAAAATCAATATAACGTAATTTAATTTGTTATAAATATAAACCATTTTAGTCTTTTTTTTTTAATAATACCACAACACGATTTTACAATAAATTGTGTTTGTGAAACCACAAATAATAACATGTGGGGAAACTTAATTGAACCTACATTCTGGCAAGATATCCAGTTCACAGTATTTCTACCAGGTAAGCCTAATTTCATTATAATACAGTTTGTTTTACCGATAGACCTTCGTATAGGTTGGCATCTATGTCGTAGGCTAAAACTAATGAAGACGTAATTAAGGTTATATATCTTTTTGTTTAGTATCTGCCGGTTTACTAAGAGTTCAATGTATATGTTTTTCATTTCAGTGAAACAATAATATTTATTAATGCATTTTTTAATAATCATGTCTTAATTATGTTGTAGGTATTATAGAGGTACGCATGGTGTAATCGTAGTTTATGATGTAACTAGAGGGGATTCGTTTGCCAATGTAAAACGATGGGTCGATGAAATAGAACAGAATTGTGAAGTAGTAAATAGGATATTAGGTAAGTATTATTAGTTAACACACTCGTTATAGGGAATGAGAAAATTATATCTCCTTTTACTTGTTTATACAGAGTGATATACGAGAAACGCTTTTCAAATAAACAGCACGCAATTGATTTTTTAAGAAAAAATATTTTGTTTATACAAAATTACTTGTATTTACCATCTAACTTAACAGTAGAGGTGAGCGTTTCTGTTATTTTTACAAAACGTCAACAAACTGTTGAGGAAAAAAAGCTGCTTTTTAAAACAGTTGGAAAAAAACAGGTTTAGAAAACTGAAACTCAAAGTTGTATTAGCACCTAAAACATAAAGCACAAACGTTCAGTTTTCTAAGATGACTTTTTCATTCCCATTACCACCATGTCCTTAAATTGTTTTGGGGCATAAAGCATTTAGAAAGGATAAAAATAATCCTTATAAGTGTAGTAATAATTTAATTACGTTCTCAAAACGTAATAATTATGTAAGCCATTTTATATTTACAAAATGCAATGAATTTCTAATAGTAGCATTCTTTTTTTTACTTAAAAATTAAATAGTACTTTGCATATTTACCAAAATGCAAACGATTTAGAATATTTTTAGTCAATTAAAAAATATTGATGATTGATAATAAATATAAAAAATGTGTTTAAATAAAATTAGGCTCTGTATCTACAAAATGTGAGAGGTTATTACTACAACTCGCAACAAAATAGAGATAAACGTTGACATTGACCAAACAGTTCTTACTTCACTACAAGCAACAAGCAACTTTGGAATAAAGGGAAAAAGCATAAAAGCAGGTAGAAGAAAAGCAGTTAGCAGGCAAACAACAGGAAAACTGTTTTAGTGCTTGCGGGAACGTGGGTGTGGTAGTGGGGAATGTCGGTTCCTTGTTTAACAAATCGTAAAGCAGTCCAAATCCAACGGCTTGTTTCCGTTTGTAAAAGCAGTTTGTCGTTTATAGAAAAGCAGTTTTTTTTAACAGTTTGGTATTTTCTGCCCCACCACTATTTAACTGTTATTTAAGAAAAATTGCCGCAGTAGGAACAAGATATTTGGGGTTATGGTTTATGACACACTGATTTCAGTGGCTTAATTGTGAAGGCCAGTCATCATCGACTTGAGCAGATATTACTCTATTAAAATACATCTGCCGCTTGAATCTGCACAGAAGCTGGAAGTCTGACTCACTTCTTTTTACGATTTTATCACGCTTTATCTTATTTCTTTGTAAGAAAGGAAAGCAGAGTGATTAAAAAAGATAAGGCAAATAATTATGTACAACTTTATCTATTAAAATTTAAAGAATAATCAGACAGCCAGTTTGTTATTACCTACTTGAAATTTGTTGATAATGCTTAATTATAAACTGTACTTAAAAAAAAATAGTTCTAACTATTCAGAAATTATAAACTTTTTTTTGAAAAAAATTATCTTCTTCTTCTTCCAATGGCTCCTTTTGGTTCACACCATTTTGGATCTTGCCTCCCAATACAATCCAGGAAAGTCCCTTCGTCCCTGCTTCTCTCTATCCAGGCCCTCGCAGATCAGTAAGTGATCCTTGTTCATAACATACACATCTTTTGAACAAATCTTGCACTTGTCAGAGGTTATTAGTCTCATTCTATGGAGATGCCGGCAAGACAATCGTGACCAGTTTCCAGACGGAAATTTGCTACAGCTATTTTGCTAGAAGCATCTTATTGTCCTTAAAAAGATTAAACGGATCATAAGCTTTGTCTTGTAGGTTTTTCTTCATTTCACTAACAAATTTTTGCTGCGAGTCTGTTTTTAGTTTTCTTATAACTGCTTGTAATGACAGGGAGCCTGCTGGCTTTTGAATAATTTTTGTTCCTCTCTTCGCCAAATTATCCGCAGCTTCATTTCACATCAATCCCACGTGCGCGGGGACCCACTGCATTGCGATATTGCCAACATTATTTCTTACAATCTTGTAATTCTGTCTGATATTTTGTATTACTTTGCTTTTTGGATTATTATTATTAGCTATTACCTGCAGAGACAATTTGGAGTCAAAGAAAAAAATTATTGTGATACGTATAATATGATAAAAATAAATGCACTATGTATAATACAGTTAAATTAATGTGGTAAAAAGAAATAAACTGTACGATACGGTTAAATTAATACGATAAAAAGAAATAAACAGTACGATACGGTTAAATTAATACGATAAAAAGAAATAAACTGTACGATACGGTTAAATTAATATGATAAAAAGAAATAAACTGTACGATACGGTTAAATTAATACGATAAAAAGAAATAAACAGTACGATACGGTTAAATTAATACGATAAAAAGAAATAAACTGTACGATACGGTTAAATTAATACGATAAAAAGAAATAAACTGTACGATACGGTTAAATTAATACGATAAAAAGAAATAAACAGTACGATACGGTTAAATTAATACGATAAAAAGAAATAAACTGTACGATACGGTTAAATTAATATGATAAAAAGAAATAAACTGTACGATACGGTTAAATTAATACGATAAAAAGAAATAAACAGTACGATACGGTTAAATTAATACGATAAAAAAGAAATAAACTATACGATACGGTTAAATTAATACGATAAAAAGAAATAAACAGTACGATACGGTTAAATTAATACGATAAAAAGAAATAAACTGTACGATACGGTTAAATTAATACGATAAAAAGAAATAAACAGTACGATACGGTTAAATTAATACGATAAAAAGAAATAAACTGTACGATACGGTTAAATTAATATGATAAAAAGAAATAAACTGTACGATACAGTTAAATTAATACGATAAAAAGAAATAAACAGTACGATACGGTTAAATTAATATGATAAAAAGAAATAAACTGTACAATACGGTTAAATTAATACGATAAAAAGAAAGGCAGTGTGTAACTACTACAATAAAATAATTTAAATGTAAAATTAAGTAACTAAATTACTGACAACGTAAGTTTTTAAAATAAATTATTGTCAGAGTGAAGTGAGTTAACTCAATGGTTCAGCATTTGATGTGTGTGTTTGTTACACAGTGTTTGGAAAACTGTTGACTGATTGTTTTGAAATTTGGTACAAAGTATTGTATTTAGGTACCTTGTATAAAACACAAATGACATGTGTGTAAGATTTTTCCCCATTCACTTCTGATTCAAGATGGCGGCCTCTTGATTTAACTATGATGAGTAGTTGTTGCTATTTCTTGTAATACCGGCTGAATGGCAAGACGTATCGTAATTAAGAACAGGATTATACCGTTAATAAGAATTATAACGTTAATAAGAACTATTATTACTAATTAAGTATTTTAATAACACTTCATGGAGAAAGAAAAAAAAATTCCAATAAAGTTGGTCCAATAAGCCCTTTCATGGAGCAGTGGCCAAGCAATTAATTAAACATATTCTGTAGTTGCTATCCTTTGATCAACTGGTTAAATTAATTACAAAATTTAGTTAGGGCCTACAAAAAAGCAGCATGAAACTTTAACAGTGACATCAGTGACTAATAGAAGCCATCAGCCAATCTTTGTGAGCTACAATAGCTGCCATATACATAATAGCTTCAAACCAGTAGACTGCACTTATCCTGGGATTCATATTTTCTCTGAGCGAACCTTAAGGATAAAAACAAGTGTTGGAAACTGAATCATAAATGCAGCATTTTAAACGTAGTATTTTATGTTAGTATGTTTATTGTAGGTATATTATTAGAGCAAAATCTCTACTGTTAATTAAAATATAATTTAATCAATAAATATTTCTACTCTCACGGAAGAGGGCATCTATAATTAATTGGTGCATGGCTACAAGAAAAAATAATATTTATTTATTTTCTAAACATCATTAATTGTTAATGTTCATGGTAGAATTTAAAATATAAATACATATTTTGAAATTAATTTCGCTTTTAGCAAATAGTAATTTTTCACAGGGCAGCTCCAAAAATAATTTGATTATAAATATATTATATTGATTATAAATAACATATTGAAGTAACGTAATGGGTACTAACACCTTACCATTTCAAAGCTATATTATTATATTAATAGCAGTTCGAAGAACAGACCTCAAAACATATTCGTAATTAATTGTTTGGCCACCACTCCATAACAGTGCTCTGATGTGTTTGCGTCCTTTTCTATCAATGTAACCCTTAACCATAATGTTTAGAAAAAATGTTACTGGACCAATTTAATTCGATATTGTATGCTGTATCTTCATGAAGCTGTCAAAATTTTTATAGGTCTTGCCATTCAGCTAATATTACAAGAAATAGCCAACAACTGCACTCTTCATTGGTAAATCAACTGAAAGAATGATGTGGTTGATTTTTCATATCACCCACATAAATCGGTCTCTACAATCATTTCAAGAGGCTGCCATCTTGAAGTATAAGTGAATAAAAAAAATCTTACACGTATTTTTCTCGAAGGAATCTTCATGTGCCTTAATATTGTTTGCTCTAGTTGAATTATTACCAATTTTTTTTTTATAGAATTGCCAAAATATGGCAAAAGTAATTGGCCTACATTATATGTTGTGTCAAATCATAAAAGAAAACTGTTTGTTTTTGTGTCTAGAAAAATTTATTTTGTGATGAGTCGTTTTACTTTAAAATGTTTTCGTAGTTTATAATATTGCGACAAAAATATATTTTCAGTGGGCAACAAAAATGATTGTCCAGAAAGGAAAGTGGTGCTGACAGAAGATGCCCAACGTTTTGCAGAACAGATGCGAATTCAACTATTTGAGACTAGTGCAAAGGACAATATCAATGTTGAAGAGGTGAGAAAAATATTTTAAGGTTTAAAAATATTTCTTTCATGACTTTTTGTGAGTTTTAGAGAAATAATAAAGCTTTTACTAAAATTTAAGCATGATGTGGCAGGCTGCAAATGTTTTTAAGTTTATGAAATTACAGCATGTTATATGTTCATTGCGATAATCAGTTAGTGGGGCTAAGGTTTTTGGGGTCCCCATTAGATTTTACAAAGGGCCCATTTCGTCCAAATATATACGAGGTGTGTTCAGAAAGTAACGAGAGTTTTAATTTTTTGAACAAAATATTTATTTATTCTTCTACATTGATGTTGTCGCCTTCAAAATAGTCCCCATTAGAGATTATGCACTTGTGCCAGCGCTTCTTCTAATCCTCGAAACAATTTCGGAACGAATTTTGCTGCCACGCGTTTCATACACAAAACACTGGAAACAGTGTCATGACATGATCCAATCGATATGCCAACATCATCAGCAACCTCTCTAATTGTGATTCGACGATTGTTCATAACCATTTATTTCACTTTTTCCACGTTTTCATCAGTTGTTGATGTGCTGGGATGTCCAGGGCGTTCGTCATGTTCCAAGTTGTTCCAAGTCCAAGATGTTCCAAGTCATCTTTGACGTCTTCACGGCCTTCTTGGAAATGCTTATACCACTCGTAAACTCTTGCTTTATTCATGGCAGACTCACCATAGGCCTTTGTTATCATTTCACACACTTTGTTACACTTTATTCCATTTTTTACGCAAAATTTGATACAAATTCTTTGATCCATTTCTTTTAACAAATGAAAATCGCCGAGCTCATAAAAACACGTCTAACCTTAGTGGCTGTCACAGACAAAGTCAACAATGAAAACAGCTAAAAGTTTTATCATACTTCAAGGGCATGTAAACCAACATAATAAAAAAAAATGTTTGACAATCGAACTCTCCAAGCCCGCGAAATTTAAAAATTCTCGTTACTTTTTGAACACTTCTCGTATGTATACAAAGTTATATTATTATTATTAAAAAAAGCAAGCATTTAATAAATAATTATATATTTTATCATCTTGATCTACATGGAGTGAATCTCCTTTTTGAATATGGAGAATTTCTGATAATGAAGATTTTTTTTCAAAAAAACAGCAAACAAAGAATAGAATGAAAAAATGAGAACGAAGCTTTGTTTAACACAAGAGGACAATAACATCAGTAAACAATGAAACTGACCTAAGCTTTGAAGCGTAAACTAGGACAGTTATTTTTTTATATTTAGGTATCTACTTTACATAAATGTTGGTACACATATGTTTACTGCGAATAAAAAAATATCACGGATATTGAGGGGTCACTGTGTTGTAATTTTTATGAAAATGTAAATGTAGGATCATGCATCAAATGGACTGTATACAGAAATTTATATAGTCGACCTTGGTTAGAACACTAACTCGGTTATAGCGCTATTTTCATAATGTCCCTAATAGTCTTTGTTAAGTGTATGTGTATTTTGGGCTTGGTTACAACACTTTGTGAACTCGGATACAACTCTGTGACGCTGCTGTTATAGTCCAGCCACTTAGTAAACAGCCTGTGCGAGAATTCCCCTCTAGCTCCCTTCAACGGTTCAGTGACACAGAGTCTGCCAATCTGAGTCTAGAAACTGTTACTACTCAGCGAAAAGTAAAACAATATATATATATATATATATATATATATATATATATATATATATGTAATGAGAAGAAGAAAGCTTCGGTTCTATGGACACATCAGTAGACTCCCAACAACGAGACTTGCCAACAGAATCCTTAAGTATATACAAGGTGTCAAATCAACAACGTCGTGGATTGCACAAGTCAGAATAGACCTACATGACGCAGGAATAGACTCAACAGATGTTGAAGACAGGCACGCATACAGGAGAAAGATGCTCGGTTGGAAGGTCCCAGAGAATGAAATCCCAAAGAGAGCAGGGGTAAAATGGACGGAGGAGCGGAAGAGGATCCATGGGGACAGGATGAGGGAGGTGTGGAGGATTAGAAGAGGAACAAGACATGAGTCGGAGTGCGTTGCGTGATCCAACAGGGTCTATGCGCAAATAATAATATATATATATATATATATATATATATATATATATATATATGTAGATGTTCTTAGCAATCATAAGGTATAGATTTTTTTTGCGGCGAAAAACTGTTAAGGTTATCATCGCCATGTTGCAAAATGAAAGTGTATAAAAATTAACAAAATTTACATAAATAAAAAAAAACAACAACAACAACAAACTTTAACAGTAAAAATAAATTAAACAAAAATTTAAATAACAAGTATAACTATATTACAATAACAAATACTTAAGAACTAAATAACAATGAATAATGAATAAAATTTAATAACAATTCGTAAAAGTATATATAAACATAACAGAGATAAAATAATTTAGAGAAAATGAATAAATAAAAACACAAGCAATAACAAATATATAGATTAAATTTTATTAAAAAAATTCAGACGAAGGACGTAAGGTATAGAAACACACGCTTTAACATAATTGTTTTTTTTTATTTTTTTAGATGTTCTTGGCAATCACAAGGCAGGTATTAAGAACAAAAAAAGAGCGCAAAGAACGTCAAGCAGTTCAAAATAACGACACCATAAATTTGCGGAAACCTAAACAAAACAAGAGAAAATGTTGTTAGCACTAGGCCTAGTATCAATTATTTCTAAATGACATCATTGCCATTATCAGCGCTGCACATTCCATTTCTTCAGTAACCAAATTTGTGTAAATCTTTTTTGCCGTAAAAGAAAGTTCTGCAGAATCGTTTTTAACATTGTAAAAGAGTTGTAACATGTTTCAGAATTTAATGTGTATAGTTAAAATGTGAGGTACAGCTGTGATATATAGACTATGTTTTATCATATTTTCTCACTCGTTTCGAAATGTATCCTAAAAAATATGTTGTGTCTTTTATTGTGAATGTACAAATGTGAATTACTCCAGCCAACACGTAAGTAATCTTAATGTTATACAATATGTGTACATGATATTAGAAGCTCACACTGATGACAAAGAATGTGTGGTATAAATATGTAGCGATTCAGTTTTTTAAAGGTGTGAAGTGATTCCGTTAAACTAGAAAAACGGAACTTGTATTGAAAGTAATGTGGTCGATTGTTGCTATTATTAAACCACCCCAGAATGTGTTTTAAAATAGGCCTAATTTTTTTTTTTAATGAAAGTATTGCATGAAGTTACAGAATGAACTATATTCCTGTAGTATAGGTGTAACAAATTGAATTGTATTGTATTTGTAAGTTCAAACACTGATGTATCTTCCCAAAACTTTGTCTTTATGATGCATAATATTATCTGTGATGAAATTTGTTAAATAGCGGTATTCAGTAACAATATTGTTTTAAGAAAGAGTTATAGCTCTGGTTAAATGAAACTTTTATAATTTTAATTCTGGTCTTTTTTAAATTGTTAAGTTCGTTTTGAAATGTATTGCAGTAAGGTGTCATTATTATTGATTTGAAGGAGGTAATATGTTTTTTCCTTTTTTGAAAATTTGTAAGTTGAAAAGGTCTTGAAGGCTTCATTATACCCTTAATTTGTAGTGATTTTGTTTAAGTTTTTAAAACGTTTAAACAGCTGAAAATAAAATTTTAAAAATAAAGTGTACAAATGCTAGGACTGATGGTGTGTAAACATCTATTGCACGAATGAAGAATAGAATTTAAAAGTTGTCACACGTCTGTTGTGTTGAACTGGTTAGCTGATGCCAAATGTTTGTAATATGTCTGAATTTATGTACTATTATAATAAAGTGCAGTTTAGTTTACATTGTGTGGCCATTGTGACGTGAAATACCCGGTATTTATAACAGAAAAAATACCTGGGTATTTTTTTAATTTAAAGAAAATCGTTATTCGGAGTAAGTTAAACTTTTTGAAACTTAATTGAACTCATTTTTTCGGTTTGCTACAAACCTGGTAAACAGGGAAAATTTAGAGAAATTAAAATTTGGTTAAAAGGTCAGGGAATGGAATAAGATAACTTTGAAGACTGCTTAAGAAATGAAAAATCAGTATCGAGGTAAAAAGTTAAATGAATCCATAGTTGTAAGAAGACCTAGGCCTCGCTTATGTTTAGTGTACGTGTTTGCAGTATATAGATTGTTTTCAGAACAATGATTGTAAAAATACAACTTATTTGTTAATGTTTAAAGAGATTAACAAATTTCATTTCATGTCCTTTTCGTTATTTTGTTTACTTGCTATATACGTTATTAATTAATATTTTTTAACTAAAACTAATTTTCGTTAAGGTATTCGATTTTTTTTGTAAATATGAGTAGCCTACTGATATGTACTATCGCAATCCTTTTTTTCACAAAGTACTCTTTTTCCAATGTTTTTACTAATATTTTATTTTAAATTTTATTAAAAAAAATTTAATTTACTGTAATATAAATTTAGTAAAAAGTTATAAAACCCCATAAATATCTGGACAAGCTTTTGGTTTTTTTTCTATTTTACTGGGTGTTAAACACTGTTGCTGTCATTTTATGGCTTTATATTGCTAGGTTTCAGTCCTCTATTGCACATCACTTCATCAAAACATCAAAAAGTCTTGTATAAAGCTAAAAAAATACATTTTTGGGGTATTTATAATGGTATTAGGTAAATACCCTTCTGACTGAGTATTTATCCAGCTCACATCACAGTGATTCTGTTCTCACTGTGCTTGGAAGTCCAGACCAGACACAGCTTGGTCTGACCTGGATTTCTCATGAACTTATACAGATATTATTGATTAATAATGCCAGACATATGTATCAGTTATTTTATATCTAACTTATACTGGGATAATATTAATTATAATTTTATTCTTTTGTTAAAATTTTAAAGTTTCTAATTTTTAAGTATGTAAAATTTCATGTCTTATTTCTCGGCGATGTGCCTCAATGTGCTTTTCGCCTTAAAACCGCAAAAAAATGTCTTATTTCAACATTTGTCATGTCACTCAGCTTATTTAAATGTATAACTTGAAATTATGTTAAAATGAACTGACATAATTTAGTATTAATCCAATTGCATGCACAAACATTTTAGAGAATCTGAGTTATTTTTTTATTGTATCTCCGCTATATTGCTAAAGTAGTACATATAAACTTAAAAAATCGATGTATTAGCTTTTAAAATATTCAGCGGATAAACAGCACTTCCCCAGTAAAAAAAATACTTGAAAAGAAAAAAGAAATTGTCTGTAACCTGAACTACTAATGGGGGGGGGGATAACAAAAAAAGTGGTAACTTGAGGAATGCTGAATTTGGGCTCATTAGCCCCAACGCAGCCTCAGAGTTAACAGAGAATAGCGGTGGCCACTACAAGTGTACAATGAGCAGATAATACTAGTGTCAAAAAGCAGCAGTTTTTTTGAATATCGACATTAATGAAATCGCACACTCTAATGCACCATTTTGCCGGTTCGTTTAATTCTGAGTGTGGATGTCAATGTATGAGCCTAGATGTTTACTCATTAAGTTTAATGCAATTGTCCTAGTATTTGATTATCATTTTTTAAATATTTACTCTTTAAACATGTATTCATATGCATATATCCTTTTACTTGAGTTTTAGTTAATGTCAAAATTGGATATGCGGTACCCATGTTCAAGATCGTTTTCAACATTTGCTCAATTTAATTTTACGTTTAATAAGTCTAAAAAAAAAAACAAAAACCGATAACTCCCGTTATCAAACAAAAGACCAAATACGTCTTCATCGATCAAATCACAAATGAATTACTTTTGTTTTTAATTCCAAATTTTTCAATTTTTTAAAAACGTTTTGTATAGTTATTGAAAAATGATAGAATACTAATTACAGATGTATAATAGACTAATTGAAGAGGTACAATTAAAGTAATTTATAAACACAAAATTCAGTATGATGCTGTTACCATTGGCGGTGGAAGTGTTCTAAATATTATATCTGTAGTACGTTTTTGTTTTCTTTTTTAAATAAAGAATAAATATGTTGAATATTTAAATACTTTGTACTTTGTTGAAAGTTTCGCCTAAATGCCGCACCGAAATTTCTTAGATTTATGTAGTATTCTGTTGTTTGGATTTTATCCAAAATCGTGAACATTTTAGGTATTTTTTTATGTCCGTTGTTAGTGAAATTTGTGTCATTACTTTGTGAAGTTTGTATTGTTATATAATTTTGCATTTAGTTGAAGTTAATGATATACAGAACCTTTTGATAAACAACTTTGCCTAAGTACCAAGTTCTGTTTCAACACAGAAGTATAAAATTTACAAATTTACTATTTTGGTAAAACGGTAAATAAGGAACTGCTAATCCAAAGTACATAAGAGTTGTATGACTACCTAAAAACAACCGTCTTTATTGTTAGTAATTCATGTTGGCAATGTAGGTCTTGTGTTTTCACATTTTCTTTTTGGCATGTTTCTGAGTAACTCCATTTTCAGATAAAATATCTATTAAAAAATATAAATAAATTTTCGCACGCTAGTTTGACGTGTTTCAAGTAATTCCATGTTCAAAGATGTACGTAATTACGTTGATAATTTTTGAAAATGCAGTTATTCTAAAACACATTAAAATGGATGGCTGAAGTACAACACTTGAATAAGATATACTTACCATAAATAGTTTGAGCAATAACATATAAAAGATTTTTTTAAATAATGTATATTTTTTACCGAAATTATTATTTGGTACTTTTAAAAATAGCCATACCTGAAGAAATTAGACTTTATTTGTGATGTAGTATCAAAGTAGTATCAAACAGAGTAGTATCAGCCAGTGTTAAACATTCATTCCTTTCTTAAATTTAGACATTATTTTTGAACTTTCTTAGCCCTGTAGTGTTAACAACAAATTTATAAATTGACAAAATTTTGTTTTTCTACATTTTTATTAGATATGTATAGGCTGCAAATCTTTCCATTTTAGTATTCACCGCCACTGAGTAAACAGTGTAGTGTAATATACTTACTTGTACAGTCACGTTTAGAAAGAGGAACTCCCACTGACAATCAAAAAGAAAGTTATTATACTACTATTGTATACATAATTTGGACAATTTTATTCGAAGTTATGGTTTAGTTCCGTACATTGTTTTTTTTTTTCTGTAGAAACTAGTTACCAAATGCAAATTATTTAAGTTAAATCCTAAAACATATTTACTCCTGTTTTATTTTATAAACATAAATAATGAAAACTAGTATATTACTGTATTTATCTTAGGGTAGATTGTAAGACAGTTCATGCTTTTGTATTCTCAACAATGTATAGTTACTTTAAAACATAAATATTCTGTTTAAAAAAAATAATACATTTTGTATTTTTTGTATGAAATTTAAAAAATCCCCATCCTTACATGAATCCATATTTTTTGAATAAGTACATATATAATACATACAGGGTTGTTTGTAGGATCTGTGATGCAGACTAATAAGGGGATTTGGTAAACACTAGGTAAAAGGTTTGGAAAATTCCTAGTAAAAAAAGGTTTCTGTTTAATTTTTTTGAATAATTTTGAAAAACCATAATTGAAAATCGTTAAGGTATTCACCGATTTACTGGCTTGCTAATGAATAACTATATTAAAAAATACAAAAAACTTGAGTTAGTATCTTTTCTTCCCAAGCAAGCAATTAGTAGTTTATTTTAATTCACTGGTGAATATAGCAACAGTTCTAAACTATGGGTCACAGGAGCAATTTGGGTGGGTTTTAGGAGGTTAAAGTTTTTTTTAATATCAGCTGCAAAAAAATAAATAAACATACCTCAAGAAATATAATAATTCTACAAACTGTGCTTCACTGCCAGCTGTAAGTTACACACAAACAGGTACTTTCGATATAAAGTGAGCAGAGCAATAGGACACTGCAGTCATAGTTTATTTTTGTGATAGCAAAGTGACCATGCCGTGTTACGCTTGTCACCTTTAGTCTGGTGTTGTGGGGACCTAGTTGTTTACTCATTGCTGGGCTCACGGAACTACGACATCCATCTGGCTAGGACGGATGATTTTGAAAAATAAAATGAAATAAAAAACTTCGTATTTCATATATAAAAATTATACTTTGTCATAAAGAAAATAAAAGATATTTTTAACTCATTTATTCACTATTGTCTCTTTTCTTCTAGAGTGTATTGTATATATATAGGTTACAGTGAGTTGCAAAAAGAATTCCAGAATGAAGGTGGGTCACATGACAAAAAAATTTGTGAACTGCTGGAATGTTAAAATTGTAACACAAATACTCAATGGTGGAACTAGACTTTGTGGGGCTCTGGGCTATTTACTAGAGGGCATCGAAAGAGAACAGGATCCAGAAAGGATGTATTTATCCTCTCGTAGAACCCTTTGACTGCCACCTGCTAATTTAATAGACTTTTAAAGACTGTTCGAATACTGCCACAAAAAAATTTGCTTGCAAAAGATGTCTGAATACCACCATGGGGCAATGTAATATATAAAACACCTCTGTAGGTTTATCTGAATAGTGCCACAGGCTGATACGGTCGGTTTTTAGCATGTAAGTTGTTTTACACTTTTAAGTTTTAAACACTTTTGGAAATTAAAGGAACATCCATTTCTTCTTTTCGTTTCACCCTCTTTGGGGTACGCTGAATCAATCATTTCTTGCGCGCTGTACTTTTCTTTGTTCCCAGTAACTCTTCATTCTTTCCGATCTTCTTTTCCTCTCCTCTTCCGAAATGATAGGTTTAGGTCTTATTTTGGTTTTATCTTGGAATCTTATTCTTTCGTCCTTGGTACTTATCTTAGCAGTTTGGTCAAGCAGTGAATTTTCTGTAATTTTTAATTCTATTAGGTCTTTTTCAATTTCTTTAAACCAGTTCGGTTTTGTTTTACGATTATGGAAAAAATCAAACACCTGTTTCGTCAATCTATTGGAATTCATTCTAAGAAGATGGCCGTAAAAATTTATTCTCCTTTTTCTAGTATCTGACAGTTTTTCAATTTTCTTATAGAGAGCTTCATTTCTTATATATACTACCTTATTATCCTGAAATTTTGTTCCTATAATTTTTCTTAAGATTTTCCTTTCCGTTATTTCAAGCTTTTCCATCTGGCCTATGCGATTCATGGTTAATGTTTCTGCTGCGTACAGTGCTTCCGGCTTGATCACTGTTTTATAATGTTTAATTTTGGACCCCCATGAAAGGGATTTCTTATTGTATGTTTCTTTCGTCAATTGGAAGGCCAATTCAAGTTTGTTTTTCCTGGATTCCATTGCCTTGCCTTCATCTGCATTCCAACTAATTTGCATTTATTACAGTATATTTACGTTTTATGGACATGGAAAAATATCACTAATGAATTCTGGTTTGTTGTATGTCTCTTGTAATAGCATTTGACGCCAAGTTTACATTTTTTGATTTATACCAATTACATCCATAAATGCTGACTAGGGGCTAAAAGTATATTGCATCATAAACAAATTGACCCAGCATTATTTGAAGATGTGTCAAGTGTTTACTTTTGCTGTTGCATCGACAAATGTTAGACGGAGTTGTAGTCAGCTCTATTTTCATTAGATAAGACACTAATTACAACATTACATAAGACAATATCGTATTTCCACAGATCTGTCGGTCGCAGTGCCTGGATTTTTATAATCCCTTCGTCTACTTTCTAATTTAATATTATTTCCATTAAAAAAAATGATAAACAGTATTTGCACTAGAAATTGCTGCGTAGTACTACAGCAAACTGAGACTGTATTATTAAATGTGTATTGTTATATAAATCCTATTGTCTAGTTGTAAATAGGATAAATTAAAAAAAAAATAATAAATATACCTTTCAAATGTTAATATTTCTTAGTAATACTTGGATGCAGACTAGCTGCACCTAATGAGAGGATTTAGACATCCCTCACTGTACCCAAGTCTAACACACATTTAAACTTACGACTTTAACACTTTACACTTACATTTAGGAAAGCGATAATAGCCTCAATGTGCTTTTCGCCTTAATATAAAAAAAATCTAATATCCAATATTATGAATAATATGAATATTCCAATAATATGAAAATAAGATGTAAAATATAGGTATAAAAATATTAATTTTTGTATACAGTACTTGTAAGATCTTGCCAATAAAATTGTTAATAAAAATCCAAACAAAACTTTTAATAAATGAAATAAATCATGTTTGATAAATATCAGTTGTAGTCCATTTAGTAAATCATTATTCTATCTTTGATAATAGCAAAGTTATGATCGATTATGTGTTCTTGTGACAAATTGCCATATAGGTGGTGGCAGCATCAAGCAGTGTCATGCACTGATGGCCTGACATCCGAGGCAATGTCTTATGCAAATAAACTAGGCAGCATTCAACATTTTCGGAGTTTTCGGATAGGACATGGTGGTCAAACGGTTAAATTTCAATGATGATGGTTTAGCCAATTCATCTTAAGTAATTATGATGTCTACAGTTTCAATTTCAATCAATTCTGATTGTGTTGTGTTGTAATGTTTTTTTTTTATTAACTGTATGGTGACCTTCATAGAGGGAACTACTTCTTCGACCTGATGATGAAACCATAAGTGTTTTGAAACCGTGGTAGCCTTTAAAAGGTGAGTATTAAACCATTAGACATTGTAAATATGCTTATTTGAAAGTATAAATAGGTTTAAATCTTAATATATAATTTGTTATAAATATACAGTAGTATTGTAAAACTAAAAAAAATCTAATATTTATACGCTAATGAGTTTAGGTGCAAAAATTAACGGTTGTACTCCACAATAGTGTGTTTATTGCTTACTACAGGTTTCAAACTTGTACAAACATGCTTAACAACCTAACTAACCTCACATGAGGTGAGGTTAATGGCAGGTTGATACAATGAAAATAGTAAATACGTTTATAGAATGACGAATACGCAAACTTAGGTATGTAAACAAGGAGGGCGAGGAAGCTAGAACTACATGAAAATTACTGAATTTATCAAGCATAAATAAAGAAAAAATTGTTTGTTTAAAATATCATAACCTTGTTTGTGGCACCTTAAAAACTTGTGGCAAAACCTCCCTGATAGGTGGCCAATTGTTCAAAACTAGACCATTTAATTTTTCCTAATCCTTAAAACTTTTGATGTTTCACCTACATAGTCATCATCAAAATATTTGCAATGCAATTTATAAATTCCTGATTGGTTGACTAATTGTATTTGTTGAAGAAGTTGCTTATTCTTTTTTCCAAATTGTGTGTCAATAGAGCGTAATGAATCCATTAGGCTGGTTTTAAGATTGGTAAAATCTCATAGTAAGTATTTAGTTCTTGAAGCTTTAGCAGTCAAGAATATATTTTCTGCTGTGTATGGTGGATCTGAAAATAAAAAAAGTTTTTATTTATAGTTTAGATTGATTTTTTTAATTGAACAATAATTTTTAAAACATTGAGAACACTTTTTTTATGAAAGGTGTTTTAAATAAATTAATCATAGAATCAACGTTTATAATTGGTTTATTTGTATTAAATTATTTATTTACTGCCATCATTACAAGGGTGGTCTGAAAAGTTTCCGACCTAACAAAGATACAAGACATTTTTTCAGAAATTTTTTTTTATTTTTCAACATAGTCTCCTTGTACCTCTACACACTTCTCCCAGCGATGCTCCCATCTCTGTAACCCGTCCAAATAGTACTCGGCGTTTTTCTCTGCAAAATAATTGTTCACGAAGGTGATTGCCTCTTCATTTGATGAAAATCTCTGTCCTCCTAGTGCAATTTTTAGATGAGGGAACAAAAAGAAGTCGCTTGGGGCTAGATCTGGTGAGTAAGGCGGATGGTCAAGCAGTTGAAACCGTAAAACTTGTATTTATTGCGCCTAAACTGCGCCAACAGAGCATTGGAAATGTTCATTCGAACACGTTTTTGATCTTAACTTGAGCAAACATGGCACCCAACGCGCGGTCAGCTTTCTCATGTCTAAATGTTGATTTAATATGTGACAAACACATTCTTTTGACATGTTCATAACGTCTGCTATCTCTCTCACTTTAATTCGGCGGTCATCTAGCACTATTTGGTGAACTTTGGCGATATTTTCATCGGTAGTTGCAGTTTTTGGACGTCCCGAACGTTCATCGTCTCCCAAGCTCTTACGGCCAAGTTTAAATTCAGCTTCCCAAAATTTCAGTGGTACATGATGGTGCAGAGTCCCCATACACAGAATCCAACTCATCTTTGATTTGAGTAGGCATATTGCCTTTCAAAAACAAATA
This sequence comes from Callitettix versicolor, assembly GCA_022606455.1. Classification (NCBI taxonomy): domain Eukaryota; kingdom Metazoa; phylum Arthropoda; class Insecta; order Hemiptera; family Cercopidae; genus Callitettix; species Callitettix versicolor. Next base: position 9,769,221 of record CM040182.1, read on the forward strand.
TTTAATGACAGCTCGATACTCGATTTTGTCCATTTTCATAAAAATACATCAACTCACTCAAACGACTGTTACATAACAACTGTGTGTCCAAAATGGCTGAAACTTTGGTGAGTAACTGTCAACAGATGAACAACGAAATTCGATTGCTGCCACCGACAAGTGCTGCTATCTTCATGTTGAGGTCGGAAACTTATCAGACCACCCTCGTATAAACATAGACTCATTCCTGTGAGGAGAATGTAGCATCTTGTAACCAAAACCAGTTTTATGCATTTGTATATAAGTACAGTAGCTGTACTGCAGGAATTCAGTGTGTTTTCAACTGGAAGTGCACTAAAGAATTTAGTTTTTCTCCTGCTTAATAAGCTTTACTAGTTTCTTACAGAAAAATATTCAGCATATGATTTCCATTTGGAATATATTTTACCATTTACTGTTTTTACATAAAGAACTTCTTGATAGAGGACATTCTGATACTCCCTGTTCATACCTAAATAATATTTATCTTACTGCAGTATTGTATCTTTATTAATACAATAACATAAACATTAGTTATACTGAATAGTTTGTAAAAATTACCTACCAAATGAAGAAATCCATGTGTCAGGAAATCCTAAATCTTTTCTTGCAGATTGCACAGCCTGGCGAATCGCATGTACTAACGAGAGTGCTAAGCAGAATGGCGCCTCAGCCACAGCTATATCAATAGAAGAGATTTTTGCTTTTAAAAAATGTTTAGAATATTGAATAAGTTGAAAATTTTCTAAAAATATTTGAGTACACTGTAATAACAATAATATTTATGCAATACTATATTTGTCAACTTAGTGCTACTTTATTCTGCCTCTAATGGAATGGAATGAATCAATTATAGCACTATAACTGTATTTGCTCATTCTACATACATAAATTATACCAAATACCAGTTGTAATGTTACTCCAGTTAGTTGTTTTTTTTTTTTTTTTGAAGCTTTGTCTCTGGTCTGTTTTAACTCAACTACCCCGAATTAAATTGTTTGCTTAGCATTAAATTGGCAACTCATATAGATTTTGCTTTGTCTGATGGTTTAATTCCTTGTAAAATTCCAATATATATATATATATATATATATATATATATATGTGTGTGTGTGTGTGTGTGTGTGTATGTATATATATATATATATATATATATAAAATCTCCCCGCAAGGGGGTGCAGACTAGCTGCACCCATTCAGAGGATTTAGACGTCCCTCGCGGTACCCGAGTCTAACACATACTTACAACACTGCACTTACGACTTTAACATGTTACACTCACATTTACATTTAGTGAGGCGATAATAATCTCAATGTGTTTTTCGCCTTAAAATAATAATTAAAAAAAAATTGACAACTGTTGGCATTTGGCTTGTGTGTTTCTTTGTTATACATTTTTGCCTAAATTAATTGGCCAATTGTTTTGAAATTTGGTACAAAAGTACTATGTATAAAGTCCAAACAATGTATGTGTAAAATTTTCCCCATTCATATCTCCTCCAAGATGGCGGCCTCATGTACAGATGACAAGTTTAGTTTCTGGCTGCTTCCTGTAATACTAGCTGAACAGTAAAACCTATTATAATTTTGACTACTTCATTGGAGAAAGAGCACACATTTCCAATAAGGTTGATCCAGTATCATTTTATTATGGTTGCTTAGCACTAAATTAGCAACTCATATAGATTTGACTTTGTCTGATGGTTTAATTCCTTTTAAAATTTTAATATATACATATATATAATCTCCCTGCAAGGGAGTGCAGACTAGCTGCACCTATTGAGAGGATTTAGACGTCCCTCGCGGTACCCGAGTCTAACACCCACTTATCCTTACAACACTACTTATAACCTTAACACTTTACACTCACACTTACATTTAGGAAGGCGATAATAGCCTCAATGTGCTTTCGCCTTAAACTAACAACAAAATATATAATCTATTGCAGTTAGATAAGCACATAATATGTTAATTAAAAAAATTATATTGTTATAGTACTATTTCGAACTTGAGATATGACTTCATTTAATATATACTATATATTTGAACTATGTAACTATATTTCACCTTTTGTTCTTAGAGCTCCCAGAGGATTACTTGAATTTTTTGTTAAATGTACTCTAAAATCTATTGGAATATCTTTGGCTCCAGGAATTTTGTAGTTCTGCAACATTCAAACATCTATATTACTCTTTATATAACCCTGGAACGATCACACGACATAAGGACAAAAGGACTGCAGAGGTTTTACTATTTTTAACATTGAGTAATTTTCTTTTAAATAAAGGTTTATTTATCGTTTTAGCAATTAAAAACATGTTATTTGTAACTGGTTTCATTAAATAGCTTTTTCACCAAACAACCGTGTCGATTATGCTTCAGTAATTTTTTTTTTTTTTTTTTTTTTTTTAAATAAAGGTGTTTTTATCATTTAACAACAGTGTTACTTATGTTAACCACGCAACAACCGTGTCAGGTTAAGTTTTTTTTTCTTTAAATAAAGTTTTTTGTCGTTTTAGCGATCAAAAACACATTACTACTTTCATGCTGTAGCAATTTTGAAGTTATGTGGGTCACTTTTATTTTGCTTTCGTGTGTGTGTAATAAAGTGTTTTAGTAAAAAAACTAATCTTTTTAGTAGTAACATAATCTTTTTAAAAGAAGTTATGCACATTTGCAAACATTTAATTAGTCGTTTTTACAATGAAATATTTGTTAACTACTTTCGCACAGTAATAATTTTTAGGCTACGCAGTAACTTTTAGCTATTTTTCGAGCTTCCCATAGCTTCAGCACATTTTATATTTTGTATAAAAACTATTGCACATATGTTCATGAAAATGTCTTATTCAATTTTTCAGCAAGACACTATCAATACTTCAATTTTGATTTATTGAATATCATTATAGTTGTATTTCACTCTTTGACCAGGATCTTCACAAACCATAACTCATAAATAGAGCATTTCCGGACCCACGTTTATATAAACTTTTCACCAGTAGAATACGTCCTGAATATTTTTTTTTAAACGTCTTTTAAAATTAGGAATATCGTAATGCTACATTGTAGGCTATTATGTGCCTTACGTAAATATTAATATACACAAAAAACTCTAGATTACTTTTTGAGGCTAAAACAATGCATTAAGTACTCCCTTATAATCTGTGCCTTATCATTGATCTCCCTATAATCTGTGTTTTTTTTTTTTTTGTACCTGACAGCCTTTTGCCACATTAGGTCAGATAATCATTGGTCTGTTATCTTAATTTCAGAAATACAGAATTGTTGAATGAATATTGTGGGATACAAACACTCTGCGACCTTCTTAGATCTATTGTCCTACGTAATTTTTAAAGTAGAGATTATTTTCTTAACAATATTAAAAAAGTGCAGATTTCGTAATGAATCTACATAACCTGCTTTTCATGAAATAAACAAGAATTACCAGTACTTGTATAGTGTTATACAACTATAACAGATATTTCAGTTGTAGTTTAAATTACCCATGTCCTGTTTGTTTTCAGTTGTCCAGTTTGTGGGTCATACTGAAGATGTTCTGAAGTGAAGTACCCAAGCCCCATGACAAAAGCACCCTCAACCTGACCTACATCTAAGAGTGGATTAATACTTCGCCCTGCTTCCTGTAGAATATCTGCACGAAGTGTCTGAAATGTTAATATAACCAATTTTAACTGAAATACTTTAAATTTCTAGAATCGTTAGACATATAAACACAATAAAGTTGTTCCATTGTTATTGGTATCAGCTACAGCTTTTGCTTTTGTGACATGTGAATTGTTTTTTACATCTTTCATGTAGGCCCTAATACAACCTCTAGTACAAATCAAACTACCTTTCAGCCCACCCATCAAAATAATTTATTCCTTAAAAATAACACATAAACAAAATACAGAAAGGGTGTTATCATTGGCATAAGTTTGTTAATGAGCATAATATATATATATATATATATATTTATTTATTTATTTAGCCACCTCGGTGGCCTAGTGGATAGCGTACTAGGCTTTCACCCTGAGGACCCGGGTTCGATTCCCGGCGAGGGCTTGGCATTTTCATACGCTATATATATATATATATATATATATATGCTTGTGGGTGATGATAATTCAAATGCATATATCCCTTTGTATTTAATGGTAAACCCATTTTAAAATTTTACTATTTACCTCATCTCAAGTGTACAATACAAGAAACATGTAAAAAAAGTATAATGTAACATACGAGTATAGTGACCAGGTATGTCACATAACAGTTTTTTTAGAGTTATTTATATTTTTTTTTAATATTGACAAGTTTTGTATTAAATTAAGCACTGATTTTTATGGTTGAAGTGTTATTTTAAAGGGTTTATAATCTGCATGTGCAAAATGTGTTTGAAAAAGAATTTAAATTAAGATTTAAGCAATTTTCGACCATTTAAAAAAGTTTGATTTATTAAAGCATTAAAGACTATTGGTTTGTAATAATAATTAAATGCTGAACTTTCCTAATCAGCAATTAGTTAAAAGGCAAATTAAAAAAAAATACTGCATTTAAATAGTCAGCTGATATCATTAAATTTGATTTTTTTATAAGCTGTTTACAAATTTTGTTATTAGCTTAACAAAAGACGGTAGAATTCATGCAAATTCAGGTAATAACTATTAAAAAAATATTTACATTTACAGGTAGTCTACATTAAATGAAAAGTCTACAATATCTATAGCATGGTTTTGACTTCTTTGAAAACTCAAGGATTTGTTGCTATAAGGAGTCAAAAAATGGAGGTCCTGCTGCTGCTCAGGTTTTAAGCCACTTAGTATCAGCTGTGACTTTGGTGGCAGTTTTTTCAGTAAGTGAATAAGGAATAAATATATAAGTAATTCTCTAGATAAAAAACACCAATTTTTGAATTTCTTATACTTAAATTTCTTAGTAAAATACAGTACGAAAAATTCCAAACATAGCAGACACTAAAATAACGAACCAATATGTGGAGGGTACCTTTTCAGATATGGATATAGTGAGGTTTTTTGTTTAAAAAAAACTGCAAACAAGAGTAGAATGCAGAAAAAATTAGAAAGGTTTGTTTAATACTTGAGCACATCAGAATCAGTAAACAATGGAACAGACCTAATATTTGAAGTAATAAACTATGACAATCATTTTTCAAGTGTCAATTTATACTTAGGATCTAATTTACATAAATATTCGTACACATACATCTACCGCCTCAGGTAAAAAAAAGGTCGCAAATATTGAGGGTTACTGTATTGTAATTTTTATCAAAATATAAACATAATGCTACAGTAATCCCTCACTAACCACCGGGGTTCGGTTCCACAGAAAGGTTGTCATTCGTGAAAACTGAGGGTGCTGAAGGATACATAATTTTACACATTATGTACTATATTATATAATCGACCTCCCCCCAGTTTGGCGAAGTAACAAGTGGTTAACAAATTTCAGTACTCTAAATAATTTCATTGGCAGATCTGCTAATATGTTCAGTACATTAACGTTCTGAATAACTTTGAGGTTGTAAATAACACAGTTCATAAATGTTCCAGAATATTGGGCGTTAAAGAAGTATTATAGCGCATATTACTTTTAACGTGAGCCCAGAATATTGGGCGTTAACGGAGTATTATAGTGCATATTACTTTTAATGTGCCGCCAGAATATTGGATATAAAAGCATTATAGTGCATATTATTTTTAATGTGATGCCAGAATATTGGGTATAAAAGCATTATAGTGCATATTACTTTTAATGTGATGCCAGAATATTTGGCGTTAAAGGAGTATTATAATGCATATTACTTTTAACATGCAACCAGAATATTGGGCATAAAAGCATTATAATGCATATTACTTTTAACAGGAAAAGTCTTCTATAAACCATTTGTGTTCCTTATCAAGTAAATTAACAAAAACAAAATTATATTAAGGTCCATTCTGTATTTAAATGCAGGCCCTAAGCCTATTTCAGAGTAGAATTAGCAAACATAGTGAGGGTGTGGTGTTGCTGGTTAAAGTTTTCTCCTTATCTGTTAACTTGTTTATGAAGAACAGTTATCAGTTATTATATTAGCTTTTGATATGTCTATACTTAGTCAAAGGTATTTGTTATGTGCATATGTGAACCTGCAACGATTAATTTATAACAGGCTGTGAAGTTCAATAAGGATGAAACGGCAGAAATAATTTTTTATTGAGACATCTTGTATTTTATTATTTAAGTAATAAAGTTACTTTATTATAATTTAGTGTACAGTTGTAAAACTTCAAACTAATCAAAACAAAACATGCAGCTTGTGAGAGTACCTGTGTAATACTGAAATCTATCAGCATGCATTTCCTGTACTTGTTAACAAGTATGGGAATGTTATGTTTACAATCAATACTATGCCTACTTCACAAGCCATCCAACCAAAAATCATCTTTTTTATAATTATTTATTAGGACCTGTATAACATATAATCTAAATTTGTTCGCAGAAATAAGATTTTAACATATATTTAAGCGGGCAATTCTATGGACATTATCCCGAGGATCCGGGTTCAATTCCCGGCAAGGGCTTGGCATTTTCATACACTATAAATCATCCCATCGTCTGCATTAGCCAAAGTGTGCACAATAGTCGGACGTTAAACACCAAAAAAAAAAAAAAAAATCTATGGACATTAACCTTTTTCTCAAAATATTGAAAATATAGCATTCATAAACAAAACTACACTCAACAATCATTTTTAAGTAAAAAACCTCTCTTCAACATGTCTTGGCAGACAATTTCGATGTGAGATGCATTGCTGCAAAATTTGTTCCGAGACTGCTAAGGGGCAAAAAAAGATCATCTGTCGCTGTCTGCACTGAATTGAAAATTGCAGCAAGAGATGACCTTAACTTCATCTCCAGTGTTGTAACTGGTGATGAGACCAGGTTTACGTTTATGACCTTGAAACTGAGTAGCAGTCATCACAGTGGAAGTTACAGACTTTACTGGGGCCTAAAGAAAAGAAACATATCAAGTTTGCAGCAATGTGAAGTCTATGTTTTTTTTTTTGCCATTAAAAGCATTATCCACAAGGAATTTGTCCCCTATAGAAAGTTTTATTGTGACGTTTTGAAGTGGCTTTGTGAGAGCTTTAGGCGCAAATGTTCAAAACAGTGGGAGAATAAGAGATGGATTCTCCCTACCATGACGCGCTTGCACACACATTGCTAGTTGTTTTGAATTTTTTAGTTTTTTAAAACCGGAAGTGATTCATCGCCCACCCTATTCGCCTAATTTGACACTGTACAACATTTTTCTGGAGATCCAGTAAAAATCGCAGAATGTGCTTTGAACACTTGCAGACTTCCAGTGATGCATGGAATCATTGACAAAATGCTGTGATTGCTGTATCCATGCCCAAAGGGACTATTTTTGAAGGATACTATGGAAACTAGGAGTTATAATAAGCAATTTTATTTTCATTGGGAAAATTCTCTGAATTTTTTGGTAGCAACCACAAAAACCTTAGTTTAAAAAAAGCTACGCCATTGGTTTTTGGGACCACGAAAAACTTTTTAGCGTTTTCTTTTGAAAATTATATTTCTAGCAAAATTAAAATAGTAGTTACCAATGTTTTGTTCCTGTAAATCAAAACTTGCTACTTACTTTGTGCTCTCCAGTCAGCACATCAATTATACACTCCGTAATGGCAACTCCAAAGACACTGTACTGACCTACAGTGTCTGATGGTGACATCCTGAAATAAGTAAATATGTTTTGTGAATTGAAAATACTGAACTATTTAATAATAGCTTGACTATGAAAATTCTGTCTGATTTTTATCTGAAAATATGTTTTTTACTAGTAACTTTTTTAAAATTTTGCTTGCCAGTAAAATTGACAGAATAGCAATTTTATCATGAGACACCTTTAAGAATGTTAATCTACTTTGTATATAAACTATTGCACATATATTAATTAAGTAATGCAGTCATCTGTTATTGCACCTGAACTTTTTGTTGAGGTTTGACAGATATGTTTTAATTTACTGTTGGAAAAATGAAATTTTAATTTGTCAAACCTAATCTAATTGGATGATGAATGGGCTGTATAACCTACACAGTAACTTAAATATTGTGTGTTATACATTTCTATTCAAATCTTTGTTATAAAATTTTTTTTAATTGTAGATCATACTGAGTAGAATACAGGGAATGTTAATTCAGGCGAAAATTAATCAGTTAAGTTTTTTAAGGTAAGAATGTTGTTTAATCGAAGTAAAATATTTTTTAAATAAAATGTACAAGGTGTCACAAAAAAAACTGTAATGGGAAATACTGCCCTCAATAATACTGCTATTTTAGCAGACATAATGTTTTTAAAACAATAGTGTAATACTACATCTAAAGCTTCTTCACATTACAAGACAAAAAATTACTTATTTAAAAAGTAAATTTTTGTAGAACCTCGAGGAGTGAATGAACAGATGTTTATATTAAGCTTACGGAGCCTGGATTTAAAATGTACTCATGTACAGAAACCTTTAAATTTAAGTAATTTTATTGTGTTTTTAATTATTATTTTCAGTCTGTAAAACTTTTTATATGTATTTTTGAATGTTGTTACATTCATTATTGTTTTTATCTAAAATATACAACTAGTTACTATGTTGAGTATAATGACCTGCCTTCCCTAGCTTCGTCAATTCTACTTTTGTTGACGCGTTTCAGAGAACCTCCATCTTCAAAAACTGTATCTATACTCTCTTTTTTTGGAGTATAGATACGGTTTTTGAAGATGAAGGTTCTCCGAAACGCGTCAACAAAAGTAGAATTGACAAAGCTAGGGAAGGCAGATCATTATACTCAACATAGTGACAATAATCCTAGCAGAAAAGAAGAATATAAAAAGAAATACAACTAGTTTTTTCCAGTACCAATACATACGTTAAACACAAAATAATAATAATAATAATTTCTTCAACCATTTATCTTCTTTTTCCCCATATATGGTTTTGGATCAAGCGAATTTTTGGTTTAGAGGGTTCCAGGTTAACAATACTCTTGTCTAATATTGATAATAGAATAACTGAAGATGAAATAAAATTGAAAAATAAACGAGTATCAATGTTATTTTCTTCTCAGTTGGTGACAAGCAATGTGTTTATATAAGACAGCTCTACCGCTCTCTTTATAGTTAGAGAATACATGACGTGTCATGTTTTGTAGAATAAAATAGTCTGGCATTCTGATGGAGAATGTGGCAGTAGAATTTCATGGTTTGCTCTGCTAAAACAACTCTAGTTGTATAGTTAGAGAACGCAGCATCAGGATGATACGACAGTTGATATGAACAGAGCATAAACAAGACTTTAGTTACTTAAAATTATTAAGTTTACTGTAGCCTTTATACTTACATGGCACTTGCATTTAAATCAATTTGATCAAGATAGGCCTGGTTGATTATTTTTTTCCACGTTGGGTCAGTTAACTTTTTTCTCACTGGTTCTAATCTTTCATTGAGGATTTTACAGCATTTGATTACTCCCTGGAAAAATATTTATATTTATTATAATTATTAGTGCTGTTCTAGGCCATCATCTTGATTCCTTCAAAAAGACTCAGTGGTTGATGTTATTCAGTCAACTGCATCTCTGAACTGTGCACTTCAAAGTTATGGGTTCAATAATTGCAGTTATTGCCGCTTGCTTTATCCTACCGTTAACGCCAGTATCTTGTTGAAAAAAGTTTTAGCAATATAAACATGAAATAATACAGCAATCGTGGTATGAAGCTACACTGACTTCAAATTTTGTAAAACTTTCAGTTACAATGTTACACATTTCGCAAAATCAGTGCCGATTTCGCAATGTAACTGTACACATCATTTCTTGGCATTTATAATGCAATTGTTCTTATTTAAAAAAAATCACTGCACTAAGTTTTAATAAAAAATGTGGATACTGTTCAGTCAGAAAGACATATTTCAGAAGAAAAAAATCAGAGTTTAATATGGTTTATTTTAACTAGCACTTTGGGTCTAAAGTGTTTTTAATTTTTTAGAACTGTTAGATAACAATGTGAACCTAATCTAATCTGATGGACTTATTTTATATCCGTTAATAGGAAGACTGATCCGCCTCGGTGGCCTAGTTGATAGCGTACTGGGCTTTCACCCCGAGGACCCGGTTTGATTTCCGGCCAGGGCTTGGCATTTTCATACACTGTAAATCATCCCATCGTCTGCATTAGCCCAAGTGTACACAATAGTTGGACGTTAAACACAAAAAAAAAAAAAAAAAAAAAAAAAAAAAAAAAAAAAAATAGGAAGACTGTAAATGTAATAGGGTATAGTTATTACTGCATTGCAAACCTGCAGCAAAGCCAGAGCTGTTTCTGGGAGAGTTTTTGCAGTTTCATCCTTGCTCACATGATAGGAAAATGACCTTCACAAAATTCTTTGCTGTACTTGCAATGGCGCAAACACTCTTCTAAGAGGTACAAAATGCAAGTGAGGTATTTTTACATTTTGGATTTTTTTTCTTCAGTTGAATTCTGTATATGCAAAACCGTGTAAATGATCAGGGCCTAATTTTTAGTGGTCGGAGAGATTTGCACCATTGGTTAGTGCACGTTATAAATAAAACAAGGAAATAAGTTTGTTTGGACCTAAACAACAGTCACAGCATGTGAATAGTAGTAGAAGAATGGAAATGAACCCTTTTATTCATAAAATGAATTTCTATACTACATATAAACTACTGGAGATGTATATACTATATATATATGACTTAAATTTATAAACATTAATGTCTTTTTATTATACATTTTTTTTAAACTTACCAAGCAGACAGATTCACTTGTAACAGAGTTTGCTGTAAACATATTGTTTGGTGATGTCAGATTGTTACTGGTTTTCACAGTAATGTAGTCTATAGGAATCCCTAACTCTCGAGCACATGTTTGCACTGCCTGTAATGGAATACTTTAATTTTAAAAACTAAATGACAGAAACATCTTTAAATTACCAACATAAACAAGTGTTTTTTCTAACCAGGTCGAAAATAGCTCTTTTAGAAACAAAAAATTAATGTTTTCTATAAAACTGCATTTTCAAAAATTATGTGCTCATTGGGTGCCAGAACTCTTAAA
>CM040182.1:9785385-9802885 GCA_022606455.1 Callitettix versicolor
AGTGTCTAGTTTTTTAGCATTAATGTTATATTGCGTACAAAATGAATGGAGTCAACAGTTTGTTAAAAGTTTTTTTCAATAGTTTTTAGTGGAAAACTGTAAATAAAAGTTATGTTAAAAGATTTTTCTTTTTTCTTTAATAAATGGTAAGAAAAAAGGAACATCTTAAAATTCCTTCTATATTAAAAAATCCTGGCTTACCATTAATCTATAAAACCAATGATTATTTTGTTTTTATTGTTAACTTTTTAATAGTAACAATTGATTTTTCATGGCAGATGACAGCCTTCCTCCCCAACAGCAAATGTCGTGCAATGCCATTGCCAATGTTTGATACATACCTGGAGCCCTCATCCAAGTGTTTGACGGTATGTTGGTTAATACATTATACCCTGTCACTTTCCATGTACTGCTATCATAAATGTTACTGATTGCCGTTAAAATAATATTTGGGATGACTGGGTCATTGTTTGATGAGCCAGTATTTATATACAGATTTAAATTCAACGACTGAATCTGTCCAACTTTGTTGACATTAGCCTGAAAATGTAACATTTTATTTATAGCAATCTGCATTTAAAATACTTTGTGCTAGTCAGATTAATGAGGACAAAGGATCAGGGTTAAAATCAGGTAAACAGCAGTAACTGAAGTATTGAACCTATAACCTTGAACCTTAGATATAGTAACCTATATCTAAGTACCACAAGTTTGGTGATGCGGCAGACTGACCAGTGCTTTAATCACTGCGAACATTAAAGCCTTACTATGTTCAGTATAATGATCTGCCTTCACTAGCTTCGTCAAGTCTACTTTCGTTGAGGGGTCCATAAACTGCCATGGACCATGGTTAATGGGATCGGTCCATTTTGGATAAAACAAAATTTGTTTACTTTTTACAGTGTTAAAAAATTAAGTAAAATATGAAGTTTTTTATTTCATGTTACAATAAATTTACAGAACTGTGTATCTGAAATTAAATGATAAATGAGTGTAAAAAATTCTATTAATGAAAGATGTTTGTTCATTCCATATTATTTGAGAGCAGAGGTAAATAAATTAAAATATCTTGCAGTTGACATGTTTTTCCCCACCCTAACTTGTGCAATAGGGTTATAAAACCTTTATGTTTATAACGGAAGTGAGGAATTGGTGGTGGCATGTGGGTTGTGAAATCAGGTGCTTGAAAATTACACATGCATTGTTAAAGTTATTTGTTTTTGTTTTGAATATACTGACTGTACATAATCTTTTTATTGTCTTCTGTAATTTGTTTTCTAAATGTAATTTTCTTTTAAAAAGAGTAAGTTCTAGAGACTTTTAAATATGAAGTGACTATTGTGCATACTTTTTTAAGAAAAGTATGCTTTATATCTAATATACAGGTTTTTCTCTACGTTTTTCTCCTTACTATAGAAAACAGGGAAAAAACATACTTTACAGTGTAGCGATGTAGCCATTTGTTGTTATTATTGGGTCCTAGTTTATTTTTAAAACCCTCTTAAATTGTCTTGTAAGATATAACAGTTTGTGAAATATTTAAATCATACATCGGTCATTCTTGGTTCTCATTATTATGTTTTTTTCAAAATGACTGTAAACACTGAAAATATACCTAACAGTGTTTGAATATCAATAAAAAAAATTAAGTAGGCAGTAACAGTTACTGTGAAAACATCAATATTATATTGAAGCAAATTGTGAATTCACTTTGCGACGTTCAACTATCACAAATATTGGAGTGGTATTGGCAGACTTTCATTAATTTGAGCGCAGTGTTTACCCAGTGCTGGTATTCATGTTAAAGATGATTTCACATAAAAACACAAAACAAATATGACAAGAAATCCACTCAGGTGCTCATACATTATGACAGTGGCAATTCCAAAATGCCCCAACTGGATCTAGTCTTTCTTCACAACTCTGCTCTTTGGTTAGGTTCTTTCATCCCAAGTCAAAGTAGATTAGCAAAATGTTTTAAGCTCAAGTATACAGACTGGATTTTTTATCTAGCCATGATTGGTAGTTGGCAAAGAATAGTAATTATAGAACGATTGTTTTATTCTTAAACTAATGAATTTTTTTAACGTTTAGAGTTTGTGAAGGTGGTATGTGTTCGTCTGTTATTCATTCTCATCATATTTAAAGTCTTTTAATTTGGTTTTATACTAAAGTCTTTTCCCCATTCACTTCTGTTTCAAGATGGCAGCCTTTGATGTAATGATGACGAGTGTATTTGCCGGCAGTTTCTTGCAATATTGGCTGAACGGCAAGACCTATCATAACTTTGGCTACTTCATTGAGAAAGAGCATAGAATTCCCAATAAAGTTGGTCCAGTAACATTTTCCCTAAATATTACTGTTATATTGGGCAGTAAAATTTACAAGTGCATCAAAGCACTGTTGTGGAGCTGTGGCCAGGTAACTAAGAATATACTGCAAGTTCTACTGTTCTTTGAACTACTCGTTAATATATTTTTGATTCTATCATTGCATTTAATCTAACTTACTTCATAATCGCTGTACGCTGAATATCTTTTCCCTATCGCCTCCATTGTATTCTCTAGTGTAGGGAACAGTCTAACAGGCTGCCTGAGGTGATATGCTGCTAGACTACAAGCGACAGCAACCATATTAACTCTCGTTATTTTAAGTCCAAACCCACCACCGCATCTTGCAACCTTCATGTTAAGTCTAAAACAAATTAAATAATTAACTAACAACTGATTTTTTGGATCGGTATGTGTATTGGTTTACATTCTGTTATAAAATTTAATAACAATAAAATTGTTATTCTGTTTTTACCTACTTTTTTTTTAACGCAAAAAGCACATTGAATCACACATTGCCTCCCTAAATGTAAGTATGAGTGTAAAGTGTTACAGTCGTAAGTAGTGTTGTAAGTGCAAGTGTTTGTAAGACTCGGGTACCACGAGGGATGTCTAAATCCTTTCAATAGGCTAGTCTGCACCCCCTGCGGGGTTTTACCTAGTTATGGTCTGGCACAGTCTATTGTTACTTTTGCTGTAATTCTTAAACCAATTGCTGAATATGTAACAAAGTTTTTTTTCACTTCATATTAATTATGTAGAAGGTTTGGCTCGAGAAATGGAGAAATCTACAATGAATCCTCTCCCTGTAATTTTTGTAGCTTTTGTTGTTCAGATCAATGGTTCCCAAACTTTGTTGTCATGGAACCCACCTTCAACCTGACAATTTTTCATGACCATAACCCAATCCACACACACACACACACACACACTTACACTTCTTTAGCAGAAAAGAGAAAATAGTGATGAGTTGAAATTTTTGACTCATTTATACATCCTTTTATCCTATCTTCTGATTAAGTGTAATTATTATGCACGAAATATGAAGTGTTTTTTATTTCATCCTATTTTTCAAATTAATTTGTCCTAGCTATGCATGTCATAGTTCCAGTAGTAGCGCGAAAGCAGCAACAAGTAAACTTCTCTTCCTTCACCAGGTTCCAATTACCCACAATTCATTTAACCAGACAAACTGCGCAGATAGATACTTTGCTGTAAAACAAATAAACTCTATGGTCACATTGCCCTGTCACCCTGCTAACTTTATTTCAAAAATATCTGTTCTCTGTGTAACATTACAGTTGGCAGTGAAGCAGTTCTTGTGAAATTATAGAACATACTTCTTGAGATAATTAAATTTTTTTCAATTTTTTTTGCAGTCGAAAGAAAATTTCAAAATTTTTAAGCCACCCACATGAATTGCTCCTGCTACCCACTAGTTGCTCATGACTTATATAGTTTGGGGACCGCTGCTTTAGATCATTAAACAAATTGATTCTCTCCAACTAAATCTTTGAGTTTCTCATCAAGATTGAAGCTAAACACTTTAAACTCCATTATTCACCTAAAAATATTAAGAAATAAACAAAATATTAAATAGTAACAAACAAATTAATTTTCTGACAGTGACTAAACATGGACTGATTGGCATGGTGTGTTCAGTTTTACTGGAGATCAGTCTGAGCATACCTCATTAATGACTCATTTTGATCAATGGAAAGTCCTTTGTATGGCTTTCCACTTAGGATTGGAAATCGTACATATACTAGAGCACAGTTTCAAATTAAACTTGATTGTTTCAAAATGTTTGTCCATTCATTCTGTCTGTCCAGTGTGTGCTTGGAAACTGTAGCTCTTTGAGTCTCTCCCCCTCTCTCTCTCTCTCTCTCTCTCTCTCTCTCTCTATATATATATATATATATATATATATATACACACAAAACCAGTCACTCAGTCACTGAACTTACTGATCAACTCAGTGCTGGCTTTGAGTCGTATCTCAAGAATGGACAAAGCCTAGGAAATTAAAATTTTATATGGTGGCAGCTCTTATTGTGTATATATGCAATAAGGCTGGGTTTTAAAAATTTCATCTTTTAAGTTGTTTAAATGTCTTCTTTCTAGAACATGAAAGTTCAATTTTTTCCCTATTTTTCTGATTTTCACAAGAGTACTATGAATACAACTTGTTTTCATTTTTGTATATAGCTGTGACAAGTTTTTAAGCAATGATAAACTTTCATACGTCTATTTGAAACAAAATTTTGAGCACTTAAAATGTGTGATTTATTTGTCTGTTGTGTTAAAAGGCCTATTGGGCGCTTTTCATTGAGACACGGCTTGACAAATTTCAAAGAAATCACTATCGATTCGTATAAAAAGCCAAATTCACTCACTCACTGACACACTATCACTAGTACTCCTACTTACCTATAAAGCTGAAATTTGGTACAACTACTGTGTATAAGTAAAATACAAAAATTAAGCTATTTTGGTTTTGTTCGGTACCCCTAAAAGGGGATGGAAAATGGGGTTAAGCCATCTTTCCCAAAGTATGTTTTTCAATTTTAGCAGTATCTCAGAAACTGAAATTTGGCTTAAATACCCTTAGGAAAGTAAACGTACTAGGAAGTAAATTTCTGTTTTACCTGTCAACCTCTGTGGGGTAAAAAAGTTCCAACACCTTTGTACTATTTGTAACATCTTGTATTTTCTCCCTGTATATTCTCATAAATCAAAATTAACTCCTTGTTGAATCCAAAGTTTATGACCTATTTGTTTCTTTAATTGTTCAACTGAACCTCATTAATTGATAAAAGAAAAGCTTAACTCCAAGCTTTCTTATATTTATTATTTATTATATTTATTTATACCTAGCCGCCTCGGTGGCCTAGTTAATAGCGTACTGAGTTTTCACCTCGAGGACCCGGGTTCGATTCCCAGCGAGGGCTTGGCATTTTCATATTCTATAAATCATCCCATTGTCTGCATTAGCCCAAGTGTGCACAATAGTCGGATGTTAAACACACACACAAAAATTATTTATAAATCACCAATTCTCAATTTCCTAATAACCTAAAAAGGTGGAATTGGGTACACCTACTCTTTAGGCCATACAGAAAAATTAAGTTATTTTGGTTTTGATCGAATTAGAGAAGAGATAAATTAGTTTAACTCCATTTTTCATTGACATTAACAGTAAATTTTAAACAAATTAAAATACCTTAACAAAGCATGGGCGTTCAGCTAGTTTAATATATAATTAAAACTTAAATCAGAGCAAATTATTTAGGTTTATAGTGGCCTGAATATATTTTTCTCCATTTGCACAAGCCGCCTTGGTGGCCTAGTTGATAGCATACTGGGCTTTCACTCCGAGGACCCGGGTTCGATTCCCAGCCAAGGCTTGGCATTTTCGTACACTATAAATCATCCCATCGTCTGCATTAGCCCAAGTGTGCACAATAGTCAGACGTTAAAAAAAATCCATTTGAACACTAGTAACTAAGCTATACTCGTAACATATTTTTAAACTTAAACAAATTATTGAATAATAAGTATTATTCTTAATTTTTACCTATTCTGCGGGATATTCAAAGCTAATGCAATGGCTTCTTGTGCACAAAGTATCCACTGAGTAGTGCAGTATACATCCAGTCCATCACAAAAAGGCACAGTATAACAACCTAAATTCTCCATAGGAAAATGACATTGACTTCCCACCTTGATGTTACCTTTTATTGTATGTTGAACATCAGCTGGAACAATATTTAATATAAGATTAGGCTTAGGTAAAACTTAAATGTTCGTTTAGTTTTAAAACTATATTCATATTTACTGGGCAGATAGTTCTCTAATTGTCCATGAAGTATCTAGTTTAAATTCATTTTGAAAGTTAATAACAATACAATGTAAATGTACAATAATTAGAAAACTAATAATAGAAGGAACTTATTGCAATAAGCTTTAAACTATGAGTAATGATGTTGCAAAAAATGTGTTTCCTTTGAAATACAAATATGCTTTATAAAATTAACATTCACAATATGATTTCCTAATTCCATTGCTTATTCCACAAACCCTCTTTTTCTCTTTTGGGAATACAGGGGGTGTGGACTAGCTGTATCTCACCCCCACCATAACGTATAAACTTTATAAAATTGCACCTATTGAGAAGGTTTAGACAAAGATGAGATATTTGTGTTAATGAAAAGGAAAAAACTTACTACAGTCTCGAAAATATGACCTTGAGTTGTGCATATTTCGAGATGCAGCAAGGCCTCGAAATGCAAATGTATGGACTGCCAGGCCAGACAAAAAAAAATGTTCAAATTGATTTATAACATTACATTTCCAATTTGTAACTTTTTATTTTATTATATGTTCTTGAATACTGATATGCTTGTATTGGTAGATATCATGTGTAAGGGGTTACTTTTAATGAAACCATTTAATAATAATCTTCACTAAGCTTAATGTAAACAATTTTATAAACAGTTACTATTATTGAGATGTAAGAATTGTCATTGACACGTCGATTGTCTGCGATCACATGCAGTGCCAGCATGACATTTGCTAGAGACACCAATAAAACTTACTATTAAATAAAATAAAAAGTGTAAAGTTAGATACAATCTTCTCAAATGTATGTATTGCTGAATGTAACGTTTGTCCCATATCAGTAACTGTAGTGGAAGATATCATTGTTTTTAAACCTTAGAGGGTATATCTTAGTACATGAGAGTTAAATAGTTTCATAGTGGTTGATAATATAGTGGGAGCCTGTAAAATAATTTACATATCGGTCTGGTAGACCTCTCGGAAGGCCTGGATGCAGTAGAATGATAGGTTCCTAATCACCTGATCTCACCGACTTTAAGGTTTAATATTAATGCTACATTATAGAACATATGGATATTTAAAAATTGTTGACAAAATACAGAACCTAATTTTATTATTAAATTGATTAAACCAGTACTTTTAGTTTCAGTTGGTTCAATTTTTCCTTGAAAAACCAGTCTCGATTTGTCACCAGACTTGACGATCTCCTCGACATCAAGCATTGGTTTTGTCTTGCTTTTGTAATTTATAACCACTTCTTTAGCTGCTCGATCTGCTATAGCTTTTGTTGTTGCTACTATTATGCCAACAGGCTGTCCGGCATAAATAACATTGGTTGTTGCAAAAAGCTGGAAAATGACAAAAGTGCTGTATTAAATTTGTGGTCATTTTTTCTAGAATTGTTGATTCATAGAAAAATTGAATAATCGGTTTATTCATATTGTTTGTAAGCACTAATCATTCTGCTTCTACATAAAAAAGTTAAATGGTGCAAAAATAATATATAACCCTTTGCACTGTATGTCCTATACACAGACAGCTCTTTCCCATTAGGAGCCATGGGATTAATACAGTATTACATTAGTACATATTACACCATGCCTTTAGAGAGAAAAAGGTAGGAAAGGTGGTTCTGCAGGAAAAAAGGTATAAGTCAATTTTAAAAACTAGAAAAGTATATAGAATGTAAACAAGTCCACATAAATGTTACTTTTGTAAGAAATTTTTCTTATTTTTAAATCTGTACAGCTAAATGTAGTGCCTAACTCACCCCGCTTTATGACATGCTAAAATGTTAAATTTAAAACAGTGTTGCTATATCGTAGCTCTTATGTCATATTGAAATGTAATGGGTGCATATTACGGGAGGCTCGGGAATGAGGTGGTGGATCTTAAGTTACCTTGGATCCACCCAGGTCAGCCACTCACACATAGACTCGGGACCCAGCTTATGATGAGCACTTAACAATTAACAAACACAATTACAACACTACTGACTGCATGATCTTAGTTACATGAGGCAATTTTAGGTGAACAGGGTGGGTGGGGAACTACCATGTTTTTGGAAGCACTCTTGATGATCCCAGGTAACAACAACCAGAAAATTAGTAAATTAATCCATGAAAATTGTTGTCTGAGTGTCTAAGCTTTTGCTAAAATCAGGAATTAAAAAAGAAAATGGCTATCAGAGTTTTCATGCATCACAACATGCAGGAAGTATGTACAAAAAAGGTACCAAAACTTCTCACTGAATCGAGAGTGAACATTTGTGCTGACCTTTTAGACAACATTGATAATGATCCAGTATTGTTAGACAGAGTGACAACTTGTACCTATAATCCTGAAACAAAGCACCAATTGATGCACTGGAGGAGCTCCATCTCACCATGACAAAAAAAACAAAAATCATCCAATCAAAATTCAAGGCCATAGTGATTTTTTTAGAAATGTGGAATTGTTTATATTCACTGGATCCCCAAAAGTCAAACGGTCAATCAACATTGTTATGTTGAGATTCTGACAGCCCTTCATGAACGAATGAGAAGACAAAGACCCAATTTGTGGAAGAGCGATTCCTGGATGCTTCATGAAGACAATGCATTTGTCCATTCCACCTGGTCTGTAAAGCTGTTCTTTGTAAAACATGGCATCACCTTATTGGACGATCTATAATAATTGCTCGACCTGGCCCCCATTTTTTTTTTTACTTTCTAAAGGTGCTTAAGGGAACAAGATTTTATAGTGTAGACCCCACAGGGGGGTGCAGACTAGCTGCACCGATTGAGAGGGTTTAGACGTCCATCACGGTACCGAGTCTAACACATACCTACACTTGTAACACTACACTTATGACTTTAACACTTTACACTAACACTTACATTTAGGGAGACGATAATAGCCTCAATGTGCTTTTCGCCTTAAATTACAAAAAAAAAAAGAAATTTGTAGTGTAGAAGTAGCAAAAGCAAAAGCAAAAGAAGTTCTCAACAAGCTGGTGGAAGCACTACTTTGACTATCAGCACTACTTTGAACGATAGACAATTCGTATGGAGTGTTGTAGTGATTGGCAAGAAGTATATTTTGAACGGAATATACTTTGTGATGTAATTGGTGACGAATAAAGTGTTTTATAGCACCAATGCGGTTATTTAATTAACACACCTCATAATTATTATCAAACCAGTAACCTTATAACAGAACTGTAGTCTTAATCCTTTTTAACAGAATATTTAACAAAATTCTTAATGTAGAATAAGTTATCTGTATACCTCTTCCTCTTCTGTTATTAGAAAAGGATATGTAGCAGTGAAGGAATTCCTCCCAGGAATATCTTTACTTGAAAAGAATTTTATAACTCCCGGAATTTTCTGTAACAAACATTTTTTTATGAATCAAAATTTTAAATACAAGTTCAGTGATAAACAAATTTTAGAAAGCATAATTGGCAGTTATGTTAGATTGTTAGCTGACTGGTATACTTTTATAATTTAGAAAACTCGACAAATTAATTAAATAAAATAAGTTTTTTATAAACAGATAGACCTGTTATGTCTACAGAATGCTTACCATATCATGCGGTATAATAGCAAATATAAACCTACCAAATAATAATATTGCAGTATATAATTTGTGTATGTATAAATTAATTTACCTACATATATAAAATAAATGGTTAGGTGGTCTCATTGGGAGGGTCACAAAGATAAAAGTTGAAGTACATGGTGAGTAGAAAATTTAAAATTAAATCAGTCATTTACAGTACTTTTTTCAAATTAAATTTCATGTAAAATTAAGATTGATGACATTGTTTACGTTATGCATACTATGCAGCCTATTTTCATCACAAAATTTTGGATTACAGATTTACACTGCATATGTACAGGATTAAAGTGGCTTATTACATACATACACAGTAACATATATGTAATGCAATTTTACTGCTTTAGATAGGATTTTAAAAAGGCCTAAATTATGTTTTCTTTACTTATTTGTCATTTCATTCAAGGATTATATTATACAGCAAATACAACACAACTATGTTGTGTTGAATCCAAAGCACAGTGCAATGGTATTGTGTATTGTTGTTTATACAGTTGTATCCTTATAGATTGCACAACAAATAATGCTCACCATTGCTTTGGATGTATCGATTTTGTCAATTACAGCTGGACCTACATTTGTGATGACCAACTGGGCGTACAAATCCTGCGTACTTGTTGGTATGTCAACGGTATATTGTACTTCACCTGAAAACATAATATACAATAATGTCGTTGAATATTACTTGGGGATATATTTAGGTTCTTAATATACTAAAATATGTTTTTATAAAATGCAATACTTTTAAAATACAAGACTTCCAGCACGGTTTTGAGCAATGGAAATTCATATGGAGTGTTGCAGAGTAGAGGTGGGCGATTCTGATATTTTTACAAAACGTCAACAAACTGTTTGTTGAGGAAAAAAGCTGCTTTTTAAAACAGTTGGAAAAAACAGGTTTAGAAAACTAAAATTCAAAGTTGTATTAGCAGCTAAAACATAAAGCACATACGTTCAGTTTTCTAAGACTACCTTTTCATTCCCACTGCCATGTCCTTAACTGTTTTTGGGTGTAAAGCATTTAGAAAGGATAAAAATAATCCTTACAAGTGTAGTAATAATTAAATTACATTATCAAAACGTAATAATTATGTAAGCCATTTTATGTACAAAATACGATGAATTTCTAATGCATGAAATGGCTTCCATTTCATGTATTAGTGAAATGACATTTTTACTAATATATGTCATTAGTACAGGCCGTAGTTCAAAGTAGGCATTCTTTTTTTTACTTAAAAATTAAATAGTCCTTTGCATATTTACCAAACTGCAAACGATTTATAATATTTTTAGTTGATTAAAAAATATTGATGATTTATAATAAATATAAAAAATATGTTTAAATAAAATTAGGCACTGTATTTACAAAATGTGAGAGGTTGTTACTACAACTCGCAACAAAATAGAGATAAACGTTGACATTGACCAAACAGTTTTTACTTCACTACAAGCAACTTTGAAATAAAGGGAAAAAGCAGGTAGAAGAAAAGCAGTTAGCAGGCAAACAGTTTTAGCGCTTGCAGCAACGTTCAAATAGAGCGTAGGTGTGGTAGTGCGGAAAGCCGTTCCTTGTTTAACAAATCATAAACCAGTCCAAAGCCAACTGCTTGTTTCCGTTTGAAAAAGTAGTTTGTTTGTCGTTTATAGATAAACAGTTTTTTTAACAGTTTGGTGTTTTCTGCCCCACCACTATTGCAGGGATCAGCAATAATAGCATATTGAAGGAAATAAACTTTGTAATGTAATTGGTGATCAGTAAAATTTTTTTTAGCACCAGTCCAGTTATTTAGTTGCCACACCTGGTATATCATATTTTGGAGTGTTTCTATGATAATTTAGAGAGATAAGTATAGGTAAATATTTTATTCTCCTTCATTACTTTTAGACTAATTATGTGAACTCCCCTAACTACTAAACAGAAACTGCCACTGTTATAGAAGATTAATCTGCCTTAGTGCTAGTACTGCTTTTACAGTTTGATTATATTTTATTTGACTAACCTGAGCATTGAGATAAAGCTTCTATTTTCACGACAGGTTCATTAATAGGATACACTGATGGATCTGTGTAAAATCTTTGTATTCCTGAGCTTATTGGACTTGTCAGGTCTGCACCTCCAGATTGATATTTTGCCTTAATATAAGCAGGAAACAAACTGAGGACAAACTGAAAAAATGAGATAAAAACGTTAATATTGTGTACCCTATTTTTTATTTCCATTCTACTGTATACTATGTAGTAAATGTTATTGAATAATATATTTTCTTTTGATCACATAATTTCTAATATTTAAGTATTACAGTTTTCCTAAGATGCACATATTTATGAGGATCGTTTGGAAAATAAAGAACAGTTTTTATCTATAGACACTTTTTGCTAAGATAATGAAACAAAATTTATTTTACAAAACATTTGATACGTCAGCTACTTTTCTACATAGTCATCATTCAAATTTAAACATTTGTCGTTGCATTTCACCAGATTTTCTATGCCTTTTTTTCATTGAATATAGTATATATTCACATATATTGAATATATCACATATAGAAAATATGAGAAGCATTGAATATAGTAAATATACGATGCTTTTGTACACTCACTTGCCACCATGTTGTTAAACCACTTACTAATGGCTCTTTCAGTTCGTTATTGTTACTCCCATAGTGGTTTGTGTCCAAAAAATCCTTCAGTTTGGGAGAAAGATGGTAATCACTCAAACCTAAGTCTGGGCTACAAGGCAGATGTTCAAAAACTTCCCAGCATGTGGATGTGTGTTATCATAAAGAAGCACGATACCGCTTGACAACAATCCACTGTAGTTCATTTTTTTGTGTTTAATGTCTGACACACACAAAAACACACACACACATACACACACACACACACACACACACACACACACACACACACTCTTACACACACTCTTACACACACACACACACACACACACACACACACACACACACACACACACACACACACACACACACACACACACACACACACACACACACACACACACACACATATATATATATATATATATATATATATATATATATATATATATATATATATATATATCTACACACTCACACACACACACACACACACACACACACACACACACACACACACACACACACACACACACACACACACACACACACACACACACACACACACACACACACACACACACACACACACACACACACACACACACACACACACACATACACACACACACACTCTCTACTCTCAGAAGAGTATTTCATATTGTTCTTGTACAACATAAAGGAACATAATTCAATGTGTATTAAATTGTTGCTGTATCTTGTATCATCTCAAGTGGAAGTCATTTTGAACACCGGTTGTGATTTTTTTTCTTTCTGTTTGTAAGCGTGCCTACTATGAATTCTGTTTTTCATGTATTTTTCAAACTACCTTTCAGAATATGTTTTCATATAAATGATTATTACTATATTTTCTGTTCAAATTATGTATTCATTTTAGTAAAAATGAATACACCCGGTTATTTTATGAAGCAAAAGAAAAAAACAAATTTAATACTTTATTTAAAGTTAAAAAAGACCTTTTTTTACTATTCTGTTTTTTTTTTTGTTGTTTAACAATTACTTAAATTACTGTAACAAAAGTAATTTTGTTTTACCCAAGCATTATTTTTTTTTTTAAGAATAGCTTTTGTTAGTTTATAAATTACAAACATACATGAGAAAAGTTTGTCTTACCCTATACAGCAAAGATTGAGTCAAGCCCCTTCTATAGGCCGGTGTTGCTAATGGAAGTACATTGTCAGGTTGGACTTCCATTTCAAGAATTGAAAATGATGTTTGAAGTGTTGAAACATCCATCAAGAATTTATTTGTAAGAAAATTTTCTGTTTTAACAGCATGGACCTTAACAAAAATTGTGCTTATAAGAAAATAATTTTCAAATTTACTTAAAATACCTAAATCATAATTAACTAAAAACAGATTTTCAATCTTAAGTGCTTAGTGAAAAAAATTTTTTTTTTAACGTTTGACTATTGTGCACACTTGGGCTAATGCAGACGATGGGATGATTTATAGCTAATGAAAAAATATGCTATCAACTAGGCCACCGAGGCGTCTCGTGAGTGAAAAGTTTAATTAACTGTGTCAAGCTTCAATTGTCAGTGTCTAAAATCTCACAGAAAGTGGGTCATGACTTGCACACCACAATATTTCATGACATAATTATGTCCACGAAATGTTTTACGGTTATGTTTCCAAATAATAATCCTAGGAGGTGTTTTAGAATAATGCTACAGAATTTCTCTTGGAAATAATTTTCAATACCATTACAAAATATATACTAAGACATGATTTAAAAAAAACAATATTATAGACCAGGAAATGATGTTTTATACCAGTAACTCTTCCACTGATTTTTTTCAAGAAATTATTTTACAATAAATAATGTTTATCCAACAGTAGGAGTCAGTTGTGATACAATACACAGGTGGGGGTTGTATTTTGTTTATTAAACTAAAATTTAAACAGATTTTCTGTGAAAACTGTCTTCAGAAGTTGCCCGATTACTGTTTGGAGATGAAGGAAGTGAATCATCATCTCTCCAGGTGTTGGAGAGTAGCAGTGATATAGAAAACGAAATAAGTGGTTGAGAATTTTCAAAAGAATTAATAAACAAAGAAAAACTAAAGTAAAAAGATTAATAGAAAAAATGCAATTTATTACTGAAACAAAATGAATAAGGTACTTATAGTACTAATAATGGATACTAAAAGGTAATTCCATAAATTAAGTTGTTGTTGATTCCTATCGCTAGCCCGGACTCCAGTCCATCAGCCTCCTTGCCTCCCAATACAGCTGAGTAAAGCTCTTCTGTTATCTCGAATCAGCATTCAATCCAGGGCATGTCAGCAGGTGTTCCTTGTTCATATTTTAGTTCGTCTCTTGGCACAGAGGGCACATTTCAGAGGAGTAGACACCAATGTGCTTCAAGTGGGCGGTGAGGCAGTCATGACCCGTGTCAAGATGGAACTGTGCCACTGACTGTCTCCTTGGGTTTTCCTTCAGTCCGTCCCATTCTTCGTGTATATTTTCCCAGCGTTTGCCTTTTGCTATGCTCTTCATTTTTTCCATCTGCTGTTTCTTTATTGTACTTTTGAGCATGGCTTTTGCCTTATTTGGATTAGGCAAATGTTTGTGTTGGGGTAGGAGTGAACCTTTCTTTGCCAGCTCATCTGCAGCCCCATTTCCTGGCACACCTACACGAGAAGGGATCCATTGGAACACTATATTTCTGCTTAATTTTTGAAGCGTTCGTAACATTTGATGTATTTGCTTAAGACTGTTGCCCGCTGATGATGATAGGGCCTGCACTGCTGCCTTGAAATCTGTCAGTATCACAATTTTGGTGTTTATGCAAAGTGTTCAGCAGAAGGAGAACACAGAGGTGCATGTGTGAACCTTTGTTTGCCAGCTCATATGCAGCAGCATTTCCTGGCACACCTACACGAGAAGGGATCCGTTGGAACACTTTATTTCTGCTTAATTTTTGAAGCGTTCGTAACATTTGATGTATTTCTTTAAGATTGTGATTCCATAAATTAATTAACATTGTATTTCTTGTTGCAACAATACTGTGATCACAGTCAGAGCATGCGTGGTAGTTGTTCTGCGTGGAGGAAAAAGAGATGACACCATCTCAGCATCACTGTTGGTTGCTTACAACTTTGTAATGATTGTTTGGAATGGAGAAGTTATTTAAAAATTTCTTTGCTTGTGATATCAGATCCATAATTCATTTTATGAATGCAAATAATACTAAACCAGTTAAAATCCTTTTGACCGAACTGCTAGGTTTATGGAAAAAATGCAATGAGTGATTCAGTGGTAAGAAAGGAGGCGGATCCCACAGTTGAATGAAGGATGTGATCTAACACGCAATAATGAATAAAGTGGACATCCATCTTTGGTTAGTGATGAATTGGTTCATACGGTAAAAAGAAGATAGAGGAAAACCATAACTTTACACTTTCTAAAACTGAATTAGTAATTCCTATTCGTCCAAACATTTCCATAACACTTATCATAAGATCCAAATGTTTTTTATAAAGTGGTAGTTTGATACTTTGACATGGATACATCTGTTTATCTCATTCTTTTCAAGACTAATATCTAATGAGGAGGAGCAGCAAGTTAGGAGAAAGTTATTAACATATAACTTCCTACTTTAATACAAAACGTTTGCTTTTGAAATTTTAGTTAAAAGATTAAAAGTACTTACAAACGTTTTGTTGATACCTCCAAACACTATACTAGGCCTTTCCAAAACCCTAAATTTGTTGGTACGATCCAGTTTAAATCGAAAACATGCATTAACATAGGCAATTGCATTTTGTGCTCTGGGAGTTACCTGAAAAAGTATGCATAGTAAAATACAAATATTACCTTCGATATGTCTTATCATAATAATTACTAGTAACTAGTAGTCACAATCGTATAGAGTTTGTTAATAAAATATTGTAGTACTACAATTAGTGGCATAAATAACACCCCCGCACTGCAAAGGGGTGCAACAAAATAATGAGTCAAAAAGCATTTGCGTGTGTGAACTTCAAGGCTGAATGTAATCCAAAAGGTAAAGTGTCGGAGAGGTACACTCACCCTACTGTCATCTCAATATTCACTCGATTGTACAAATATACGCAGGAGTCCGAAATTTGCTTGAACGAATTTCATTAAGCATTAGACAAAATAATGAGTCAAAAAGCATTTGCATGTGTGAACTTCAAGGCTGAATGTAATCCAACAGGTAAAGTGTCAGAGAGGTACACTCACCCTACTGTCATCTCAATATTCACTCGATTGTACAAATATACTCAGGAGTCCGAAATTTGCTTGAACGAATTTCATTAAGCATTAGACAAAATAATGAGTCAAAAAGCATTTGCGTGTGTGAACTTCAAGGCTGAATGTAATCCAAAAGGTAAAGTGTCGGAGAGGTACACTCACCCTACTGTCATCTCAATATTCACTCGATTGTACAAATATACTCAGGAGTCCGAAATTTGCTTGAATGAATTTCATTAAGCATTAGAACAGTAGATGTATCTATCTGCTGGCTGGATTAGTGGGCATTTTTAGGTTCATTATATGCCTACCGGGTGTTGTGAGTGATGGGTATTAATAGTTTCAGAGATAGGTAATGTGACAGTATGCTTTTAAGCCTGACAGACATGTCAAGTCGGATGCTGTTCTGGCTTTTATAACGTATGGCACAACTGTATCACAACATATTGAGTTAAAAGGCTGAAATAAACCAAAATTAATCACAACAAACAAATGTATTTGTTTTGCGAACAATTAGGCAAAAAGAAATATATTAAAAATGTTTTTTTTAATCGCTACTTTAAAATTACTGTTTTCATAAAATGGCAAGATGTTTTTTAATTTCAATAACAAACCATAATTAATTCTAAAAACATTTTGCAAGTTTGATTGAATAACTGCTGTTCTTTCTGCTAGTCCTTGATGAACAGTTTATCTTTTAAAAAGTCTTGATCTATTTTTAATAGAGTAACGGTTTTAAAATACTCTTTTTTTGTAGCCAGGAATATGGTTGCAATGGAGAGAAAAATTGTGGAGAGCATATTATTAAAGTTATGGGGGTGGTGTTTATTTAATTAGTTATACCACTACTTTTAAATATCAGTATTA
>CM040182.1:9807885-9825385 GCA_022606455.1 Callitettix versicolor
TACGTTCTAATTTAAGTCCACTCCATTCTATTGCACAGAGTGTATTACATAAAATCTTCACTAATATTAGCCTAAACTTACATTTCGTACTGGGGTGTTTGCCACTCTTTTTATATGATCAGCCAGTATCTGCAAGTAACCCATATATTGAGGTTGTTCTTGTGCTACAGCATTAAATAGTATGATAGTATCTGCAAGAGTCATATTTGCTCCTACTGACAAATTCTTTCCATCAAATATGTGCTGTTTAAGTTCAGGTATGCTGATGATGTCGATGAACACATCTGGAGGAGAAAGGTTCTTATAGACTCCTGTTGAAAATAAACATGATAATATGAATATGCTGAAATATACAAGTGGTTTCCATTAAACAATTGCTATTAATTTCATCATTATTGTTGATATGAATAAATCAACACATCTGGAAGTGAAAAGTCCTTGAAGACTCCTGTAGAGTAACATATTCATGCATTAATGTGCTGAAACTGACAAGTTGCTGTCGTTAAATAAATATGTCCTCTTTAAGTTTAGCGATGCCAATGTGAATGAACATATCCTGAGTAATGCCATTGGGGTTTTGTTGAACATAAATTTTTTTTCAGAAAAACAAAATTTGTTTTAATTAATTTTGACTCTCTAGCTTTATAACTACTTTTTACTTACTACATGTGACATTTGCTAGGTAACAAAGCAACAGAAGATTGGACAAGAAAAACCAATCTAAAGCTATGAAAACAGAAAAAGTTAACAGATTAGTAGGAAGACCTGTCCAAAAAGTATCCGACCTTCGGCTGGGAAAAATATATTACCCATACACCCATACTCTTCTTCAGTAATCACAATGTTCAGAATAATCAACACTCAGGATCAACGTTGGTAGTGTCCAGCACTTATTCTTTCTATTTCACCAATAGCAGTTTGGGAAAAAATCTGTGCATTTTCAAATCATGTAAAATTGCATATTTATTTTATTTTATTTATTTATTTTATATTATATTAATTACAACTGAGGCGTGCCCCATCTAGTAATTTTTCTTTATCATTGTGTTCACTGTGTGCTGAGGTGCAGTCCGATGGCTGGTCCCAATGTGTTTACGGCCTGGAGAGGTCAATTGGCTTGGTCCTCTTCAGCCTTCTTGTGATGTTGTCACTGCGGCATAGTAGTTGGACAATCTCTGTATTATTATGCTGTTCTAACCTGCAATAATGCTTAACCGAGAGCTTTTTAATGACTTCCTGAACAGATTCAACACCTAGGTTCCTATATATGTTTTCATTTCTCACATACCAAGGGGCGTTGACAATCGTTCTCAATACTTTATTTTGAAAAACTTGAATAATTTTACTATTGCTTTTTCTTGTACATCCCCAGAGTGGTGCACCATAGGTCCATATTGGTCTTAGAACTTGCTTGTATAGCAGTATCTTGTTGGCTATCGAAAGTTCTGAATTTCTTCCAATAAGCCAAAACATTTTATTGAATTTGAGCTGTAGCTCCTCTTTTTTCTATTTTACATGCACCTTCCATCGGAGCATTGCATCGAGTGTCATTCCTAGATCTTTAGCACTGTTTGCATATGTTATACTCCTTTCGTTTAATATTATTGGTAATGGTTCATATTTTCTATTCGTAAAATTAATGTGTACAGTTTTTGTTTCATTAAGCTTTACTCTCCATTTTTTTGTCCATTGACTTACTGCATTGGTGGCATTCTGTAATTTCTCAGTGGCTTCTAAAATATTTTCCCCAACTGTTAAAATTGCTGTGTCATCTGCAAACGTTGCTACTGTGGAGTTCCCAGTAACTGGTAGTAAAATTGCATGTGCATAATCTTTACTCATCCCAACATGTTTCAAACGGCTATCTCCCAGTAACAACAGTTGCATTGAGCAGTTTGTGGCCTCTCAGAATACTGTTCCTTCTAAACCAACGTTAGGCCATTTTTGAATCAGTTGAACATTCTTTAATTTGTGTTACCCCCCATAGCATCGTCTCCAAATACCTGCTGAACATTACAAATTGTTTCACTTTGAGAATCACCAAGCTTTTGACAAAATTTGATGCAGTATCTTCACTCAACTCATTCAGTCATCTTGAGAGAAATCAAAATCCGATAAACACTTATAACAATATCAACTGATAAATTCAGCAGCAAATGATACATTCAAACACGGTGAACAAATTCAAGCATATGCATCAAGCTGTCTCCCTCAACTGTGAACAGTGGTGCTACTCAAGCATCGTACTGTGCATGGGAAAATTCAAGGTTTGATACTTTTTCGACAGGTCTCATATGTTCAAATAAATTTGAAGCAAACCATGCGTAGTACACTGTTTTACTGTTTTACAAAAAGCGTGCAAAAGGACATTTTTCATTTTTTTCAGTATTAACAATAAATGAAATTATTTATTAACAATAAATAAGAAAATTCTTCTTCTTTTCTGCTAACATTATTGTCACTATGTTTAGTATAATGATCTGCCTTCCCTAGCTTCGTCAATTCTACTTTTGTTGACACGTTTCAGAGAACCTCCAACTTCAAAAACTATATCTATATTCTATAGATATAGGAGTATAGATATAGTTTTTGAAGATGGAGGTTCTCCGAAATGCGTCAACAAAAGTAGAATTGACGAAGCTAGGGAAGGCAGATCACTATACTCAACATATTAACAATAAATGTTTTACTGTTTGAATACATACAAACAAGATGACTGTATTTTATTATTATGTACTTTTTAAATTTTAATAGTAATAAATCACATAGTAATAGTAATTTTAATAGCAGTAAATCACATATTTCTTTTTAATTAAAAAAAATACCTGACTTTCGGTATTTAACCTTTTGCTTTATTGAAATAAAAATGTTTGCTTATTAACCCTACATTCACCCTTTTGGCAACAACAAAATTACGGGAATAATTTATTCATCCTAAGTTACTGACATTAAAATCAAAGTTACAATGCTCATTTTAAATATTAAATTAAGTAAATAAATTGAAAAAAATAATCTAATTCAAAAAGAAAAAAAATCCTACCGTCTGGAAAGCTTTAGGTGTAAAACTAACAACAACAAATTCACCCTTTTACATCTTCATAAAAGTAGTTATATTAAATGAATGTTTATATTTAGACATCCATCATTTTGGCAATATTCTTTAGAAAATCATAAAATTAAAAAAGCCAAATTTCCAGAAACAAA
This sequence comes from Callitettix versicolor, assembly GCA_022606455.1. Classification (NCBI taxonomy): domain Eukaryota; kingdom Metazoa; phylum Arthropoda; class Insecta; order Hemiptera; family Cercopidae; genus Callitettix; species Callitettix versicolor. The sequence continues at coordinate 9,811,090 of CM040182.1, forward strand.
TCGTTTTTACTCTATTGGCAAAACAGTAAATATGTGAGGGTATGCTTTCTCTTTTTGGAAACAAAATAATAAAATATACCCTTTATGCTAATGCTAAAAAGGATATATTTATTGTTGTTGTTATTATTATTAGTGTTTATTTATTAACAAGCTGTAAGAATTAACAGAATATAAAAAACTACCTTGACTTGTGTTCCCATTCACTAATTTATAAGTGCCAGTAATCATTCACCCTTTTCACCCAACATTCACCCTTTTGGCAACAACAAAATTACGGGAATAATTTATTCATCCTAAGTTACTGACATTAAAATCAAAGTTACAATGCTCATTTTAAATATTAAATTAAGTAAATAAATTGAAAAAATTAATCTAATTCAAAAAGAAAAAAAATCCTACCGTCTGGAAAGCTTTAGGTGTAAAACTAACAACAACAAATTCACCCTTTTACGTCTTCATAAAAGTAGTTATATTAAATGAATGTTTATATTTAGACATCCATCATTTTGGCAATATTCTTTAGAAAATCATAAAATTAAAAAAGCCAAATTTCCAGAAACAAATCGTTTTTACTCTATTGGCAAAACAGTAAATATGTGAGGGTATGCTTTCTCTTTTTGGAAACAAAATAATAAAATATACCCTTTATGCTAATGCTAAAAAGGATATATTTATTGTTGTTGTTATTATTATTAGTGTTTATTTATTAACAAGCTGTAAGAATTAACAGAATATAAAAAACTACCTTGACTTGTGTTCCCATTCACTAATTTATAAGTGCCAGTAATCATTCCAAATATTTCAAAAACCTCCTTCACACTGTCAGGTTTACACCATGTAATTCCATAATTTAAATTTAAACAAAGTGATGTCTCTGCTAGGGAAATCTCTATAAAATCAGTTTCATAATCTTCGTCATCTTCTTTCTTGATGCAGTAAGCGTTTTTCTTACAGTTTGGCTTGCATTTTTCACTTTGTGGACAGTTCAAAATATCCTGTTTTTGAAAAAATAGATCCGTGAATTAAATGAAGCAGTAAATAGACGTTTATATAAAATTATAATAAGCTAATATTGGTTATAGGAGTATGTATGAATATGTTACCTCAATATCTAAAACTTGTCGAGATAACTCTGTGGACACATCGATGGCAAGTGTTTTGGCAGCATCGAGAATAGGGCGATACCCAGTACAGCGACAAAGATTACCATCAAATGAATTTTCAATTTCTAACATGGTTATGTTTGGGTTAGCTTTCTTTAAACTGAAACATTAAAGAAATCTTTATGTTTATGTTTATTTATAATTCCACAAAATCTGTTTCACTGGCAACTATAAGGTTAAACACTCACAGACAATTTTTTTTGAAATAAAGTAAGCTTGGCGATATGACGTTGTAGCTATAGAGTTTATTTCTGTGATAGCAAAGTGGACAAATCTTGTCATACGTCTGTCGCCTTTTGTCTGGCCATCTGGATCGCGGTTCCCCAGAAGGGTATTGTTTCTCAAAATCAACAAAAATTTTTAAAGTTTTGCATTTTTAATAGAAGAATGTTCTTAAACAATTTGTAAAGAAATTATTTACATGTAATACCAAAATATAAATTAATTGAAGATTAAAAGGGTTAATTCTGAACCTTTTTACATAAAATATTAGATTACCTTTTTTAAATACATATTTAGATTAATACTTCATAGATTGGTAATGTTATAACATAACATTACAGAGTTTTATTATTGACAGAGTTTTAAAAATTAGCATGAATATGAAATGTTGAAATTATATTTTCATTTCATTTACGAACACAAAACACTTTCATGACTGGTTAAAAATGATTTTATTAAGAAACACATTTGTTTTGTAAGAAGTACAATTTTCCTACTTTAGTATTAATTTGGAAAATCCCTTTGTTGATATGAAATAGTACGCCATATTTAAGGTGCATCGTACTTAAGTCAATTTAAAAATATTATTTAAACAGAAAAAACTTCCAAATAAGTATTTTTCTCAAACCTGTACATATTCATAACCATGCCGGGAGAACAATATCCACATTGAGAACCATTAAAAAATGCAAGTTTTATTTGTGTATTGTCATATCCAGTTTGCTCGTTACCAATACCTTCTATAGTGGTGATGGCCATTCCATGACAAGACAAAACCAAAAACAAACACTGCAATCAAAAAGTAATCTTTAAACAAATTGAAATAATACTTCATAGACTGGCAATGTTATACAGAGTTTTAACGATAAGCATGCATATGAAACGTTGAAATTATATTTTCATTTCATTTATCAACACAACACCTCCTCGGTGGCCTAGTGGATAGCGTACTAGGCTTTCACTCCGAGGACCCGGGTTCGATTCCCGGCGAGGGCTTGGCATTTTCATATGCTATAAATCATCCCATCGTCTGCATTAACCCAAGTGTGCACAATAGTCTGACGTTAAACACCAAAAAAAAAAAACACACACACAAAACACTTTTATAAAGAAACAGGCGCACTGTCCAATAATTTATACAGTTACTAGTTGAAAATCTCTGTTTCACTACAGTATTTTAATTGAATCAAAACTTATAAAACTTAGTATATGAGGTATGCCCAGAAAGTATGGTCTTTTTTTTTTTTATTTTAAGGCGAAAAGCACATTAAGGTTATCGCGCCACTCTAAATGTAAGTGTGAGTTGTATTTTGTTCCACACAACAGAGTAGCAAACACAGTTCAACAAATACATAGTTGCTCTTACTCAAGGTTCTCCTTGAGATAATACCATTTTGAAATGGCTATTTCTTGTTTACATTTTATAGTGCTTGTTTAGAATGGCAAACTTGATTGAAAATCCCACCGCTTGTGAAATTATATCTGAAAATTGTTTTTTGAATGCAATGAACAGTAAACCAGTTGGCATTCATCAACAGATCTGTCCGGTTTATGGAGAAAATGTGATGAGTGATTCAGTGGTAAGAAGATACGACAATTCAAGGAAGGACATGATGAAGAGCATACAGACAAAATGGGCAACCATCTTTGGTTAGGGTTTAATTGGTTCATGCAGTAAAAGAAAAGATTAAGAAAACCTGTGAATTTATGATTTCTGCTCTTTCTATAAAATTTCTATAAATTTCAAAATCACTACTTGAAACATTGTGTAGTGCTTCTTGAAATTGTTTCTGTAAAACTGTGTTTTCAAAATCTTTGCGCTTGTTGAGTACCAAGAACTTGACAACAATAAAAAATCAGGGCAATGAACTTGTCTTTTTGGCTTGTTACAACAAAGACTTGATGACTTTCTTAGCCAAATATGGACTAGGGATGAGACTTGGGTCACTTACGAAACCGCTGAATCAAAACGACAGTCGATGCAGTGAAGGCATACTTTGTCACCAGCAAAGACAACTCAAATAATCTTGTCCACTACTGATGGATTTTTTACCACTAGGTGAAACAATCAATGCAAGTATTTACTGTGAGATGCTTAGGAAACTGTGTCGTGAACCATAGAATAAGTGCTGAGGATTGCTCACAAATGGTATTGTTTTGATTCATGACAATGTCCGACCTCAAACTGCGAATATGACACGACAGCTTTCATAGTACTTTGGCTGGGCCCAGTTTGACCATCCCTATACTGTCCTGACCTCAACTTTACTGACATCCCATCTTTATTTTTACCTGAAATCGATCCTTGGTGGTAAAAACTTTAACAATAACAAGCTCAAAACACATGTTACGACATGGTTTACAGCACAAGCGGAGATGTTTTATGAATACATTATGTAAAAACGTGTGCCATACTTTGACATGTGCTTAAAAAAATACAGAAAAGCAATTTAAGGTTTGTAAATTTTTTGCAATAATTTTTTTTTTGCAACTGTACTAGTTTTGTTTTTATTACCAAATGGAACTTACATTCTGGACATATGTGCTAATATTTATAAAGCTGATATTATAATAAAGTATTATTGGTAAATAAGACCTAAGTGTCTAAACATCCTTATGATACTTTCATGGGTTTACATTTTTGTAAGACTTATTTTGGTAATAATGTAAATGTTCAGAAGAATTTGGTTTTGGATATTGAAACATCTTTTTTTCATACAGAACATGAAAGAAGCAAAATCAAAAATGCTGAATCTTTGCACTGTGTTTTCACAAAAATACAATTAATTTCCTACAAAACCTTTCAAATAATAAAAAAATATATTTACAACTTTATTTACAAATATTTGTGGGATATTTTGAATACAATTTGAAAAGTAATGTTAACTTTTACAAATGACACTTGTAATTATTAGTAATTAAAGAATTAAAAACATGAAATTTAAAAGATCTGTATAAATTATATCTTTAAATTAATTGTTTTATGAAATCAATATAATTGCTGTTTAATATTTTTTATTCAGTCACTAATGCATTCTTTAAAATAAAATTTTCTAAACAAATTCTTGCTTAATAACAAAAAATGAAAACATATTGCAAGTCTTAAATACTTGTACCAGTATTAACCCTTTGAGTCCCGTGGACAAAAATGCAAAATTTTATTTGGGCATATTTTAAGCTTAATAAACATATTTAATAGTAATAATAATTTCAGCTGGACACACACACACACACACACACACACACACACACACACACACACACACACACATACATACATACATACATACATACATATATATATATATATATATATATATATATATATATATATATATATATATATATATATGTGTATGTGTGTGTATAATATATATAATATAATATCTTACACACACACACACACACACACCACACACACACACACACACACACACACACACACACACACACACACACACACACACACACACACACACACACACACACACACACACACACACACACACACACACACACACACACACACACACACACACATACATACACACGTGTGTGCTGGCAAGACACGCATGCACGTACACACACACACACACACACACACACACACACACACACACAGTAAACAAAAACCATTGCATTTGTCACTCCAGTGATTATCCATTTGACTGTGTACTTTGTCTGACTTGACACTGCAAAAATATGTCCAGTAAGACCCACACTCTACCTCTGCTACTGAGCATGTCCTAGCACAGCTGGTGTTTAAGTTTTTAACAATAATTCAGTTTCAAAACTACCGCTTTCTGGAATAAATTAGCACATGCTGACTAACGAAATTTCAACGGTTATTTTTGTATAAAAAACATGTAAAGAAATTTAATAACTATAAGTTAAGCATTCTTCACAAAAAAATTAATAACCAGGTAAACATCAGTCAAAAAAAATCCCAATTTCTAGTATACTGTTCACAACAGTACTGTGTTAAATTGTTGTAAAAGAAATTTTGTTATACTCTTGGCCTGGTAAAATCTTAAATTTCAGCAACGGCAAAAATACTCCAAAAAGCTTTGTTTTTTTTAAAGATATTACTTTCAAAAAATTATATATATGTAATTGTTTATAATTAAAACAATCAAGGTAACCATAGTTACATTTATTACTATATTTTTCATATCCTTATAACAAAATTCAAAATCAAGGGTCTATAATAAAAAATCCAATATACGTGACAATTATCCTTGTATACCAACGAACAAGACTAAATCAGTATAATAAACCATAGTTATTAGAGGCTTTAAAGGAATATATTTCTGTTAAATATAATTGATGTTGGTCTACTGGATTCAACATCAAGATTTAAAATATACATGTTACCCATATTTGAATTTTAAAAAACCTATATAGAGGTTTTTTCTGACATGTAATCATTGTGTTTAGAAAATGTTAATCATAATGGTATAACAAATTTATGTTTCTTATTTTTAGCTTATTTATCCGAAGCTTACTGAATTAACTGAAATAATTTTCTGGATCCTTGTAACCGGATCTGAAAACTTCAAATTAACCAGGCACACTCCACACCCTCCTTCCAAACACATGTATTTGGTTCCATGTAACTTTGCATGTTCCCTGATGAAAGTGTTGAGTGACATATCACCTGGTATTTCACCTGAAACTATACAATTCAAATTTAAATACAAGCACATATTTCAAGAACTTTTAGAAATATGTACATAGTATGTCTTCATAGTACATAAAAAAAGATATATTTTTTCTTACATGTGAATCCTCATTTCTTTGTTGTCACTCTGTACGAAGTGTGTTCAGAAAGTAACGAGAATTTTTAAATTTCGCAGACTTGGAGAGTCTGATTGTCAAACATTTTTTTTTATGTTGGTATACATGCCCTTGAAGTATGATAAAACTTTCAGCTGTTTTCATTGTTGACTTTGTCTGTGACAGCCACTAAGGTTAGACGTGTTTCTATGAGCTCGGCAATTTTCGTTTGTTAAAAGGAATGGATCAAAGAATTTGTATTAAATTTTGCATAAAAAATGGAATAAAGTATAACAAAGTGTGTCAAAGGCCTATGGTGAGTCTGCCTGAATAAAGCAAGAGTTTACGAGTGGTATAAGCGTTTCCAAGAAGGCCGTGAAGATGCTGAAGATGAGAATGCCCTGGACGCCCCAGCACATCAACAACCGATGAATGTGGAAAAAGTGAAAAAAATTGTTATGAACAATCGCCGAATCACAATTAGAGAGGTCGCTGATAATGTTGGCATATCGATTGGATCATGTTATGACTTTATTTCCAATGTTTTGTGTATAAAACGCGTGGCAGCTAAATTCGTTCCAAAATTGTTGAATTTTGAACAAAAACAGCGGCGAATGGAAGTTGTTCAAGAGTCACAAAATGAAGTCAACGATGATGCAGAATTACTGAAACGTATTATAACAGGTGACGAAACATGGGTTTACAGATATGACATCAAAACTAAGGCTCAATCATCCCAGTGGAGGCATTCTAGCTCGCCAAGACCGAAAAAGGCTTGACAAGTGTAGTCAAATGTAATGGTTATGCTCACTGGGTTCTTCGATATTAATGGTATAGTGCATCATGAATTCCTGCCACCAGGTGAAACGGTCAATAAGGAGTATTACCTACAAGTTCAATGCCGTTTGCGTGAAGCAATCTGAAAAAAACGCCTGGATCTGTGGAAAAACAATTTATGGCTTTTGCACCATGATAATGCACCAGCTCACATGTCATTGCTTGTTCGTGAATTTTTGGCCAAAAGCAGTACTGTAACGATGCTCCAGCCTCCATATTCGCCAGACATGGCTCCCTGTGACATTTTCCTATTTCCAAAAATAAAGAGAACCTTAAAGGGCCGTCGTTTTACAACCGTAGATGACATTAAAAGCGCATTGCTGAAAGAACTAAAGGCTATCTCAAAGATCGAGTTTGAGAAGTGTTTCGAGGATCGGAAGAAGCGCTGGCACAAGTGCATAATCTCCAGTGGGGACTATTTTGAAGGCGATATCATCAATGTAGAAGAATAAATAAATATTTTGTTGAAAAAATTAAAATTCTCGTTACTTTCTGAACACACCTCGTATATGTAAAAAAATGTGTATACTTGCATAACAAAGTAAGTTTAATGCTGGTTTTATGCTCCACTGCAAAAAAGGGTAGGTTTTTGTCCAGTCTTTTCCAGTATACTTTTTTTTCTTCATTCCTGCCATGAACGCTGATCCCTCGTCCTCATTAGTCTAACTGGCATAAAGTATGGACGTTAAGAAACAAATCTTCATTCATGAGAACCAACAGTACGAGTATTATGGAATTTTTTTTTATATGGAAGTTAATTTTTTTTGTGAACTTGTTTTAATGTTAAACTGATATTTTGTATGTCATTAAACTATCTCACTATATGTAGTATGTAGCATACAGATGTAGTAAAGTGGTCAGGGTCTTCAAGAGGGGGGGAGATTGCATAGGAGCTGGGGCCAGAGAAAAAAAATCAAAATTAATTTATAACTTCACATTACCAGTTTTATAGTTTACTTGGTACACACAGGTATCATATATAATACTTTTAATGAAAACCAATCAACAATAAGCTTTGCCCTATAAATATTTTTATGACACAGTTACTATTTATATGGGTAAATATCCAATAATAAGCAAAGGCCCATAAAATAATTTGCATAGGAGCCCCAGTAGAACTATTGGAGAGTCTGACAGTGATTATGAAAAGAGTCGTTCTTGAGTTGTTGATGAATATATCAGTTTACAGGTCATCTGAGTTCAAAAGTGGTGTTTATTGGTATATCCAGTGTGTCTGTGTGTGTCACTGGAAATTTTATCAATCGATTAATTTAAATGATTTCTTTCTAATTTAACCATTTATGTAAATAGATAACAAATTCTTAAATTATTGATATTTAAAACATTTTTTGGTAAAAAAAATCTAAAAATCATTTTAAAACCCTAATTTTAAAATGGTTTTAACAATTTTTTGAATAAATTGACTTAAATGTAATCCTAAAGTATCCAAACAAAACATATGGGTCTTCCTGAAAAATCTGTTTCAGAAATTATAAAAATCTGAAAGTCTGCCTTATTTTTCAAAATCAGTTTTGAAGAATTTGCTCACATTCTGGCCACAATGTTTATAAAAATTCTTAACTCAAGAGAATGTAGTAAATTTGAAATATGTAATACAAATTTATGGATCAGGGTAGAGTTAATCTAAAGGGAAAGAAATAATAATAAAAATGCTGGTCATTGTTAAGGTATATTTTCTCCCTTTAATTGATTTAGTTAAATTAGATACTGACTTCTGATTAGCCTTAAGGAAACCTGAAAAACTTGAACAAAATTTGATGAACCTGAGCAAAATTTGACAAGCCCTGAGGAAAAGCTGATGAACATTCTGCCAAACCTAATGAATTGAGCAAAACCTGATGAACCAAACCTTAAGCAAAATTTGATGACCTTGAGCAAAATTTGATGGCCTTGAGCAAAATTTGATGGCCTTGAGCAAAATTTGATGCACTTTGATCAAAATCGGATGAACCTTGAGGATAATGCTGATAAACTTGAGAAAAACCTGGTTACCTTGAGAAAAATTTTAATTGACCTTGAGCCAAATCCAATGAACCTTTACAAAACCCAATGAAATTTGAGCAAAACCTGATGGACTTAAGCAAAACCTAATGAATCTTGAGCAAAATCTGATGAATATGAATAAAATCTGATGAATAAAATTTGATAATTTAAGCTGATTTTTCAGTTATTTTATTACTATTATTATTATTATTATTATTATTATTATTTTTATTATTATTATTATTATTATTATTATTATTATTATTACTATTATTATTATTATTATTTCTTCTTTTTTTAATAGCAACACATTTGTATTGTTTGGGTGCTTAAATGTTTTTAAATGTTTTATATATATATATATATATATATATATATATATATATATATATATATATTTAATAATTACATTAAACGTGAGGACGTTTGTGCAGTTTCCATGCATCACTAATTTATTTTGTTGTTTCAGTGTATAGTTTTTCAAATTCAACCTTTGGTTAATAAAATATTAATATTTGGGTAAAAATATATGGAAAGATATAATTCCTTTAAAATTGCTAACTGTTTATACGAGGGTTGTCCGTAAAGTAAGGTTCCCAAGGCGCTATAGTCGCTAAGAACGTTGTTACGCGGGATTCGGTGACCTTGGCTTGCAGCTTGGTTCCTCCACTCCCAATCCCCATTCTGCGAGCGGTCTGCGACGCTCAGTCTTGGCTTGGTAGCCGTTAATAATGGAGTTACCTTTTCCGTCTCCCGCCAGTAGCGAATTACGCTCTGTGATTCATTTTTGTGTGCAAAAAACACTGCGCCGGTGGACATTCATATCCAACTGTGTGACATCTACGGAGAAAAATGTATCAGCATACAACAAGTGCGCAAATGGTGCAGAGAATTCAAAGACGGACGTTCATAATGAACAACGTTCCGGACGGCCATATGTTTCGGACGAAAAGATTGCCAAAGTGGAAGAAGCAATGATGAACGGTCGAAGGGTGACTGTTTGTGAGCTCTCCGAGATGTCAGCAAGACCTGCTTTGATAATATTTTGACAGACCATTTAGGATATAACAAGGTTTGTGCAAAGTGGATCCCAAGACAGCTTACAGCAGACCACAAACGGCAACGGATTGATACGGTCCGCGAATTCCTTCAGGCTTACGAAACCGATGGCGAGAAATTCTTGGACTCCATTGTCACTAGGGACAATACCTGGGTACACTATACGACACCGAAAACGAAAGAACAATCATGCGAGTGGAAACATCCAGAATCGCCGAAGCCGCGGAAGTTCAAACACTGTCTGGCGGCAAAGTCATGGCGAGCGTGTTTTGGGACAGGAAGAAGTTATTGTTGTGCGAATTCATGGATACCGGAACAACAATCAATGCTGATCGTTACTGTGAGACTTTAAAGAACCTTCGCCGCGCGATTCAAAGCAAGAGGCGAGGCATGCTCACAAAGGGATTTTGATTCCACCAAGACAACGCTCGTCCGAACATCGCCCGTGTTACAACCGATCTCATAAACCAATTTGGATGGGATACTGTCACACATCCGCCCTTCTGCCCGGACTTAGCCCCAAGTGACTGCCCTAATTTGAAGAAACACTTATGTGGGACGCATTTCAGTACCGGAGAGGAGCTGAAAGAAGTTTTAAGCTACCTTCGCGGAGCGGCGGGAGAGTTTTTCGACTCTGGCCTACAAAAGATTGTTCACCGTATGCAAAAATGCATCGATCTCAACGGCGATTATGTCAAAAAATAGAAGAAAATATAAGCTTTCCAAAAATGTACTTTTCAATGCAAATGTTTTTCATTGTGAAAAATTATTGGGAACCTTATTTTATGGACAACCATCGTATGTAAGGTATTAAAATGTATAGGCCCTACAATTTATCTGAAATAAAAATATGCTTTCACGTAAAAAACTACGACTGAAATTGCAATAAATTTTGCAGCTCCGTTTCGTTTGTGTACAACTGAATGACCTATCTACAATCTGCTATAGTTCTTTAATGTCAAAATGTATAAAAACATTAACAAATTTTTTTTACAATTAATATAATTTATTAATGCTTAGATATATATCGAATTTTTACCCTAAATTAGTAAAAATTGTGATAAATTGAGCTGTTACAAAGATAATCTTTTTTTTTCATTTCCGGAAGAACTATCAACAAAACCAGTTCTGTTTAATTCGCTGCTTAAAGTTATGACTTATTTTTAAGTCCAAACGTTGATTTATTTTTACGTACCTCTGTAAGTGTTTCCGTTTATTGTAAAAACTACCTCGTTTCCTCTAAATCTGTAAAATAATTAAATCCGGTTGTTAAACTCTCAGTTTAGTTACACAATATTCTAAATATAATCAATATGGAGAACTTGTACTTGAGATGCTAAAATTTGTCATTTAATGTAAATACAGTGAGAAACTCAATATTAGGCTCTTTGTATTATTGACCGAGCGAAGCGAGCTCTGTTTCAACTCGGCGTTTGGTTTGCTGTATGTTCGTTATGCCAAATACATTGATCTACTTTTTTGAAATTTGGTACAAAGGTACCAAATGTGTAAAGCCCAAATGATGTATGAGTAAGATTTTTTCCATTCACTTCCGTTTCAAAATGGCGGCATCTGATTTAACGATGACAAGTGTACACGTCATGAGTGTAGATATAGTTTTTGAAGATGGAGGTTCTCCGAAACGCGTCAACGAAAGAAGAATTGACGAAGCTAAGGCAGATCATTATACTGAACATTATGATAATAATCCTGGCAGAAAAGAAGAAGAATATAAAAAGAATTACACGTCATCTTGTTTGATGTGCCTTCTACATTACGTGCCTTCTACATTTGACGTGTCTTGGACATTACGGTATAGCTTTTTAAAACATTACAGAAACTTAATGAATAGGCCTATGTAAAAGACACAACTTTTTATACGATCTATCTTATTCCAAACATAAGAATATTAACAATAAATAGAATATTATAGGATAAGATAGGAGAATTATTAAATTATTTTCCATTATTGTAACATAGCCACCGTACCACACATTTAAGTAATTATGACCTAATTCTTCCCGTCAGTGGTCTATCCACTCACCTAGTAAAAGCTACCGCGGTTTCAAAACTCGATCGTTTCATCTTCAGGCCGTTATACAAAATGTTAAATCCCTCTGTCGAGGTCGTCACAAAGTCAAACAAAACATTAAAACATACATCACAAACACTAAGCACAGTTAAACGATTAAAATATTCACCATGAAATTCGGCTTGGCCAAGCTACACACGCGACTCTTACGTCGTTACGTTCCGCGTGACTTTGTGACGACCTCGACAGAGGGATTTAACATTTTGTATAACGGCCTGAAGATGAAACGATAGAGTTTCGAAACCGCGGTAGCCTTTACGGGTAAGTGGATAGACCACTGACGGGAAGAATAGGTCATAATCCTAATTACTTAAATTATTTTTAATTGGTTTGTACTGAAACTTATACCCTGGCCTACATTACGATAGCTGTAGTGGAGTTGAACGTATAATACAAAACTTGCAACCTTTAAGTCTCTAAAATGAATTCTGAACCATACAAAAATATTAGGCCTAAACAACCTATACATGCGGAATTGCACGTGTATGTTATTAAAATATTCCTCTTTAATTAATTTTCTGTATTAATTATTTGTTTTGGGGTTACGATAAGGCTATTTTTGAAAAATAATAAACAGACAACTATTTAACAAAGACGAATTAGAATGGAATTCTTCTTGTTCACAATAACCTATTTATTTTATTTGTTTAAACGTTATAACTTTTACGGAAGATTTATTGTATTTGTGCTCAAACTGTTTTACCGTCATTGGTGTGTTGGAGTCTTTAGTTTTATTAGAAACAGAAATTCTTTCCGTCCCAGTGCGCGTGCGTTGTATTCAAAGAATGATTCATTTTACTTTAATCCTAAGAGAAAACATATCATTGAATATTATTTTCATATTTGAATTAGATTTTTACGAATGTCGCCCTCCATAACACCCCACAGTTCCCACCAAACCTACGTTCCGAATCCGTAACTGAATGCTTTATATTAAGCCGTTTTCCCGTGAGAACAAGACAAATGGTGCAAAAAAACCGAGATTTTTTATATTCTGGAGAGAAGCCATTTTAAACCACTTCAAAAAAATATTTTTAAAATTCAACCTTATTGCATATCTAGAACATAAGGGGAGTAACGATACAAAATTTTAACTTCTTAGGCCTTGTCGTTTTTGAAATATTGTCAGTGAGTAAATGAGTGAGTGACTCTGGTTTTTATATATTATATAGGTGTGCAAGATACATCTAAACGATCAATTTTTTTTTAAACGTCCGACTATTGTACACACTTGGGTTAATGCAGACGATGGGGTGATTTATAGCGAATGAAAATGCCAAACCCTGGCCGGGAATCGAACTCGGGTCCTCGGGGTGAAAGCCCAGTACGCTATCAACTAGACCACCGAGGCGGCTAACGATCTAAACAATCAGAACAATTTTATGGTATCCTATTTATCCACATGGTATACGCAAGATATGTGGAATAAAATTGTTATTTGTGATTCTTTTTTATTCTTCTTCTTTTCTGCTAGGATTATTGCCTCTATGTTCAGTATAATAATCTGCCTTCTCTAGCTTCGTCAATTCTTTCGTTGACGCGTTTCGGAGTATCACTATCTTCAAAAACTATTTCTATACAAAGAGTATAAAAATAGTTTTTGAAGATGGAGGTTCTCCGAAACGTGTCAACGAAAGAAGAATTGACGAAGCTAGGGAAGGCAGATCATTATACTGAACGTAGTTGTTATTTGTAACAAAAATATTTATTTGTAGATTATTTAGTACTTAATTTTAAACAAATAAATGTAAACTGTAAAAAAATTGATTCAATAAAAGTCAATCAGCTGAGCTAACGCCTGATTTTCTGTGAGTGGCATTGACACAACTGAGAATTTGTTGTGAAAGTCAGGTCAACAACAAACAATTGGGAATTTGTTGTAAAAATCAAGTCAACAAAAAACAATTGGGAATTCGTTGTAAAAATCAAGTCAACAAAAAAAATTGGGAAGTTGTTGTAAAAATCAAGTCAACAAAAACAATTGGGAATTTATAAAAATCAAGTCAACAAAAAACAATTGGGAATTCGTTGTAAAAATCAAGTCAACAAAAACAATTAAGAATTTGTAAAAATCAAGTCAACAAAAAACAATTGGGAATTTGTTGTAAAAATTAAATCAACAAAAAACAATTGAGAATTTGTT
>CM040182.1:9830385-10225385 GCA_022606455.1 Callitettix versicolor
ACACATACATATATATATATATATATATATATATATATTATTATTATTATTTTATTATTATTATCTGCGTATAGACCCTGTTGGATCACGCAAATCACTCCGACTCATGTCTTGTTCCTTCTAATCCACACCTCCCTCATCCTGTCCCCATGGATCCTCTTCCGCTCCTCCATCCATTTTACCTCTGCTCTCTTTGGGATTTCATTCTCTGGGACCTTCCAACCGAGCATCTTTCTCCTGTATGCGTTCCTGTCTTCAAAGTCTCTTGAGTCTATTCCTGCGTCATGTAGGTCTATTCTGACTTGTGCGATCCACGACGTTGTTGATTTAACACCTTGTATATACTTAAGGATTCTGTTGGCAAGTCTCGTTGTTGGGAGTCTACTGATGTGTCCATAGAACCGAAGCCTCCTTCTTCTGATATCTGCTGCCAGGTTCTTATATATATATTCCTGGCGAAAAACTTTTAAGGTTATCATCGCCTATATACACACAGAGTTTTATATATATATATATATATATATATATATATATATATATATATATATAAATCTTTATTTCTCAAACACTTCTAAATATCAAGCACCTGTATAGACGTAGCAGTAAAGAGGTAATATAACCTTACTTTTTTTTGTATTTTAAGGCGAAGAGCACATTGAGGCTATTATCGCCTCCCTAAATGTGCGAGTGTAAAGTGTTAAAGTCGTAGTGTAGTGTTGTAAGTGTAAGTGTGTGTTAGACTCGGGCACCGCGAGGGACGTCTAACCCTCTCAATACGTGCAGCTAGTCTGCACCCCCCTGCGGGGATATAACCTTACCGTTAACTATTTTACGTCATTAATCTAACTGTCATGAAGTATCGAAGTTTTGCAAACAAAAAAAAAATTTAAAGAGGCTATTTTATTTATAAATATTGTTTTCGTTTATATTGTTTATATATGTTATTTATAAACAATTCATTTCGTATAAGTTGAGAGTGGCTACATGAAACACAGATTTGGAGCGTGCGGCTGACACATTTTGTAGTAGCTTTCCTACAACTATTCGAGTCTGTTAGGCTTATAAAAAACTGAGTTATTAGTATTATTAGTTAGCTTTTAAAAAAAACGATCTAGCTGCGTATATTTAAATCATCACTCACTAAAAAATATAATTTAAAACATATAATATTAGATTGTACACTGTACAGTATTATTTTAAAATCTACAATACATCTTCAAATGTTATTTGGGTATGTTTCGCGCTAAATTTAAATGTTTTAACAGTGATCTATTTGTTTTGACGCTCTCAACTCGTGTGGAATGGACAGTAGGCTTGGTTTTGTCAAGATCTTTCCTCAAGGTCAGGACATGAATTTAGGCCACTCCAACGCTCAGCAAATCGACAGTATTGTTAAGATTTATTTGTCAATGACTTTTCATATTATGCTTATATAATGGACGCATGTACTAAAAGCAGTAGTTTTGTTTATAAATTCACGAGGTTTAGTTTTGTCTGGGTGTTCCCAGCTCAAACTGTGTATACGAACACCTGTCCTAAGATACTAACCTTGGCAAGTCTATTCAAGGTCTTTCCACCTCGAACTTTAGCAACGGAAATAAGCAGATCAATTCAGCGGTAGTTTTGTTTAGAAATACTTTCATTTCCTACGTGCATCCCATCCAAAAGTACATTTGTTTAGAAATACTTTCATTTCCTACGTGCATCCTATCCCAAAAGTACATTTGTTTAGAAATACTTTCATTTCCTACGTGCATCCCATCCCAAAAGTACATTTGTTTAGAAATACTTTCATTTCCTACGTGCATCCCATCCAAAAGTACATTTGTTTAGAAATACTTTCATTTCCTACGTGCATCCCATCCAAAAGTACATTTGTTTAGAAATACTTTCGTTTCCTACGTGCATCCCATCCCAAAAGTACATTTGTTTAGAAATACTTTCGTTTCCTACGTGCATCCTATCCAAAAGTACATTTGTTTAGAAATACTTTCATTTCCTACGTGCATCTCATCCAAAAGTACATTTGTTTAGAAATGCTTTCATTTCCTACGTGCATCCTATCCAAAAGTACATTTGTTAGAAATACTTTCATTTCCTACGTGCATCCCATCCAAAAGTACATTTGTTTAGAAATACTTTCGTTTCTTACGTGCATCCCATCCAAAAGAACATTTGTTTAGAAATATTTTTGCACATTTCAAGGTAGGGCACGACAGTAATCCGCAAATGGAAATGGTAATTTTTAACGTAGCCATTTTCCCCGCTAGGAATGTTATTTCTTTGAGTACCTATATCTGCCTTTTCTAACTTCAAACATTTTGTGTTTATTGACGTGTTTCGGAATACTATTAAAACTTTATTAACACTATTAAACACTATTAAAACTCTATGCTACAAAACTTTTTTAAGTACAGCAGAAAGTTTTGATATTGAAACAATATAAATGTGAAATTCTTTTTATATTCTTCTTCTTTTCTGCTAGGATTATTGTCACTGTGTTCAGTATAATGATCTGTTTTCCCTAGCTTCGTCAATTCTATTTTCGTTGACGCGTTTCGGAGAAACTCCATCTTCAAAAACTATATCTATACTGAACGGAGTAGATAGTAGGATGGAGGATTGAAGATGGAGGTTCTCTGAAACGCGTCAACGAAAATAGAATTGACGAAGCTAGGGAAGGCAGATCATTATACTGAACATAGAGTCAATGTGAAATGTTTGATGGTAGGAAAGGCAGATGTATGTAATAAAAAATAAATAACTTATGGAAGCGGCAGTTTTGCTAAAAATACACTGTTTGGTTTTTTCTTCTCATCTCAAGCTTAATGTTACGTTAACCGTACCATATTTAATTTTTGGTCGTAGCTTATATATATATATATATATATATATATATATATATATATATATATATATATATATATGTATGTATGTATATAGAAATTCTTTTTTTATATTCTTCTTCTTTTCTGCTAGGATTATTGTCACTATGTTGAGTATTATGATCTGCCTTCCTTAGATTCGTCAATTCTACTTTTGTTGACGCGTTTCGGAGAACCTCCATCTTCAAAAACCATATCTATACTGGTCACCAATATCATGGCCCGTCCTATTTATAATTTTCTATCTCCACCTCGTATGCCTCCTCTATTCAACACTTGTGCATTAAACCGGATGTGCTCGCTTCTGATTGGCTCCTTTCAAAATTTCTCTTCCACGGTCGACCCTCCTGTTAATTTTTGAAAATTTTTAGAAATCTTTTTAAAAATTTTCAAAAATTAACAGGAGGGACGACCGTTGAAGAGAAAGTTTGAAAGGGGCCAATCAGAAGCGAGCGAAAACGTATGATTTTGAAGAGCCAATCAGAAGCGAGCACGTCAGGTTTAATGTACACGTGTTGAATAGAGGAGGGTTACGAGGTGGAGATAGAAAATTATAAATAGGACGGGCCATAATATTGGTGAGCAGAATAGATATAGTTTTTGAAGATGGAAGTTCTCCGAAACGCGTCAACAAAAGTAGATTTAACGGAGCTAGGGAAGGCAGATCATTATACGCAACATAGTGATATGTGTATAGTTTTAATAGGTAGTCCATGAGATAAACTTTCGGACGTAACGTGAATTTCTAACTTTAGAAAACGAATTAATATTGTTTTTTTTAAATACAGAATTTGTATTTCTTAAAGAACTTATTCTTAAACTTGTAACAGTAAAAATCTATATAAACTTTATTTTCATTATTCCATCACAGCCACAGGACCACATATTCAATAATTAGGATTATGACCTATTCTTCCCGTCAGTGGTCTATCTACTGACCTCGTAAAGGCTTTTTTTTGTTATTTGAAGGCGAAAAGGACATTGAGGCTATTATCGCCTCCCTAAATGTAAGTGTGAGTGTAAAGTGTTAAAGTAGTAAGTGTAGTGTTGTAAGTGTAAGTGTGTGTATTAGACTCGGGTACCGCGAGGGACATCTAAATCCTCTCAATAGGTGCAGCTAGTCTGCATCCCCTTGCGGGACCCTCGTAAAGGCTACCGCGGTTTCGAAACTCTATTGTTTCATCTTCAGGCCGTGATACAAAATGTTAAATCCCTCTGTCGAGGTCGTCACAAAGTCAAACAAAACATTAAAAACATACGTCACAAACACTGAGCACAATTACACGATTAAAATATGTACGATGAAATTTGGTTTGGCCAAACGATACGTGCGACTCGTATGTCGTTACATTCCTCGACAGAGGGATTTAACATTTTGTATCACGGCCTGAAGATGAAACAACAGAGTTTCGAAACCGCCTTAGCCTTTACACGTGTAAATTTTCTTACAATATTTCTTACAATATAGTAAGAAATATTGTGTCAGTGCCATTGTTTAAAACATTGTAAAAAGTTCACTGGAAATATAAAATGAATGATCCTAGTAAGAATTATTGAGTCAGTGTCATTGTTTAAAACATCGTAAGAAGTTTACTGGAAATATAAAATGATCTTAGTAAGAAATATTGTGTCAGTGCCATTGTTTAAAACATGGCACAGTAGATAGACAGTAGATAAAACAGATGAGTAGATAGACCACCAATGACGGGAAGAATAGGTCATAATCCTAAACTTTATTTATTTGACACGTTTTAAGTTATCCCGTGTACGAAGTCATGACTATCTGAAAGCGGAAATACCTGTGCCAATCAACTATTTGCGGGAATACCTGTCGAACGGTTTTCTGAAACGATTAGGTATTTTTCTAAGTAAGGAGTGGAGACAAAAACGCTTACGAAATGAACTAAAGTTGAGTAACAACTAAAGTAAGGGGCCGTCCACATATTACGTTACGGTATTTTTGACCTCTCCGTAGCTCTTATGGATAATCACGCTTGCTTATAGCCTCTTCCTCTGTCGCACGTCACGCTAAATGGTTACTTTTTTTATCCGAAGTAAATTCATTTCTGCCTATTTTTTTTTAAAAAAAAAAAAGACGACGTAAAAATAGCAACTAACTTCTAATATTTTTGGCAATATTCGGTAATTTTGACCAATAAGCATCTAGTAATAACTTTAATTTTATAAAGAAACTAAGAATAATTCAGGAATATTTCAAAGAACAGTGACCTCGCAGTATATTCTTAGTTGATACACAGATCGATCCGTGACAACGCTCCGTGACGGCGCTCCGTGACAACGATCCGTGACAACGCTCCTTGACAACGCTCCGTGACGGCGCTCCGTGACAACGATCCGTGACAACGCTCCGTAACGGCGCTCCGTGACAACGATCCGTGACAACGCTCCGTGACAACGCTCCTTGACAACGCTCCGTGACGGCGCTCTGTGACAACGCTCCGTGACAACGCTCCGTGACGGCGCTCCGTGACAACGCTCCGTGACGGCGCTCCGTGACAACGATCCGTGACAACGCTCCGTGACAACGCTCCGTGACAACGCTCCGTGACAACGCTCCTTGACAACGCTCCTTGACAACGCTCCGTGACGGCGCTCCGTGACAACGCTCCTTGACAACGCTCCGTGACAACGCTCCTTGATAACGCTCCGTGACGGCGCTCCGTGACAACGCTCCTTGACAACGCTTCGTGACGGCGCTCCGTGACAACGCTCCTTGACAACGCTCCATGACGGCGCTCCGTGACAACGCTCCGTGACGGCGCTCCGTGACAACGCTCCGCGACAGCGCTCCGTGACGGCGCTCCGTGACAACGCTCCATGACGGCGCTCCGTGACAACGCTCCGTGACGGCGCTCTGTGACAACGCTCCTTGACAACGCTCCGTGACGGCGCTCCGTGACAACGCTCCTTGACAACGCTCCGTGACGGCGCTCCGTGGCAAACGCCTTGACAACGCTCCGTGACGGCGCTCCGTGACAACGCTCCTTGACAACGCTCCGTGACGGCGCTCCGTGACAACGCTCCTTGACAACGCTCCGTGACGGCGCTCCGTGACAACGCTCCTTGACAACGCTTCGTGACGGCGCTCCGTGACAACGCTCCTTGACAACGCTCCATGACGGCGCTCCGTGACAACGCTCCGTGACGGCGCTCCGTGACAACGCTCCGCGACAGCGCTCCGTGACGGCGCTCCGTGACAACGCTCCATGACGGCGCTCCGTGACAACGCTCCGTGACGGCGCTCTGTGACAACGCTCCTTGACAACGCTCCGTGACGGCGCTCCGTGACAACGCTCCTTGACAACGCTCCGTGACGGCGCTCCGTGGCAACGCTCCTTGACAACGCTCCGTGACGGCGCTCCGTGACAACGCTCCTTGACAACGCTCCGTGACGGCGCTCCGTGACAACGCTCCTTGACAACGCTCCGTGACGGCGCTCCGTGACAACGCTCCTTGACAACGCTCCGTGACAACGCTCCTTGACAACGCTCCGTGACGGCGCTCCGTGACAACGCTCCTTGACAACGCTCCGTGACGGCGCTCCGTGACAACGCTCCGTGACGCCGCTCCGTGACAACGCTCCGTGACGGCGCTCCGTGACAACGCTCCGCGACAGCGCTCGTAACTTTTTCAGCCAATTTAACCGGTAATTGTAATATTTATGAAAAATGTTAATGGACCAACTTTATTGGAATTTTTATGCTTTCTCCATAAAGCGGTCAAAGATTTTGCCGTTCAGTCAATATTACAGGAAATAACCAGCAACACTCTCACGTTGAATCAGAGCCCGCCATCTTGAAACCGAAGTAAATAAGGAACAAATGTTACACACACGTCATTGAGGCTTCATTAAAAGACATATTCGTACCAAAATTCGAAATTATCAGTTAATGGGTTTAGCTAAAAATGTTTACGCTCGTTGTTGTAAATCAGGAGTCGCCATCTTATTTTATTTATTTTTTTTTTTTTAACGTCCGGTTATTGTGCACACTTGGGCAATGCAGACGATGAGATGATTTACAGCGTATGAAAATGCCAAGCCCTGGCCGGGAATCGAACCCGGGTCCTCGTGGTGAAAGCTCAGTACGCTATCAACTAGGCCACCGAGGCGGCTTGTCCGGGCTTTATACGAGGTACCTTCACACGAAATTTCAAAACAATCGGTCGATGCGTTTAGCCAAAACGGCGTAACAAACACACAAATCGGCCGATCGGTCGAGTTATGCTTCGCTTCGCTCGGTCAATTGTAATTATTATATGCGATGTTTCATCGAAATAAGTAGAAAATTGTCATTATATTATTTAAATTTAAGTTTATATTACACAATAAAGTTATTAAAAGGTACCTGCAATTAAATTAAATAATCAGGTCGTATTAAATTTTTTATTGTTTCAATAAAAACCATAAATGCTCTAACTTTTATTGGAGGTCTTCCAGAAGGAATTAAATGGTATAATATATTTGTTTTTATTATACACAGCCGCCTCGGTGGCCTAGTTGATAGCGTACTGCGCTTTCACCCCGAGGACCCGGGTTCGATTCCCGGCCAGGGCTTGGCATTTTCATACGCCATAAATCATCCCATCGTCTGCATTAGCCCAAGTGTGTACAATAGTCGGACGTTAAAAAAAAAAAATATACATAATTAGCGATAACCATGTTGGTTAAAGTAAACACTAGATGACTTGACCCAGTAAAATATATGCTAATAAACGTATACGTATGCCATTTGTAGTTTACTGTTCAATTAAGTGCAGAAACACAGGCAGATAAGACGCACGGTAGTTTACTGTTCAATTAAGTGCAGAAACACAGGCAGATTAGACGCACGGTAGTTTACTGTTCAATTAAGTGCAGAAACACAGGCAGATAAGACGCACGGTAGTTTACTGTTCAATTAAGTGCAGAAACACAGGCAGATAAGGCGCACGGTAGTTTACTGTTCAATTAAGTGCAGAAACACACGCAGATAAGACGCACGGTAGTTTACTGTTCAATTAAGTGCAGAAACACAGGCAGATAAGACGCACGGTAGTTTACTGTTCAATTAAGTGCAGAAACACAGGCAGATAAGGCGCACGGTAGTTTACTGTTCAATTAAGTGCAGAAACACAGGCAGATAAGGCGCACGGTAGTTTACTGTTCAATTAAGTGCAGAAACACAGGCAGATAAGACGCACGGTAGTTTACTGTTCAATTAAGTGCAGAAACACAGGCAGATAAGGCGCACGGTAGTTTACTGTTCAATTAAGTGCAGAAACACAGGCAGATAAGACGCACGGTAGTTTACTGTTCAATTAAGTGCAGAAACACAGGCAGATAAGGCGCACGGTAGTTTACTGTTCAATTAAGTGCAGAAACACAGGCAGATAAGACGCACGGTAGTTTACTGTTCAATTAAGTGCAGAAACACAGGCAGATAAGACGCACGGTAGTTTACTGTTCAATTAAGTGCAGAAACACAGGCAGATTAGACGCACGGACAGATTTCCAAACACTGCGGCCAAAAACAGTTTAAAAAAGGTTTCAACAGTTTTTTAAAATATTTGTATTGTGTGAAACTTTTTGCAAAGTTTTTCTTTATTTTTTTAAGCGTTTTCCTAAAATATAATTTGGTTGGAGTGAGACGGTAACACTGAACACTGCATCACTGCTGCGGGCTGGAACAAGGCTAGCGGCCGCTGCTATATAGTGTATTACAGTACCGTTAGTAGTGTTGAATTCCTCTAACAGTCTAACCTAACCGAACCTGGTATGGAGATCAATAGACATACCACCACTACTCCAAATCTTAAAGTGGTTTTATAGAAGCAAATTTTGAGTCATACAACAATATTTTTTTTTTTTTTTTTTTTTTTTTATTAATTACAACTGAGGCGTGCCCCATCTAGTAATTTTTCTTTATCATTGTGTTCACTGTGTGCTGGGGTGCAGTCCGACGGCTGGTCCCAATGTGTTTACGGCCTGGAGAGGTCAATTGGCTTGGTCCTCTTCAGCCTTCTTGTGATGTTGTCACTGCGGCATAGTAGTTGGACAATCTCTGTATTATTATGCTGTTCTAACCTGCAATAATGCTTAACCGAGAGCTTTTTAATGACTTCCTGAACAGATTCAACACCTAGGTCTTTATGTATGTTTTCATTTCTCACATACCAAGGGGCATTGACGATCGTTCTCAATACTTTATTTTGAAAAACTTGAATAATTTTACTATTGCTTTTTCTTGTACATCCACAGAGTGGTGCACCATAGGTCCATATTGGTCTTAGAACTTGCTTGTATAGCAGTATCTTGTTGTCTATCGAAAGTTCTGAATTTCTTCCAATAAGCCAAAACATTTTATTGAATTTGAGCTCAAATTCAATACAATAATGTGAAGAACACAAGCGTAATGGGAAATGAAAATTTTAATATCTGGCAGCTCAAAGAACAGTAATCCTCGGCAGCGTATTCTTAATGACTGAGAGCTCCACAAAAGCGCTCGCAACCATTTCCGCTAATTTAACCGGAAACCGTAATATTTACGAAAAGTTTTGTTACAAATTTTATGCTCTTTCTCTACGAAGCAGCCAAAATTAAAATAGGTTTTGCCGTTCAGGCAATATTTTAGGAAATAACCAGCAACGTTATATCAGAGCACTCCCATCTTGAAACGGAAGTAAATGGGATCAAATCTTACACATACGTTTTTCGGGCTTCAAACATGTTTTTTCTGCCAATTAACCGGTAACCGTAATATTTATGAGAAATGTAACTGGACCAACTTCATTGGATATTTTACGCTCTTTCTATAAAAGGCGGTCAAAATTATTATATGTTTTGCCGTTCAGCCAGTATTGCAGAAAAGAACCACCAACTATACTCTCAACTTTGAATCAGAGCCCGCCATCTTGAATCGGAAGTGAGTGATGATAACCTTACACATACCTCTTTCAGGCTTTATACAAGGTTCCTTAGTACCAAATTGCAAAAAAAAATCGGCCAATGCGGTTGTTTTAAATTGCGTACATTCGTCATCGTTAAATCAGAAGCCGCCATCTTGAATCGGAAGTGAGTGAGGATAACCTTACACATACCTCTTTCAGGCTTTATACAAGGTTCCTTAGTACCAAATTGCAAAAAAAAATCGGCCAATGCGGTTGATTTAAGTTGCGTACATTCGTCATCGTTAAATCAGAGGCCGCCATCTTGAAACGGAAGTGAGTGACGATAACCTTACACATACCTCTTTCAGGCTTTATAAAAGGTTCCTTAGTTCCAAATTGCATAAAAAAATCGGCCAATGCGTTTGATTAAAAATGCGTACATTCGTCATCGTTAAATCAGAAGCCGCCATCTTGAAACCGAAGTGAGTGAGGATAACCTTACACATACCTCTTTCAGGCTTTATAAAAGGTTCCTTAGTTCCAAATTGCATAAAAAAATCGGCCAATGCGTTTGATTAAAAATGCGTACATTCGTCATCGTTAAATCAGAGGCCGCCATCTTGAAACCGAAGTGAGTGAGGATAACCTTACACATACCTCTTTCAGACTTTATAAAAGGTTCCTTAGTACCAAATTACAAAAAAAAATCGGCCAATGCATTTGATTTAAATTGCGTACATTCTTCATCGTTAAATCAGAAGCCGCCATCTTGAAACCGAAGTGAGTGAGGATAACCTTACACATACCTCTTTCAGGCTTTATAAAAGGTTCCTTAGTTCCAAATTGCATAAAAAAATCGGCCAATGCGTTTGATTAAAAATGCGTACATTCGTCATCGTTAAATCAGAGGCCGCCATCTTGAAACCGAAGTGAGTGAGGATAACCTTACACATACCTCTTTCAGGCTTTATAAAAGGTTCCTTAGTTCCAAATTGCATAAAAAAATCGGCCAATGCGTTTGATTAAAAATGCGTACATTCGTCATCGTTAAATCAGAGGCCGCCATCTTGAAACGGAAGTGAGTGAGGATAACCTTACACATACCTCTTTCAGACTTTATAAAAGGTTCCTTAGTTCCAAATTGCATAAAAATATCGGCCAATGCATTTGATTTAAATTGCGTACATTCGTCATCGTTAAATCAGAGGCCGCCATCTTGAAACGGAAGTGAGTGAGGATAACCTTACACATACCTCTTTCAGGCTTTATAAAAGGTTCCTTAGTTCCAAATTGCATAAAAAAATCGGCCAATGCGTTTGATTAAAAATGCGTACATTCGTCATCGTTAAATCAGAGGCCGCCATCTTGAAACGGAAGTGAGTGAGGATAACCTTACACATACCTCTTTCAGGCTTTATAAAAGGTTCCTTAGTTCCAAATTGCATAAAAAAATCGGCCAATGCGTTTGATTAAAAATGCGTACATTCGTCATCGTTAAATCAGAGGCCGCCATCTTGAAACGGAAGTGAGTGAGGATAACCTTACACATACCTCTTTCAGGCTTTATAAAAGGTTCCTTAGTTCCAAATTGCATAAAAAAATCGGCCAATGCGTTTGATTAAAAATGCGTACATTCGTCATCGTTAAATCAGAGGCCGCCATTTTGAAACGGAAGTGAGTGAGGATAACCTTACACATACCTCTTTCAGGCTTTATAAAAGGTTCCTTAGTTCCAAATTGCATAAAAAAATCGGCCAATGCATTTGATTAAAAATGTGTACATTCGTCATCGTTAAATCAGAGGCCGCCATCTTGAAACGGAAGTGAGTGAGGATAACCTTACACATACCTCTTTCAGGCTTTATAAAAGGTTCCTTAGTTCCAAATTGCATAAAAAAATCGGCCAATGCATTTGATTAAAAATGCGTACATTCGTCATCGTTAAATCAGAGGCCGCCATCTTGAAACCGAAGTAAATAGGAAAAAGTGTCAAACATACATTTGGACTTAATACAAGATATCCTCCAACTAAATTGAAAAACAATCGGTCATTGCGTTTGGCCAAGGTGCGTACACTCTGGCCAAGATAAACCAGACGCCGCCATCTTGTAGCATAAGTAAATGGGGAATAATCTTACACATCCATCATTTAGACTTTATGCGAGGTACCTTTACATCAAATTTCAAAACAATCGGTCAATACGTTTAGCTAAAACTACTAACAGTCGTTATTATATATCAGAGACCGCCATTTTGAAAGAGAAGTGAGTTGGAAAAATCTTAGCAAAGGTTCGAGCTTTATACAAGGTGCCTCCGTACCAAATTTCAAAACAATCGGTCCATGCGTTTGGCCAAAAGTGCGTAAAAAACAAACCTACAAATCAACACAAAAATACCGAAAGGTCGAATTGAAATCTCGACCTTCAGAGAGCTCGCTTCACTCGGTCAGTCAACATTTTAAATATAACACATTTTTCTAATACAAACGTACGTTTTATCTGTTTGTTTCGCGAATAAAAATGCGTAAAAGCTTTACTTCTCTCAAAACCAAAATTGTTTCTCAAAATTAAATCATCAGAATTTGCTGGAATTTTAGTCATATTTGTAGATTCATAACTCAAGTGAGTGTAGCAGTTGTGTTTTATTGCCATAGTACAGTCTCGATTAATATTCCTGTTGACAGTTGATTGGAGAAATGAGCTATTATGATAAAACTCGGAACCAGGACCTTGAAATGAGCACCGATCCTGATCTCTATATCACTTGTTTACGGGTTCATGTGTATATTTATACAGTATTCGTTGTACTCCAGTACATTTTTCGGTTTATTTGTAGTATTTTGTACTGATTTAAAGGAGCAATTGAAATGACGAACTGACGTACGACGTAAACCAGTAAATGTGTTTGCTTCAAATTGTCTGAACTTGTGAATAAACAGCTCGAAATTCCGATATATCTCGATTTCTATGAAAACTATTAAAATACCATCAAAATGTTTACTACACGTCATCAGATACATGTAATCGTTGTCTGTCACAGAAAGTTCCAGAACATCTGAGCTGAACGTATATAAGTCCTTGTTTTGACAGAAGTCCAATCTCAGCAGTCTGCTTGCTGAACCTGCGTCGTTTCTACTTAAGTATCTGACTCCGTATTTGTGTAAAGTATTTGTGAAATTTTAAAAGTGTTTAAACAGATAATAATTAGTAACTTGGCGAATTCTTGAAATGTTTATTATATGAGGATAAACATCGTTTAGGTTTATGTTAATGTGGGTATACATCTTTCAATAAAGTCTTTAAATCAGGAACACATCAATTCAAAATTAATCAAAAGCTCATAACCGGAAGCTGTGCCTTATTACTCGGACGCGCTTGCACTACACACACACACACACACACACACACACACACACACACATATATATATATATATATATATGTGTGTATGTGTGTGTGTGTGTAATGTGTGTGTGTGTGTGTGTGTGTGTGTGTGTGTGTGTGTGTGTGTGTGTGTGTGTGTGTGTGTGTGTGTGTGTGTGTGTGTGTGTGTGTGTGTGTGTGTGTGTGTGTGTGTGTGTGTGTGTGTGTGTGTGTGTGTGTGTGTGTGTGTGTGTGTGTGTGTGTGTGTTTATACGTATTCTTTCACGGATGGAAAAATGTGAATCACATTGAAAACCGGTGTACATCTGTTCGTCACAATTGTTTCAAGAAGAAACATTGATCCTACGTTTCGCTAAAATATATATATATATATATATATATATATATATATATATATATATATATATATATATATATATGTGTGTGTGTGTGTGTGTGTGTGTGCATGTGTGTGTGCATGTGTATGGGTGTATGTGTGTGTGTGTGTGTGTATGGGTGTGTGTGTGTGTGTGTGTGTGTGTGTGTGTGTGTGTGTGTATGTGTGTGTGTGTGTGTGTGTGTGTGTGTGTGTGTGTGTGTGGGTGTGTGTGTGTGTGTTTATACGTATTCTTTCACGGATGGAAAAATGTGAATCACATTGAAAACCGGTGTACATCTGTTCGTCACAATTGTTTCAAGAAGAAACATTGATCCGACGTTTCGCTAAATTCGTATCTGGCATCTTCGAGGCTATTCTCGCTCCAAGTTTGAAACCGAACTCAAGAGTTGGAGCGAGAATAACCTCGAAGATGCCAGAAGGTACGATTTTGGCGAAACATTGGAACAATATTTTTTCTAGAAACAAATGTGTCGAACATTTGTACATACACACACATACGTACGCACGCGCACATGCACACAAACGCGCGCGCGCGTGTGTATTTTAACACTACATTTTCGCAATTTTAGTCCGATTTGATTCAAACATGGTACAAAATCGATGTTGGTTATAGCTTGAACATGTTCGTTATTCAGTAAAATTGGTTCAAAAGTTTCAAAATGGCGGCCATTTCAGTCCTTTAAAAATTCATAACATTTTTGAAAATCTAACTTTACCTTCTTGATCAGTATAAAACTATGTTAGCGTTTTTAATTTCAGAATTTCAAAAAAGAGTTAAGGTAAAGAAAAAATATTTTTGGAAATTCATTTCAATCACGCCAGCGAGAGAGAGAGAAATTTTTTAATTTCTACATAAAACCAGAGTATGAAAAGTTTTGTAATATTTCAACGTTTATTAGATCGTTACCCACATTCAATAGGGAGCTGTAACAATACGGTCCTGCTATGAAAGATACAATGTTTCTCTGTCCTGCAGGACTCAAGGAATGAAGAATCTAGACCTAAACAACAAAACTGGTAAGATCCAAGCCTATGAATTTCCGGATTGCCCCACCATATCGCCCCCACCACTGTTTTAGAATGCTGTTAATTTAGTTTGATTCTCGTTGTGTCGATAATTCTAGAGGCTAATTAACTTTTGTATTATTTTTTTAAATACCTTATAACACAATTTATACCAGCACAAGAAAGGTTTTTTACAAAATATAAGAACAGTATATTCCTGCCTCACACGAAGAAAAATAATTATTTTTTGTGTGAAATAAAACTATAAACAAAACCCATTCCAAAATAACTCTTTCACATCCAAAATGTATTTCTATACTAATATACGAACTTGCACATTGATTGTCCCGCAGGGGGGTGCAGACTACATGCACATACTGAGAGGATTTAGACGTCCCTCGCGGTACCCGAGTCTTACAATTACAACACTACACTTATGACTTTAACACTTTACATTCACACTTACATTTAGGGCAGCGATAATAGCCTCAATGTGCTTTTCGCCTTAAAATAACAACAAAAACAAAAATACAAAATGTTGTCGCTATACGAAAGCAATGTAACAATGTTACATGTCTAAACATAATACTGAAGAAATTCTTTTTATATTCTTCTTCTTTTCTGCTAGCATTATTGTCACTATGTTCAGTATAATGATCTGCCTTCCCTAGCTTCGTCAATTCTATTTTCGTTGCGCGTTTCGGAGAACTTCCATCTTCAAAAACTATATGGGAGTATAGATACAGTTTTTGAAGATGGAGGTTCTCCGAAACGCGTCAACGAAAATAGAATTGACGATGCTGGGGAAGGCAGATCATTATACTGAACATAATGGTAATACTAAAGGTTTTTTTTGTGTTTAACGTCCGACTATTGTGCACACTTGGGCTAATGCAGACAATGGGATGATTTATAGCGTATGAAAATACCAAGCCCTGGCCGGGAATCGAACCCGGGTCCTCGGGGTGAAAGCCCAGTACGCTATCAACTAGGCCACCGAGGCGGCTTAATACTAAATGGAATAAAGGTGTACTTACACTTTTATATTAACAACAAAATATAAATGTAAAATATTTTGTGACAATCAAAACTGATATTATTAAAATCCATAATCTACATTTAACCTATCAAGGAATGCGGCAACGTTCCGCCCCGCCAAGACACAGTGATATGTCGTAGCCCTTAGCCATTCAGACTACGCGTCTAAATTAAACCAGACAATTAGCCGGGGGTAAGGGTTTCAAAGCCTAACCAAATTATTTAATGACGTACTGTTATTTAGATATCTTATGAAATTAATATTTTATGAATAATTGATTGTCACGTAAGATTTAAAAAAAAAAATCTTTTTAAAAACGTTTTATATTAATTTATATATTAATCCAAAAATACCACTAGTAAAAGTTTTATTGAACATTTCTCGCATATTATTAGTAGCAAAACAATGAATGCAATTAATTGTTTACCCAAAATTCCATACAGTATATGACTGCATAAAATATCATATAAAGATGGCTAAATCTTCGGCGAATCTAGGCTTTCATAGAGAAAAAACATCTTTTGAAACTTATGCGAAAAATGTTATGAAAACAATATAAATTAATTTATATTGCACAATTAAAATTAATTTAACTAAATGATAACATGGAATGTAGCCTATACACTTATCAGTTTTCATGTGTAATGAAGGCCAAGTACGTAAGAAAGTTCTCCGTTTTTTTTTTTTTTTTACTAAAATGCCGTTTTTACGAGACCTATATGCGTTAGTTCTTGTTTCAAGTACCAGGGTGTAGAAAAATATGTACACTTTTTGATAAAATATAAATTTCAATGTACGTGATAATATTAAAATGATATTTTCATTAATCTGACGATATTTTTTCAGAGAACATTAGCCTCGTTTATGTTAACTTATTTGGTATTGAAACTTATTGGAAAGAAGCGTTTGTTAGAAAATATGTACTTTTTTTATTGCAAACAAATAGAATTAGTTTTTTATTGCGAACAAATGGAATAACTTTTTTTGTGGCTAAGAAATGGAATAAGTTTTTTTTATTGCTAATAAATAGAATAAGTTTTTTTTATTGCTAACAAATTGAACAAGTTTTTTTTTATTTCTAACAAATAGAATAAGTTTTTTTTATTGCTAACAAATGAAATAAGTTTTTTTTATTGCTAACACATTGAGCAAGTTTTTTCATTGCAAACAAATGGAATATGTTTTTTATTGCAAACAAATGGAATAACTTTTTTTGTGGCTAAGAAATGGAATAAGTTTTTTTTATTGCTAATAAATTGAATAAGTTTTTTTGTTGCAAACAAATGGAATATGTTTTTATTGCGAACAAATGGAATAAGTTTTTTTATTTCTAACAGATTGAACAAGTTTTTTTTATTGCTAACATATAGAATAAATTTTTTTTATTGCTAACAAATTGAACAAGTTTTTTCATTGCAAACAAATTAAATAAGTTTTTTTTATTGCAAACAAATGGAATATGTTATTTATTGCGAACAAATGGAATAAGTTTTTTTATGGCTAAGAAATGGAGTAAGTTTTTTTTTCGTTGCAAACAAATTGAATAAGTTTTTTTCATTGCTAACAAATTGAATAAGTTTTTTTCATTGCAAACAAATGGAAAAAGTTTTTTGTACTGCGAACAAATGGAATTAGTTTTTTATTGTGAACAAATGGAATAATTTCGTTTGTTGTAGGTTTTGTTTTTCATCAAGAGCGAATTGTTCATTATTTAACCAATTTCAGTTCGCTGTTTGCATTCAAAACGTATTTTGTCACAGACTATGGCAGTAATGGTACTTTATCCAACAAGTGTACAGAAACCTGGCAGTAGATATCAGAAGAAGGAGGCTTCAGTTCTATGGACACATCAGTAGACTCCCAACAACGAGACTTGCCAACAGAATCCTTAAGTATATACAAGGAGTCAAATCAACAACGTCGTGGATCGCACACGTCAGAATAGACCTACATGACGCAGAAATAGACTTCAACAGACGTTGAAGACAGGAACGCATACAGGAGAAAGATGCTCGGTTGGAAGATCCCAGAGAATGAAATCCCAAAGAGAGCAGGGGTAAAATGGACGGAGAAGCGGAAGAGGATCCATGGGGACAGGATGAGGGAGGTGTGGAGGATTAGAAGGAACAAGACATGAGTCGGAGTGCTTTGCGTGATCCAACAGGGTCTATACGCATTTAATAATATTAATATATAACAATATATATATATATATATATATATATATATATATATATATAAGCCGCCTCGGTGGCCTAGTTGATAGCGTACTGGGCTTTCACCCGAGGACCGGGTTCGATTCCCGGCCAGGGCTTGGCATTTTCATACGCTATAAACCATCCCATCGTCTGCATTAGCCCAAGTGTGCACAATAGTCGGACGTTAAACACAATATATGTATATATATTGTATATATATATATATATATATATATATATATATATATATATATAGTAAATAAAAATTACGTAAGCAATGGTTTTGTTGTAAAGCGTTCGTTCATACCGCACGTTAAAGTCACTTTAGCAGCGTATTCGATCAAGCATTTATACAAATAATATTCACTGTATTCTTGAGGCGTTTTAAATGTAAAAATATAATCATAAAACGAGTGTTTATGGTCCAAGCTTCGTAAAATCTTAATAACTTAAGCCTAGTAAACTTTTAATTTATGATTCTATGTGCGTTAGGCATACCAAACATAAACGCTTTCACTTTCATGCTAAGAGAAAAAAAGAAGGTGTACGCTAATCAATAATTAAGTTTGACTGCAGACTAAACATACGTAATTAGTTTAGTCTAACTTGAGAGTACTGAAAAAGCAATCGGCATACGTTGGTTAGGCTACAATAGGGTCAATTAGGCCTAAACACTTCATCACATAAGTAAACTTTAAATTTTTAGTGTAGTTTGTGGAGTACTTGTTTGTAAAAACAAAACAAAAATAATTGTTCTGTACTATTTTCAACCATTTAGTGTTAAATTTGTTTATATAAAGTAATTGCGAGATTGTTATTTTATAATAATATAATTTTATAATATTTTACGAATTTTCTCCAGTAAAAAAATAAATAAATAACGGAAATTTGATCAGGGCGTCCAGATAAATTGTTTGGGTTTTTAAAATGTTACCTTATATATTTTCTAATTTTTATAGAACTCGGGTACTAATTTGACGTAATGTGGGTCTATAACATTCTCCAGGGAATCGTCTCACTTGCACCTAATAATTATTAGTTTAAATATTTTATGATTAGGTCTAATTTTATTTCGTTGACGTTTTGAGATCAAACTTTATAAGGTTTAAGAACATCGCAATAATCTTTCCACACTGATGCTAAACAGTAGAGTCAAGTTTTTGTTATTGAGATAAAATTTTAAAGCTGTGTTATAAACCTGTTTCCTCTAATACCTTGTTATTTTAACCCTGTCATAGGTTTCAGGGGATGTGTACGCTGGTTGGAATGGCATTGTATTGGGAATCGCAGATGCCCAGCTGCATTCCAAGATGGCGGTCACGTTGGAATGCGATGGACGGTGGGTGCTTTGGATAGGTAGTACTAAGCCCCAGCATTGACTTATGATCTGTGGGCACTGTTTTCTCTACTTCAAATCTTATGTGGTTTATCTTTTACTTTTATAAGAGCCTTATTACGTGCTGCCGCGTAACCTTAATTCGTTTTAAAGAATTTACGAGTGTATAATGTCATTTTGGCTATTGTTTTCTTTCTTAGTGGTGGAAATTATAATTTTGTAATACAGTGCACGGTGATAACAAGTGTAATTTGTGCCAGTAGTGATGGAAAAATGAAAATACAATTGTCTTGTTCCCAGTGCAATTCGGTTCATCGCAGTTAATTGAATTCTATTTTATTAGAACAATTTTAGAAATTTTAAAAAGGAATAATGTTTTAGTTTAGACTATATTTGTTAATGACACATTTTGGTTGGATACAAACTCATTTCGTAGGCTAGTTACAGTGCTTTAAGGAATGCAGAGGTAAATATTAGGTTAATCGGTACATTTACTTGTAAATTCCACCATTTTAAACTGGTTTAGGTTTTGGACAATAGTAAGATTTTAAGGTTAGCTAAAATATCTTGAAGGATTTAGTGCTTTTATATTTCTTATTATATGAATAGCCTAGACATTTAGAAATCTGAAAGCCTAATAATTTTTTCCACTATATAATCCTGAAATACTCCAGATTCTATACCTACTATTATTTTTTTACATGTGTCAGCTCTTGCCTTTCTAAGTTGAAATCCTGTAACTTTTTCACCTAGGTTATTTATCAAATACTACAAATTATGTTAATTTAGATAACCTATCTATTTGAATATTTGCATTTGTTTCTTTAATATACAATTTATTTTTCTTCAAAATCTTTTAGGCCCTTTTATCAGTCTTGTAAATTACTAAAACCCTACCTAGTTATATAATTATGTATCTAAATATATAAATGTAGGCCTGTAAGACCTATATGCTGGATACCCAAACAGTATCAGAATTGTTTTAAATATATATATATATATATATATATATATATATATATATATATATATATATATATAAAACAAAACATATAAATATATAACTTAATTAAATTAAATTCCTAATTAATTTGTTGTTGCTTGCTAATCAGTACTACACAAAGTAGCCTAGTATTTTTTAAAAAAATAAAACATATCTTGTTTGTTTTTTGCCTCTATAATATTTCTAGACAAAAAATCTTAGGGTATTTATGCTGCTTAACTTATCTTACTAAACTAATGATTTTAAAATTTTATTTTATTAATACTTTATTATTCAATTAATGCAAAAAAGTTAAGCTGCAAATTTACCAATCTTAGTTAAGATGAATTAGCCTGATGGTTGTTTTGTATTAGTACAACTTCCCTCTTGTTCTATTGTTAAAATTTTAAAATTGTGGCATATTCATACTTATATTATTATTTTTAATCAGAGATTTGCTGTCATTTGTATATATTGAACAATAGGGATAGGAACATGTTTCTCAGGTGTCTAACTTGCATATATTAGCTATTAATTTTGAGTGTTTTAAGCTTAGCTCTTTAAAATGAGAATTGATTCACACTCTCGATCTATCATGCATCTACATTCTACATAGGCCGTACACAAATGATAAAATAATATTAAATATCTGATTAAAGAAATAATAATAATACCTCTGTGAAATACTGGCTTTAAAATGTGCTTGTCAGAAAACTTAGCACCATGGTAGGATACCTGAAGAGCCTGAACTTCTAGGTTTGATTCTACAGTCCATACATTTTAAAAACAATTTTTATGTGTTAAAAATATTATACATTGATATCCTTAAATTAATTTAGTCTTAACTGATATAAACAAATTTTTTTGGTTTACAATTCCAAAATCTTTATTTTTAGAAGACAGAAATTAATTTCATATGTGTAAAATACTAGTTTTTCCAGTCCTAAATTTCCAAGTACCTGCACCCTGTTGTAGAAATAACAAACCACTGCATGCTAAATTTGCATTTAAATATCTTTAAAATTAGGCTTCTCTTTGTCTAGGCTATATAAATTTTAAAAAATTATTAAATTTTACGTAATGCTATATAATTTATACAGTACACTAAATACTTTTACTTATAAAGAAAAATTAATTTTAACCTAGTAAAATTTTAATGTTTTAACAGTATTCCTACCATCATTTATTATTGTTAAAAGCTTTGGATTCTCTTTATATTTCTTATTTGCACTGTTCCTTAGCCACTGTACCAATTGTCTTTAAAATTTTATCAGAATAATTTAATGAACTGGTTAAGAAGAGCAATTTCTTTTTTTTTTTAGTAAGTGTTCATTAGAAACCATTTTTATAATTCACAATATTTGACAAATGCTTTTTCTAATGTAAACATGGGATAAGTGTTTCAGATAACACTTATAGAAGAAAGTTGATCTGCTTGTGGTATATATTAGTGTTTTAATATTCTAGATCAAGAAGGCATTACATTGTCTCTCTTGTAACAAAGGCCTACTGAAAATAGTATTTTAGTACCTGTAGTGAGTATCCTTTTAAAAAATGTCAAAGAAATGTGATCAGAAATGAACTGAAAGTGAAATTCAAGATGATAAGCAGTCATGATTAAAGGATATTATAAACTTGATACTACAAAATGTTGCAGAGAGATTTTTATAAGGTATGTTATTTTGATTATTTTTATAAAATTATATTTTAGTGTCTTCTAAATATTAATGCCTTAATTCCCTTCAATAATTTTAAAGCTGTCATCTTTCAGTCAATGTAGACTATTAAATCTGTAAAAAGACTATTAAGCTTGAGTAAAGCTACTTGTATTGAGAAAACAAGGGCCTGCTCCTTATTAAATAATAATAAATGTGAAAAAAGATTGAAATTTGCTTTGGTCAATTTTTTTACATTTCAACAATAGATTTACTTTTACCTAAAGTTATTTAAGGAAAAATATAAAAGTTTTTTAGTTTAAAGCATTAAATAATGATTTTTTAATCATCTAAGATTAGGTTACCTGGTTGTTCAGTAATCTATATTGGCTTAATAGCTTGTGACACTTCAAACTTGGACCAAAAACGAAGTTATACTATTTAAACAAACTGCCACTTAACCATTGACACATCACACAAGTTAGTGAATTTAAGAGTCATTGAGCTGGGAAATTTTAAAAATGTTGAAAATAAGTAATTACCAAACACTAACACCAAAGAATACTTTAATACTGTTATTTTTTTAACTACTGTACTGTACTACTTAATAAAAAGTAGTCACGTATTGAGTTTCTTTTTTGTAGTATTTGTTACTTGAACACCAATTCACCATGTATTAAGGTTTCTGAACATTCAACAAGAATTAGTCTATTTGGGAATATGAAATGATAGTATTTCCAATAATTATCAAAACTCTTCGATTAGATTAGATTCTAGAGGAAGGGATTTGTTCAACCCCAGGCACTGCGATCAACTGACCTATTGTGCAACTTACCTCTTAAAATACCTAGTTCAGCAGATTGGTGCCCCTAATAAGTTCCAACAACCCACTGACTAGCTCACACTGCTGAAGATCCCTAGGGTCTTGGAAACCAAAAACCCCTAGCCTCCTACTAGCAAGAGCCTCACAATCATAAATTGTGACCTGCAGTTTCCTCTTCCTTCCTGCACAATCTACACACGGTTTCTCCGTGGTACTCACCTATCCTGTTCATGTGCACCCTCAGACCACAGTGCCCTGTTATGAGCCCCATGATCCTCCTGAGTTGTACTCTGCCCATGACATCTGCTGCCTCTTTAATTCTTTCAGAAGGAACTTTGCTTAAGAGACGTTTACTATGGTAATGCCCATGAAGGTTTTCTTATCTTACCTGGTGTTGACATATAATCCATCCAATAGCCAAGGCGGCTATTGTTTGATCCAAGGTGGCCTAGTTGATAGCGTACTAGGCTTTCACCCTGAGGACCCGGGTTCGATTTCCGGCCAAGGGCTTGGCATTTTCATACGCTATAAATCATCCCATCGTTTGCATTAGCCCAAGTGTGCACAATAGTCGAACGTAAAAAAAAAATCTATTAATAGCGGACCTGGTCAATGATAGAGAAATTCCTAAAGCCGGCTCAGGTCCGATAAACTCAGATGCAGATCCAAGTTCAGCCAGTCGGTCTGCCTCCTCATTACCCTCAACTCCCCTATGCCCCGGAACCCAGTGAAGAGTTACCCGGTTATCCTGGGACAGAATGTTAAGGTTCTTCCTACACTCCCAGACCAGCTTGGACTGTATTATAGGACCTGCAAGTGCTTTTATTGCTGCCTGACTATCAGTATGAATATGAATACTTGCCTTTTTGAAGCCCCGATCCAAGTTCTCCCGAACACAGTCATTAGTGGCCATCACTTCAGCCTGAAATACTGTTGTATGCTGTCCCAGGGTAATTACTTTCTTTAACCCTGGTCTCAGACCGTACACCCCAGCACCAGTGCCCGACTTTGTCTTGGAGCCATCTGTATACCATACTAAGTCTCCAGGTTTTTCCAACACACGATCTCTCCCTTGAAAGGCCAAGTTGACAAAGGGCCTAGATCATTTAACCATCTGATCAGACCCCATCATCAAGATCAGGTCAAAGATCTTGTCTGTGATTCTAGCATGCCCATAGATAGAGGGCAGCCAGCCACCACCACCCTGCAGTCTATAAGCTGCTTTACGTGCCTCCTCCATGACAAAAAGGGGGAAATCCAAGAATGATCTCCATGGCTGATCAAAATTCTTAGTATTCAGTCATACAAAATTGTCAAACCAAAGGTCAGATTCACCTATGTGGTGAATAATTATCGAAACTAAGTAACTGTTAGTATTCAGTAATACAAAATTGTCAAATCGAAGCTCAAATTCATCCATGTGACATTTGGTGAATCCTGTAACCAGGATTGTTAGTAAATTATTGTGCTGGTAAACTCATTGTAACGGTTAGATGGATGTGACAACAGTTAAATCAATCGATGAAGCAATAGAAGAGATTGTTTTTCATGTGATGAGCTTGATGAAATACTAAACAAAAGAGGAACGTAGTGGGTTAGGGAATAGAATTTCTCAGAGAAATGAATATGAAGAATCGGCAACTTGATGCATGAATTTGAATTTAGTAGATTAACGATGAGTTTAGAAAATAGTTGTGAATGGCTGTTGAATTATTTTAGAAATTGTTTTTAAAAACTGGCTTTAAAGATTTTGAACAAAAGAAAAAAAATTAAAAACCCGCCTATTTTTTTAAAAATTCTTAGTTAACATCTTATATAATGATTGTATAACATTATGGTATATTATGATGGCACAGTAAAAATAAATAGAGTTTTTTTTAGGCAGGTACTGTAAAACTAAATTATATAGAATCATTCATTTACAATCATACTACAGTAACGCATACAAAAATCTGGCAGTAATTTACAGGTCCTTGCATGGGCCTTTAAGTAATTTGCAGTAATATTTTAATAAGCATTGTATTAATGTATATAAAATGTTCGTATTTTTTTATTATATCTTACTGAACCATATTTCTGTACAGACTAATTCACTAATACTTTAATGCAAAATTCTAACTTTAATGTAGTTCTTTAATACACTATAGACACTGTTGACACTGCAGCATTTCCTAGAAAGGTATTGACTAAATATTA
The DNA here is from genome assembly GCA_022606455.1 of Callitettix versicolor. Taxonomy (NCBI): domain Eukaryota; kingdom Metazoa; phylum Arthropoda; class Insecta; order Hemiptera; family Cercopidae; genus Callitettix; species Callitettix versicolor. Next base: position 9,855,155 of record CM040182.1, read on the forward strand.
ATTTCCTAATTATAAATTTCCAACTTAATTAATTAAAATAAATTAATTATGAACTGATACAAAGTTAAAATTTTGTTGAAGCTTTGATCTATTAAATTTTGAATTGGTAGCCATTTAATTAGTAATATTTACAACTGTCATGTATTTTACTGCCCGTTTATAAATAAATAAAAAATGAGTCCAAAGAAAATTGAGCAACACGTTCAAAATTGTATTCCAAATTCTCTACAAACAAATTTAGATAAAGTTGCAGCCTGTCATATTTTAGTAGTTAAGAAATTGGGCAAATTTATATGAAAATGTTACACGCAAGGATAATTAGTCATAAAGTCATAGTAAAACCTATTGATTTTTCTGACATATTTTCTTATGCCATAGGAAAATTAAGTAAGCAGTTTTTTTAAATAGGTATTGTAAAACTAAACTGTACTGAAACATTTACAATTATACTGCAATAATGCTTACAGAAATCTGAACCAACAATGGTAAAAAATTAACGGGGAATGTTTAGAAATTCTGTAGGTCTAGGTCTAACTTGCTGATTAAAATATTAACTTTAAATATTACATTAAATTTTACATTTAATTTAATTAAAATATTGTTGAAAGTACAGGTAATTAGCTACACAGTAAATACAGTATTACAATAAGTTAAAATTTTAAGTCAGACACAACAAAATTATATAAATTTATCTGCAATTTTAATTTTTTTGTCAGTTTTAAAAACTGATGTGTGCTTTTCAAAGGTAGGTCTACTGTAATCATAAATAATATAACTAAAAGGTTTAACCAGGGAAAATCTTGCTTTAGCTATTTCTTTAAAATTTACGAGTAATTATACCCTTGTGATAATTTTTTTAAACATATATTTTTGTCTAAATATCTATTGTAGTGGATGAACATAATAGGTTGGTACAACTGTTGCACTTGGACAGCATCTATGGCCTTGTTGTAATAAGTATCAATTATCTTGTAATCTTTCTTCATTTTGCTATACGAGTTTTTTGCAAATTGCCTTCACATGCTTTTTATCCGGTTTAAACATGCATGTCCATTCATTGTTGAAGATTAAACTACATTAGAAGCAAAAGGTATATCAGGAGATGTGAAAGCACAGTTTGTTTGAATCACTTTTAAGATATATTTACTATCATTCTAATTGTAATGCAGTACTGAAATACCTGTAATTCAGTTTAAAATACCTGTTGGATAACAGAAGTGTTATAAATTTTATGTATAAATGAAATTCTTGAAATTGTTTCTAAATATTTATAATAATTTTTTTTATAATCACTGTGTAAATTTCTGTCATAGTGGGGGTACAAAATATTAAATAGGCTACATTTAAAAAAAATGTTTTTAAGTAATACATTAAATTGCAGATAAAATAGTTTATGTTGGTACCATTGAAAATATTAAATTGGCTACATTAAAAAAAAAATGTTTTTAAGTAATACATTAAATTGCAGATAAAATAGTTTATGTTGGTACCATTGAAAATACTAAATTGGCTACATTTAAAAAAAATGTTTTTAAGTAATACTTTAAATTGCAGATAAAATAGTTTATGTTGGTACCATTGAAAATACTAAATTGGCTACATTTAAAAAAAATGTTTTTAAGTAATACTTTAAATTGCAGATAAAATAGTTTATGTTGGTACCATTGAAAATATTAAATTGGCTACATTAAAAAAAATGTTTTTAAGTAATACTTTAAATTGCAGATAAAATAGTTTATGTTGGTACCATTGAAAATACTAAATTGGCTACATTTAAAAAAAATGTTTTTAAGTAATACTTTAAATTGCAGATAAAATAGTTTATGTTGGTACCATTGAAAATACTAAATTGGCTACATTTAAAAAAATGTTTTAAGTAATACTTTAAATTGCAGATAAAATAGTTTATGTTGGTACCATTGAAAATACTAAATTGGCTACATTTAAAAAAAATGTTTTTAAGTAATACTTTAAATTGCAGATAAAATAGTTTATGTTGGTACCATTGAAAATACTAAATTGGCTACATTTAAAAAAAATGTTTTTAAGTAATACTTTAAATTGCAGATAAAATAGTTTATGTTGGTACCATTAAAAATACTAAATTGGCTACATTTAAAAAAAATGTTTTTAAGTAATACTTTAAATTGCAGATAAAATAGTTTATGTTGGTACCATTGAATAAAAGCATTTTTTTTTTAATTCAATTGAGTTTTCTGTATCTGGTAAACCTGTGAGCTTTACTCTACAATTTGCAGATGTCTTTGGTTTTGTATGTAACTTAGCTATGATAATACATATTACTTATTTTATTATTAGCACAGTATATTTTAAGGGATTTTCACTGGGTGATGCTAGGTTTCAGTTCTCATAAATGCCTATAAACTTACAAAATGCCCCTCCAATTACAAATCAAATAAGAAAACAGCCATTTTTAAAAATTTTGATGGCACACATTGATGTAAACTCACATTGTGTTGTGTTTACTTGTAAACTTTGTATTTGTATTTTTTGTTTACTTTTTTTGTTGTAAGAAGTAAAAAATGAAGTATGATGGTCATAACAAGAAATCTGTCTTGAAATATTTATGAACCAACCCACTTGCAAGTCTCGAGACAAAAAAGTGGTTTTTATTTTAATGTCCCTGTCTTCTTGTGCAAATGTGCACAAATGCACACAGCTGTAGTGTAAAGCTGATTGACCAGTTTTTTAATGTTCAAGAGTTTTTTTGAAACATTTATGTATGTTTTAAAACGCATTAAACAATCAAATTTGTCTAATAATTTTTTAAAATGTAGTCGATATGTACCCAAACAAAGAATGTAGCTACATTCCACAAAAAATTTGGTTTTGAAGCTGTAGGAAAAAACATAAAAATAGGCATAGTTGCTCAAAATTGATGGCTCATGAAATTCATTGGGGGAAAGAGCTGCATTGCTGCAAGAGGTAAAATAAAGAGCTGTTATTTTTAATTTAAAATCAATTTTGCTTATATGCTTCACTTAATTGAATGCAGTATTTATTAAGCTAAATCCATTATGTTTTTTAAGTAAGTTAAAGAACATAACTTAATAAATAAGAAACATAAGTTAAGAACATGTTTCTTAATTTTATCAGTGATACATAGACCTTAAGGTCTAACACCAGTTTTTATCCAAGCAACATCACCACCAAGCAAAAAGCAAGGAAAACAGGATAGGGCTTTTATTTAGTCACATCTACATATCCATTTATAATTATCATAAACTGATTATTAAAATCTCATAATTTTTGCCTGCTTGTTGAGGTTTGTCTGATTTCCAAGTTTGGTGTAGGACTTCCTCCATTTTTAAAAATATTTATTCTTCTTTATTTGTTTCACCCAACTTTGGGGTACACTAAATCAATCACTTTTCAATGTTCTGTGCCTTCCTCGCAGCCCAGTATTGCTTCATTCGTAGTGATCTTGCTTTTCTTTCTTCGTCAGAGTTTTGGATTGTTCACTTTAATTTGACTTTGCCTTGGAACCGTTGTTTCTTGTCCTTGGTTATTGTTTTGGCTGTTTTGTCCATGAGCATAGTGTCAGTGATTTGTAGTTCTGTTATGTCTATCTCTGTTTCTCTAAACCAAAATGGTTAGTATATTTTTGTTCATTCGGAGGATGTGCCCGTAAAAATCAATTCTCTTTTTTCTTATTGTGTCTGATAGTGTTTCAGTTTTTTGGTAAAGAGTTTCATTCCTGATGTGGAGTAATTGGTTGTTACGGAATTTGGGGCCTAAGATTTTTCGTAATATCTTTCTTTCTTTGATCTCCAGCCTTTCAAGTGGGCACTGGGTTGTGAGAGATAATGTTTCAGCTACATATAAGGCTTCTGGTTTAATTACCGTATGATAATGCCTTATCTTTGTATTCCAGGAGAGGGATTTCTTGTTGTATTTATCTTTGGTGAGTTGGAAGGCTAATTCAACTTTATTTCTCCTAGAATCCATAGCTTTTTTCTCTAGGGCGTTCCAGCTGATCCATTCCCCAAGATATTTGAATTCTTTGACTATCTCAATGTATTGTTCTCCCACTTGAAGCTTTTTTGTTGGTTTTTGTATGTTTGTCATATTTTAGTCTTTTCAAATGAAACTTTCAGACCCATATTTAACGCTTGCTTCTGGAGTTCAAGAGTCTGTTCCTTAGCTTCTTCCAATGTCTCAACTAATGAATGAAAATATTTATTCATTATAAATTAAGTTTACTAAAACTAATCCTTCACGGATTAGCAACACAATTTATTTTCATAGTATTTCTTCACACAGGGGGATGCAGACTAGTTGCACCTATTGAGAGGATTTAGACATCCCTCGCCGTACCCGGGTCTAACACACACTTACACTTACAACACTACACTTATGACTTTAATACTTTACACTCACACTTACATTTAGGGAGGCGATAATTACCTCAATGTGCTTTTCGCATTAAAATAACGACAAAAAAATATATATTTTTGTTCATAAAAAAAAGTTATAATAAATTATGGTATTAATAATACAAAATTTGAATTATAAAATATACAACTAATTAATTAACTATAAACAGATCATCAATTAATCAGCCTCCCACTCACAACAACAAAAAATAAGCTCACAAAAAAAAATTAATAGCACAAACAAAGTAAAAATTAATATAAAACTATCTCGGAGACCTGGTCTACATTGAGTGCAGTCAAACTCTTCATGACTCACTATTTGCGCATTACCTACTGTGATTGTCATTTTCATTTGAATTTAGTTTTCAAATAAAACGTTTGATTTGCAAAATTATATTTCTTGAATTAGGCAGAGCTCTTATGGACAGTCTGCCACTGATTTTGACCATATGTGAAAATACGTAAGTCAGTGTCGGAAATTTCAAAAAATAGAATTGTATGGTTTGAAGAACAATCTGGACAATTTATGGTTGGAAATAAAAACAAAATCTCCCCCTCCATAAAGTAAACCATGAACCTATTGGGTTTATTTTGTTTTTTTGATTTATCCTCAAAGAGTAAATTTCTTTTATTTAAAACGTGATATACCAAAAAGTTAGAAATCTTTACAAATTACTAAAATTTTTGAGTAAAATCTGATAAATTAATTTTGAGAAGTATAATAATAATTTTGAGAAGTATAAAAACTGACCAGTTTTGCAGTTTTTTGTTGTAAATAATTGAATTTAAGAAAGTTTTTGTAATGTTTAGACCACATATTTACACTGTAAATAGTACAGTTAACTATGTAACTGCTTTGGGATTAAGAACTTATATCATTAAGTAGGCCTAAGTAAATTCTGTTGGCCTCAAAGTAAAACTAAAAAGAAAATAACTGGAAGTGGGATTTTCCGATAGAATTCCTCTTAGTACTATTGGTGTCAGATGTTGAAATGCGATCTTTTTTTTGTGTGTGTTTAACGTCCGACTATTGTGCACTTGGGCTAATAATGCGACGAAATAATGCGATCTTTCGATGTAAATCAAGATCACCTATTGTTATTTGACCATGAACTTAAATTGTATTCAGCTGCTGAAACTTTATACAATATTCTGAGTTAAAAAAAACATTCACAGTAGTTTGGACACATTAACATATGATTTCTTTTCCCTTTTCCCCACATTTTTTGTGTGTCATTGTAGCGTTATCTTGAGTCCTTGGACAGCAGGACTCTAAGCTCTAGGAACAGGCTGTTTCACATGAATGTTTCACAACTGAGGGTAAGAGTGAGTAGTGAAGAGAAAGTTGTTTTTGTAAAAACAACTGTGAATCATCCCCATAATTACTCCTCGTAAATGTAACTACCCTTTTCCTCAATTCCCCAACCATTAACGTTGGCCATTATGAGGCGGTGGTTCACTTCAGAATCGCTGAACGAACTATAGTCAACTAGCTATAGTTTGTTTTGAAAAACATTGAGCCTCCTAAAAATAATAATAATAATAATTAAATCTTACATCAGCTTTTCTGATAAACCTGTAAACATTAAGAAAAATATTGATAATTGCTTTCTATTTCTAAGTTTCAGCTGTTTAAGCAATAAAGAAGCAGTAAAATGGTACAAACAAGTAGATACTATATTTAGTACTTTAATAATAACAAAGAATATTTCAGCCGCCTCGGAGGCCTAGTTGATAGAGTACTGGACTTTCACCCCGAGGCCCCGGGTTCAATTCCCGATGAGGGCTTGGCATTTTCATACGCTATAGATCATCCCATCGTCTGCATTAGCCCAAGTGTGCACAATAGTCGAACGTTAAACACAAAAAAAACCAAAGAATATTTCTCGTCATTAAGAAATAGCTAATGTTCAGAGTTTGGCTCGTGTTGCCTTGTCGTGAACTGCATGTACAAATAATTGAACAAATCACTCTGGACAGCTCCTGTCTCTGGGAAAGTTTGACGGGTCGCATCCTTAATGCAGTGCTTAACACTAATATTTTGAAATAAAAAGTGTTAAAACAAAACTAAAGAAACAGTACTAAGCAGGTATAATGGGAGGTTTTATTGATGTCTACCGCTTCAGTAATTATTTCAGTGTGCTGTTTATTATTGTTTCATTTTTTAATGTAAATTCTGGAGGGAGGGTTACATCGTCTTGATCACTGACCTTTGCTTATGCCACTGTATGTAAACGTTCAATTTTAAAACATATTTTGAAGTTTTTAGTATGTTTTTATTCAGCTTAAAGTAAACTAAGTGTTTATATTGTTTTTTTCAGGTTTTCTTTTGGGGGGTAAGTCACACAGTTGGGGATGGCCTCTATGGGCACTAAAGCACAGCAGTCTACTCTCATTAACACACATTCTGATGTAAGTATGTTAGCAAGTAACAACGACACTAGTGATGCGGCTTTTGCATTAATATCTATATATAAATCATTTTATCGTGTGTGTTTTAACAGTGTTTTAAAAATAATGAAACAGTCATTTTAAAATTCGTTTCATTATTTTTGTGTTTTAGTGTATATTTGTTAAGTTTCAAGTAAATCCGTTAAAAAAATATTTTTGCAATGCACAATGCATTTCCCATCTTTTTGACCATATTTTTTGCCCATTAAAGGATGCATTGTGGAAAATGCTGATACGTGTTTCATAGTTTGTGTTTTAGATTTTTGTTGTTCAATGTTTCGAAAACCCCATTAAAAATATTTTTCTCCAATCATAACATTTATACATTATTTTTACATTTTTTTTGTTTTATTGAATGAATTAATGAAAATGCCGAAATACGTGTTTCAGACCATTTATCTAGAATATACGATTTAAAAAAATATTTTTTCCAATGAAAAATTTTATATATCCCATTTTTAACATTTTCTACCGTGTTTTAATCTTTTTAGGGGATGAATTTTGGAAAATCGTTCCTTTAGTACACCTCTTCATGGTGGTACCAAGGTACCCTGAAAATTTCAAGTATGTAGCTCTGTTATAGTTTCGGCTGTATGTTGATGAGTCTGTGAGTTAGGACTGTGTGTGTGTGCGCGCGCGCGTGCGTGCATGCATACACAGTACAATTTCGATTATCCAGGTAATTTAGGGAAGGAAGGATACTGGTAACTGAAATCATGGTAAAGCCACTGCCATAAAATATGCGATAGTATCATTAGTTCAATAATGAGGAATGTGTTTTATCAATTTGTACTGTAATGTATATGTATATTTATGTATTGCATTTATAAAATATGCACTGTGTTTAACGATGTTCTCAAGAAGTAAATCAAAATAATAAATTAATTTAAAAGATAAAATTTATTAATTAAAAAAAATTAAAAGATACAGTACTTACATGAAAAAGAAATAAATACTACACACATAGTATATTACTGTTTAAATGCATTATTGTTTTGTAAAAGTCTAGTTTTATGTATGGCTGAAATAATCTGTCATTGTTGTATTTTTTTTTTTTATGTACGACAAAAATAATACGTCATTGTTTTCTGTTTCATATTTTTCTATTTACATTGACATACACATGTCTATAGGTAATAAGGAGGATTGTTATTATATTTATATGGCAATCGATAGTATTATCAATTGAACTATCAATAACTCTGAACAACTACAACTACAGTATTGATAGGATAGGCTGCTTTCTCATTACCCTTCTTTCTAGAATAACTTATTTTTTTATTACTTCCTTATCAAATCTAACGTCAGAGTCATAAAAATCTGCATCAATAGGCTATGTTGCCGCTGCTTGAGTGCTTGCCCTTATCTCCTTGCATGTGTAAGCTGTAATTACTGAATAACAGCCGGTTTTTCCGTCTATATGTTTCTTCGACATATTAGAAGTGTTAGCATTAATGGAATAGTATAGAGAGGAGAACTGTAACATCACCTTTCTTATGTTTTTTATATATTTTAACCATATTTTTACTAATACTGTACTGTCATTTTTGCTGAAAAGTCTTTAACATTACGTCTTTAATTCAGCAAAAACTCGCATTATAACTCAGAATGTCTGTGTAACATTATTATATTACTGGAATATCTTTGTGTGCCTAGTAATTATCAATGAAGAGCAATATGTTTTTTCACGTCATCATTCAACATGACGTAGGACTTTAAGAGTTGGCATAACCCTCCCTTCAGTTGTATAAAAATAATAAGTTATTTTATTAAAAAAAAATTAAATATTTTCTATTTAAGTATTTTAGTATCAATCTAAATTATAGTTATATAAAACTATCACGAGGCAAAACAGTGAAAGTGTCTGCTGCGTTGTTTTCAAATATTAATATCATTGTAACTGTCCGTGTTTCAGAAAATGGCTCTTAAGTAACAACAATAGTAATGGCACAAGTACTTTATGATGGTTGTTTTTATAATAAATCTCATTGTGTTTTACAATGTTTAAATTACCAACTTAATCAGATTATTATTATTTATTATCAATTATAAATAATTAAAAAATATAAAACTTAATAAGAACATTTTATTATTTGTTATCATCATAAAAATAATTATCTTATAATACTCGCAATACCGTTAATGTTATTATTACTTAAAAATCATTTACTGAAAAAAAAATTTCTTTGTACAAATACAAAAATTACAGTCTAAAAGTGTCTTAAAACCCTGTTCTTAGCATCAGTTTTTTAATTTTTCTCTAATAATACCTTTCTTAAATCCACCCATTCTTATAGGCACAGGCCTATACTTTATTTTTATTGCCAATACCATACAGTTGTAGGCTTCAATACTTTTTATCAGTTTGTGGTACATACTAATCCTTAATCCATTAACTGTAGGGTATGAATAGTTTAATCTGTTGAAAACTTGTTAATGGCAATTATTTGCTGCGTGTACTGTCATAATTATATGGAAAAATAATTATTGTGATCGCTGATCCGCTTCATTTTAGAAATATATTTCAAATTGCATTCATATTTTAAACAGAGAAATTAGATCAATTAGTTTAAATAAAGAGGATAAGGAAGTTTTGTTTTTCGGTTGTAGGTGGAGCCAGAGGGAACTGCAGAGCTGCCTGCTGCTAGCAAGGCACTGTTTTTGGAGAAAGTTCGTCAGTCTAACGCAGCTTGTCAAGGCGGTGATTATTCTAAAGCGGTGGCCTTATATTCAGACGCGCTTCAACTTGATCCAACAAATCATATACTATATTCTAATAGGTCTGCAGCTCTCGTTAAGATGGGACAGTTCACGCAAGCTTTACAAGATGCAACTAGAGCACGAGAGCTTAATCAGAAATGGCCTAAGGTAAAATATACTGATACTTTTCTGATTTCCTTTAAAGCGATTTTAATAAATCATTCCTAAGTTTAAAGATATAATTTGCTTATATCGGTTATATGTCGTCATCTGATGAGCGAAATAAAAAAAAAAAAAAAAAAAAAAAACAGGTTGAATTGGTTTTTGATAAACGTAGGCCTTTACAAGTGCAATGGGTTAAAAACCATTAATTCTATATTTATTTAATTTTTCATTAAATTTTTAAATTTTATGAAGTTATTACAAAAAAAAACTCAATTGCTTATTTAACCCATTGTAAACTGGATTTAACTAACATGTTATTGGCCTTCAGTACTGAATTTTTTCAGTAGTTTACACTAAGATTATGTGCAATAATAAAAGCAAGTAACCTGCCAATTTTATCCTCCATAATGTTGTAATTGTTAACACATATTTAGCCAACACTTTTAACACTATATTAACATTTTTTTTATGTTTATATATTTACACTATGTACATTTTGTTTCCTTTTCAAAAATTTGTCCGACTATGATAAATTTCAAAACAATTTTCCAAATGCAAAGGAACACTACATTTTTTGCACTGGTAAATTGTTTCAGACCTTTTTCATTTTGCAGTACATACTCTACACTTTCTAGATGGCCTTGCTTTGCTTGTTGGGGGGATTTTCCCTGTAAAATGTCCCCAGAATTTTAGTTATATTTGGATTAGAAGTCCACTGCCAATCATTTATTTGTAGGTTATGTGTAGTATTTGTCAGCAAGTTAGGCCTATTTTCACAGATCTCATCATCACTGTTATCACAATCACTGCTGTCATTTTCAACAATATTTTCTTGCTCCTCGTTATCACTAATCTCACCACTTTTGTTTAAAATATCCTCAACAAACTCACTAAATGCACTTAAAGAAATAATTCCTCACGAGAAGCCATGTTTCTACAACTGTCAAAATTCGTACACAACTTCACAAAGAAACTGGTGGAAATAAACGAAGGAAAAATATCTCATAGATTGAAAATAGATTTATGTTTCTATATTCGACTTTTAGGCTAGAAACATACGGCAAAGAGATCAGGGAAGTAGAGGACGGACATTGCCCGTGTTTAGTACTTAAGCTGTTGAGAGAGAAGGACGGTCAATATACGTCTTTCGTTACCAATGGGTTAAGGCTAACCCTGATTTGTCTTTAATTTGAAGTGATGAAAGTGATGAGTTATTATTAGTTATTTCAGATTTTATAATTTTTCAAATTTCATAGTCAGTGGATGTGATTATATAATGGGAAGGGCCACAAAAAGTAACACGTTTGTTTGTGTAAAAAAACTTTTTTTACCACTTCATTTTTATTTCCTCCTTTTCAAAACATAAATTCTGTTTTGGTTTTACTTGTGCACACGAAATAAAAGTTCAAACATCGGCTTTGTATGTTTGTTATAATGTAAAAATGTTGTTTGTCATTTAATTTATATGAATATATGCATACTGTAATTTCCAGGCTTACTATAGGCAAGGGGTAGCACTGCAGTGCCTGGGTAAACATGGTGATGCATTAGCTGCCTTCAGTTCAGGTTTGGCCCAGGAACCGAAAGCCATGCAACTTCTGGCTGGATTAGTTGAGGCTTCTATGAAATCTCCACTTAGAGGTAGACTTTATGTTATTAGGAGCATGTTAATTCTTGCTGGTTTATTAACCCTTTGATTACTACTGGCAGATTTAATCACTTCTTAAAGATCCTAATACAGTACACCGATGTAAAGAATGCAAGGCGGAAACCGACTGGAAATGGTTAACCTTGGACAAACTACTACCCTTTTCGCATTCGCTAGTCGCATGTTAGTTATTGTTTCCTATTTCCAAAAATAAAGAGAACCTTAAAGGGCCGTCGTTTTACAGCCGTAGATGACATTAAAAGCGCATCGCTGAAAGAACTAAAGGCTATCTCAAAGATCGAGTTTGAGAAGTGTTTCGAGGATTGGAAGAAGCGCTGGCACAAGTGCATAATCTTCAATGGGGACTATTTTGAAGGCAATATCATCAATGTAGAAGAAGAAATAAATATTTTGTTCAAAAAATTAAAATTCTTGTTACTTTCTGAACACACCTCGTATTGTAATACTTAACAATATAACAGCCTATCTAGACTGTATGTAGTAATAAAACACCTGCTTATATAATGTGTTACTCATATTTATTTACTTCTTTTTTCCATTTCTAAGAACTCTAGACAGACATGGAATAAACTAATTTAAATGTTTGTGTGACAATCTTATACAATTAGTCAGGTCTTATTTATATATAGTAGGGCCATATAGAATAAGACAAATTGTGATTAAGACGTAAAATTTAATAAATAAAGTTAATATAACATTCGTTCATTCATAAAGTATCTTCATTGTAAAATTTAATTAAATAACAGTAATACTAAAGTATATTTTATTTATTCTACGTGGGGTGGAAAACTGATGTTTTCTGACTGGACTGTAGTAGCGAAGACATTTAAACTGCCTTGCATTCTCTACATCTGTCGACTGTAGTTATCTCCAGTACTGTAATCGGCACCCTAGGTTAATCTGAATAGCGCTATGGGCTGATATAATTGGCTTTTAAAGTATAAAAATTATTTCTTAAATTTTTTGCACTTAATTTGTAAGTTTTATACATTTTTGGAAATGAAAGGAAGAGCTTTTATGGAGATGGAAATTAAAGTCACTAATGAAATCTTGTTTGCTAAAGTATGTGCCATGGTAAGATAGTACTTGATGCTAAGTTCACACTTTTTTTATTCATAAATCATATCTGTAAGTGCTAACTACTGGCAAAGAATATGATTTCGTAATATAAACATATTCTCGGTAATCATAAACATATCGAACCGGCATTACTTTGGTTGTTGTTTCAGGTGTTTACTTTTGCTATTGTTTCAAGAAATATTAGGCTGAATTACAGTCAGCTGTTGTAACAATTGTATTTTCATTAGATATGACACTAAATGATGCAACATTATGTAAGGCAGTAATTTCCATAAAAAAATAGTATTGCACAAAAATTGTCTTTCCTTAAAAAATATATTTTTTGCAGTAGATTGGAAAATAAATTTATGTCTGTCAAATATTAATAAAAAACTGATTTTTTGGAATTTATTCTAAATTGTTAGAAAATAAGATATAAAGATTTTCTGGATAGAATCTATCCAGAAGAAATACAAAATAGTTAAACACATTACCAAGGAATTGGTACTGCAGTGGATCCCGTCACATGTAGGCATACAAGGGTATGAGCGGGCAGACAAGCTGGCCAAACAAGGAACGCTTATAGTGCAGAAACCAAAAAGAATGCTCACACTGGAGGCTAGGATTAGTGCACTGAAGCGAACATCTTATCTTGAACTTATAAACAAAGTCAAGGAAGACATAAAGAACAAGTCCACAAGTGTATGGGAAGGTCAATGACCTCCAGAGGAGGACATCTGTCACGGTCTTTCGACTGACAACTGGACACGACTGTCTGAATGAACACTTGAAGAAAATTAAGATATTAAACTATAACAACTGCACATTGTGTGAATGCCCAGACACCATCATGAACAAGGACCATCTCCTGGTCTGCAGAAATTAGATGAAGAGAAGAAGAGACGTCCCTGGCCTATACTGGGAAGCAAGATCAAAGATGGCGTGAGTCAGCGGAAGCCATTGGAAAACAACAACAAGATTTTTTGTAGCACAAGTTGTAGTCCATTTAGTTCTGAAGAAAATAAAATCAAAGTAATTATTCTAACTTTGATATTAGCAAAATTATAGGGAAGAGCTCATATGACCAAAAGATCAAACAACCAAAAATTCATTCGACCAAATTATACTTAAATATTTTGTTTGAATGAACTTGTGGTCGTATGAAGCATGCTTTTAACAGAGTGGTTCATATGACCAAACAATCAAACAACCAAAGGTTCATTCGACCAAAAATGTGTAATAACTTAAAGATTTATTAACATCGAGGTTTGTATTTTCTTCAAAGGAGGATATTTTGTAAAACACAGTTTTTTTATTATTGCATATAGATCAGTGTCATTACTGATATTTAAATTAATAATACACGCCAATACACTATATACCCAGACCAGTCATTTCTATATTGTTTTAGTGTTTAGGCCTACAGTTGAATATACTGCCAATATTTTATATATTCACTTTTTTGTTTCAATACTAAATATTTAAATTAATAATACATGCCATTATACAATTAACCCTTGAATACTAAATAATTAAGTTGGACTGGGTAAGTAGTGTGATTGCGTTTAACATAATTTAAACATTTATTATTCACACCTATCAATATATAATAATGAAATATATAATACGCGAATAAAACGTCACTCTTTTACAATTAACACTTTAATACTAAATAATTATGTTGGGCTGGGTAACTAGTATGATGGCGTTTAAAATAATGTAAACATTTATTATTCACACCTACCACTATATAAAAAATGTATAAAACGTCACTGTTATATAATTAACACTTGAATGCTAAATAATTAAGTTGGACTGGGTAAGTAGTATGATGGTGTTTAAAATAATAATAAAAACATGATTCATATGACCAAAAGTTCATTCGACCAAAATTTGAAAAATAATTTGGTTGTTTGATCTTTTGGTTATATGATCTCACCTCTTAAAAACACGGTTCATATGACCAAAAGTTCATTGGGCCAAAATATTAGTATAGCATTTGGTTGAATGAACTTTTGGTTGTTTGATCTTTTGGTCATATGACCCCATTGCAAATTATAATCGATTATCTATTGAAACAGCTGTATAGACTGTGGCGGAATTGGGTAATGATGTGCAAAGGTGGCCTGGGGCAATATGTAAATAATAGCCTTGGCAGCATTCGACGTAACCTTTCAGATAGGGGCAGGACGGTCAAAGGGATGAAATCTTCCTCATGACATATTAATTTCTAAGTTTAATGCATTATATTAATTGTGTTAAACTTTCAGCCGGTTCAGATATTTTCTGGTTTTTGGTTTTATATATGAAATTTATTGTGAGTAAATTTGTAATGCTGGATCTTGTGCTGTAGATTCTTTTGTATTTAATGATACAGAATTTAGAATCGTAGAATAAAAATGAGTAATAAGAAAGGAACAGAGCAAAGTTTGCTATTTGTTAAATGTTTAGAGCACTTGTTTCCAAATATTTTTTAAACAAAGTTAAGCTAACCACTTTGTAGTCTGGCAAATCATTGCCGAAACTCACAATCAGTTTTCTCCATTTAAAATCTAAGGAAATAATATGCTGAACGGTATTACGGTTACAAAAATGGAAATATTTAAGGCTGTTTTAGCAGTTTTATTTTATGCATCTTAGATACGGGGGTTTATGCAATTTAAAGTGTTTGAGAATGTTTACCTGTTCTTTGTTAAAAAGCTTTTTTCGCTACAAAAAATATACCTGATTTTGCAGTGTACTTGAAGACTGAGATTAATGAAATATATTTGTATACTTTAGGAGAACATTTTAATTTTTTTCAGATAATGTTAAAAAATAATCTGTTGTCGAAATTATTGGCGAGAGAGAAGATTAAGCAAAACGTGCTTCGGTTTAAAAGTTTTAAACAGTGTGTAAAATATAATTTATGCTCATATAATTATTTTAAAGATAATAAAGAAAGGTTATGTATAAAGGATCTAAAAAGCTATATTAAATAAGGGTTTAAGAATAACTTATTACTGAAAGCTCAGAATTCTAGACGTCACAGATTTTATAAAGAGTTAAATTTTAATTTAGGAGAAAAAACATTTTTTAGATAGATTTCTTTCTTGTATTTTAAAACTAAGAGTAGATAGGGCCCTGAAAGCTCGTATATGTTCATTGTGTAACTGATTTGAAGCGGAGAATACTTATCATTATTTGGCTGTTTGTCGTGGGTTTGAAGAATTTAGTGTGAAATGGTTTGGTAGCAGAGTTAAATCAGGACGATTGCACAGTAAAGATTGATGATTGTTCAATGGCAAAGTTTGGTTTAAATTGCTTAACTGTTACTTTGAAGTTTACAATTATAAAATATCTAATTAATTTAATGAATTAGAGGATGAATGGGCTTTCTTGGTAGATTTATAGTAGAGACTTTGCAATGTTGTATTAGAGAAACAAGGAAGTGTTGTTGTTTTTTGATTTGTCAATATTTATTATTATTTGATATATGTTTAATATTTTGTACATTGAATAAATACTCTGCAAATGGACATCCATGTATAGAATTTTTATACTAAAAAACTGAATGTGTATATCTATTTTTGAAAATAAACTTTATTATTATTATTCTATATGCAAAACAGCCGGAAAGTGTATACAAATGTAAAGTCTTGCATGCTTATATTTTTCAATTATTTACATAAGTTAAAACTTATTTAGAAAGCTAAAGTAGTAAGTGATTTTTATGTTTGTTTGCCTTTGAACAGCTGCTTTAGAACCAACTTTTCATCAGCTGGAGGTTATGAAACTAGACAAATCTCCGTTTGTAATTATTTCTGTTGTGGGCCAAGAGTTACTTGGAGCTGGGCAATATGCGGCAGCTGTTGTAGTTCTTGAAGCTGCTCTGAGGATCGGTACGTGCAGTCTCAAACTTCGAGGTTCTGTTTTCTCTGCTCTGTCATCTGCTTATTGGGCTTTAAACCAGTTAGACAAGGTAAGTTTTACTTAGATTTATTTTGTTAGCGATAATATGAAACTGGAGTCTCTTAAGATACAGTCTGTTAGTGAAATCTAGCCTGTGGTGAGGTTTTATCTGATTCGGTGGAAGAGAAGAAAAGGGAAACAATCCAAATATCACCTTGAAAGAGTGATAACAAAAATGATAAAACGTATTTCCCCTAAAAGTATTTGCTTATATACCTGTCATTAACAAGCTAGATTAGGTTAGTAGTTCGGTGTTACCGAGTTTGATGGTATCTTGTCTGAGCAACCAAAGGATCTTTTGTGCAACTAATCCTTTTAAGTACTTCTTCTTTTTTATTTAGGGGTGTCCATATTTCTTTGCTTATCAACCACAAGTCTTATTATTATATCGCTAATGATGTACTGGCCGTAGAAGTCACTCTCAAGGTCAAAGAGTCCTGTAAACTCTAGAATTATCTGTGAGGATTTTGTCTTTATGGATTGTTCAATCCAGGGGTCATTATTCCAAAGATTCTATTTATTTCTTGCTCTAAAATTTTAAATTTCAAGAGCAGATAGTCTGCCGTCACTTCCTGCGGTCAATATTTTCTACAGAAGTGATCTGTTGCATATACCCCTCCTGTACATATGTTCCATAAAATAACTGTGTAAGTTTAGAGAGTTCATGAAGAGTAAATCTACTCATTTTTTTAATTTGATGGATTTTTTGCACATTGTTTGAAAAAATCCCAAAATAATACAGTTTCTTTAAAACTGCTTAATCAGCCTCAAAAAACTATGATGATTCATATCTGAAATCATTGTGACAGTTTTGAAATTAAATTCGTTCATGGTACGAAAGTAAATTGAGAAAAACAAAAATTAATTCTGACTGACATTAAAGTTAATTTTGGTGTTTTTATACTAACTCTTTAATTTTACGAGATCTGTCTAAAAAGTATCCGATCTTAGGCTGGGGAAAATGTTTTGCTTACACGATAGGTTGCGACTATAATTCCCTTTAATTGCACCTCCACTTGCTCAGCCCACCAATCCTTCCACTGCTGAAAACACTTCTGGAAGCCTTCAATTGGAATGGTGTGCATCTCTGATGTCATGTATTATGCATTGTGCCGACTGTGCTATTGTTTCTGGGTCATACCTGTACATCTGTATTCACATGACTTTTAAGTAAGAACCTTTTACATTTATATCTTTTTTTATAAATAAAAAATAAACTACACCGTTTTTGAGGCGGAGTTATTTGCAATCGATGAGGCATTGAGGCAAGTAATAACGAGGCCATGGTTGAATAATAACATAGTGATATTAGTTGACTCTAAATCGGCATTACAAGCAATTGCTGACAACACATCTGCAGGCTCTATGATAGAATCGATCCAGAAGAAATACAAAATAGTTCGTCACATGTAAGCATACAAGGGAATGAGCGGGCAGACAAGCTGGCCAAACAAGGAACAGATAGTGTAGAAACCAAAAAGAATGCTCACACTGGAGGCTAGGATTAGTGCACTGAAGCGAAAATCTTATCTTGAATTTACAAAGTCAAGGAAGACATAAAGAACAAGCCTTATGAGAATGTATTCGACTTGTATGGGAAGGTCAAGGACCTCAAGAGGAGGACATCTGTCGCGGTCTTTCGGCTGACAACTGGACACGACTGTCTGAATGAACACTTGAAGAAAATTAAGATATTAAACTATGACAACTGCACATTGTGTGATTGCCCAGACACCATCATGAACAAGGACCATCTCCTGGTCTGCAGAAAATAGATGAAGAGAAGCAGAGAAGAAGAGACGTCTCTGGCCTCTACTGGGAAGAAAGATCAAAGATGGCGTGAGCCAGCGGAAGCCATTGGAAAACAAAAACAACATATCTTTTTTTTAACCTTTTTCTTTTGTATTTTGGTCAATGTCAACCATGGAAATTTACACTAGCGGTTGAAAGGTGAACTTGATCTGAGATTACCGTTGCACAGCAGTAGTTCTTTATTATTCTGCTATATCTTCCAGACTTCTAAATACTTCTATACCTTCTCTAAAGTCTGTTCATCATTAGTTTGAAAACACTTATGGAAGTCTTCTTTTGTAATGGTGTGCATCTCTGATGTCACATGTCGTGCATTGTGATGACTGTGCTACTGTTTCTGGGTCATAACTGTACACACAGGACTCATTTCCAGTTATCAGGGTATTCAGAAACTCAGGATCAGTGTTGGCTGTGTCCTGCAGGTCCTGTGCATCCTCTGGACAGAATTCTTTCTGTTCTGCTGATAGCAGCTTGGGCACAGATTTCAGCCATTCTTGCATGTGTTCAAATCATCACACACAGTTGGATGTGCGGAATCTACTGATCCCAACCTCTTTGCCAATCTCTCATTTGGTCATATGACGATCTCTCCCAGTAAATTGTCCACCTTAATTAGATTATCTGCAATCTGAACAATTTGTGACCTCGTAGGTGCAGCTAGCTCACTTTCCATTGATGTACAGCCATTTTGGAATCTGTTGAACAAATTAATTTGTATAACCCCCATAAGATTGTCTCCAAACACCTACTGAATATTATGAATTGTCTCCCTTTAAGAACCATCAAGCTTTTGATAAATTTGATGTAGCATTTTTACTTGATTCGTAGCTGCCTCGGTGGCCTAGTTGATAGCGTACTGGGCTTTCACCCCGAGGACCTGAGTTCGATTCCCAGACAGGGCTTGACATTTTCATACGCTATAAATCATCCCATCGTCTGCATTAGCCCAAGTGCGCACAATAGTCAGACGTTAAAAAAAAAACAAAAAACATTCTGTTATATTGAGAGAAATCGAAAATCTGATGAACACATACCTCAGCCCCTAACGCGCTTGAAGGTGGAGATAAAATCCAAGCATGTTATTAAATTGACTCCTTCCACTGTGGATAGTTATGTCAGAAAATTTAAGGTCAGACACTTTTTAGACAGTTCTCGTAAATGCTTTAAATTCCAATCAATACACTGATTTTATTTATAAATCTTTGTATATTACCAAAATCTGATGATCTGATTTAAAAATTATAGGTCATTTAAATTTTTCTCATTACCATTCTTTTAAGCTTTTAATAGCTGTCAAGTCAGAGTTTTGAAGAATACAAACCTGTAGCATTTTCATTTGAGCCTGTCAAAGTTCGTATTTCCGCTCTTTACCATTTGTTTTTATGTAAAAATTTGTTTCTTAATATTTTTTACGTAATTATTTCCAGGCTATAAGTTATATGCAACAAGACTTAAGAGTAGCAAAATCTTTGGGAGATATAGCTGGTGAATGTCGTGCACACGGCAATTTGGGATCGGCTTACTTCAGCAATGGTAGTTACAAAGAAGCCTTGACTGCGCATCGTTACCAACTGGTGCTGGCTATGAAGTGTAAAGACACTCAAGCTGCTGCATCAGCACTTACTAGCTTAGGTAAGAATCTTTTACGTTTACATCTTTTCTTGTTATGTTTTAATTAACTTTTAAATAATCAATTAATATTATGAGTCACCGACATGGCCAATAGTTTGTAATGAAAATAATTAAATTATTGTAATTAACATAATGAACGTAACACACAACTACAGATGGGAACAGAACCGTATTTGTCAGCTAGCGACCAATGGACTGCTGCCTTATCACATAGTAGCGTATGGTGTCATTATGTCCCAATCACTTTAGAGTGGAATTTATTCTAAATTGTTAGAAAATAAGATGTAAAGATTTTCTGGATAGAATCGATCCAGAAGAAATATAAAATAGTTAAACACATTACCAAGGAATTGGTTCTGCAGTGGATCCCGTCACATGTAGGCATACAAGGGAATGAGCAGGCAGACAAGCTGGCCAAACAAGGAACCCTTATAGTGCAGAAACCAAAAAGAATGCTCACAATGGAGGCTAAGATTAGTGCACTGAAGCGAACATCTTATCTTGAATTTACAAACAAAGTCAAGGAAGACATAAAGAACAAGCCTTATGAGAATGTATTCGACTTGTATGGGAAGGTCAAGGATCTCCAGAGGAGGACATCTGTTGTGGTCTTTCGGCTGACAACTGGACACGACTGTCTGAATGAACATCTGAAGAAAATTAAGATATTAAACTATGACAACTGCACATTGTGTGAATGCCCAGACACCATCATGAACAAGTACCACCTCCTAGTCTTCAGAAAATTAGGTGAAGAGAAGCAGAGAAGAGGAGACCTCCCTGGCCTCTACTGGGAAGCAAGATCAAAGATGGCGTGAGCCAGCGGAAGCCATTGGAAAACAACAACAACAACATTTTGAAAATAAAATTAAGACATTTGTGCATCAGATGTTAGAAAAACCTAACATCATACATAATGGTATTCTGACTTTGTTTTTTAGTAAGTTTATAATGTTCAAATGGTATTTAGTTTATTTATTTTGTAAAGTAAGTTACTTTAGTTATGAAAATATGTTATTTGATCGAATAATATTATAAATTTGGAATCAAGTTTTGTGTTTTTTAACTCTTGTTTTGTTCTAAATTTAAGTTATAAAATATATTTAAAAAGGAAAATATGATTATTTTCTGTTTTTTTATTACCTATTTGTGAAAATGTTATTTCTGTAATTTTCTAATGTATGCCAATAACTTTTTTACCACCGTTATCATGGTTTATTATTACAATTAGTGAAATTACTAAAACCAGACAATAAAACTACTTTACTTTTAAAATTTCACTAAAATTTAAGGAAATGATCAAAATCTTCAAAATTTATATGGAAATTAATTTCAGAAAAAGTATACAAATAAGAAGTATTAAAAAAAATTAAAAGTGCATATAAATAGAAACAACAAAATAAAATTTAAAATATCTCAATGTTTTACTGCCAGCTAGCTTAAATTTTGTTTTGTGGTTTTTTTTTGTGTTTAACGTCCGACTATTGTGCACACTTGGGCTAATGCAGACGATGGGATGATTTATAGCGTATGAAAATGCCAAGCCCTGGCCGGGAATCGAACCCGGGTCCTCGGGATGAAAGCCCAGAACGCTATCAACTAGGCCACTGAGGTGGCACATTTAGCTTAAAATGATTATAAATATTATAACAACATGTAAAAACAAAAAATGTGTATGTAGTAATGCAGTAAAAATTGAAATTGTAATTTCAGCAGTAAAAATTTTTGGGCTAAATAAAATACAAGAGGATATAGTATTTTTTTTTTTTAAGGCGAAAAGCACATTGAGGCTATTATCGCCTCCCTAAATGTAAGTGTGAGTGTTAAAGTCATAAGTGTAGTAAGTGTTGTTAGACTTGGGTACCGTGAGGGATGTCTAAATCCTCTCAATAGGTGCAGCTAGTCTGCAACCCCCCTCCTGCAGGGTGGATAGAGTAAAAGCAGTGCAAACACAATACTGTATATACCTGCTCTGTGTGCAGATTTGTGTTTTTTTTGTTGTGTGTGCTGCGCTTTGTCATGTTTTTTTAAATGATAGCTGAAAGTAAACATATATTCGAGATTACGGAACAAAGATTAAAACTTCTAGAAAGTTTAAATGTAGGTAAATCGGTTCAAAGTATTTTTGACTGTTCTAGAAAGTTTAAATGTAGGTAAATCGGTTCAAAGTATTTTTGACTATCTTAAAATTAGTAAATGGCAATGAGAAAAACCTTGTGTTTTGAATTTGTTGTACATAAGCTTAGTTTAGTTTATTTTGTCATGTTTTTTAAATGATAGCTGAAAGTAAACATATATTTGAGATTACGGAACAAAGATTAAAAGTTTTAGAAAGTATAAATGTGGGTGAATCGGTTCAAAGTATTTTTGACTATCTGAAAATTGGTAAATGACAATAAGAAAAACCTTGTGTTTTCAGTTTGTTGTAAGTAAGGCTAGACTAGTTTATTTTGTCATGTTTTTTAAATGATAGCTGAAAGTAAACATATATTTGAGATTAAGGAACAAAGATTAAAAGTTCTAGAAAGTATAAATGTAGGTGAATCGGTTCAAAGTATTTTTGACTATCTTAAAATTGGTAAATGACAACGAGAAAAACCTCGTGTTTTCAGTTGGTTGTAAGTAAGGCTAGAATAGTTTATTTTGTCATGTTTTTTAAATGATAGCTGAAAGTAAACATATATTTGAGATTAAGGAACAAAGATTAAAAGTTCTAGAAAGTATAAATGTAGGTGAATCGGTTCAAAGTATTTTTGACTATCTTAAAATTGGTAAATGACAATAAGAAAAACCTTGTGTTTTCAGTTTGTTGTAAGTAAGGCTAGACTAGTTTATTTTGTCATGTTTTTTAAATGATAGCTGAAAGTAAACATATATTTGAGATTAAGGAACAAAGATTAAAAGTTCTAGAAAGTATAAATGTAGGTGAATCGGTTCAAAGTATTTTTGACTATCTTAAAATTGGTAAATGACAATAAGAAAAACCTTGTGTTTTCAGTTTGTTGTAAGTAAGGCTAGACTAGTTTATTTTGTCATGTTTTTTAAATGATAGCTGAAAGTAAACATATATTTGAGATTACGGAACAAAGATTAAAAGTTCTAGAAAGTATAAATGTGGATGAATCAGTTCAAAGTATTTTTGACTATCTTAAAATTGGTAAATGACAATAAGAAAAACCTTGTGTTTTCAGTTTGTTGTAAGTAAGGCTAGACTAGTTTATTTTGTCATGTTTTTTAAATGATAGCTGAAAGTAAACATATATTTGAGATTAAGGAACAAAGATTAAAAGTTCTAGAAAGTATAAATGTAGGTGAATCGGGTCAAAGTATTTTTGACTATCTTAAAATTGGTAAATGACAACGAGAAAAACCTCGTGTTTTCAGTTTGTTGTAAGTAGGCCTAGGCTAGTTTATTTTATGTATGTAATAAACACTCAAAAAACATCTGTTATATAACTAATTGTTATAACTAATTGTTATATCGTAACCTTTCCTTGTACAGGATAATTGGTATTATTAGCATTTATTTATTTTGTTAGCTGGGTCTGATCCCAAGGTGGTTGAACTAGAGCGGATCATCTATATGTTAAAATATTTTAGGATGATTTTAATAATGTGAAATGTTTCTGTTTCACAGGTCATGTGTACACAGCAATTGGTGATTACCCGAACGCGTTAGCATCGCATAAACAATGTGTACAATTGGTGAAACAAATGGGTGACAAATTACAAGAAGCCAGAGAGATTGGGAATGTGGGTGCGGTTTATTTAGCTATGGGCGAATTTGAGAGTGCTGTTGATTGTCATACACAACATTTAAGATTGGCTAGAAGACTGGGTAACCAGGTAAGCAATTCTAACTTAATTTATTTTCGATAAAATATTATGTTTAAAAGGAAACATCTTTTGTATTCCTTTTCTGAATTATAAAATAAAAACAAGATTTACGTAATAAAAACAAGTTTTATTCTACTGTAGGCCTTCACTACTAACAACTGGTTAAGACCTTTATACACACTTGGGCTAATGCAGACGATGGGATGATTTGTAGCGTATGAAAATGCCAAGAACTGGCCGGTAATCGAATCTGGGTCCTCAGGATGAAAGCCCCGGGTTAGATTCCTGGCCAGGGCTTGGCATTTTCATACGCTATAAATCATCCCATCGTCTGCATTAGCCCAAGTGTGCACAATAGTCAAACGTTAAAAAAAAAAAAAAAAAAAAAAAAAAAAAAAAATTACACAATGTAATTGTTCACTATTTAGTAATCACAATAAAATATTTCTATATTGAGTTGTTTATTTTTGTTTTCTAACAACAGATTGACATGTTTAAAACATCGGAAAAAAAGAGTAGGTGAAATATTTATGTTGTTTCCACGCATATTATGTTAGTTTAGTTATCCTATGCTAGTCTTGTTACTTAACTAAACTAACATGGTACGCATGAAAATATATTTGTAGTAGTTACCAATTCATTTTTGTTTGTGAAGAAGAGATTAGTGTGTATAAAACGTCAGAGACACAAGAAAAGTGAAAAATGTACTTTATTTCCACATGGCATATTAGGAATACTTAATATTCTTTTTATATTCTTTTCTGCTATAATTATGATCACTGTGGTCAGTATAATGATCTGCCTTCCCTAGCTTTGTCAATTCTACTTTCGTTGACACGTTTCGGAGAACCTCCATCTTCAAAAACTATATACTCAAGTATAGGTATCTAACGAAAGTAGAATTGACGAAGCTAGGGAAGGCAGATTATTATACTGAACACAGTGAAAACTTCATGGTGTGCATGGTAATAAAATAAATTTGTCAGCTGTTTTTGTTTCCCTAACTTTATAAACGTGCTAATCTGTTGTTAGTAAGCAGAAATAATGATAAATTCAGCCAGGTGACAGAAGAAGTGATGTTTCTGGTTGCCGTAATGGGGCACCGTAACACACATTTTATGTTATGTCCGTTATCTTTATCTCACCAATATTATGAGATAAGATGTTCTCCTTTTGTCTTTTGTTTCATTACATTTATGTTCTGACCCTTTAAACAGGTCAATCTGTTGTTAGCAAACAAATCACGATAACTTGCTCGTGATTGTTAAATAGTGAACAGTTATAGTAATAATAATAATAATAAAAGTAATCTAAATATCACTATGTTGAGTATAATGATCTGCCTTCCCTAGCTTCGTCAATTCTACTTTTGTTGACGCATTTCAGAGAACCTCCATCTTCAAAAACTATATCTATACTGGTCACCAATATTATGGCCCGTCCTATTTATACTATCTCTACCTCGTACCCCTCCTCTATTCAACACGTGTACAATAAGCCTGACGTGCTTGCTTCTGATTGGCTCCTTTCAAATTTTCTCTTCAACGGTCGTCCCTCCTGTTAATTTTTAAAAATTTTAAGATTTTTAAACATAATATCGGTTTGCAACGATATCTGTTCATTTATTATGTTTTCTCCCTTTAATTTAGATTTAAGAAATTTCAAGTTCTCTAAAATTTTCATACGTCTTCCTTTTTCTGCCATATGTAGTACTTTCATGGCGTTTTCTATTTCTCGAAGTATGTGTCCTTCTTTTATTAAATGTGACGCATAATTTGAATCATTTTTGCCGTATTTGAATGATCTTACATGTTCTTTAAACCTAGTTCTAAATTTTCGTCCCGTTTGTCCTATGTAGACTGCCTCGCATCCACACTGTATTCTGTATACCCCATTCTTACTGTATTTATCCTTTTCTTCTATATTCTTTGTCAGTTTGTTCCTTATCATATTATTTGTAGCTATTACTATATCTATATCATGTTTTCAAAAAAATAATAAAGCTAGGGAAGGCAGATCATTATACTCAACATAGTGACAATAATCATAGTAGAAAAGAATATAAAAAGAATTTAATCTAAATGTATATAAGCCAAATACCATTGAATGACTAATCAAAAAATATCCAAAATACAAGGTCTTAAAAGACCAAATTTGGCACAAACATTAACCGTGCATTGCTTAGCAACTGTTTGAGAAAATTTAACCCATAAAGAGTTAAAATGAGGTAAAAAGAAACTTTACATTCATTTTATTTCTGTATCTCGAGTGTTACAGAACTGGAGATGTATTTCACACACAGGTTTATCTGAATCTGGAGGTGCACAGAGAAAAAGTTTTTCAGAAATTCCATCCCTAAAGTGTCAAAATGGGGTAGAAATGATTTACATTTTATCTCTATCTCCAGATTCAAAGGTTTATAGAGCTGAAATAAAGATCATTTATGCCAGGGTCTACTTTAGTATAAATAATCTTTTAGTTTTAAGCTTCCATTATGGTAAGACTCTTACGTGGGACTTCTAAGTGAACACTGATCCTGATCTGTAGATCACTTTCTGAGGGGTAATATATATATATATATGTTTTGACTTGGGAAACATATGCCATCATTGTTGATCATTTAGCACTACCCAGGGGACACGTACAGCTTAGTGTGCTGCGGACGCGATCAACTTTTGTTCCCCTACAAGGCATCACAAGGGAATGAGCGGGCAGACAAGCTGGCCAAACAAGGAACCCTTATAGTGCAGAAACCAAAAAGAATGCTCACACTGGAGGCTAGGATTAGTGCACTGAAGCGAACATCTTATCTTGAATTTACAAAGTCAAGGAAGACATAAAGAACAAGTCTTATGAGAATGTATTCGACTTGTATGGGAAGGTCAAGGACCTCCAAAGAAGGACATCTGTCGTGGTCTTTCGGCTGACAACTGGACACGACTGTCTGAATGAACACTTGAAGAAAATTAAGATATTAAACTATAACAACTGCACATTGTGATTGCCCAGACACCATCATGAACAAGGACCATCTCCTGGTCTGCAGAAAATTAGATGAAGAGAAGCAGAGAAGAGGAGACCTCCCTGGCCTCTACTGGGAAGCAAGATCAAAGATGGCGTGAGCCAGCGGAAGCCATTGGAAAACAACAACATATATATATATATATATATATATATATATATATATATATATATATATTAATATTAATATTATACATTAATTAATAATATTAATTAATATTATACATACATACATACATACATACATACATACATATATAAAACTCTTATTATTATTTTTTCTAATCTGGTTTAATAATAATAGCCTTAAGAAATGCATTTTGAATTAATTAAATTAATGCATTAATTTAAGGAGTTAAGTTATAGAATTTTGAATTTTCAAAATCCCTTGAAATCAAGAAATTTTTGTATGGTGGTCTGACTTCATATTTATAGTTCCAATGTCATTTGAATATTTCAATGTAGAATGCTAATACGTTATATGCAGATTTTAATGTTGAGAATGAAATCAGAATTTCAAAAAGGGTAAGGTACAGAATAATACTTTTTGGAAATTTGCTTCTTTCACGCCAGGATAAGTGTGTACCACGTTTATTTTTTTAACAACCCGTGAAACATGTAATTTTGGATTATCCAAATTTTCAGCTATTTGTATTGTTACAAGCTCCAAATGAACCAGATAACAGATATTATATTATACTTTGAAACACATCAAAAAGAAAAGCTAAAATACTTAATAAGATGCACTTGTAATAAATATAAACGCATGACTTTTTACTTGTAATTAGTATAACAAATACTACTTGTGTTTGTTAAGGTTGAAGAAGCAAGGGCATACAGTAACTTAGGCTCATCCCATCATTATCGAAGGAACTTTGTACAGGCTATTGTATTTCATGAAAATGTATTAAGAATAGCTCAAGACCTAGGAGATCGTGCAGTTGAGGCTCGAGCGTTTGCAGGTCTTGGACATGCTGCGAGGTGTGCTGGAGATTATAATCAGGTTAGCAAGTTTAGAGTGAGCTTTGCTTAAAATGATTTAAGTTGAGTTTTAAATAATTTTTTTCAGGATGAAAAACCCCATTTAAAATATTTTATGTGATAAGTTTAGATATAGATTTAATGGTCATTTCAATGTTAAGATCCTCTGCAGTACAGACAGCTGCACTTAATGACTCTTGTATTTTTTCTAATGAGGTCAGTTTTTTAAATAGTATCGCATCATTTCAACTATGACAAGCCACATGTAATGGCTCTTATTATTGTCCATTACAGTTCGATTGCCCGCCTCGTAATAAACTCATGGCCTACACAAGGGGGGTCCAAATGCACCAGAGGTAGCCTGGTCGTGACATTTTTTTTTTTGAGGGGGTGTATTAGAAAAAAAAGCTTTGAAAAATATTTGTTAAGTGTAAAAGTAATTGTTTTGCAAACGATAAAACCAACCAATAAATAAAATAAAACCCAATCTAGGCATAGGGTAATCAACTTTTTCCACTTCATAAAAAAAATATAATAAAAAAAATAATAATACTTATTCCATAACTAGAGACCTGCTTCAGATTTTGGGTCCTGTGCCCAAAATTTCATTTATTTATTTTTTAATATTAAGATGAAAAGCACATTGAGGCTATTATCACCTCCCTAAATGTAAGTGTGAGAGTAATAAAGTCATAAGTGTAGTGTTGTAAGTGTAAGTGTGTGTTAGATTTGGGTACCACAAGGGACGTCTAAATCCTCTCAATAGTCCACAACCCCCCTGTGAGGCCCAAATTTCATGTGGGGACTATGAAAGACCTTATGTCCTAAAGCTGTTTCTTGTTTCTCGTAAGTTCTAGATAGAGCTAATATATGAAGGACGTGCAGCAGTCTTTTGGGGAATAACTGACCTAATTAAAAAAAAATTATTAAAAACTTAATTTTCTATGTTAAATAAACATTAAACGATTCAGTAAGAAAAATATTAATTGCAAAATTTTGTCCAAAAACTAACATGTTGATTGTTGGAAGTTATTGATTTGAAATATAAATTTCATTTGAAGCACCAAACGTAAATAAGGTCTGACACAATGAGTCTGACTGGAAAACAGTGCCAGCCACAAACTACTCTAGTTCTGTATACACTGCGGTAAATGTTTATCCAACTGTTTAAAAGGTCATCAATAGCCACACATAATGGCTGTACTAGAAAAAAGAAATACAATTTGTCCGCTTCAATTGTGTATTAAAAAAATTTTTTTTGTAATGCCTGTGTACTGTCCCAGTATGTTTTTTATACCTCTTTATATGTTTTAAGTTTTTCAGTAAAAAATCTGACGATAAAAAATTTGAAGCATTTTTTTTTTGTTAAACGCAACCAACTTAGTAAGAATAAATTATTTTATGCAAAACTAGCCTACAGCAGTTGTAACTACAGTATTTGAAATATATTTTAAAAAGGAAAATAATATTTTTGTAATCATTTTGCAGTTTTTATAAGAAAAATGTTTTTTTTACGTTTGTAGAAACTTATATTTTATTGTTTAAATTTAAAGCGAATTTAATGTTCTCAAATTTAACATTAAAGCATTAATTGAGTTCATTGAATCATTTTTATGTATTTAAAAAAATTTTTATATATTTAAAATTGAATAATAACTTATGATACTAATTTTCTAAACTACTATATTTCAATAACCCTTCCCATTACTATATTCACAAGCAACTAATGATAACAATAATTATTAGTAAATAGTATAGTTGATTTAAAATATAATTCCTGGCCTAGTGGATAATATCCACCACCTGGGTTTTGTTGTTAATTTTACAATTTTAGTTTGTAACTTTTATAATTTGGCAAAACCCTTAAATTAAGTAAATATAAAAGAACTTGTACAAAAATAGTTAAGTTATTATACTGGGTATAAAAAATATCTGACACACCCAAATATTTATCTAACGAAGCAATATGGAAATTCAAAACTTTAGAAAATCTCGTAAGGCTACTTATATTATTTGAAAGGTTATGAATTCCTAAACTCCATCTGAAAGTGATCTTTTTAGCAGCAAATGAAGCACTTCGAAGTTTGAAAGATTGCTTATGCTGTTTTTAACTTATTAAATGTATTCTTGCTGCAATAAGTAAAAGTTTTATTTTTATTTTTTTTAGTACATTTTTAACTATTTAAGTAGGTCTTAAAGTTAATTTGGTAAACAAAATTTAATGGTTTTATTACAATGATTTATTGTAAAATCTGTAAAATACTGTACTTATTGTTAAAGGAAAAAAGTTCCAAAGAAGTGTTTCTTTATCCAATAAAGGCATACTTATTTACCAGGCTTAAAGAACTGCCAAAATAGCTTCCTTAATGCGCTCCATTTTCTGTTAGAGTGATCACTTTGAGGTAGAAATTGAGGCGTTCATTGTAATAATCTGTAACCTTCCAAATGATATATTACAGAACGCGTTGTGGTCATATGACCAAAAGATCAAACAGCTAAACGTTCATTCAAGCAAATTCTATACTAATATTTTGGCCCAATGAACTTTTGGTCTTATGATCCGTGTTTTTAAGAATGGAGATCATATGACCAAAAGATCAAACAGCCAAACGTTCATTCAACCAAATTATATTTAATATTTTGGTTGAATGAACTTTTGGTCATGTGAACCACGTTTTTATTATTATTATGTTTTATGTTTTTATTATTATTTTGAACACCATTATAATACTTACCCAGTCCCTCTTAATTATTTAGCTTTCAAGTGTTAATTCTATAACAGTGATGTTTTATGCATTTATTATGTATTGGTAGATGTGAATAAAAATTTTAATATTATTTCAAACGCCATCATACTAGTTACCCAGCCCAACATAATTATTTAGTATTCAAGTGTTAATTGTATAACAGTGATGTTTTATTCGTATATTATATATTGGTACATGTGAATAATAAACGTTTAAATTATTTTAAACGCAATCACACTACTTACCCAGTCCAACTTAATTATTTAGTACTGAAGTGTTAATTCTATAACAGTGACATTTTATATGTTTATTATATATTGATACCTAAATGCAATAACAAAAACAAGCGAATATATAAAATATTGACAGTAAATTCAACTGTAGGCCTAAACAATAAAACAATATAGTAATGACTGGTCTGGGTATGTAGTGTAATTTGTTGTATTACTAATTTAAATATCAGTATCAACCCTGATCTATATGAAATAAAAAAAAAACAGTCTACAAAATATCTTCCTTCGAAAGAAATACGAACCTCGATGTTAATAAATCTCAAAATTATTACACATTTTTGGTCGAATGAACCTTTGGTTATTTGATTTTTTGGTCATATGAACCACTCTGTAAAAAACATGGTTCATATAACCAAAAGTTCATTCGACCAAAATATTTAAGTATAATTTGGTCAAATGAACTTTTGGTTGTTTGATCTTTTGGTCATATGAGCTCTTCCCTACAGAACACATACTTTCCTAAAAATATTGAATGGGCCATTCCACGGTAACATCAAAAGACCAAAATTGGTGCAAAAAAATCAAAGTCTATTACCTTGTGAGATTTCTGCAGTTTCAAATTCCCATATTGTTTTGTTTGTGAAATATTTGGCTGTGTCAGGCATTTTCAACACCTGGTAAATTAAATAATTTGAACTTTTTCATAAAAATTGAGTGTAACTAAAAATTTTGCATCAGTTTTTTCTTTCTTCTGTTTATGCGCTTGCTCAAGATGAGGATGAAAAAATAAAAGTGATGTTCTGTTAAGAGCTAGGAGAACTGCACTCGTGATGGCTGCATTACACTGTGGTTTGTCAACTTTTACGATCCATTTCATGTTGTGTTTTGTAGTGTAGCTTGTGGTTTCTAATAACTTTTGTTTAATTTCAACTCCTTATGTCTGTGTGTTTCTATTATATAGATTGGTTAAATGTGTTTTCTATTAAGTTTTTGTTATTTTTTTTTCTTTGTTGAAAGAGATATGAATATAAATAATTAATAATTAGTGTTTTAGTTATGTATATCGAGAAGTTGGTGAAATCAAACTTTCATATACAGTAGAGTCTTGTTAATCAGAAATAATTGGGACCAAACCTTTTTCGTATTAGATGATTTTTCAGATTTAAACGGATCTCCCTTGAAATACACGAATTATGCAACAAATTCTAACAGAGATGGTATTCTCTACATTTGTTATATTTTGTATAGTGTTATGGCCAAATATAAAAATATTTTGCCATATTGATTTGTAATGATGGTGTACTGCAATATTTCGAAAACATGAGCAACATGGAAGGGCATATTGGTGGCAAATAATAGCCCTACTGTGTAAAATAGCTTAAAATGCATGCATTCAATCCTAATAAAAAAAATGAACAAAACATCCTTGTACTTTTACAGCATATTCACAGTTGTTAGATAGCAAGTAATTGTTTTTTTTTTTCGGAGAAAAACCGTTAAGGTTATCATCGCCGTATGCAAGTAATTGTGGCACACAACTTGCTTGTTGATGTAATATAACAAGAGTTTTTCAACAAGTAACTTTTTGGAGGAAATTATATCTTGTAATGTGAATAAAAAGACACTGAACTCATTGAGCATAGATTTTATAAAATTAATGTTTCTAAAAAAATCTTGTATTATCTAATTCAATTGCATTTTTCAGTATTTACAGTATTATATTCAGTTTAAAACATTTGAATTGTATATGTATTTTTGCTTTTTATTACGTTGATTTATTTGCAACACAAACATTTGCCTGACCAAACATTTGACCTTCCCCACCTGATCAGTATTTTTTATAGCATTTCGGCAAGTTCAATAGAAACCTAATTCGTTTTTATATTTCTTTCAAAGCTTATATGTTTTAAAAAGTACTTATAGTTGCATTGACTTGTCAAGGATTTGGCAGTATGCTAATGTTCTAATTTTACCTTTGGAAATTCAGAGTTTACAGTAAATAAAAAAAATGTACGATAATGACATTCCGCCTGTTTTTTTAAAAATAATTGTAAATAAATAATGTTTTTAAAATGGACTAAAAAGTATAAAATAAATTCTCATAAATCCATCAATCCATCGAGATTTATAAATAAACCTATACAGATTCATAATCACACACAGATTGTCTTAAAAATTTGTGACAGTGAATTTTTATAGATATGAACATACTCTGATAAGCTGGAATTTCATAAGGGGATAATCATATCCCTGGTGTACCTCCTTTATATTCACAAATTTTTGGAGATAAATTACAGATGTATTGGAAGTTATTTTGACAAAAAGTGCTGATTTCTCTGAAATCCAGGAAAATGATTTTTCTTATACTAGAATTTGTTGTTGTATATTCATCATCTGGAAGTAATAACTGTTAATGAAAAAGAAATTGATTAACTAGAAAATACATAAAATTAATTGTATTTTTGGATAATATTTTGTTAATACTTTTTTTTAATAGTTTTAGCGATTCATCTATCTTTGATTATAAAATGTATTTACTAGAGCTAGTTCTTTTGTCATATGTTTATAGTTGGTTTACTGTAGCTTAATATTTGATTTCTGTGTTGTTTTACTCTGGATCATGTTTCTTTTAATTATATTCAAGTTTTTGCTCGTTAGATTTATGTTCGTTAACATTTGTTTACCATTTTGGATCAGAAGCAATGCTGATGTTTCCTTTCATTTGTATTTTGTTTTATTCTACCCTGTGGTGTCCTATTTTTATAGTTTTTGTTTAAATTTATGTACGTTTAAAAAAATATAAATTGTCATTTTTGGAAATTAAGAAATGAATAACAATTGATTAAAACATTTATTTTAGGCAAAACGATGGCATGAAAGACAACTTGATATGGCGCTAGGGACACGTGATCGTGTGGGCGAAGGAAGGGCATGTTCAAATTTAGGAATTGTTTATCAGCTGCTCGGTGAACATGATGCTGCTCTCAAACTGCATCAAGCCCATCTCAGCATAGCTCGACAGTTGCAAGACAGGGCTGGAATGGGAAGGGCATACGGAAATATTGGCAATGCTTATAGTGCAATGGGGTATTATGAACAGGTGAATCACTTATGAACACAAAATATTTACTATGGTATTAGAATTTTTCATTTTATGTATCTTCAGACAGCTGTGTGTCAAGCTGAAGTAATGACTTGTTTTCTAGTGGTAACTTAATATCTTTTGTGTTCATTTTTACTGTACTAACAATGCGAAGGTCCAAACTGGTCACAATCATTGTTGAGTGAAGTTTGTTACATCCATTGGGGTCAGTGTGTGATGTATTCATTGCATTATTTTTTAATTTGTGTTCTGTCTTATGTTCGAGGTTTGTTTTAATTGTTGTAGTCGCATAACGATTTAACACATTCATTGCCTACTTGTATTCACTTACTGCACTGTGTTGCCCCTCTGTTTCTCATGCAACCAAGGTCATGACAATTGTGTGCATCATGGGCTTGGCAAGACAGTTTGCTACTTCTATTGGTCCTATAATGCCCAATGACACGCACGCGTGTGTCAAATTAATAAGCAGTTTAAATTTTTAAATAAAATAAATTTTTAAAAGTTTAATTAAAGTTTTAAAATATTTTAGTTAAAAAACAGTACATTATTATTTGAATTACTTTTTTTAGTCATTTAAAAATATATAATTAATATTTTAAAAAATTCTTAATGACAAAAAAATTTATAAAAACTCTTAAATTAATTTTGTGATTTATAAAATGATATTTTTATGTTAAAATTATAGGTTTTGGCGATATACTCTAAAACATGGTTTTAAGCAAAATCCTGGTAGATCTGGGTAGAAGTAGAGTGTATCCTTGCGAATGTTTTGCTGATAGTATTGTCAACAACGTTTTCTTTTTGCCACTGTTACAAGTGGTTTTTTGCCACTAAACCAAACACAAAAAAACACAAAATTTAACAGAATAGAAAATATACCACAAGTTTGTAAACCAAACACTTTCTAGAATAAAATAAAATTTTTAATTAAATAAACTCTCAAGAGTAGGAAACACGTACTTTTCAAACAAGCCAGTAAATGCACTCTAATAACAGCCAAAACCTGAAACCAACTGTATTTTCTCAAACAATAGACTGTCCTAAATGAAGAGAGGCCTTTACCTAAACCTAGCCAGCAAAGCCCAATTTCTCAGAATTTTATAAAAATAACTGTGCAGTTTAACGCACCCGTGTTAATCATGGGCCTCCTTAGACTGGACTCACGTGACACACACGTGTGCGTCATGGGCACTCAACGTGTTAAAGAAAAGATATGACAGATTTTTTTAATAAAAAAAAAATCATTGTGAACTACAATGTTTTTTTGCATCATTTTAATCTAAGAATTATAAAATAAAGAAAGCTTTATGTAGTATAAAATAGATTTTACTATTTAATGAGCATTTGATGGAAGTGGGTTATTGTTTAGTGCACATCAAGTGCTAAACAAAAACAAACAAAAAATAATTTAAAAAAAATATTAATGTTTTAAAGATATATTGTAACAAGTAATTAATTTATAAAACAATTTAATGGTTTTTATATTTCTGACCAGGCAATAAAATATCACAAACAGGAGTTAACAATCTCGAAAGAAGTGAAGGATAGAAGCTCCGAAGCATCAACACATGGGAATTTAGCAGTAGCCTATCAAGCATTAGGAGCACATGAAATGGCACTGTTGCATTACAGAGCACATTTAAATATTGCGAGAGAATTAAAAGATACAGCTGGCGAAGCTTGCGCACTTCTGAACCTTGGCAACTGTTTAAGCTCTAGGGCTGAGTTTGGTCAGGCCGTACCTTATTATGAAAACTATTTAATGCTATCTCAGGTTTGTTTATTTGTTCCTATATTGTATGAAGTATTGTGTTATTGAAGAAATTAAATGGTTAAACTTTTTTTGGAATTTCGAACATTCTTTTTTTAAAATATTGATATTGTTATAAAAATTTATTCAGACATTTGTCATAATTTGTATACACAGTGTTCGTTGTTTCTTTGTGACTTGGGGTTTCCTGATCACATGTAGACCTAAGTTTTCTGGTATCTCAGGGATTTTCTATGAGTGTTTTATTTTACCTTTTTAAGTATGTTACATTGTCCTGGGCTTATGTTTTTGTTGCGTGTTAGGCACTTGAAAATGCGAGTTGATCCGTACTGTCAAAACATTGTGTTGTTTTATATACACTAATGATGGCAGGTGTCCATGTAAATTTGAAACATATTTATTTAAGAGAAATATAGTGTTACTTGATTATAACAACAAAATATGTCATACCGATTGCTCGCTACTTCTGCATCGCCAACTCAGAACTGTAAATTTGTATGATGTCATAATTTGATACTGTATACTTGCCTACAGTTTAGTACTGGTTATCTAAAAGAAAAGAAAAGGAAGGGAAAATATAGTAGACAGCAGTTAATTCAATTAAGAAATGTACATCTAAAACAATCTATTCCAATAAGTTGACAACGTGAATTGAATTTCACTCAGTATTTATCATTTCTGTCCATTATTTTACACTACATTTGGCCTGCATGAACATTTTAGAAGAGTAAGTTTTTTTATATACATACATATTTTAATTTTAAATCTATTAATTAATTGAAAAATTTAAGATCTGTTTTTGGGTTTGGATAATTTACTGTATTTATTATTATATTTGAATTATATTTGCACATGGCTATTTTAAGTCTACTTATATTTCATCTAATTTAAATATCGCTTTTATGGTTATGGTTTTAGGAGTTGCATGATGTCGAAGGAGAGGCCAAAGCTTGCCACTTTCTAGGTTATGCTCATTACTGCCTTGGAAATTTCCGTGAAGCTGTTCGCTATTACGATCAAGACTTAGCATTGGCCAAGGATTTACAGGACAAAATGAACATGGGCCGAGCTTATTGCAACCTTGGTCTTGCTCACTTGGCTCTAGGCAACCTAGAAACAGCTTTGGAATGCCAAAAGTACTTTCTTGGTAAGTAGTGTTTCATTTGTAAATGTCTCATTGATTCTGATTTATTGGCTTTCTGTAATATGATGTGCTACCCAAAAGTTTGCAGGAATTTCCTGTAGAAATAAAATTGCTTGTCATAACTCTTAGTTTCCACTGTCTTTTTAAAAATAATCGTTTTTGAGCATAGATACAGTGAGCTCAATGTTTTCCCCATGATTCCATGCATCCCTGGAAGTTTGTGGATGTAAGTGTTCGAAGCATGTTCTGCAGTTCTGCCCGGATCTCCTTAATTGTGTCAAAACAACGGAATTTCAATTTTATCTTTATTTTGAACAGAAAAAAGTTGAACATATGTTAGGTCAGGCGAATAGAGTGGGTGGTAAATCACTATGTTTTTAGAAACCAAAATTCTGAACGACTATCAATGTGTGCACAGGCGAATTGTCACGGTGGAGAACCCAGCTTTTGTTCTCTCAACATTCTGAACATTTGCACTTAATACTCTCACATAGCCGCTTCAAAGCAATAAAACTTTCCATTAACAGTTTGACCAGGGAAGACAGATTCCTTGTTTTTTTTTTTAACGTCTGACTATTGTGCACACTTAGGCTAATGCAGACAATGGGATGATTTATAGTGTATGAAATACCAAGCCTTGACCGGGAATCGAACCCGGGTCCTCAAGGTGAAAGCCCAGTACGCTATCAACTAGGCCACCGAGGCGGCTTCAGATTCCTTGTGGATAATGCCTGATATAAAAAAACAGTATGGACTTCATTTTGCTATGAACTTGAAATGCTTTTTTTAGCAGTAGTGAAGATGGCGTCTTCTGTTGCAACAACTGCTGTTTAGTTTCAGGGTCATAACTGTAAACCCATGTCTCATCACCAGTTACGATATTGGAGTTGGGGGTCATCTTTTGGTGCAGTTTTCAATTTAGTGCATACAGCTACATGATGATCTTTTTGGTCACTGCTCAGACATCTCAGTACAGATTTTGTAGCAATGTGTCTCATGCTAAAATTGTCTGACGATGCATTGTATGGACCCATACAACATTCTTACTATTGTACAAACATCGTGGATTGTTTGTCTGTGATCTGCTACAATAGCCTCACACTTTTGCAATGTTTTCCATTGTTGTGCTTGTCAGTTGTCATCCTGAATGCTTATCATCATTCAAGAATGCAGACTTTTATTCATTCTTGAAGCATTTAAACTAGAAAAAAGTTTTACTTTGACTCATAGCATTGTCACCGAGTGCTTCTACAAGCATGCAATGGGTTTCTGTAGCAGTTTTTTTAAGCTTGAAGCAAAATTGATGATGCTTCAAGATGAAGCTTCAAAGATGATGCGGGTTCTTTGCTCCTTAAAATCTGTCATTTGCACAAGTTTAAAAAATTGCTGCTATATTATAATACAGTGTTACACGAATACACGAAACTCAAGAACATGACTTCTCATTGTTACACGTTTTGGTACTAACTAATTGACAAAGAGAGTATTTAACACAAATATTTAACAGTAATAGTGGTACTGTTCACCAATGTACCAAGTCATACCAAAAATGGTTCGTAGAATTAAAATTCCCCAAACTTTCGGATAGCACCTCGAAAATATATGTTATTAAAACAAAAATCATTAATGCTGTTCTGTGGTAGTATTTCTTGCGTAGAATAATGTTAGTACTTATTTTTCTGAAAGTTGTTTTGATAAAAGAACTTGCTCAGATTTATCAGAAATATTTAAAGGGAGTGCTGGTTAGATTAGATTATATTGCACCCAGGTACTGCGATCAACTGACCTATTGTGCAACTTATCTCTTAAAATACCTAGTTCAGCAGATTGGTGCCCCTAATAAGTTCCAACAACCCACTGACTGGCTCATTCTGCTGAAGATCCCTACCCCTAGCCTCGTACTAGCAAGAGCCTCACAATCATAAATTATGTGACCTGCAGTTTCCTCCTCCTGCCTGCACAATCTACATACAGTTTCTCCGTGGTACACACCTATCCTGTTCATGTGCACCCTCAGACCACAGTGCCCTGTTATGAGCCCCATGATCCTCCTGAGTTGTGCTTTGCCCAGGACATCTGCTGCCCCTTTGATTCCTCCAGAAGGAATTTTGCTTAAGAGACGTTTACTATGGGAATGCCCATGAAAGTTGTCCCATCTTACCTGGTGTTGACATATAATCCATCCATTAATAGCGGACTTGGCCAATGATAGAGAAATCCCTAAAGCCGGCTCAGGTCCGATAAATTCAGATGCAGATCCAAATCCAGCTAGTCGGTCTGCCTCCTCATGACCCTCAAGTACCCTATGCCCCCCATAGAACCCAGTGAAGAGTTACCCGGTTATCCCGGGACAGAATGTTAAGGTTCTTCCTACACTCCCAGACCAGCTTGGACTGTATTATAGGACCTGCAAGTGCATTTATTGTTGCCTGACTATCGGTATGAATATGAATACATGCCTTTTTGAAGCCCCGATCCAAGTTCTCCCAAACACAGTCATTAATGGCCATCACTTCAGCCTGAAATACTGTTGTATGCTGTCCCAGGGTTATTACTTTCTTTAACCCTGGTCTCAGACAGTACACCCCAGGGGAGTGCTGGTTACTTAGGGGTATAGTATTTAAAAAGGCTAAGATGGCTAGATCCTCTTCAATCTATAGCGCTGTGCAAAGGAAATATAAGTTGTTCTTTTGAAATGCATGCTGTAAGTTATTTGTTAAGATACCTGCAAGGAAAAACTAGAAAAAAAGAACCATTAAAAAGAAAAAGTACACACAATTAAAATAAATATATAAGAAATTGTCAAACTTAATTTTGTCTCTGCTTAATAAATTATTTGTTTTGCCATAGCTATTGCACACATGACAAAACACGTACCTGGAAAATTCCGAGCCCTTGGAAATATTGGAGACGTTTTAATTAAAATGGGAGATGTAGAGGAAGCTGTAAAAATGTACCAAAGACAATTAACCATTGCGAGACAAGGGCGGGATCGAGGATTGGAAGCTGCAGCATACGGTGCTCTTGGTCTGGGCCATCGACTTCTTCGTTGCTTCGATAAAGCTCTTGGTTATCACACTCAGGTAGAGTTCATCAATGCTTGCATTTTCTTTATTTTATATTTTCGATACATTGTTTTAATAAATTTATACACACATTTTTTCAAATACTGTAAACTTTTTTTTATTCATTCTAATATGGTATCTTAAGCTGGATAGCGAAAAATCGAGATATCAAAAAGCGACATTTCATGTCCTGAAATAATAAAGAAAATGTATGTTATTAATACAGAAAAACTTCGTTTAACCGTCAGAGTTGGGACTGGGACTGTGATGGTTAACCAAATTGATGGATAAAAAAACCCTTAAAAAACTTCCTGCTCCGTTCATTGCATATGAATAAAAAGTTTTAAAAAAAATTGTGTTTATGAACTGGATATTCATTCTGCAATAAGTACAAATGCTGTAGTCACTAATATCAGAAATTACATGTAATTGTTCTAATCGAATTTCTTAATCGTATGCTGAACTATCTAAGCCACTGCTCACTAAACAACAATAGCGTAAAAACACCAATCACTACAACTTATCAGCCGCAATTGCAATGTCTGCTATTAACAACTTGAGTGATAATTTATAGTAGGTGACCAAAACATGACTGAATCATTAATAAGACAAAAGTGTGCCCTATTTTAGCGCCTGCATCCTTCAACAATGTAGTAAAGATTATTTTTCACTGCAATTTGACTGTAGTATATATTGGGAGCAGTATGCATTGTGCTATTATTATTGTTTACTTGTTACATTATTTCTCTTTAAGAACTACAGTAGAGTCTTACTAATCTGACCTAAACTAGGTGCTGCCGGGATTAGCGGGAAAGTCAGATTACATGGAGAACTATTAAAAAACATTTAAGAGTATTGAATTAAATTTCTTAATGATTAGGATTATATACCTATTCTTCCTGTCAGTGGTCTATCAACTCATCTCATAAAGGCTACCGTGGTTTCGAAACTATATAGTTTCATCTTCAGGCCATACAAAATGTTAAATCCCTGTCGAGGTCGTCACAAAGTCAAACAAAACATTAAAACATACATCACAAACATTAAGCACAATTACACATTTAAAATATTCATCATGAAATTTGGCTTGGCCAAACTACACACGCGACTCGTACGTCGTTACATTCCGGACTCATTGATATTTTGTAATTTTTACTTGTAATCCTTTAATAATGATTAACAAATTCGGTGCTTTTTTAACCTTCCAACACATTCACATGTTTTTTTTTTAATTTTAAACATGTAATCTTTCACTGTTTTGCCTTTTCTGTAAATTGCAAATACTGTTAACGTAATTAAAATTTCAGGAACTGACTGTAAGACAAGAGATGAGCGACCTTAAAGGAGAATGCAGAGCTCACGGTCATCTAGGAGCTGTGCATATGTCATTAGGAAACTATACCAATGCCATTAAATGTTACCAAGAACAATTGGAGCGTGCGAAGGAACTGAGAGAAAGTGCTGTTGAAGCTCAGGCTTTTGGCAATTTAGGAATTGCAAGATTAAATATGACACATTATGAAGATGCCATTGGTTATCTTGAACAACAATTGGCAACATTAGAACAGTTATCAACTCCTACCGCTTTGATGGATAAGGTGGGTATTAATATAATTGTTTATATGTGATGGTCATTCAGAAAACAAAGAATGCTCTAATTTGACAAACCGCTCAGTTCCTCTAATGCCGCCACTCTCATGTCATTCACTTTCTCACTCCTTTGTGCCAATCTGATATAACAGTGAGCGACTACAGCGTTTGCTGTTTACTTGTGTGAGTTTAAAATGGTTAACAAAATTAAGGACCCTGCCAAGTATAAGGTTCGTAGTGTAATACGCTTTTTGAATGCAAAAAAAGTTCACCCTTTTGAGATTTACAGACATAACTATGGTTTATAATAAAATGATGAATGAAGTTTCAGTTCGAAAGTGGTATAACAAACGGCATGGATTGTTGTCAATCAGCATTGTGTCAATCACAATAACATATGTCCGCATGCTGCTATATTGATGACAAACTTGCTTCAGCAGTTTAAGTAGAAAGTTTTGAACCTACTTCTTACTTCAACCAAATATAAACCAACCAAGGCCTACTTCAAGGTCCAACCAAGGTTGGCCTTATAGCCTGGACTTGGCTTCATCTTTTTCTCAAATTGAAGGTGTTTTGAGGCAGAAAATATTATAGAAGTGACAACGAACTAAAAATAGAGAATTAGTAAGTGGTTCAGTGACTTGGAGGCAACTGAGTATACTGAAAGCATAGAAAAGTTGGTGAAACGCTACCGCAAATTTCAAATTTAGAGGGCAGTGACGTAGTATTACGTAAAGTATTAAATAAATTTTGTTACATTAATAAAAACGGTCTAGAGAAAAGAAAATTCTTTATTTTCCAAATGACCCTCGTATGTAGCACAACTCATTACTGAGTTCAGGTTTTCTTTAACATTTAAGCCGCCTCGGTGGCCTAGTGGATAGTGTACTAGACTTTCACCCCGAGGACTCGGGTTCGATTCCCGGCGAGGGCTTGGCATTTTCATACCCTATAAATCATCCCATCATCTGCATTAGCCCAAGTGTGCACAATAGTCGGACGTTAAACACCAAAAAAAAAAAAAAAAATTAACATTTTCTGTCACTTGATTATTATTTTCCACAGTGTTTCGGACTCCAAACACATTTTTTGATCAAAATTACTCTTTTCAGTCATTTTTTTCTTCAGTCACGTGGCTTAATTATAGCAATCCCTTGGAGTTTTTGATATATACTGACTCAAAGATATATTTTTAACAATTGTAATGAGATACAGTCCTCAAATTCAACTCTTGGTTTGCTCATCAGTCTTATCGACGTTGGCACATCAGCCATGAGCATATCACCGTGTAGGATAGAGATTATATAATATGAATTCGGGGCACTGACTAGAATCAGTCGCGTTCTGAAATTAGCTGCCTTTGTGGCATTTAGACTAACCTCATCAACTAGACTTGCAAACCCATGGCCTTTTTTGTTGTACAGTAATATGAATTTTAAACTGAAAAACTAAAATTGGAGCTGTAGCAAATAATTTTATCATCACTCTGAAAGTCTGTCTATAGTTTTTTGAAAACTATAGTGTAACAAAAATATGCCACCGTCTTAATCTGTTTTATCATTAAAATAAATTATTTAAAATAATATTTAGATCACTTTTTCATTTGAAGGATATATAAATATAAAAAAATATTCTGTACTGTATTTGTGGTAGAATAGAATACATTGAAGGTCATATTTTTTAAAAATTAGAAACATTAGTTTATTATGATCAAATAACGTAAGGCCTATTGTTTGTTAAATTTTTTAATTTATGGAAAATGTTATTTTTTGCATAGGGGCGAGCATTTGGTAACTTGGGAGATTGCTACGATGCTTTAGGCGATTTAGAAGAAGCAGTCAAGTGCCATGAACAACATCTTGCAATTGGTCTTAAACTGAAGAGTTCAAGAGATCTTGAAAGAGCGTATCGAGGCCTAGGTCACTCACATAAACGGCTAGGGAACTTGCAACAAGCTTTAGTGTGTTTTGAGAAGAGGTTAGTTGTAGCTCATGAGCTGAACAACTCAGAAGCCAAAGCATCAGCATACGGAGAGCTCGGACACATCCACACGACATTGGGAAACTACGAACAAGCAATATCGTGCTTAGAACATCAATTAGCTATTGCAAGGTAAACTAGCAGCGAATATTTTTAATATGTTTGTACCTTTTTCTTTCCAAATCCTCATAACTGTAAGAATTCAAATTTAAATAAAATGTTCAACAAATGGACACTTTTTTCTAACATAATTACAGCTAGTGTACAACAACAGTTCATTTTGTAATCAGCCCTTATTACGTTCCCGTAATAAAGAAATGGATTATTTGCTAGCTTCAGAGGAGAAGAGATGTGGGCCATAACTAATTTTGTCTCTTAATTTTTAATGTACCAGTTGTTGAACGCCATGTTGTCTTTAATTTTAGTATAATTTATACATCACTGTTTTAGGCCAAGACAACGAGAATGCCTGTACATGATTACGTGGTTCAGGGTGATCAAAGAAATCAAAGTGATCGCTTTTCAAAAGTTATAATTTTTTTGTCTTGCCACATTAATATTTTAAAGAAAAAAGCAAATAGTGACAAAGAAAATTAATTCTGTTTTCGTACCACAGAGAAAAAAAAACAAAAAGGCAAGAACATTTATAATGATAAATCAACTTTAAGTAAAGCAAACAAAACCAAAACTAAACTTAAATCTGTACCAACCTTATCCAGTCTATCAGTTTGAAATACAACAATACCTTGTGAGTGTCATTTAACCATAAAACTAATTATAACAAAAAAACAAACTACTTAACTGAAATATATTTTTCTGTTTGATAATAGAACCACTAAAAATAACAAATGAGTGACATCCCTATAAATAAAGTAATAAAAGAGGGCCCTTTACAAGAATGGATTATTGGGTATAAAGTTAATTTATATAGACAGACTTCAACGTATTAATCAGGTTGATTTTAGCGCTAATTAGTATTTTGTATGTTCCCCCCCCAGGTTAGCCGATATTTTTTTCTCTCAAAAACTACGTTACTTGATCGATGACTACACCAACATTCGCACTGTCAATTTTTTACAATTCTCACATTAATGTCACTCCAACAAACAAA
Source organism: Callitettix versicolor (assembly GCA_022606455.1). Classification (NCBI taxonomy): domain Eukaryota; kingdom Metazoa; phylum Arthropoda; class Insecta; order Hemiptera; family Cercopidae; genus Callitettix; species Callitettix versicolor. The sequence goes on from CM040182.1 coordinate 9,899,577, forward strand.
GTAGGTCTTTTCCGAATGCAATTTATAAGAAAATTTGTGTATTTACGTGAGCGTTTTAAATCCAAACATGAATGTGCACAATTTCACTTTGCATGCCATGTAGCCTCGCATGAACTGGCCTTAGCCGCACCAGACCAGACTCGTCAGTCGTCTCAATCTTTTATCCCAAACAGCTGTTTATTTAGGGCATCATCTTAATGATATTTTGCAATTTCTTCTGTTTATCTAAGATATCCACTTGAGGATCTGAGATGTCTCATGCTGAAAGGGTTAAAGTTGCTTACAAAGGCGAGTTTGTTATTTCAGTGTTTTTAAATTGATTACAGAGACCTGAAGGATAGGGTTGCAGAAGCCGATGCTTCCTGTGGTTTAGGCCAAGTATATCAACAAATGGGAGAATATTCTACAGCTCTGAGATATCACCAATCTGATTTGGACATAGCTGAAGAAATTGGATTAGCACCATTGCAAGGAAGAGCTTGCGGTAACTTGGGCAGTGTCCATGAGTCTCTTGGAAATCTTGAGGAAGCCATCCGATATCAAGAACAACATCTTACAGTCGCCGCACAGACAAATGATAAACTTGCAAAAACAATGGCTTACAGCAGTTTAGGTAAATCTTGTAACTTCAAAAACATGGTGTATAATTAGGCTCCAGTATAATGGGTGTACTCGTATATAGTGCACCCAGCTCATTACTGTATCTGATTTTTCATAAATCGCCATTCTTTATTGAATCGTAAATTTTTCTCAATTTTCTAACACTAGCAGTTTGTTTTCATTGTCTTGTCAAGGTCCATGTTTCCCCACCATAAGCACTGGGCATATTAGTGTTTAGTGCAATAGTAATTTAGTGAATTTTTTTAATAAACAAGTTTTGGTATATTTCTGCAAGCCATAATAGCACCTATTTACATTTACAATTATGTGCCTCACTTGCTTGTTTAAATCATTGTCTTGAGTCATTATTGATACCAGATATTTAAATTGCTGGACTGTTTCTATATAGTTTTCCCCAATCTTGTAAATTTGTCCTTACACTTACTGCCAGTCACCATACATTTTGTTTTACTGATATTAATTCTTATTCCCATGGTGTTGGCAGATCATTCAAGTGCTAAGAACACATCTCTAACTGCTGTTGCGTAATGTCCAATAATGTTTAAGTCATCTGCATAAGCCAATAGTTGTACAGGCTAATTATATGTAGTTCCTTCATCCTGAATCTCAGTATCCTTCATTATTTTTTCCAATGCTATATTAAAAATCAGGCATGATAAAGCATCACACTGCCTCAGACCTCTTTCTGACTTGAACTTACTAGATATTTCATTTTATATTTTAACACGTTTTATTTGTCTTTACAGCCCTTACAAGTCTTATCAATATTTTTGGTATGTTTAGCTGTTACATTGCCTTATACACTTCGTGCCTATGTATTGTGCCATAAGATGCCTCAAAGTGGCGCTTGTCTATAATAAATTATCTTATTTTTGTGTATAAGTAATTGAAGTTAATGGCAATATTTCCAGGCCGAATTCATCACGTACTGGGTAACACGAGTCAAGCAGTTGCATACTTACAACAAGGTTTGCAAATTGCGGAAGTATTGGGTCGTAGAGAAGAAGAAGCTCGAATTCGTCATCGCCTGGGACTAGCATTGTGGGGAAATGGTCAGTTGGATGCATCTCAGGCACAATTGGAACAAGCTGCTCATTTGTTAGAATCAATAAGAAGGGAAACAAGGGGCTCTAGTGATTATAAACTGTCGTTATTTGACTTACAAACTGCGTCTTATCAAGCTTTACAAGTAAGTATGCTATTTATTTATGGTAATGTTATAATTCTAACTTCCATCGACATTTTAACAAATGTGTGGCAAATTGTTCGCTGTGTAAAATTGTTTGCTGTCTACAATGCTAGAAAATTTATCCTTTGGCTATATTGTTTCGGCTATAATCCCACATGATTAAAAACTGTTATTTCTGCCAAAGTTAATGCAGCCAGTATATTGGAAGCCATTAAAAGTTAGGTTTGTCACATTGTTCATTGACAATCCAACATTTCAGCAAGTGTTTAATCAAGGTTTATAGTTTTAATATTACATTTTACCAGTAAAATTTATAATAATACCAGTATATAAGGTATATTTTAATGTTTATATTATACTGGTGGTATTTACAATATACCCTTATAGATACAAATATTTACTAAACATTATTTCAATTTCACCCATTGCTCTTCATATTGCATTAACAAGATTGTTGTTGAAATTCTTTTTATATTGTTCTTCTTTTCTGCTAGGATTATTGTCACTATGTTGAGTATAATGATCTGCCTTCCCTAGCTTCGTCAATTCTACTTTTGTTGACACGTTTCGGAGAACCTCCAACACAAAACTATATCTATACTGGTCACCAATATTTTGGCCCTGTCCTATTTATAATTTTCTATCTCCACCTCGTACCCCTCCTCTATTCAACACGTGTACATTAAACCTTACGTGGTCGCTTCTGATTGGCTCTTTAAAATCATACGTTTTTGCTCGCGTCTGATTGGCTCCTTTCAAACTTTCTCCAACTTTCTCTTCAAATTTTTTGAAATTCTTATATTTGTAAACGTAATATCTCCTTGCGACGATATCTGTTCATTTATTATGTTTTCTCCCTTTAATTTAGATTTAAGAAATTTCCAAGTTCTCTCAAATGTTCATACGTCTTCCTTTTTCTGCCATATGTAGTACTTTCATGGAGTTTTCTATTTCTCAAGGTATGTGTCCCTCATTTATTAAATGTGACGCATAATCTGAATCATTTTTGCCGTATTTGAATGATCTTACATTTTCTTTAAACCAAGTTCTAGATTTTCATCCTGTTTGTCCTATGTAGAGTATTGCATCCACACTGTATTCTGTATACCCCATTCGTACTATATTTGTCCTTATAGAAGAAAAGGACAAATATAGAAGAAAAGGTGACCAGTTTTTGATATAGTTTTTGAAGATGGAGGTTCTTCGAAACGCGTTAACAAAAGTAGAATTGATGAAGCTAGGGAAGGCAGATCATTATACTCAATATAGTGAAGATTGTTGTCATTGCATCATACAAAATGTTCAAGTTACGCAGCAGTTAATATATATGTGATTAAAATTCATAAACTTTTATAATAATAGTTCTTTTACTTTTTATAGGAAAAACTCAAGTATTAATAAAGTTTATTCTTGAAAATATTTGTTAATTTTCCATATGTGTAGCATTTCAAATAAAGTTTTTTTCTGTTGCAAGTTATAATAATAAAAGAAAATATAAGTAAAATAGACCAATAAAGAATATTTTATTCTTAATTAATAGCAACACTCAGGGAACTGCTTGGGTATTAATATATAGCAAAAAGGTTAAAACAATATTTCTTGCACATTAACATGTTGACGAGTGTACTCGGCGTATGTAATGCTATAACGCACGCTACAAAGAAGTACAAATCCACAGAGGTAAGAAATATGTTTTATTAAAAATTTTAACAAATTTATTTGTTTTAACTCGGAACAATATAAAAATATAATTTATGTAAAAATTTTTTTTTAATTTGGAATTTAGGAGTGGAACGGCACTTGCCGTTCGTATACTTTGGGGATCATTACATTTACTCGCCAAGTTAGCAACAGTTTCAGTCTTAACTCGTTAGTACCAGTGTCCGATTTAATGATCATTTGTTTAAATATAATCTCAGAGTTCTTTAAATTTTTTTACGAAAATCAATTTTAAAAAATACCAAACAATAAACAATATTTTTTAATGTAACTAAACGTTTTTTTTTTCCGGCAAAAAACCGTTAAGGTTATCATCGCCGAATAACTAAACATTAATAATACAGTAAAAGGCATAAAAGTTAATGCCTTATGAGACTTATTTTAAGTGCTAGTTTATAAGATTGGTCAAATGGCCAAGCAGACGAATACGTTAAATTTGGCCAGTATGGTGTTTTAGACATAAACATGTTCAAATCCAACATCGTGTGTTGATTTTTCTGTATAACTTGCTTAGAGTTCACCTGCCTGTGGTGGAATTAAGAGCAAGGATCATAAATAAACAGTTGATAGCTCAGGTGGAAGCTTACAGGAACGGATGAATTCTTTGTGAGTTGCATACATGACCAAGAATTTTACTACTTTTGTCTTGCTTACGTACCGAGTATTTCCAGCTAAAAATATTACTTCCATTTCCCTGCTGCTGGTTAAAGGAAAACGGTTTTCTGTTGAACTGAGATAAGACACAGCTATTAAATTTTCATTGTAATCGTAAAACTTAATTATAAATGATGATACCCTACTGCTCAGTATTAAGAAATTTTCAGATTGTATGAAATTTCTTGTTATAAAAGTTGATAGTAAGATTACATTTGAAGTGAAATTTAAAACAAAATTTGTAGCTTAGTAAAGAATTAATTTTTCTTTTTTTTCAACAGCATGTTCTGGTGGGTCTTGGTAGAAAAGAAGAGGCACTTCTGGTTGCTGAGAGAGGGCGAACAAGAGCGTTCGTAGATTTATTATTGGAAAGACAAGGTTTTGTAGAAACAAATACTCATAATAACCAGACAAAATATGATACAACACCGACGTCAGTTGATCAACTGGTTGATATAGTGAACAGGCAAAGAGCATGTGTTCTGTATTACAGCCTCGCTGCAGGATATCTATACTCGTGGTTCATTGTTCCAGGAAAAGGTATTCTTACAAGTTTGATATTTAGTAAAATAATTAATAACAAAAAGTAACCCCTTTGTCATAGAATGAAAACTAACATAATTTGATATAAAGTGAAAAATAAATACCAAACTATTAAAACTACTTTACTCTGATATACATTTTGGTGATATAGCTATCATCTTCGGAGGGCTACCAAACAGAAATAAAAATTTAGGGTTTCCTTTTTGTATTTATTTAACACGATACATTGTCCCTTTCTGCCATGTTACTCTCCATTTTCCTATGATGGCACCCGCTGCTTTAATATTTTACAGATATTATTTTCATTATTGTAACATAACCACCGGACCACATATTTAAGTTGTTGTTTTCCAATGGCTTCCGCTGGCTCGCGCCATCTTTGATCTTGCGTCCCAGTATAGGCCAGGGAGGTCTCTTCTTCTGTGCTTCTCTTCATATAATTTTCTGCAGACCAGGAGATGGTCCTTGTTCATGATGGTGTGTGGGCATTCACACAATGTGCAGTTGTCATAGTTTAATATCTTAATTTTCTTCAGGTGTTCATTCAGACAGTCGTGTCCAGTTGTCAGCCGAAAGACCGCGACAGATGTCCTCCTCTGGAGGTCCTTGACCTTCCCATACAAGTCTAATACATTCTCATAAGGCTTGTTCTTTATGTCTTCCTTGACTTTGTAAATTCAAGATAAGATGTTTGCTTCAGTGCACTAATCCTAGCCTCCAGTGTGAGCATTCTTTTCGGTTTCTGCACTATAAGCGTTCCTTGTTTGGCCAACTTGTCTGCCCGCTCATTCCCTTGTATGCCTACATGTGACGGGATCCACTGCAATACCAATTCCTTTGTAATGTGTTTAAATATTTTGTATTTCTGGATTGATTCTATCATAGAGCCTGCAGATGTGTTGTCAGGAATTGCTTGTAATGCTTATTTAGAGTCAACTAATACATATTTAAGTAATTAGGATTATGACTTATTCTTCCTGTCAGTGGTCTATCTAATCACCTCGTACAGGTTTCGAAACTCTTATCATTTCATCTTCAGGCCGTGTTAACAAAATGTTAAATCCCTCTGTCGAGGTCGTCACAAAGTGAAACAAAACATAAAAACATACATCACAAATACTGAGCACAATTACATGTTTAAATTTGTACAATGAAATTCAGCTTGGCCAGGTGACATGCATGACTCGTACATCATTATATTCCGGACTGACTTTGTATAACGGCCTGAAGATGAAACGATAGAGTTTTGAAACTGCAGTAGCCCTTAGGAGGTAAGTGGATAGACCACTGACTGGAAGAATAGGTCATAATAGTAATTACTTAGATATTATTTGTGGTTACTGTGTAAGATTGGGTGACAACCAGATGCACTGAGTTGACCGACTACATATTCAAAACTGAACCTATTGTTTTTAATCTAGGTGTGGCCACTGAAAGCAATGTGGAGCCCATCAATGCTACTTGATTCCGCTTTGCGTACAGTAGCCGCACCTACATTAAAAACAATAGGTTTGGTTTTTAATGCATAGTCCGTTCCACTGCTTCATATTTGGTGGCCACGTAGCCTAATTGTATCTGGTTGACTATATTATGCTGCTTTGCACTGTATACCTAATTTTAATGTGTAAAGATTGGTTTGTTTTTTTAAAGTCATGGCCTCATTAATAGTTGTTCCAGGGCTTTATTAATTGCTAATAATTCCAAGTGCTTCAAAAACTGTAGCATTTGAATTACATGCAGGTAGTGTAATATGTAATCACTGCACATGCCAGCTCTTGTGTCTCACCTGTATATCTGTATGTGTTATTATTTTTAGCTGTTAATCAATTTGGTAGTGTTTTTATTGTTTCAAGTTATATATTACTGGAGGGGAGTTACTATGCTTTGTTGATGGGTTGAATTAATTCAAGTCTTAATCTAATGTCGACGTAGTCCTATAGGTTCATTTGTTTTGCTTGTGATTCTAGTTTTTTTGCTTTATTCTTTTCTTTTTTTTAGCACATGTTTGAAGCTTTTTATATGTTTTCGAAGTTTGTACTGCAGGTTGTCCGATAATCCATTTATTGTCCTATTTGTTGAATTTTTCTCATTATTAGAGATTGTTAAGTTTTACTAATAAAATTTCTTCTGAGCACTTATGCTCAGTTTCCTATGGTTTAGTACTTTTAAAAGCAAGAAGTGGATGAATTGGGATTTTTCACTGTTCCAGTTACTAACTGTAGGATGTTATTGTGGAACCTACCACCGAAAGAACCTCTCCACTATGTACATGTTTAGTTTAACGTAGATCTTGTATCATATAGTAAGTACAAAGTTTCCCCCCACTTAACTCCAACCAGTCTTTTTAGTACGCTTGACTTGGCCAGGGGTGCCAAACTTTCACAAAACAAGATCTACCGTAAGTTTCCTTCACCTTCTCACGATCTACCGTGTTTCTGTATAATGACATAAGACTATTTAAATTGGAAGAGGCTGTAGGTGTCCAACTTAATAATACACGTTGTGTTACTGTTAATGTGTATGACTTGAAGTTCAGAAAGAAACAATTTTTTTTGTAATTTTTAATTTTTGAAATATTACTTTTCAAACAAACATTTATAGAGTAGTACAAATTATTAATTTATTTATAAATTTTCTTGTTACTGAAATGTGAGGGGCTTCATGATGAATTTGGCTAAAGCACTGGTGAGTCTGCTGCATTTCTGAACTGCGCACCTCAAGGTTCTTAGTTCGAGTTCAGTTACTCCTGTTACTGTATCCTTATCGTTAATACTGATCCCTTGTCCTCATTAGTCTAACTGGCATATGAAGTATAGACGTTGAAAAGATGTTACTGTTACATTGTTTATGTGCAGTAACACCTGTGGTGCAGTTTGTACCACAAAATATGTGTATCAATGAAAATTTCATAAAAATTTCCTTTAAAATGCTAGGTTACAGTCTACCAGATTTCAAATTAGAACAAAGATCTTGCAATTGACACTTTGATTTCAATAAATTGTGTGTTTCAATAAATTAAAATTTTTCTTATAATAAATAAATTTGAGGTTAGTCTGTTTTATCAGTTTTTTTAAATGATTGAATGTGTTCTGTAGGAATTGTTAGGTTCCATGAGGTTGCTGTTAGCGAGTCAGAAAGAGAAGGAGAAGGCAGTACCGGAGGGGAGGAAATGTTAACAACTACAGGTTCTCTATTAGATCACTATGTGCAGAGTATACGAGATTGTCTAGGAGTTCAGTCACAGTAAGTTGTTATTTTTATTGATATTCATAAAACATGATTTAACTATTCGTTATTTTGGAGTACACGGTAGAGTGTTATTAACACTTTTTATTTGGAATTTATGTATAGTACCCGGGCAACAAAGCTTTGCTTGGTATAAGTATTTTGTTTATTGTACACGCGTACTTTTCAAATTTTCACAGAAATTAATATGAGACATGCAACAATTGATTCCTGACAGTAAAAAACTTTAGTATACAAAATGCCACAAAAATCTTAATTTTTGAGAAAAAAGTGGACTGTGTGTGTGTGGTTTACATGTACAAGATATATGTAAACATATCTTCAAACTAATTATATATTCAGCAAAGATATCATTAACAAAAGCTTTGCTTCTGTCAGTAACCCAAGTTCCACACATGAACTTTTTTAATTTATTAAATTTTATTATTTATTAATTGAAATAGAATGTCCGATAATTTAGATTTTTAAAATAAATGTTTCACCACGGTTACATCTCACCCAAATTATAATAAGTTTCTTCAATTTAATTAATTAAACATTTATTAAACACACTTCTTGTAACACTTTTTCTTTTGTAATTAATTTACCACTGTCGGAACACTTAATCTAGATTTTCCCTTTTATACCTTCAATATGTCTCTATGTACGCAGTAGAATGCTTTGGAATGTCCTGCGTTTTTGCTGTAATCGAGCAACCAATCAGATGTCCGGTTTTCATAACCACGTGACACTAGCCTGCCTCGAAATATACTCCATAGTATCATGTATTGCATAGTTCATGTATAATGCATGAACTAAAATTAACATATAACAACATTTTTCCAAAAATACGAAATATTTAGATTTATTCCTGATAATGGGGATGTGCAAAATATCAATTATTTATTTGCTGAAATCTGTATTATTATTATAGTCTTATAATTATAATATATAATTATTATCTGTATTCATTGTAGGATGTACTTATTGCCCTTGTTTTGTCGTGCTTTGTTTAGTGTACATACGTAATTTAGCCACACATATGAGATATGTCACAATCGATTTCTGACAATAAAAACCGTTAGTATTCAAAATTTCAAAAAAATCGTTAGTCATTTTTGAGGTAAAGTGGACAAACATATATACATACATACATTTAAATTTAGCTCATTTAATATTATAGGATAAAACCATATGTGATGTTTCGAGAGTAGATCAACTCTCATTCTCATTTGTCTAATTTAAAACCTATACATTCAACTAGAACATAAACCTAGATGCCTAGACCTATGTTAAAACACTTTAAAAACTAAAAACCATTAGAACAGATCTTCTGAGTGTTCAAACCTGAAATAAAAGTAAGACATGTAATTAGGAAACCACAAGTTACAGAGAAAACAAAACAAAAATACTACAATAACAAATACTCTACCAGAAAGGGTGGGTGCAAAAAGGGCTGTCTATAATTTTTGTGTGAGGGTTAATTTATTTTTCATTTATATAAATTATACTCCCAGCAGTATATTATTTTTTGCTCTTCCTAATTAAATGTGTGATTTTTGGACCATATATGTTTGGCTATTTTTGATTTGTCTGCTAAGCGTAATTTCATGTTATTTTTTTGTACATTGTTATGTTTAGAGAAATTTTTGTCTCACCTATGTATTGCCTTTTTGTCTAACAGTTTTTTTAGACAAATATAATACACCATGAGAATAACTTATATATTCAGAAACTATTTGAAGGCTCATACATAAAAATAACAGATATAACATCAAAAAAACCCAGAAAAAGGAAAAAAATCTAAAAACGCTGTAAAATATCATAAAGCACTTGTAATTTTACATTTTAAGTTATTTTGTGCTATACAGTAGTAAAGTAATAATAGGCCTACTGTATTTGGGAAATTTAAAAGTACAGTAGTCTGTGAAACCAAAAAACGGTTGTAAAGGCCTACTTGAACATGTTCAAAAGCGTCAACTACTTCACTCCTGAGGATTGCTTCTGCACCACTAGCTACCTTATCGGCTTAACTAGCAGTTGGACCGGGCAGCGTTATGGAATGTGTGCATGTACTTGTTAAACACTGTCTGCCAAAAGGCTAAAACATAACGGCTAAATGAATTTTCGTTGCTTATGATTGGTGCTGTACTAAGTTTATTCAATAATTAAAGGCACAAATTAAAGAATATAATTATATAACTAGGTACGAAGTGACTCTAAACTAGGCTGGACTTAACTAGTTTAAAAAACTGCCTTTTTAAGTGGGAAGTTGCATTTATTAATGAAAGACCACTAAATCTTAAAATTATACAAAACTTTAGGAGGTCTTCAAAAACTCTTGGGGTTAGACTCTTTTTACAGATGGGTTTTCTTCAATCAATCACAGTGAATCATATTATATCTCTGGTGCATCTTGAGATCAGTTATTAATTCAGTGAGATTGCTTATTGTTGGATGTTAGCATAATTTGTGTTACTGTCATAAATAATTGTAATTTCCTGTATTTATTTTATTACAGTTTAAAAACTGCTTGGTTATTGTAATGTTTTTTGTGATGGCATAGTTCATATTTATTGCCTGGTTGATCTAAAACTGTTTCCGTGTTTTATCAGAGGTTATAACATTGTACAGAAAAAGCATCACCTATATGCCGATAATGTTGTTTCAACTCTGTGCAAATGCAAAGCGACTCCTTATGACAATCCTTCAATCCTCTTGGCAGCCATATTGTGCTGGAGGAATATTTTGTTTTAATGTTCACAAGAAAATTAAGTAAATTAAGTTATTCTGGAGCTACTTAATATAGTTTATATATTCATACTGATATTTTTCATTTTTTGATATAATTTCTAACAACTAACACTTTTTTCCTATCTCTAAAATGGGAATTTATGTAACACTTTTTATTTATTATTGCTGCAAAAAATATTTGTCTTGGTGTCAGAACGACTTGAGCACATTTACTGTCAGCATTTCAATTAACCTTCTTGCACAGTTGTATCTCCGATTGAACCAACCAAGTGGAAAACTCAGCTGGTCCGAAGTCAGGACTTTATGGAGATATACCAAGTCCCAGTGCAATTTGCCAGTATTTTCTGGACGTTTCGGTTACATAAGTCCTGTGTTGCTCGTATCGTACAGGTTTTTGTATTCAGTAAAATTGTCAGCATGACTTTCCTGCTGGTGGTTAGGTTTAGAACTTTTCCTGACTCATGAACTCTTGTTGTTTTACTCTATTCCCGTCTTGATTTCAATTCATAACGGTTAATCCATTCTTTTATCAGAGGTTATAATACTGTAATGAAGTATCACCTATGTGCTGATAATGTTTCAACTCTGTGTAAATGCAAAATGTCTGCTTATGATCCTTCAATCCTTTTGATACTCATATTGTGCTGATTTTACACAGTACCTTAGATTGTTGACAGAATTAAGGAATGTACCAACACTTTTAGTTTTTCAGATATGAGGGTGGTCTGAAAAGTTTCCAACTTATACAAGACATTTTTTCAGAAATTTTTTTTTTATTTTTCAACATAGTCTCCTTGTACCTCTACACACTTCTCCCAGCGATGCTCCCATCTCTGTAACCCATCCAAATAGTACTCGGCGTTTTTCTCTGCAAAATAATTGTTCACAAAGGTGATTGCCTCTTCATTTGACGAAAATCTCTATCCTCCGAGCGCAATTTTTAGATGAGGGAACAAAAAGAAGTCGCTTTGGGCTAGATCTGGTGAATAAGGTGGATGGTCAAGCAGTTCAAACCGTAATTCGTAGATTTTCGCCATGGCAACCGCCGAGGTGTGAGACGGTGCATTGTTTTGGTGAAACAGGATTTTCTTTTTCTGCAAATGTGGCTGCTTTTCCGCAAGTTCTGACTTCAGCTTGTCAAGTATTGATGCGTAGTATGCTCCTGTAATGGTTTTTCCTTTTTGAAGATAGTCGATTAAAATAACTCCATGATTATCCCAAAAAACAGTCGCCATCACTTTCCCAGCTGAAAAAACAGTTTTTGCTTTTTTTGGAGCCGGTTCTCCCTTTGCAGTCCACTGTTTGGACTGTTTTTTGTTTTGGGTGTATAATGGTGTGTCTAAGTTTCATTTACAGTAATTAATTGGCGCCAAAACTGGGATTTATTGTGCCTAAACTGCGCCAACAGAGCATTGGAAATGTTCATTCAAACACGTTTTTGGTCTAATGTGAGCAAACGCGGCACCCAACGCGTGGACAGCTTTCTCATGTCTAAATGTTGTTTTAATATGTGACAAACACGTTCTTTTGACATGTTCATAACGTCTGCTATCTCTCTCACTTTAATCATCTGGCACTATTTGGTTAACTTTAGCGATGTTTTTGCGGTCATCTAGCACTATTTGGTGAACTTTGGCGACTATCTTTTTTCGTTTGAAAAACCGGTAGTTGCAGTTTTTGTTTTGCTGTGTAGTTGGTGAAACAAGTAAAAATTAAATGTTTTACCTTTGGAGAGCAAGAAACAGATCACTGCATGCTGTTCAACTAATTCGCTAACTTTAAGAGTAATGATATTCTGTGTTTACGAACTAAACGGTTTTAAACCAAAAACGTTTATCCAAAAATGAATAAAATTTATAGACCTATTAATAATAATAAAATAAAATCATGTTTTCTTTTTTCTTTTTATAGAACCAGCGAGTCCGACATGGATACATCAGAAATGTGGCCACAACAAGTCTTGGAAGAGTTCGGAGACAAACTGAATCAGGATGGAGATAGAAGTGGCTTTTTGCGGATGGTTAATAGAAATCATTTCTTCAATTCCAGTAACTACAGTCTCAGCAGTCTGTTCAGGTACGTCAGAGTATTTTTGTAGATGATTTAACAGAATACCAATTATATGAGCAGAAATAAAAAATGGTTTCTGTACTGAATGTGTATTGAGGTTATAAAAAAAATCAGATTGGGAAAAAAATCAGTGGGTTCTCATCACCACTGGAAAATTTAATCGGCTTTTAAAGATTGTTCGAATACCACTATGGCCTGATTTGATTGGATTTGAAAGTTGTCTGAATACTCCATGGGCCGATGTAATTGGCCCAATAACACTACAGGTTGATGTAATCAGCTTTCAAAAAATAAATTATCAATTGTCTTGCTCTTTTAAAATTTATATGTTTTTGGAAATGAAAGGTACTGTTTTGTTCATTTATAGCAATATATTTTTATTTTATGATTTCTATAATTTTAAGGACATGGAAATTAATGTCACTAATAAATTATGGTTCACTGTAACATGCCAAGTTTACGCTTTTGAGACGTGTTAAATCATATCTATAAGTGCTCACTACAGGCTAAGAATGCAATATTGTATTGTAAACACATTATAGCTTATTGTAAACTCGAGCCAGCATTACTTTAGGATAATGTTATGTTAAGTGTTTACTTTTCCTACAGTGTCAATAAATACAAGTGACAGTTGTTTAGACATTAGACATTAACTACAACAATACACAGTAAAATATATTTTAATAAAAAAAAAAAATTGCCCTTCAAATTGCTTTTTCCTAAAAATACAGTTTTAAGAGTTGACTGAAATATAAAGTTATGTCAAATGTTATGACATTTTCAGGATTTATTCTTATATTATTGTTAAAAATAACATAAAGCTTAGATGCACAAATTTTTTCCCAGCTAAATTTTGGTGTTAAAAATAAAATTCTTTATAAAAACAAAATTTTTATTTTTCAGTTAAAAACACTGTTAGAAACAAAATAAATTATTTGTAATATTTTACAAATATTAACTGTAGTCCATTTTTTTTTTTTTTTTGTGAAGGAAGCAAAATCAAAATTATTGCTCTACTTTGATATTAGTGAAGCTGTGATTGTTTATTTGTACTTGTGTCAAAACAGCCATATAGACCGTGGTGGTATTTGGTGGTGCCTTGATGATGATGACCGGGTGTCGAAGGCAATGTCTTACGTAAATAACCTTGTCGGCATTCAAATGACTTCGGATAGGGCATGGCGATCAAAGGGACAAAAAATTTGAGTATACATTATTGAAAACATAATTGAGTTCATTTGCAATCAGATTTGGTTTCTTTTTGAGAATATCATTACTACTTTAAATTTGTTTGTGCTCTTTCTTACTCACCATGAAAGTGATATTAAGTGAAATTTACAGTAAGAATAATCATGATATATTAAACGTTATTATTTTTTAAAACTAGTAGTTAATTAAACAATATTGTTATACCTATTGTTATTTTTTTTTAATTTTTATTAATGAGAATTATTTGTATTTAGTGGAACATGAAATAATAATTTAATTTTTTTCTTACTTAGAAAATCCAGACATTTATTTTTACTTATAAAACAATTGAAAATAGTTTTTACTTAAAATCTGGTAATTAAAATGAATAAAAATATAACGTAAGGCTTTAAAATTTTGTAGGTTATGATACTGCATGAAATTTATCTGGTTGAAGGCCAGGTTTGTTGTGAGCCATCCTAAGCCCTAAGTGGATTACTTAGTTTAATCTTTTCTTTAGCTTAGTTTTTTGTTTCTACAATTATTTGCTTCAAAAGTTCTGAGCAAAAAAATAATTTGAAAAGTCTAAAAGAGTATATAATTTATATATACCCAGACTAGTGTCCAAGCCATGATAAACACTGTTCACGTAATATGACTAAATAGTGGATATGTAAAATACGGCGGATTATAATCATTTATTTTGAACAGAATATAGAAATACTATGAAGTATGAATGGGAAATACTTCACAGAATAACCAATATGTATTGTCAGTCGCAACTAAAGCAAAAAATATCGAAAATACGAGGTGTATTCAGAAAGTAACGAGAATTTTTAAATTTCACGGAAATGGAGAGTCTGATTGTCAAACATTTTTTTTATTATGTTGGTATACATGCCCTTGAAGTATGATAAAACTTTCAGCTGTTTTCATTGTTGACTTTGTCTGTGACAGCCACTAAGGTTAGACGTGTTTTTATGAACTCGGCGATTTTCGTTTGTTAAAAGAAATGGCTCAAAGAATTTGTATCAAATTTTGCGTACAAAATGGAATAAAGTGTAACAAAGTGTGTGAAATGTTAACAAATGACTATGGTGAGTCTGCTATGAGTAAAGCAAGAGTTTGCAAGTGGTATAAGCATTTCCAAGAAGGCCATGAAGAAGTTGAAGACGAACGCCCTAGACACCCCAGCACATCAACAAAAGATGAAAACATGGAAAAAGTGAAAGAAATGGTTATGAACAATTGCCGAATCACAATTAGAGAGGTCGCTGATGATGTTGGCATATTGATTGGATCATGTCATGACATTGTTTCCAATGTTTTGTTATGAAACGCATGGCAGCAAAATTCATTCCAAAATTGTTGAATTTTGAACAAAAACAGCAGTGAATAGAAGTTGCTCAGGAGTCACTAAATAAAGTCAATGATGATGCAGAATTACTGAAATGTATTATAACAGGTGACGGAACATGGGTTCAAACTAAGGCCGAAACTAAGGCTCAATCATCCCAGTGAAGGCATTCTGGCTCGTCAAGACTGAAAAAGGCTCGAAAAGTGCGGTCGAACGTGAAGTTTATGCTCCCTGTGTTCTTCGATATTAATGGCATAGTGCATCATGAATTCCTGCCACTAGGTGAAACGGTCAATAAGGAGTACTACCTACAAGTTCAACGCCGTTTGTGTGAAGCGATCCGGAAAAAAATGCCCGGATCTGCGGAAAAACAGTTCATGGCTTTTGCACCACCATAATGCACCAGCTCACACTTCATTGCTTGTTCTTGAATTTTTGGCCAAAAACGGTACTGCAACGATGCTCCAGCCTCCTTATTCACCAAACATGGCTCTGTGTGATTTTTTCCTATTTTCAAAAATAAAGAAAACCTTAAAGGGCCGTCGTTTCACAGCCGTAGATGACATTAAAAGCACATCGCTGAAAGAACTAGAGGCTATCTCAAAGATCAAGTTTGAGAAGTGTTTTGAGGATTGGAAGAAGCCTTGGCACAAGTGCATAATCTCCAGTGGGGACTATTTTGAAGGCGACAACATCAGTGTAGAAGAATAAATAAATATTTTGTTCAAAAAATTAAAATTCTCGTTACTTTATGAACACAGCTCATATATCAACATTTGAGTATAATAGGATGGTTTGTGCTATGTTGAATTTAGGTTGCTGTTGGAATGGAACAGCAATTATGCATTGTCGAACTATGCTTGACATATGAGTACAAAGGGTTAAAGTAAGTTGTTTATTAATTTTAAACCCTTAGAGTGATAATGTATCAGCTGTCAAGGTGATAAGTTTAAAAATAGGTACCTGCAACTTTCATAGTTAAATTGAGGAGGGCTAAATGGCAGAAACTAATAAATAAAGGTTCATTTCAGTTACAGTAATACTTTACATTTATACTAGAGCACTGGACCTGGCTGTCAGATAAGTGTTATTATTTAATTATAATATTGATATCGCCTATTATAATAATATTTATAGATTATTTTGATAAAAAATTCTAAATTCAATGATAAAATCATAAGTAAAAAACATACGTATGCATAACCTTATTATATTATAAAGTGTTCCTTGTCTTAATTTGTATGTATACAATTACATTTTACTGTACACATCTTCATTATAGCAATAACACAGTATAGTATGACTAATAGTATACATTGTAACATTATTACTATAAAATCAATCATTTATTTAGTGTTTTTTGTTACAGTTTAGGAAGTGTCAGTGGGAGTGTAGCCAGTGGTTCTGCAAGCAGACATGGTAGCGTAAGGTCAAGACGTGCGAGTAATCAGTCATGGCAAGGTCCTGCGTGTTTAACTGCACTTTACCAACTTCTTATTGCTCCATTTGAAGACTGTTTGCCCACAGTGTGTACGAAAACTACCGGCCCAAGTAAGATTGTATGAAGGCTATTATTTGTTTTGTTTTTAAATACACTAGAAGCTCGTTTATTCAAAATCCATTAATTTGAAATTCTGGTTTATCCCAAATGAGTTTTGAAGATGAAAACACTTTTAAGATTTTTGTTATAATTAAGCATATCTTCACAATTCGTCTTAACAAGTTGTGTTGGTAAGTTCTGTTATTCTAATAATTACATCACTTAATATACAGTAGTATTGAACCTGTATATCTTATCTGCGGAGCAAAAAATAATACAGGGCTTTAATATAATTAAAATTATATTATCCTTCATCCCATTTATCCTTCATCTTTAGGATCAGGTAAAGATTGGAATGCACAAAATATCAGATAGTAAGAGAAACCAAAAAACTGACAAGAATATGGTACTATGCCATAATTAAGTTCATCATAATTATTTTAAAATATATACAACTTTATAAAGTGGGCGAAAAATGTTTTTAAAAAAACAGTAAAGTAATCTGTTAGTGCTAATAGTAAAACTGAGAAGCAACAACATTGTGTGAACACATAAATAATAAACTGCTTATCTATTTTTTTTTTTTTTTGTCTAACGTGCTATTGTGTACGCCTGGGATAATGCAGACGATAGGATGATATATAGCATATCAAAATGCCAAGCCCTGGCCGGAATCGAACCCGGATCTTCGGGTGAAAGCCCAGTACACTATCAACCAGGCCACCGAGGCAGCTGCGCAGAATATAAAGTGGACTATTTTACATTAACCTGCAATTAGATTAGAAAAATAAAGTTTCTAGTTGGTTGAAGTTCTATTATTTGTATTTAAATTCTTACAGTTATGAGGATTTGGAAAAAAATACAACTGAACCTTGTAAAAAAATTATATTTTTTGTGCATTTAAATAAGATCACCAGTTACTTGTAACAGTAGGCCTGATATAACTAACAGTAATAAACTAAAATCACTAAAACTATAAAAATAATGTTTCTTTTTCAACCCTAACAAAATTAAAATTAAATGAAAACTATATAAAGAACAACGTTCAAACCATATTAAAACCATGTTGTAAATGTAAATAGTTGTAAAGTGCAGATCCAATCATTTCTATCATACACGCTGAAGTGGAAAATATAGTTGCACCCAGTTGATATAAAAAAAAATGCTGATGATAACAGGTGACAGTTATCTAGCAATTAATTGCTATTAATAGCAATTTACAAGTTGTTTCTGTAGGCTATACCAAAACAACATAGTTACGCACTTATCAGTTATTGCAAACTGTGGTAACCACCAAGTGTTTAAAATGTGTTTTTACAAAATTTCCTGTAGTACGCATTGTGATCTTACGAAATATCCTGTAACACGTGCTAACATATTAGATTAAATGAGTATGGGTTTAACTAATGGGAAAATAGAAGTGCCATTTAATGTTAAGTATAAGAAATAAGTATCAGGTTTTACCAACTTTACTACTTAGATAACAGGAAATAAGAGCCGCCTCGGTGGCCTAGTTGATAGCATACTAGGCTTTCACCCGAGGATCTGGGTTCGATTCTCGGCGCTATAGGGCTTGGAATTTTCATACGCTATAAATCATCCCATCGTCTGCATTAGCCCAAGTGTGCACATTAGTCAGACGTTAAACAAAAAAAAAAAAAAAAAAAAAAACAGGAAATAAGTTAGGTTGAAATAAATAAATTTTAACCAAACGAGGTTATAAAAATGTCAGCTTAATTTAACATTTCAGCTTCAGTTTATTTAAATCAACTGTCTTATATAAACTTAAAAATATATACACTACCAGTGGTTTAAAAAATAGTTTTCCTAATAAATGTTGTTTGCTGTTAGAGTTTGTAGCCACCTCGCTATAATTTTGTTTGCTGTTGTTGTAGAAGAGTTGTTGAACCTCTGTGGCCTAGTTGATAGCGTACTAGGCTTTCACCCCGAGGACCCGGGTTCGATTCCCGGCCAGGGCTTGGCATTTTCATACGCTATAAATCATTCCATCGTCTGCATTAGCCTAAGTGTTCACAACAGTCAGACGTTAAAAAAAAAAAAAAAAAAAAAAAAAAAAATTTGTAGCTGAAGATTCTTATACATTTGTGTATATATCAATTTGTCTGTTGGTAGATTGTAGACTGAATGTTAGAGGTTATGGGTTTTGTGGTCCTTGGCACTAGGGCAAGGGGTTAACGGGTAAAATCATAAGTGAAAAATATGCTTTTATTATTTTTATTTATCTGTTGTTGGGTGTCATTTAAAACTGGAAGTATGAGTAAAGAGTTTATATAGAGCCGTCAGACCTCTTCAGTAGTTCAAGGTTTAATGCCTTCCCTCATCTAATTTCAACGTGCTAAATCATAAAAATTTATAAACGTAGTTTGGATCAACAAAAAAAGTTTCAGATTTCAGTATTATACACATTTTTGTGTTTATGGTACCTCAACAAAATCATGTTTTGAAAAATTCACCAACTTGAGAAGGTTTTTTCTAAGCCATTAAACCTTTTGCAGTGTGGGTAAAAGTGAACAGAATATGATTCAAAAGTTATTTGATATTTGGGCATCAAACATGTTTCAAAAAAAAGATCCCCATATTTTTGGTCTATAAAATAAATGTCATCATAATTCGTCATTGTGTTGATGCATGTTAAACCATACATTCCAGTAGATGTAGTATAAAGATTTGGAAAGTAGAGTAGATGTAAAGATGTATGCCATGGTGTAAATTCATTTTTTGTGTACGTTATGTGCAAATTCATAAGGCATAGAGTCTAATACAGAGATAACCAAATCAGCATTTACTGTAAATAACAGTAGTACTTAAAATTAATCTGTCTGTTTTGACATACATGTTATGTCTAATGTTATATCTAATAAATATTTTGTTTAAACTTAACATAAATTCTTTTTGTTTTGTTCACAGTACCTCATGGCAAAAGGTGTTCCGGAAGAAGAGAATTATTGCTAGTTCTTGAAGGTGACCTTTATTTAGTTCCATTTCCAGTTTTAAAACCACCATCAACATCGACTGATGCGACTTCTGAGTACCTTAGTGAGAGATTTAGTCTCCTAGTCGTTCCATCATTAACATCTTTACGAGCAAACCAACGTTCTCGAAATCCTGGTTCCGGCAAAACTCCAGACCAAAGTAGTATGACTGCTTTAGTTGTTGGAAATCCTCGATTGCCATCAACAATTACTGAACAATGGGGCTGGAACGATATACCACATGCAGAACAAGAAGCTACAATGGTCGCAGAAATGTTGCAGGCTAAGGCTCTTATTGGTGCTCAGGTAATTGTTCTGGTAGAAGTCATATTCGTGCAGAAATTATTATCAATTGGAAATTTGCTCGAATTTCAAAAGTCAATAAAGTGGTAAATATTTTGGTAAAAGCAGTAAGAAAATGCTGTTTTCGATTAGTTTTATTCATTTGGTTTAGTGTAGTTTGTTTTATGTACAGTTTGCAACTTCTACAGTCTAATTTTTAAAACATTTTTTATACAGTAGAGTCCTGTTAACTTGAAACTCGGTAATCCAAAAATCACTGATGAGATTCATAATCTATGAAGCCCAAAATGTTTAAGTAAAAATGTTTACTCAAAAAGCTACATTTAAAAATTTTTTTTTTTTTAACACCAATGGAATATTTCTGATTTAATTTCTTGGATGTGGAAAAATTGTTAATGCCGATACATACTGTGAAAGGCTTCAAAATTTGAAGATGACGAGAAATTGGTTAGTGGGAGAGTTCTTTATAATTGTAATAATAATGCTAATAAGCTGAAATTGAAAATGTAGTGCAGTGAACGATGAATATGTAGAAAAAATAATGCACACACACACACACACACACACACACACATATATATATATATATATATAAACTAGCAGTGAAGCTCTAGTATTGATGACAAAAAAATGAATGTACATTTTTAAAGCCCAATCATATAAATTTACACCTATTTGTTGTTATTCCGAATATAAAAAATATAATGGAGGTGTTATTTTGAATGTAAAATTAATAATATTTTATAAGTTATTCATTGTGTGCGCGCTCGCGCGTATGCACAAGAAGGTATGCAAGTTTAATTGAATAACATGCAGCCATAAAATTTTGTTTCTGCTCTTTAAAATGCTACTGAAACTGTTTTTAATGTTAAAAACAGCTTATAAAGATGACACTATCGGAAAAACACAAGTTTACAAGTGGTTTGTTTGGTTTAAAAGTGGTGACAGGTCGATTGATGACTAACCTCGTTCTGGACATCCATCAACTGCTCGAATCGACGAAAATTCGAGAGCGCACAGACTGTTCACAAACAATTGATCAACTATTAGGTTATCTTGGAGCTTGGTTCAGCGAATTTTAACCAAAGATTTGAGAAAAGGGTAGCTGCCAAGTTTGTTTCTCGGGCTCTGACTGACAATCAAAATGAATGTTGAGTTGAGACGTCGTGCTGTGTAACAACAGCTTGAAACTGATTCAGGTTTTTTGTCAAAGGTCATTATTGGTGACGAGACAACAATCAGAGCAGTAGTCAAGCCAATGGAAGATGTCATTGTCACTCTGTCCAACAAAACGTCGTCAGATCAAACAGCGAAACAATATTGGTTTGCTTTTTTGATGCCAAGGACGTATTTCGTTCAGAGTTCCCCCCCCCCCAGGTCAGACCGTCAATCAAATCTTTTATTTGGAAGTCTTAAAAAAATTTCGCAACAGTTTCATCAAAAAAAGTCCCGATTTGTGGCAGACAGGAGACTGGTTCTTCCACAACGACAATACACTGCACATACAATACACAGCCATCTGTCAGTCAGTTTTTGGCTAAAAATGGCATGGTTCCACTGCCCCATGCACCTTACTCACCTGACCTGGCTCTGTGCGATTTTTCCTTATTTCCACATATGAAAGGACACTGATTTTACAACATTAAAAGTTCAAGGGAGGACCTCTTTCTTTTTATTTACACATTAAAAAATAAGGGAGGAGCAGTCAGCCATTTCTAAAGATGAGTACAAAAATGTTTTGAACGGTGGAAGCTCCGGTGAGACAAATGTATTAGTTGTAATGGACAGTATTTTGAAGCAAATAAGGTTATGTAAAAAATTTGAAAATATATAGCTTTTAATAAATTTATTTTGTTATGATAAAGTATATTTTTCCCCTTAAATTTAATGTCAAAACAGACCTGTACAAACTTCAAACATAAAAAACATGACCTTAGATAAACTTCTTATAAATTTGGTGATCTTACTCTCATAAATAATTTTTTATGTTTTAGGCCAGTAAAGATTCAGTTTTGCGACAAATTGGGGAAGCAGAATGTGTTCATTTAGCAACTCATGTGTCATGGAAACTATCTGCGATTGTTTTATCTCCAGGTAGTGTAGTAGATGCGCAGCAGCAGCAACCTAAAACAAGGAACTTTTTCCCTGGTCAGGGAGATCAAACTCAAGCTGATGAAGAGATTTCTGAGGTATTTTAAGAGTCATCGTTTATAGCCTTCAACCTACTGTATTGATTGTTTTATGATTTAATTACCTTTAAAACTAATATTAAATTTTTTCAGACATCAGACACAATGGAGATGCCATCACTATCTGAATTCTTGTTAACGGCATCCGAGTTACTGACACTGCGGCTGAGTGCGAGATTAGTAGTTGTGAGTTGGTCACATTCATGTGATGGTTGGGCTACAGCAGACGGAGTCGTAGGTCTGTCACGAGCCTTGTTAGCTTCGGGCGCTCAGTGTGTTCTTGTGTCGCTTTGGCCTGTGCCTGATACAGCTGCTAAAATTCTGCTTAGAGCATTCTATTCTGCTTTATTACAGGTACTGTTGGAACAAAATTTGTTTCAGTCATTTTTAACTCTCTCATTTAAAAGTGCAATGTTGTTTCTGTTTAGCTTATAACTTTGTAATTTTCTGTTATTCATTAACATTGAGAAGTAATTTTTTTAACTACATGTTTTATAGCTTAAATCAGGGGGTCAAACTTTCCATCACCGTGTACCACTTGGGGCATTTTCATTTAATATGGTGTACCATTTAATCACCATGAGGAAAGCAACTGTTATGCTGTTGCTATGTAATTTCTATATGGTAATATAGTTAAGATTTTAATTTCGGTCTATAACTTTTTACCCTGTTCAGTTTATTTAAAAAAGTGAAGATTCTATTTTAGTTTTGCTTTGGCTTCTATTGTATTCTTTTTATTTTTGAAAAATTTTTTTCAGTATGATTTTAAGCAACATGTATTGAAGGTATTCTATTAGGGAATTAACTGGAACGAAATTTGTGATTTCAACATTTCTTTAATGATTCATATTAACATTTAATATTTTCTCAACTTAAGTCATATCGTAACTTACACTACCCACTGATGAACAATTTATGACGTAACTCCAAGGTACTGCTGTACTACAATCCGGGAGATAACTTTTTTTGGATATCTTAATTAGAACTGTCCCTACATTCAATGTCGATCTGTTCTTCCCAAACAGTTGCTAGGAGTGATTTAAAATATTCATTGTAAGATCCAGATAAGCAAATCATCACATCTTTGGACTGATATTCATATTTCAGCTGTGCATTAACAATAAAACAAATAATATAAAAAAAAAACCTCTGAATATGTTTAATTACTTTTTTATAACTGTTTATGTGAGTGTTTGTATTGCAATATAATTACTTGGTGATGAATAAGTACATAGAGAAACTTGTTGTTTCTCTATAAGTTTTGTCTTGTTGCAGTAAGTTTTGTTCTGCTTTAGACTGTATCATGTAATTCAAGATATGTCCAGTAGCCGCCTCGGTGGCCTAGTTGATAGCGTACTGGGCTTTTACCCCGAGGACCTGGGTTTGATTTTCGGCCAGGGCTTGCCAATTTCATACACTATAAATCATCCCATCGTCTGCATAAGCCCAAGTGTGCACAATAGTCGGACGTTAAACAAAAAAAAAAAAAAAAGAAAAAAATCAAGATATGTCCATAAAGTTAAGGACATTTGTATTTCTTAGCACAGGAGCATCATAATCGGATTTCAGTGCATACTCGGTAGTTGCTCTGAGTTAAAGAAATGTCATAATTTCCAAGATGACGCTATTTTGACAACTATTTGTTGCTTATGGTTTGAAGTGCTCATTTAGCTGATCAAAAAAAATCCTGCTGCTTGTGAGTTTAGATCTGTAATTTGTTTTCTGAATGCGAAGAACACTAAACCAGTCAACATTCAGACAGATCTGCCAGGTTTATGGAAAATGTGATTAGGGATTCTGTGGTAAGGAGATGGGTTTGGCGGTTAAATGACGGGTGTGATCAAGTATACGATGGCGTAGGAGACTGTGGCACACAATGAAGTATGAGGAATGCTCGTAAATGGTATTGTTTTGATTCATGACAATGCTGACCTCATACTGTGAACATGACCGGACAGTTCTTACAGGGCTTTGGCTGGGACCAGTTTAACTACTCTCCGTACAGCCCTGATCTTGTTCCTAGTAATTTTTCTTTTTGCACCTGTTATACCTTAGTGATCAAAACTTAAACAACGATGATGAGCTGAAAGAACATGTTACCACATGATTGACAACAGGTGGCAATGTTTTTTGAAGAAGTCGTACAAAGACTTGTGCCACACTTTTTTTTTGTGTTTAACATCCGACTATTGTGCACATTTGGGCTAATGCAGACGATGAAATGATTTATAGTGTATGAAAATGCCAAGCCCTGGCCGGGAATCGAACCCGGGCCGTCGGGGTGAAAGCCCAGTACGCTATCAACTAGGCCACCGAGGCAGCTCTTGTGCCACACTATAACAGGTGCCTACGAAATGATAGATGATATGTAGAAAAAATAGTTTTATCGTTTTTAGATTTTTTCGCAATGAACCATTTTTGTGTAACTGTACTAGTTTTATTTTATTACCAAATGGACCTTATTTTTTTGGGTATAACTGATATTTACGAGGTTTAGAGGCAATTATATAAAATATTGTGTTTGTTTTCAACTTTCAGGGATCGCGAGTGAGTCGAGCTTTAGGAGAAGCCATGCAAACAGTACAACACACCAAACATTTTGCACATCCAGCGAACTGGGCAGGGTTTTTACTTGTAGGTGCCGATGTTCGACTGTCCAATAAAGTTGCTCTTATGGGGCAGGCACTGTGTGAACTTCTCAAAACTCCAGACAGAAGCCGTGATGCACTTAGAGTGACATTACATTTGGTAAATTTTGTAGCAATAGTATTCAGTATATAAAAAATACATTAGTTTCTAGTAAAACAGTGACTGGTAAACAAGACATTCTATTTATTCCAGTGGAAAAATCATCAATCCCATATGGATAAACTTTTCAAGTACATTTAATCCACAACACAAATCTTTTTGGTAAAATGATATAGATGTAAAAATTTGTAATTCTCAAATGCATCAACTAAATTTGGAACTTCCTTAGTACGAATTCTCTTCAGGAAAAAATGTTTATTCTATTCAAAGACTAATTAAACCAAAAACACAAGGGTGTTCTAAAACTGAACAAACCTTGTTTGTCCTTTTTAGAAGTATCGTCGATCCAGAATGTCTCAGTGTGTAGTGTTGTTTTCAAATGAATAATCATTGACATTAAAAGGAGTAAGGGAAAAATTTGAGAATGTTTCAAAATCAAATATAAAAATGAAATAAGTACAAAAAAAATGAAAAAACAGAACACTATTGAATAAATCTTCTTTTTAAATTGTATTATTTAATGCAAGGATATATGCTAAGTCTTATATTACAATCATAGAACTCAAATGTGCTGCCTTGTGTGTGTGTGTGAGAGAGAGAGAGAGATAGACACACACACACACACACACACACACACACACACACACACACCACCAAAACTGTGTAATATGCCACATCCTGTATAGTTTTGCTTTCCAGAACTACATTTTGCTTATCTACATTAACTGCCACAAAAAAGTTTTTTTTATATTTACATCATTATATTATTTTACTGCTTCTAAAAACACAAAAAGCTGAAAGTTTTTTTTAAGGTATACATGAAATGTTCTGCAACAACAGTACTATTTTATGCACTTTATGATAGGAACATTTCCGAACAGTAGTACTACTTTAGCAGTATTTAGCTTTATTCATTAAAGCTAATACTACGTTTGTTTTTAGGTTGAAAAATCACTGCAAAGGATTCACAGAGGTCAGAAGAATGCCATGTACACAACTCAAAAAAGCATTGAAAATAAGGTAATTGTTTTTCTAGTAGAATCTAAAAAAATGTACAAAATTATAAGGGTCATACAGTGTTACAAACATTCATGTCCTTATTATTATAGATAAACATCTTTCTTAAAAAAAAAATGTTTCTTGTGCACGATTTTACTCTCGACATTTAAAAAACCACTATAATTGAACCACATTCATTGTTTGAACTATCTGTGGCCCTGTGTGAAACTTTCCATGAAATACATGTTAAACCATTATAACATGTGCTTGTTCTAGTAGACTTTATACGTTGAAAGCAATCAGAATCTTGGGAGCATATTTAAGCACTGATGGGACTTTGTTGGGATTGGTTATTTTATTCTAAAACAAAGGAAGAAAAATATGTAACATGTACTGTCCTCCTTTGATACAGAACTACTTGCTGTATCTGCAGTATTGATACACTGCCTTCCTATTTCAGATGAAAAAATATGTATCTTCTCAAACTCCCAAAGCTGCTTTGCAAATATCAGTTTTCCCTTACCGTTAATACTGCATCCCTCGTCCTCATTAGTCTAATTGGCCTGAAGTATGAACATTAAGAAACAAATAACTCCAATATAGTCTTCACAATGAGGAAATCTCTTGATATTGAACGATGAACAGATTTTCTTTTAATGAATACCAGACAATCCAAATGATTTTTAATAAACCAATCACGGTAATCAGAAGTCTCGCTGATAGAAACCAGTTTCCCAAAGTATTTTTCTTTATCGTATTCTTTTTTGATAATTATGATTTCACTATCATAATCAAGCATTCAAATCAGTATACATTATACTGAACCAAAAATAAGGTTCTAGAGTTTTAAGAAAACTGGTCATCAGATTTCGTGGGCTAATAATTGAAGTCGGTGAACAAATTATAATTAAACATATTTACGGTTCCGAATTATATCCGAAAAACGAAAAATAAATCCAGGCTAATTTATGCAGATTTTAATGCCGATATTTGTTTTTAACAGTAGGTTGTCCTGGTTTTTATGTTAGAGTTTAATAAAATATTTATTTGTTTGTTTTTTCTTTAGAGAATTTTACAGACAGACTAGACAATCGAAAAAAGAAAACGTTTTCGTAAATATGATTACTGGAATTTTTTTTTATTTTGACTTACAGAATAATTTCCCAAAAGTCTGGGAACATAATTTTTAATCAATCTTTATATGTTAGTATATACAACATAATTCTTATACTTTTTCCATATTTCAGGATCTCGTATATTAACAGAAAAACTGGACAGCAAAATAATTTTTTAGCACTATAGTTTACTATGTTAAAAATTGTAAAAAAGATATTTTTAAAAACTTGGTAAGAACATGGTATGTGAACATTAAATATACCTAATTTCATTATAAATTTAAATAAAAAACTTGTTTTAATGTTTAAACTTTAAACTTTTAACTTTTAAACTTTTAATACTCTAACAACCTTTTGTTTATTATATTTAACAAGGACCACACTACTTATTTTTTTAGGAATTAAAATTATACAGTATATGATATGAAATAAACAATGCAGTAATTTATCCAAACTGGGCTATTTTATAATTTTTTAATTTTTAATAATTTTAAATGTTATAATGCATATGCATTAATTAAAGTTCAACATTCAGAAAATCATAATGTTGTTGTGGAACTGGTGGTCTAGGAAAGGAAAGAAGCAATGTTTTGTATTACACTGGCTCACTGCAACGTCACATAGAACAATTTTCACTTCAAACCCTGAGCTGTTGACAGGAAGAGAGAGACAGAGAATGCCACCCCTAATCTGTCTTTCTCTGAGCTACAAGTTCAGAAAAAAAAACATGTAGCGCTGCCTATTGGTGGGTGATCCAAGTAGCGTTCTTGATCGAAAAAAAATGTGCTATCAGGCAAGAAGTGTCCTTCTTATAGATTCTATATTCATTGGTTCAAATTAGCAGTAATTCTTTATCACTTACTATCTCTTTCATCTTTTATTCTATAGGTTGGACATGTAAATGGATGGAAAGAGTTATTGCAGTCTGTTGGCTTCCGTTTTGAACCAGCTGCTAATGGTATCCCTTCATCCGTATTTTTCCCGCAAAGTGATCCAGAAGAGAGGCTTACACAGTGTAGTGCAAGTTTGCAGGCTTTATTAGGTAACTAAGTTTATATCTTATTTCTTAAAACAAGTTAAAATATATATAGTATGCACTTTCTCAGTAGTAAAACATTATTGTTTTTACAGGATTTTTAAGAAAACCAACACCTTTAATGATTGATAAAAAAATCTTATTTTAACTCTTGAAAAATCCAATGGGTCAAACCTGTGTCTAAGTTGTAACAAACTGTCCACTATTTTACCCCAAAAATCAGTAAATGTTTATTAATGTAATATAAACTATATATAATATGCTTACTTTATAAATAAATAATATATATTTAATAATTAGTATTTGCTTATATACTTATTATTATTCTGCTTATGTACTAATTTATCAATATGGATAATAGTAATAATATAAATATAACAATTAAAATGTGTAATTGTTAATTTAAATATGAGAAGGTCTTTATAACTTTGTTTAAAAAAGTTATGTATTTTAATATCATAATTGTATTATTTATGAAAATAATACAACTCTCTGATTGAAACCTACCTACAGGGTGGCCAAATATCAGGAATACCAGGAAAAGTCAGGGAAATTTGTTCAACAGGGGAAAAAAATCAGAAATTCAGATGTAAGTCAAGGAAAAATCATAAAATATCTGAAAGGACAGACAGTTCATTTAAAGTGTCAAAGATGCTTTACTACAGCCAGTCTTTGCTAAACGGGTTTTCGATATAAAGGAGAATATTCAGTAAATAAAATGGACATTTAAAATTGCTTGTGATCCTTATTCCCTTAAATATTAAACATGTAAAAACTGAATGGTCAACTTTAATGTTGACATCTCAGTTCCATCATAAACACTAGTTTTATAAAATAAATAAGCACATTGTTTTAAGTACTTTTTAGTGTAAAGAAAAAAACGTTGGCTGCATTGCCTGAATGAGTGCATTGTATTTCATTCATATACATAAACATATAAACATGACTGAGCCTTTTTATATAAGATATCCAGCACTTGAAGAAACAGTAAGTGCCCATTAGATTGTCATACACTTTGCATTATTTATTTTCTGCAATTGAATCATGTTTAATTTAGAAATAAGTTGACAAATCAGGGCTTTAGAGGCAACGTCTGTCCTTTTACAATATTAAATCCAACCATCTGCTGCATAGTTTTAAATAATAAAAATATTGTTTATGAAAGTGTACTTTGAAACACTTTTAATTCTTCCTAATATTTTTGGTCCGTATAAAATTATTATACTATAATTTTTATTTCAGGTTTAACAAGTACAACATTGGCAGCTCTCTCAAAACTCATGAGTAATGTTGAAGTAGCAGATGATATAATTTCTGTAATCCGGCTTGTGATTGGTCAGTTCACTATGAAAAACATAGAGTCAGAAAGTATAGAAATTCCGATTAGCGTAAAACTGTGGCGAGTACCTGGCTGTCATGAGTTGCTGGCTTCACTTGGTAATTTATTAACATAATTAATTATAATGATAAAGCTTTATTGACATTATATTTTAAAACAAAGCTTCTCTTTTTGAAGGTAAACAGTTGCTTCCAATGGTACCAAATCTAAAGATGACATAGAATTAATATTTGTTTTTTTTCAAAAATTTATAATCTGTATAATCTTTTTATAACTCCAGACCCCCACACTTTTCTCCTTGCTTTGCCGCCTCGGTGGCCTAGTTGATAGCGTACTAGGCTTTCACCCCGATGACCCGGGTTCGATTCCCGGCCAGGGCTTGGCATTTTCAAACGCTATAAATCATCCCATCGTCTGCATTAGCCCAAGTGTGCACAATAGTCAGACGTTAACACAAAAAAAAAATTCTTGCTTGCATGCTCAATTGGTCACCTTCTTTCACCACTAATTCATCCCTTCATTGTAGCGCCAGCCTTCCTATCTTCCTCTGCTTGAGGACCCATTCTGTAGTTAGTTTCGCACAGTGGTGATCTTCCACTCTTGCTACGTGTCCAGCCCATTTCCTTTTTAACAAATGCCTCTCTTACTAAGTTTTCAATTTTTACCTTCCTCATTACCTTCTTATTGCTTGCTTCCTTTCTCTGATTCACACCTAGTATACTTTTTTATCACCCTGAATTCGGTGACTTCCAGT
Organism: Callitettix versicolor; assembly: GCA_022606455.1. Taxonomy (NCBI): domain Eukaryota; kingdom Metazoa; phylum Arthropoda; class Insecta; order Hemiptera; family Cercopidae; genus Callitettix; species Callitettix versicolor. The sequence continues at coordinate 9,929,913 of CM040182.1, forward strand.
CTTTTATCGAAAATATTTTTGAGAGCCCAAGAATGTGATCAATTGTAGTGTAAAACTTCTGTTAGTCTAAAACTTTGGAGTGTATTTAGCTAATGTAAGTTTTGTTTTTTAGGCTTTGATTTAATGGAAGTAGGACAAGATGAAGTGACACTTAGGACGGGAAAACAAGCTAACCGACGTAGCATACAGTTTGTCTTACAAGCTTTACTGGCTTTGTTTGGTAAGGCTATCATCGAATTGCGGTATTACTATATACAATTGCTTTGTTTAGGACTAATTAGTAAATACAAAATTGTTTTAATAATTATTATTTAATAATAATATTTTTTAATAATCACTGTATATTTTTAAATACAAGCAACTAACACAGGCCAACAGGCATGTATATACAGTTAATCTTTGTACATGTCTTCCAGACCTAATTTAGTTGAATATACAAAAGTAAAATTTTAAATATGACATGACATTCTTATTATTGATATATTGACATGTACAAAAAGTATTATTAGTATATGTCTTTGTGTTGTGTCTGCTATTTTCAATTTTTTTTTTTTTTCATTATTGTAACATAGCCACCGGAGCACATATTCAAATGATTAGGATTATATACCTATTCTTCCCATCAGTGGTCTATCAACTCACCTCATATAGGCTACCACGGTTTCGAAATTTTATAGTTTAGACCGTTATACAAAATGTTAAATCCCTCTGTCGAGGTCATCACAAAGTCAAACAAAACATTAAAACATACATCACAAACACTAAGCACAATTACACATTTAAAATATTCATCATTAAAATTCGGCTTGGCCAAGCTACACACACGACTCGTACGTCGTTACATTCCGGACTGCCAACATTTTTTTTTTACAAACAGTAGAAAATGAAAAATAGATCTAAACAGTGAATTGATATCCGTAATCCTATGTTAAATTCTTATAATGATAATAGAGCTCTTGCTGTAATTTTTTGAAAATTTTAAAGTCATAGTTTACAGTGGAATATACATGGCCACTTAGTATACCCCCAAACAATTTATCTAAACAAAAAATTTTGTGACCTGTCAGGTTTTTGTTTTTTAAAAATTATTAGTGGCCATTGCATAAATTATTAATCTTATTTCATTCTACTGTGTTCTTTCTAATACTCAAGTACTATTGAAATTTAGTTCAACTTTTACTTATTATTTAACCCTTCCAGTGCCAACGTCCTATTTTGCCGGACGTTTTAAAATGCAAGAAGTGTCTATATCCGCTTAGACCAGACATTTGAAAAAGTGCTAGAAATGCAACGTCCGACTTTTCTGGGCGTTAAGGGAAAAGTCATAAAAAATGGAGAACTATTGTTGCTGTTTTTTAATATCTGTTGGCTATGGGAAGAATACTTCTTGTCATTTCACAGAAGTTATATAGTATGTAAAATCAGTGCATAGATCAATCCTCAAGTGGTAACATTGATCAAGTCAGCTGTTTCACGGTTATTCGATTTTGTGTGAAAATAGTGTATTTTTTATTTTAATAAGATATTTGCCTTATTAAACACATTATTTCTTTGTGTGATATGCAAGGTTTTAGGTTATATATTTTTCTACTTGGTTTCTTGAAATAAAACTAAAAATTTCTTTAGAAATTCTTTTAGTGTATGTAATTTTTTTTGTTCTAATTTTTTTTAGTATGTTATAAGGATTTCTTAGATTAGTATGTATTACTGATAGGTTTATTAGAAGAAAAACAAAATTAATGATGATACCTTATAAAAAAACAAAAATACACCCTTTTTACAAAATCTTTATAAAATTCCGAAAAATGGGTTGGCGTGTTTGGGTACACTATGTGAAATATATCTTGGCACTTCTGGGTAGTGCATGCAGAAAAATGCCTGGCACTGGAAGGGTTAATGTATACACTTTTGGTCTAATGAATTCTAAAAATACTCCAGCTGAAAGCTTGTATAGCAAGTCTAAGTGAATTGGCTTAACTTCTTTTACACTGAAGAGTTTATAGTGGTAGCTTTGTATTGTTGGACTAATTTTCCTTCCACAAATAAAGCCTGTTAACTGTTCACATCTGTGTGTAATATGGGAGAATTAAAACAAATCTATGGTACAGTAAACTTTATTTTCTGGTTATTTAAATGTAGACACCCAAGAAGCGCCAAAGAGCCTGAGCATAGCTTCATCAAGTTCTTTGGAAAGTTTAGCTTCAATTGAAGGTGGAAAAGAGACAACAACCAGCACATTACCACCACCACCTCTCCCACGAGGTCCTTTGGTACCAGGACTGAGGGCATCAGGAGCTCCTGGTGCTTTTACTAGCTACGTTAGAAGAAGAGGCGAGCCAGATGGACGTACAGCTTGTGCTGCAGAAACTAATAATTCAATTAATAAGGTAAATTAGTCGATTACCCATTGCTGAATACATAAGTTAAGTAATTTTTTATAAACGAGTCATGTTTATTCAGCAATATTTAAAAATGGTTTAATTTCAAATTTAAGTTAGCACAGATTTTTTTTTAATACTCCTTATTCAATTTATGAAAAGTGCCTAAAAACATACTGTTTTTCTTTTCTTATAACCATGTGACTGACAGTAAGAATGATGGCGTATGGTTAGAAAAAAATGTTCAATTGCCTCAGTGTCTGTATAATTACTAGTTAGGCGCCTCGGTGGCCTAGTTGATAGCATACTAGGCTTTCACCCCGAGGACCCGGGTTCGATTCCCGGCCAGGGCTTGGCATTTTCATACGCTATAAATTATCCCATCGTGTGCATTAGCCTATGTGTGCACAATATGATGGACGTTAAACACAAAAAAAAATTGCTAGTTATTTCTTTCAAAATGAAAAAATCGATTAAGTCTAGAGTCTTCATATTATCAGTTGCCCAGTATGTAGGTTTGACTTTTGACTGAAATTCATACTGATAACTTAATTACAAGCTCATACAGGTCTTTTCCTTTTGGCAAGATTAATCTGGGTTTTTTTTGGTGTTTAACATCCGACTATTGTGCACACTTGGGGCTAATGCAGACAATGGGATGATTTATAGCGTATTAAAATGCCAAGCCCTCACCGGGAATCAAACCCAGGTCCTCAGGGTGAAAGCCTAGTACGCTATCCACTAGGCCACCGAGGCAGCTAGATTAATCTGGGAGCCCCAATATATGTGCTTAGCGATGAAGTCACTATTCACAAAGTGGTTGCCTGTTACTTGAAAGAATGCTTCAAATTGGGTATTTTTTATTAGCCTAGGTGGACAATATATTGCTACTGCTGACACATTCTTATAGTGAAGTTTTAGTTCTAACTAAAGTAGCTTGAATCTCTTTTCTCGTGTTTAATTTCTTCGTAATAGCTAATGTTTTCCTTGATAATGGCTGCCGTCCCACCTCACAATTTAGTGCTAAGGTTAATGGTATTTTAAAACTGGAAGCGTTTTATTATAGATGTAAGATTCTTTAATGAAATGGACTCTGAAATAAGGCATATATACGTTTTGTGATTTTTAAGGAATAATTCCAGCTCATGCTTGTGTTTTAAGAGCCCATTTTGAGTTCTAGGCTGCTATTCTCAAAGTCTGCATCATTGTTATTTTTGTTTTCCTATGAAAGGCTTGGTATCATGATTTTTTAACACACTTTCTAGTTTATTAAGACTACTTAGTGTCATTTCATTTAACTTTTCTTGTAGGTAGTTTTTGTAGCAACTTGATTAGTTGTTGTCTCATCAAGTTCCATCTTTTTATTAACCCTAATAGTGTAATGTAGAACACAGTGAAGTGTAAGCAGTTTTCCTTGTACTGTGCATGGTAATGTTTGAAATTCAAATAAAAATATAATTTCTGTTTAAAGCTTAAAGAGTTGTATATCATTTTTTTCTGAAAGAACTATAGAATTCAGTGATGGTTCCAGTGAAAATACCAAAAAAATTTTAAAGGTAGTTATTACCGTTGGAATATATTTTTTTTTGTGAAATAAAAAGAGCCCCATTTAAAAATAAAAAGAATCTTTTGTAATTTTTTTCAAAATATACAAAAGTTTCCAAATTTATTTGTAAATAAAACGGTATATACAAACATATGTTTGTTTTATAAGTTTTAATGTTTGAAACGTAAAAAGACTCTGAGTACCAATTTTTGAAAATCGCCAAGTAACATTTAGCTGTGTAAAACAGTATGTAAATCGAAACAAATACACATATTTTTTATACTTTCTTGAAGAAAAAGAACCACTGATTAATAACATATATCATAACTAACAATTTTCACTTTTAAAAAAATTACAAAAATTGAAATTTTGAAAGAGTTTATTTTACGCAGTAAACATAACCCTAAAATTCTTTAGTTTAGCCGTTAAGTCACTTTTATCGCATATATTTAAGTAAACACAATTTTTAATTTCACAATCTATATTTGTTATTGTCTAATAAGAAATATTTACACAATTATAAACACTAAACAACAACAAAAACAACACAAATATCAAAATTATGACGAGAAATAACACACACTTTCATGCACGGCACACAATGGCGGACTGATGTTTACTCGGACGAAAAATGACCAACATTTCAGGACAAAACAAAACGCTTGGCACTTCGGTTTAGTCTATGGCCAATATATCACTTTGTAATGAAATTTTCACACTACAATTGTGAAGAAAATAGTTGATCTATGATAAGAAACATACTAGAAATCAAGGAGTTCTTGGACCTCTGTAATTTCATCGTTTCTTACTTCGTTTGTAGACCACAGTTTGAAAAATCACAGATACAGAATTATATTTCATAAGTAAAATATTCAACAGATGAATTAAAGAGAAAGGATCAATCTTTCAAACGATACCAACCACAATTCTATTTAAAATTATTTACTAGGTCAAATATTATTTTGAAAATAATATACTTGCCTAGAAGCAAAGGCAAGTACCAGAAATTAGTGTGTTTACTTATGAATTTATTGTAACAATTTGTATACAAGTTTCATAAATCTAAAACATGCTAAATAAAGCTTAGAATCTCTACTTTCTAATGGTTTTTATTTTATTAAGATTGCAACAGGATAAATTGGTTAAAACAGTGTGTTAAGGTAACGGTGTTTTCAAACGGCTTATAATTCGCTCAACACTTAGAGGTAGGATTTTAAACGACTTAGAAGTCGTTCATTGCTTCTAGGGTTAATGGTGTTAATTCCTATTCTATTAGTGTAAGAGTTATTTGTGTTATTTTGTTTGCCGAGTTCATTCTTGATATTTGTTTTCGCTGTAGCAATTTCCTCCTGGGATTGACATGCTTGAAGTATACTCTATTAATTTAGGATTTTTTTTACTGATAGTTTTTGCCCTCATTTCTCCATTGTTTTTGCTACCTCATTAACTCGATAGCTCGCTAGGTAAGCCTCACCACAATTGATACAGTTTGGTAGGGAATCGTTACTTTTTAGATAATCTTTTGTAAGGTGTGACTTCACACTACACGTTTTGTAACTCTTCTGCAAAACCTTTTGGGTATGACCATATCTCTGGCATCGACTGCACTAGGGCATCAATTTTGGTGTCCTGAGTGCTTCATTCTTGACTTTCATACCCATTATTTGGGCAATCCTGTATATTTTTTGGACACTTTCACTTTTGTTAAAACATGACATAAACAGAGGCAAAGGTACTTTAGTTTTCCTTTGTAGGACAGGTACCTAGAAAGGTACATTTGCTATTTTAAATCCCTTACCTATTCATTCTTTTATAATATCTTCTGGTTTATATGAAGGATTCAGATGTTGTCATTTTTTTTTTAATTTCTCTGTTGTTTTTTCATACATGAACCATTTAAGGTTGTACGATCAAAAAAAAATAAGGATATTTTGGCTTAAAGTAACACACATGTTTGAAGACGTTATTTTCACATAGAAATTTTTAAAAAGTATTTTTTAAGAATTTTGGGGGGTATTAAATGACCTTTTTTGTGTTTTAGTCAAGCCACACCCACGTGTAAACGGAATAAGCAATTTAAACCAAACGTTGTGGTTATAATACCTCAATGACCCTCATTTTGTCATATCTGACATTTAAAAAAAAACTTTTTTTGACAAAAATATTTTTTATTGAATCAAAATTTAAACTTCATGGGGAGGTGCAGATAGGTTTGAAGGTTATTTTCCAAAAAGATATCTGTTCTAGATGAAATTGTTTAGTCGTGGGGGTGTTTTAAAAAAATTGGCTTACTGCAAATGAAACGAAGCCACCTGCAATCTATTCTCTGTCTAACAATTACTCTCTCTCTCTTGCTCCCTCTCCTTCACCAGCTTGTCAATCAATTCCCCCACTACTTGGTCACTCGCTACAGTCATCAGTCAGTTCTTTTCCTTATACCTTTTACTGTAACAATGTCGGATTGCCTTTTCGGCACTAGTATCGGATATTTCTCATGATAAACTCCTGATTTTTTATTCATTGTTACAATTAAACGAACAATAATTGTGATAAATTTAGTTACACCGTTGCACTTATTGGTTTTTTCTGAACAATTACACATTTCTTTTAAAAAAAGAATTATATACAATTTGTTTGAGAATAATATGTTAAAGAACAAAGTTTTCATAGTCTTTTGTTTTGACTAAAACCAGATCAAGAGTTTTTGAGATAAAATCTCTTTTGCAGTGATTGTTATCCTTGATGTCCTGAATATAACTAATATTTTTCAAAGCTTTATTTTGATTCTATACATGTTTATTAAATTTTTCCCGATATACTGTTCATTCCACTTGTAATAATACTGTATTGATAAAATGATATGTATATAATAGGCATGATACCATTAGTTGAAAAGATATACGATACATTTCACAAAAGAAAATGTTAAATATTTATTTCAATTATTATAGAATAATTATTTATAACTGATAATTATAAAAGATTTGTGGTAAAGGTATAATCTGTAAAGGTACTTATAAAGAATCAATTTTTGTTTTGAAATTCAAATAAAACAAATGCTTTGTTTGAAATAATAAACATTAAGATCGAGTAGAAAGAGAAGGAAGAAATAATGAATCAATTCGACTGCATTAATCGGTATTGTAATGCATCTGGGGAAAATAAGTCATTTCGGAGAATCGTGTAGTGTACTTTTTTTGTGTGTTTAACGTCCGACTATTGTGCACACTTGGGCTAATGCAGACGATGGGATGATATATAGTGTATGAAAATGCCAAGCCCTCACCGAGAATCGAACCCGGTTCCTCGGGGTAAAAGCCTAGTACGCTATCCACTAGGCCACCGATGCGACTTTTTGGGTTTTTGTGTATTTTACAATGATCGACTACTTCATTCAAATCAAAGAATCAAGTACTCGATTCTTAACTAGTTTATCCTATCACTACGAGAGTGGAAATGAGAGGAGAAGGGTGAAAATTATTTCCACATAGCTTGTATTACCGTAAATGACAACCATATAATACAATATACCTTTTTATCATTGTAATGAATCTGCAATAATTAAAGTAATTATTTGACTATGGACAAATAATGTAAAAACATGAGAGGAAGCAGGAAGTATATATGCTATGTGGTTTTGCTAGGTCCTCTGGTGGTGAGAGAGGAGACACTTCCGTGACTTTGCATCGTTTAGCCACATCAGTACACATCAGTGTTTCTAAATTAGAGCTGGTTAAATATGTGGGAGAACAGAGGCTGTGTGGGGGGATCGTCACTTCTCTCAACGAAGTGATAACAATGCTGTATCTATGTTCTGTCATTGTTAACCATTTCTTTTGATTCGATTCTGTTATTTCATTGTAGTGCAGTATCTATGATCTATCATTGTTAACCATTTCATTTGATTTGATTCTGTTATTTCATTGTAGTGCAGTATCTATGATCTATCATTGTTAACCATTTCTTTTGATTTGATTCTGTTATTTCCTTGTAGTGCAGTATCTATGATCTATCATTGTTAACCATTTCTTTTGATTTGATTCTGTTATTTAATTGTAATGCAGTATATATGTTCTATCATTGTTAACCATTTCTTTTGATTCGATTCTGTTATTTCATTGTAGTGCAGTATCTATGTTCTATCATTGTTAACCATTTCTTTTGATTCCATTCTGTTATTTCATTGTAATGCGGTATCTTTGTTCTGTCATTGTTAACCATTTCATTTGATTTGATTCTGTTTTTCTTTGTACTCCATAATTAGGATTTGATTTGTAGCACTTATCGTTGAAATGTATTGGTATTATTACTGACTTGGCTGTGTTATTGGATTGTTTGAAATAATTACCATTTGTTATGTATGAAGGATTTTGCTGATGTTTGATTTATTTTAAAAGATTGCATTAAATTATTAGGATTTGATTTTTGTAAGATTGTAATGAGGCTTTATTTGTTTTGTAATCTCTGTTAGATTGTGCTAAATTATTATGATTTTATTTGCATAATATTATGTTGATATTTGAAGGGTTTTGCATTTGCTATGGAAAGAAAACAAAACTCACTGACAATCATAATAGGTAGCAGGCACAAATTTAGAAAGCCCTTGCTTTTTATATGAACATACGCAGTTGTTTGTATACACATATAAGTTCAGTACAAATAAAAACTATGGCATATCACACTTTGGCATACTGGTATATCAACTTTTTCACAAAATTTAAAACATAGCTGAACATATTACATTAGATAAAGTTACTAAATTAGAGGTTAAGGGATTGGGGAGATGTAATAGCTTAGAGATTTATTAACTTCGATTCGTTTTTCCTTCGACAGTACCCATGTTATAAATTAGAGATCGACCTGTGTAATAAGATAGAGGTTCCATACTGTGTATTAACTTAGAGAGACTACTGTTCCGTCAAGTGTGTTGTACCTTGTGTATATGTTGCCGACGCCGCTGCTTGCAGATGCTTCAGTATCTTTACAGTTTACAGTTGAATATATTGTCAATACTATGGTCAACAAGATATCTAAATGTTTATTTTTGACAATTATCTGTATAGAAAAATAGAAATATTGGTGTTTTATGGAGAAAAAAAAACAACGTAAGTTTATATGAATTTAGGGCTGTTTTCTTAATTAAATTTGGATATGGTTTGAATAAAACAGCCTTCAAACAATGTTTTTATATTATTATTACTATTACTACTACATATGTAAATTAGTATATATTTACTGCATTGCACATAAGCCTTTAAGAACAAAACCTATCCAAATGAACTTTATATTTTAAAAATATATCTTTCTTTATCTAAGCGAATTCTGCTTGTTAGATAAAAGATACTGAAGCGTCTGCAAGCAGCAGCGTCGGCAACATATACACACGGTGCAACACACTTGGCGGAACTGTAGTCTAAGTTTATACACAGTACGGAACCTCTATTTTATTACACATGTCGATCTCTAACTTATAACACGATACTGTTGAAATAAAAAAAATCTCTAAGTTAATATATATCTAAGCTATTACACCTTCCCCAAGGGATTTTATATCCCTTGAAACTGTGATCAAATGTCATATTATGCAACTAAGCCTCTCAATTTCAGTAATATATTGGTGACCTCGGTGAGTTTTTTTAATAATTTTATTTGAGGTGAAAGTTTATACCTTAATATACTTTTCACCATAATATCCAACTCGAATTCTAGACAGTAGATTGGTGACCTCAATGAGTTAATGATTTTATTCGAAATAAAAGGCTTGACCTTAATCTGCTTTTCAGGTATTTCCTAACAAAGTAGTAAGTCGTCCTGGAGGTGGTGGAGAGAGTGACGCAGCATTCACTCCGAGTCCTCCTGTTGGAATAGCGGGAGAACAGAGCTTAACCCTGACTTTAGCTCATCAAACAAGGATACGCAGCTTGTACAGCAGTGTTCAGGTAATTATGCCTGCTTTATTCATGTGGGCTGTCAGAATTCAATAGAAATTAGATAGAACAGAAATTTGTTAATCTGAACAATAAAATGAATTTAAGGTTATATTTTAAGTAATAGTTTGATGGGTAAATGAATAATGTATAACTTCAGTGTAAACATGACAGTCTATGAGTAAATAAATAAAGATATAGGCAGGTTTTTATTTGGATGAAATTCAAAATCTGGTTATACAATACAATAAGTGCCTTAATATTAGTCCAAGTTATGTTGAATAGTAGATTACTGTACAGGCTTTCATGTAAAAGTAAAATTATTAGGAAAAGTGTGTTTTTAATTTTAATGTACTTTTATTTTTTAGAAAAAAATATTAATTTTTAGTTATTAGTTTTAAATATGATAGAGGTCACAGCCAAAGAATGAACACTATTGACAAAAAACATAGGCGAAAATTATGAAACTGCTGACGCACTGCCTGTTGCAATAAGCAACAAGGTATATAGAACAGCAGTTGAAACAAAAGCATGGGAAAGAAGTAGGGTGAGAACAGTCGATTCCGGCAGGGCCGGAAAGTCAGTTTACTCCGGGTGACTTTTTTGTGAAGACTGTGTGACTTTTCTGTTCCAACTGGGCGGTGCCGAGAAGTGGCAAATCAGTGCTGAAAGTAAGTAGACAATTATTAGTGTACACTTCTTCCCCCTTTTATTATTTTGGTTTGAAGGGATTAATATATATTTTGGGGAACATTTTATTTAACATAAGACAGTAGTGTTCATTCTTGGGGTTGTCACCAACAGTAGTTGTAAGGTAAATGTAAAGTAACACATATCAAATAATTAAAGGTAATTTTTATAATGAACCACCGATAGAAAATTATTCGAAGGACCCAGAACTCCTAACCGTTGTATAACTATAATAAAAAATGGGCACTCTGCGTTGCCTGTGCTAAGAAATAGTCCAATGCGAGACGTGCTATGTGTGCAAGACATTTACAAACTAAACGTCACTGCATCTTGAAAATTGTTTCGAGAATTACCTTATAAAAAAATGTTGTGTATAGATATTTCTTGTAAGTTTTGTAGTTTTATTTCAATTGATCAAGTTAGTTTCTTTTAAAATATTAACTAATATTAAAATATTAGTTAGAATATTAAAATATTCTATAAATATTTAATTCTCTGTCAAAATCAAACTATCAATTTAAAAGTAATTTTGTTTATTTCCTTAGCTTTCTCATTTCTTATATTGTTGAGGAAAAATTTATAGTCTTTAAACTTTATATAATATTTTGTTGCCATGTATAATCCCAAGGAGGTTATTAGGCACATCCTTAGTTATACACAAATTATAACACAGTGTTTTACTGTGTGTAAATGATTAACTGTAAAAAAAATTGTTTAAACTGGTGAAATACTTTAAACGGAAGTATTTATCAAATACTAAAATTAATTTATTTAGTGAAAACACATGTTATTTGGTCGCATACTTTAAGTAATGGTTGAAGTTACCCTCCCATTGTACAATTGTGACATATAATTGTTTATAATGGTGTAGTATGATTATTGTATATAATGGTTTGGATCGTTTTGTTTTTTGTTCAAATATTTTAATTGTGCTAGAATTAACAATAACAGTAATCAAAATAATACAGAATAATACAGATCTGTAAAGATAACTTTGTGTCAGACTGAGACCTGGCATTAAACTGTGAGAAAGACATGTATCATCGAGCTTTATACATAAACAGATAAGCCATGATTAATTGTATGACAGTTGCTTTTCTGTGACAATTTGTGGTGCACCACATTTTTGTCTTATTAGAAATAGTATAATTTGGTATTTTTGGTTGTTTTAATTGTGTCGTCTGTTAGGATGTCTCTCCACCCACAAGTGATGGATCAGGAAACCCTGTGGTCAACCATCAGCATCAACACCAGCATAGACCTGATTCTTCTAGTTCAGCAAGTTCAGTCACTGATTGGGAAGGTAATTTTGCATTAGATCTGTGTCATTTTTTGGAGAATCTTGAGTTTTCATATTTATTACTATAATGTTCAAACTTCTGTACAAAATTTAAAAAATGAAATTATATTAACTTTATTCGAAGTGCATTTCAATATACAGTTTTCAAATTTTTAGGAAATGGCCATGCGACTGTGTTGAGGAGGGCTGCCGTTGTACCTCATCCATTGCCTCCATTGCCTCATCCTTTGGGTCGAAATCCACCTCCTCCTCCTGGTCTGGGACTCTTTGACGAACCACCATTTGAAAGTCAAAGTTCTGATTCTGACTTCGGACACCAAACGAATAGAAGACCCGCAACAGCACAAGCAACAGTTGCTCTTGATCGTCTAAGCGTCAGGACTGGATTATCAACTCTTGGCAATCCAGGTTCACGTAAACCACTCCTAGCTCTCACAGGAAGTGAAGAAACTGGAATATTTACTGAAGATCAAGTCACTTCTCCAAGGATGTTATATTTCTCTCCTCAGCTTGGAGAAGTTGGTCTTCAAGGACCTGAAAGGGATGGTTCTCCTGGTCCAGGAGGTCCTCCAGCACCTGGTATTCAGGTAGGGATTTATTTATCTATAATTAACTGTACAGCTACAAAACATTTGCCAGGGCAATATGATATTAATTAGCTCATTGTGAAGACTGTCATCATGTGTCATCAGTATCACCGTTACTGTAATATTAAGGTAACTAAGATAGATTTAAAAAGAATTTTTTTTATCTCTTCTGAGATTGTTTTGACATTGGGTTAAGCTGTATCAGTTATGGTTCCACTAGATGAACAGATCTTCCATATAATAAAATTCTTTTCTTTTATCTATCTATCTATCTATCTATCTATATATATATATATATATATATATATATATATATATATATATATATATATAAAGCTCCTGTGATTAACTGACGACACATAACGCACAGCATACCACTGACGGTAAAAACAGGAAATTTTGAAGATATGTTTCTTAGAAAGTATAAAGGTGCGCTAAAGGATTTTTCAAATGTCAACACCCCAAGGAGTAAAAAGAGTATATATAAATTTGTATTGGAACAAATATTTTTTTGATCAGATATTCTTAAGTTCTAGTTTATGATGACAAAATACGAGGTTTGTCCAATAAATACGCGAACTAAGGTCATAAAAACTTTATTTTACAAAATTTCATCTACATTGATTTTGTCCCCTTCAAAATACTCTCCATTCACTGCTATGCACTTATCCCATCTTCTTTTCCACTCTTCAAAGCACCCTTGGAAGTCCTCGGAAGTCAGGCTTTTCAGTCTCCTCGTCGTTTCTTGTTTTATTGTGTCCACATCTTTCCAATGCTGTCCCCTCATCACATTTTTGCATTTAGGGAATAGAAAAAGTCGCAGGGGCGAGGTCCGTGAATAAGGGGATGATCAAGGATAGTGATTGAATTTTTAGCCAGAAACTGGCGAACAATCAAAGCCGAATGTGCGGGTGCATTGTCTTGATGAAGAATCCATCCATCGTTTTGAGTCAAATGTGGTCGCACACGACGCACTCGATCTCTCAAATGCTTGAGAACGTTAAGGTAGAACTCAGAATTTACCGGTTTTTCCTCAGGAAGGAATTCATGATGAACAACACCTTTGATATCAAAGAAAACCAGGAGCATGACTTTGATTTTGATCGGCTTTTCCTTGATTTTTTTGTTCGAGCTTCACCTGTTGCTTTCCACTCCATGCTTTGCGATTTCGATTCGGGGTCATACTCGAAAAACCACGATTCATCACCAGTGATAACCCTATTTAAGAATCCAACATCATTTTCCATGGAATTTTTCCAGTCAGTAACACATTCGACTCTTCTCAACTTTTGATGTGGAGTCAGCAGTTTTGGCACGATTTTCGCACAAACCTTTATTAAGCCCAAATGCTCGGTTAAGATTGTGTGCACTGTTGATTTTCCTAAATTTAGTTCTTCAGCTATCATTCGGACAGTTTTTCGACGATCAGTAAGGACAAGACGCCGCACACGATCAATGTTTTCATGCACACAAGAGGTTGAAGGTCGTCCAATTCTTGCATCATCCGTGGCGTCTTCTCGACCTTCTTTAAAGCGCTTAATCCACTTGAAAATGGCTGTTTTCTTCATAGCATTATCACCATAAACAACTCTCAATATTTCAGCAATTTCTTGGTAATTTTTACCAAACTTTACCAAAAACTTGATGTTAATTCGTTGTTCAGTGAATTTGTCAATTTCCATATCGACGAACGAAAAAATAATGCAAAACTAAAAATAACTCTACTCGCAAGATCCGCACAGCGTAACGTTCTGCCAAGCACTGACGGCTCATTGGGTCCCAGACAACACATGAGGCCAGTGGACGTGGCTTAACTCTCCGTAATGGCCACCATATTCAACCAGTTCGCGTATTTATTGGACCAACCTCGTACTACTTCCAATTACATAATTATCAATAGTGTGTTATGAATGATTTTTAATTCTTAAACATGTCGTTAATTGTATGTAATATTTGTTCCTACATAGTATTGTTGTTATTTATTAAACATTTAGTTAAAGGAATTGTGTCCCATATAATAGTAAAACAAGGAAAATATCTAACGAACTTTAAAAATTTATGTTTATAATACATTAAAATTTCCCTTAATGAACACTTCTAAATAGTGGACTCTTCTTCATAATGGACACTTTTGTATTCCTTGACCAAGATGAAGTTATACCAGGCTTAAATGCTTCAAAGGCTATATGAGACTTGTTTCCATGTAGTTTCATCAATTCATTTGAAGGCTGCAGCGAAGAGAAACAGATTAGCTTACTTTGTCGACCCCTTACAGACGGATAGTCAACATGGGCTCGACGGTGTAAGACCAATTCTTTGCTGTTATTTATGCATAGGACCAATCTAGATGTTTTTTTTTTCAATTAGACCTACTCTTTTGTACATTATTAAATGTTTCACAGGCTAAATGGGGGGGGGAATGGCCCACTTTTCTAGAACTGTCAATGTATTTATAGGTAGCCACTCAATGCCAAACAGACATAATCGAATGTGGTCAATATATGCAGAGGTTTGTTATGAGGGATTGTACTGTTTTGCAAATATGAAATCCATCTATTTTATCTTTAAAAAAATGTGTTATCTAAAATTAAGGTAATGGAAAAAAACCAGTTCCATTTTTGTAGGCTTATTGTCTTAAAAGTTTGCAGTATTATCACAAAATATCCATTTAACAGTGTGCCGTAGCAATCAGCTAGCCTATGTACAGTAGGCTGTAACTGTTATTCCTTCCCACAGCGGAC
This sequence comes from Callitettix versicolor, assembly GCA_022606455.1. Classification (NCBI taxonomy): domain Eukaryota; kingdom Metazoa; phylum Arthropoda; class Insecta; order Hemiptera; family Cercopidae; genus Callitettix; species Callitettix versicolor. The sequence goes on from CM040182.1 coordinate 9,945,082, forward strand.
ATATTCAACAACACACATTTCAAGTGGTCTGAGAAGTGTCCGTTGTTGAGAAAATTTTCTGTATTAATATTTTATTAATTTTATGTAACACATTAAATTGTTTATTTTAAAATAAAATTATTGAAATATACATGAAATAATACTAAAGCATTTATTTTATTTGAATTATTTTTTAGGACCAGATTTTAGCCACACAATTACGTAGGTTAAACAGAGAAGCGACACCGACAATTTCAGAAGTATATCATGAGCGTAATATCGGCCTGGGCCTAGCTCCTCCTCTTTCCAAATTGCTTCTGCCTGCGAGCGGCAGTTGTGGTGAAGAAGCAGTTCTTCTTAGCGAAGTAACAGCCAATCCGGATTCACACTCACCTCTAGACAACAAACCCAAACCGTGGCTGTCAACAGCAGCATTACAACGATTTTATTCTGAAGGAGGAGAAGTGGAAAATAAACAAAGAGGAGGTTCACCGTGCAGTGAACTGAGCAGGAGGGACGAAGGAGATGGAAGATCAATAGCGGACTCCCAGTGTAGTGCGGGTAGCTACAAGTGTGGCACAACGTTGCGGCCATCTTTAGCTCCAACAACAACTACGAGGCCGTACGATGAGCAAGCACCTTGTGTACTGAGTTTCAATGAAGATGCAAATGAAGATTCTGTGCAACCTGTTGCACCAATGCCTAGAATAAGGGCACTACACCCACCTCCTCCTCCGATACCAAATGTAAGAACAATTACAAAACAGTAAAAAGTATCTTGCCGTGTTCCATAGCAACACCACATCTCGTAAATGTGTTTATTTTGTAATACTATATAATAATTTAACACACAAGTCTTGGAATATTGTGTGCATAAAAATAAACATAAACTTGCTTTTATATAAACTTCTAGGTCAAAAGGTTGTAAACGTGATTTATTTTGGGCAAGGAATATCCTTAAACGATAGTGAATCTTAGGATTTTAAATATATATTTCTAGTATAGAATTAATTATAGAGTTTCAGGGGTAGCGTTTATTTTCTTAAATCTATCAAACTGTTTAGATTAGACTAAGAGTTTAAAAAGAAGTATATCTGACTAAATCAAAATTAAACAATTTTTGCAATAAAATAGGTTGCATAAAGTAAAAATACATTTTGGTACAAAACATCAGTGACGGTTGTCATCCTCCCTGGATTAACTCGGCTTTCACAATTACCGCTATATTGGGAATTTATTTTAATTTTAAGTCTTGCATATATCTATGGTATCAAATGTAATGCAGTTCTGCCATGTGTCCTGCTATGCTATTGAAAATCAGCCTGATCAGTTCTCTATTGAAAATCAGTTCTCTAAATAGTAAGGAGAATAAAGAAATGCCGTAGCCATTTTGTGAGCGTAACGTATTTGAAAAATATAGGAACACAATGTCATGCGAAACGTACGAACATTCACATGTATAGCCCTATCCTGTATATCATTGTATTGGGTGTATCAAAAACCATAAAATCAAAACTAAAGAAAGCATATCTTATTCTAGCTAGTCCTCATTCGTGTTTATATTTTCTTATTAACAAGTGAACTATTTTAATTTTTGATAACTTAAATATTTTCCTATTGCTTAAACATTTTACAGTTGAAAACTTTTTAACCGAATGAAAGGGGGTTGGAGTTGTTTTGGTTAATTAAATTTTTTGGATGATTGATGAAAGCTACATTTCTGTGTTCAAAAGGTATGAAAAACACAAAATGTCTGTGTCCATGAAAAAACATATTTAATTGAAACAATCTAGAGTATGATACGTTAATTGATTTATTACAAATTAAAAAAGAGTTTAGATGTTAACTGTACCTACTACACAGTAGTAGACATTTTTCAAGTGTAGTTCCCGGTTGTTATGGTTGCTGCACTTACTAGATGCCTCGTTATATGTTACGTTGATTAATCAATGGACCTTCTTATGCCATTGTGTCATATCTGACACACTATTTTGCTTATAAAGTTGAGACACTGAACCAAAACAATTTGTTAGTGAGTATTCATTAGCAGAAGCAGCTGAAGATATTTGAACATACACAGTTCGCATGTAGGCCTCTGTGATCATCCTCATCCAATGTTGAGTGCTTAATTATAACTGATTGCTTACTTTGTACTTACAGATTATAGTTGAAGTTGGTTAAGTAATCATAGTACATGCTGTACTGTAGATATTTATATTTTATATCCTGTTAAATATGATTGTATTTAGTTCATAGCATGTCATATATAAAAGTGCAGTGGATGTTTTGTGAATTGGTCTTGATTCAGTTACATGATACACAGCTGTTTACATTTGTCTCTCAACTAGATAAGTACACTTTTTTATAACGTAGTTACAGTACTTTATTGCATTGACAAAACAAAGTAGTTTGGGGCCACTCTGCCTGTGAGGGCCACCTTTGGCCAGTTGTAAGTAAACAAGTTACCCATCAGGTTACTCAAGGTTACTCATGTGACAACATTAGGTCTATGTGTGAATAATTACTTAGTTGATAGCGTACTGGGCTTTCACCCCTAGGTGCCGCCTCGATGGCCTAGTGGATAGCATACTAGGCTTTCACCCCGAGAACCCGGGTTCGATTCCCAGCGAGGGCTTGGCATTTTCATATGCTATAAATCATCCCATCGTCTGCATTAGCCCAAGTATGCACAATAGTCGGACGTTAAACAAAAAAAAAAAATTCACCCCGAGGTAGCCGCCTCGGTGGCCTAGTGGATAGTGTACTAGGCTTTTACCCCGAGGACCCGGGTTCGATTCCCGGCGAGGGCTAGGCATTTTCATACACTATAAATCATCCCATCGTCTGCATTAGCCCAAGTGTGCATAATAGTTGGACGTTAAACACAAAAAAAAAATTCACCCCGAGGACCCGGGTTCAATTCCCAACCAGGGCTTGGCATTTTCAAACGCTATAAATCATCCCATCGTCTGCATTAGCCCAAGTGTGCACAATAGTCGACGTTAAACACTAAAAAAAAAGTACTGTACTGCATTGACAAAACAAAGTAGTTTGGGGCCACTCTGCCTGTGATGGCCACCTTTGACCAGTGGTAAGCAAACAAGTTACCCATCAGGTTATTGACACTCATGTGACAACATTAGGTCTATGTGTGAACTAATTACATAGTTTATAGCGTACTGTGCTTTCACCCCGAGGACCCGGGTTCAGTTCCCGACCAGGGCTTAGCATTTTCACACGCTATAAATCATCCCATCGTCTGCATTAACCCAAGTGTGCACAATAGTCGGACGTTAAACAAAAAAAAAGTCAATTTTCTATTGTGCACACTTGGGCTAATGCAGACGGTGGGATGATTTATAGCGTATGGAAATGTCAAGCCCTGGACGGGAATCAAACCCGGGTTCTCAGGGTGAAAGCCCAGTATGCTATCAACTAGGCCACCGAGGCAGTTAAATGATATCGTTTCAGATAACCCAAGTTCGTTTAAAGAAAATTTTACTGTTTTGTTATTGCACATCGTTTAGTACAAATTAAAAAAAAATTCTGTTTTTTATTGTGTAGTAAAACAGGTTCAGTAAATATCAAAATATATCAACAAAAAAAAGCTAACTTACCTAGGACACTTCACCAGTAGTTCTTCAGATTAACACAACGGTTAGATTAATTTCTTTAAGTCAGCTGTGAAAATACAGAGTCATAGCTAGTGATCTTAAAATTGAGAAAGGTTTAAACAAAATTTGTTTCAAACCATCTGTTACGACCAACACTATACAGTAAGTTTGTTTTCATAATGAGACATAAGACAGATGAAAAATTCTTATTTTTGAATCCATATAACTAATCAAGTCAAGTTATTGCTATTTGAAAACTACTTTTATTTTTATGAAATTTCCTGCACTTGTGTTATTTTATGGTCAGGTCTGTAAAGTTCCTCTTTCAACTTCAACTTTTTTTCAAAAAAGCTTGTATTTTTTTTTAATTTAGTCAAATTAACACTAAACACTAAATTACATGTGAAATTAAGTTTTTTTTGACAGAATTAGTAAGTTTACTATAATTTGTAAATAAAAAAAATGTTCACAATTATGCTGAATCAAGCCCTACAATAAACAAATTGTTGCACTACACCAGGTAGCAAAACAAAAGTTATCACAGATTGTGACAAGGCAAGCTAATTAAGCGTTAATTCCAAAAACATTATTTGCTTTCATAACTTTCAGTGCAAACATTTAACAATTATTAGTGGCAGTTCTTGCCAAGGTTGCACAAGTCCTAACAAGAAACCCTTAGTATATTAACTACATATGTATGTAGTAATGTAAAGTTATAATACAGCATTTTTAAAGCATAATGCACAGAAAACTATCCATTAAGACTTTTTTTTTGTATTGTACACACCACCAAGACTGATCTGGTATAGACAGTAGCACTGTATCATTCAGCCATGTCACAATGTGATGGGAAAGAATTTTCTTGTCTATTGGCTACTGCATCCTCCACTTGATTAGACGAAATATTAACATATTGAAACATTCCGAAATGTAACGACGTACGAGTCGTGTGTGTAGCTTGGCCATGCCGAATTTCATAATGAATATTTTAAATGTGTAATTGTGCTTAGTGTTTGTGCTTTATGTTTTAATGTTTTGTTTGACTTTGTGACGACCTCAACAGAGGGATTTAACATTTTGCATGGCCTGAAGATGAAACTATAGTTTCGAAACCGCGGTAGCCTTTATGAGGTGAGTTGTTGCTTTCACCCCGAGAAAGCACTGACGGGAAGAATAGGTATATAATCCTAAAATTTCTTTTGTGTGAATTTGAAGTGTTTCATAATCAAGATTTTTTTTTGAGCTTGTAATTAAGATGATTTTCACCTTAACGAGTTAAAATAGTAATGTGAAATAAGCAAGAAATGTATTGCAGTTTTCACTTATCGCTCAGGAATCATCAATCACCCTCTCTCTTAACCTCTCATTTTTTTTTGAAACATCTCTGTTTCGCATAACAAAACATCAGAGTATTTTGTTTGATGTTTTAGTGATGTTAAACATCTATTGGTATCAATGACATGCAATTCGCACTCCACTCTGTAGGGCACAACAAGTATGATCGTGTCATCGACACTTTTTGCCAGATTCGAATCTAGATTATCAACAGTCTGGATTTTTTTTATATCTGAATTGACACAGTTATGTATTTTGAACAGGAATTCACTATTTTTGCCTTTTAATTTTCTATAGTTAATAGATTAAGACTTCAAAATGTTTTCATTTTTATTATAATACGAATAAAATCAATATTTTAAAATAAAAGTAGTGGTATAGAGGCTGAGTCAATTTGCCACCAGAAGATTTATCAATTTTATTTATCAAAAATTTATCAATTTACCACATGAATTTATCTCCCACTTTCCTTCGTCAGGTTAAAAATAAACTATTGGAGGATGGCACAGTAGGCCTGTAACAGCAACACAAGGCAGTTCTAAAAGAAAGTCATTAAGCATAGGTTTCTTGCACTTCAGATGTTGTGTTCATTACTTGCGTGTAACCTAATGTTTTTATCAAAATGAAAATATAGTTTGTCTGGATTTATGGTACATTTTTTTAATGTAGTTTTACACATAGGAATAGTGTATTAATTGAAATTCATTTAAAATGTGTGCCTAAAATCATATAAAAAATGTACTCAGCATGTGTTCTTTTTTGCAAGTAGATTGCTATTATTAATACAGTAATAATATTAATTATAAAGGGTTTACTACTTCAGTGTATAGATAAACATAATTTAATCTCATTACAACTGAAAGATATATTGTTATATTACAAAATGAGGCTGGCGTGACATGTTTCTTGATTTAAGTAACTAATTAGTCATTTCTACCCATCTCTATAGGTAGCTCATTGCTTTGTGTTTTCAGTCTGTATACCTTAAATAGTCCATGTTCATTACAATTTGTTTATAAATGTATACAACTACAGTTTAAAATTTAATTGTCCATGGCATTAAACAGTAAAGTTATGAAATATAAATTACTTTTCATCATTACTCCAAATTTCTGTTTGAAATCAAAGATGGTTGTACTGAAATTTAAGTTTCATTACTATAAAAAAATTCAGTAAAGTATTGTGAAAACTTGTTTTATGTTGAATCTTTTGAAGTTGATTAGTCTTCGTGAATATGTCAAAAGTTGTTTCATGCCTGTGTCTAATACCTAAATACAACAATCATTTTTAAGATTTATAAATATTGAAGTATCAGCATTTGTGCTTGTGTTTCAGTCTGTTTTCTCTATTTATGATCGATTATAAACATTATCAAAGTAGTATTTATATTTTACTATGATATTATTAGTATTGGTATGAGATAAAATAAAAAATACTGTATTGATAGAAAGATGTACACATTTTAGTTTAAACAAGTCTCGATAAAAAATATGTTTTTAAAAACCCAACACTTTTCTTATAAGTGAAATTGTATCAACTCACTTGTATACATTGTTATATGTGTTAAATATACACAACTAATAAAACATAAAAATGTTAGATATAATATGTAAAATTATAAACTGACACACTTTATTAAATTTTTTTTTTTTTTTTTTTTTTTTAACGTTCGACTATTGTGTACACTTGGGCTAATGCAGACGATGGGATGATTTATAGCGTATGAAAATGCCAAGCCCTGGCCGGGAATCGAACCTGGGTCTTCGGGGTGAAAGCCCAGTACGCTATCAACTAGGTTACCGAGGCGGCCTTAATTAAATAAACAATTACTTACTTTAAAAATTGTAAAAAATACAACAAAATGTAAAAATTCAGTTTGTATGCAATGAACAATTTAACAATGTGTTAACATTTTCTTCTTTCTCAAGAGGAGGCACAGATAATAGGGATTTGCCAAAAACAGCCCATTGTGCTTGACCGTTCCAATGGTCCCAGTCTGACCAAGACATCCTGGTGTGTGAACAAGAACTGTAAATGGTTCCATGTTATTCTGCATTCTAGAATGTCCTCCCAATATACACATTTTTGTTATTTATAATAAAGGTTTTTTTTGTGTTTAACGTCCAACAATTGTACACACGGGCTAATGCAGACGATGGGATGATTGATGATTTATAGTGTATGAAAATGTCAAACCCTCGACGGGAATCGAACCTCGGGTCCCCGGGGTGAAAGCCTAGTACGCTATCCACTAGAATGAAGTGAAAAACGATTTATTCGAGAATATTCAATGGTGCCGTAGACTGAATATGTATACAGAGTTTCAGGAAAATGTTTAATGAGGAAATGTCTCAAATGTTGATTTTGAAATTTTACCTGAACAGTTGTTGACTGAAGAAAAGTGTTGGGGAAAATTTTAACTAAGTAAGCTACGTTTTTTTCATATCCGAAGTTAGTAATACTGGTTATGTAATATAATTAGAACAAGTAGTAAGTAAGTGTTTTACATGCAATTTTCAATGATTTTAAATATTGTATAGTCACTTTATTTATGTTCAGTATGCGTAGGTCTTTTCAACATAAGTTTTTTAAGAGATGTTTTAGATAAATTAGTTTTACCAAAACCAGATCAAAGTCTGATAGAGCCAATGCAGTATTATGTAATCACTTTTCAGTGATTTTACTACTAATTATATATTCTGTGTAAAGTAAAATCATGAATAGTTTGAACAGGGTTAAACAATTAGCTGTTGTATATTCTGCACATTACTTAAGAATCCTTGTATAGCAAAAAGGGTGTCTTTTATGTATAGTTATTTAATTAGTTCACCTATATACATATAAATATATACATATATACATATTACAATAAACAGTAAATAGTTATATTTTAATTAGCATTTTGTATTGTAAAAAATGAAATATATATAAATTATGTATAACTATATACTTAGGAAAAAGTGCAGTATTTTTTCTTGTTTCCTATTAACGAGCTCTCAAGGGTATGTACTAACTTACATGTATTAAGAATATAGATAGTATTCCTTGTGGTACTACAGTCGAACACCTGACACCAACAATGTATACAACAAACATCTATACGAGGGTGGTCTGAAAAGTTTCCGACCTAACAAAGATACATTTTTTCAGATTTTTTTTTTCAACATAGTCTCCTTGTACCTCTACACACTTCTCCCAGCGATGCTTCCATCTCTGTAACCTGTCCAATTAGTACTCGGCATTTTTCTCTGCAAAATAATTGTTCACGAAGGTGATTGCCTCTTCATTTGACGAAAATCTTTGTCTTCCGAGCGCAATTTTTAGATGAGGGAACAAAAAGAAGTCGCTTGGGGCTAGATCTGGTAAGTAAGGCAGATGGTCAAACAGTTCATACCGTAATTCATGGATTTTCGCCATGGCAACCGTTGAGGTGCGAGACGGTGCGTTGTCTTGGTGAAACAGGATTTTCTTTTTCTGCAAATGTGGCTGTTTTTCTGCAAGTTCTGACTTCAGCTTGCAGAAGTAATGATGCGTAGTATGCTCCTGTAATGGTTTTTCCTTTTTGAAGGTAGTCGATTAAAATAACTCCATGACTATCCCAAAAAACAGTCGCCATCACTTACCCAACCGAAAAAACAGTTTTTGCTTTTTTTGGAGCCGGTTCCCCCTTTGCAGTCCACTGTTTGGACTGTATTTTTGTTTCAGGCGTATAATGGTGTATCCAAGTTTCATCTACAGTAATTAATCGGTGCCAAAACTGGGATTTATTGCGCCAACAGAGCATTGGAAATGTTCATTCAAACACGTTTTTGGTCTAACGTGAGCAAACACGGCACCCAACGCACAGACAGCTTTCTCATGTCTAAATTTTGATTTAATATGTGACAAACATGTTCATAACGTCTGCTATCTCTCTCACTTTAATTCGGCGGTCATCTAGCACTATTTGATGAACTGTGGCGATGTTTTCGTCGGTAGTTGCAGTTTTTGTATGTTCCGTACATTCATCGTCTCCCAAGCTCTTACAGCCACGTTTAAATTCAGCTGCCCAAAATTTCACTGTGGTAAATGATGGTGCAGAGTTCCTATACACAGAATCCAACTCATCTTTGATTTACGTTGGCATATTGCCTTTCAAAAACAAATATTTAATGACTTGATTTTGTCCATTTTCATAAAAATACATCAACTCACTAAAACGATTGTGACATAACAACTGCGCGTCCAAAATGGCTGAAACTTTGGTGAGTAACTGTCAACAGATGAACAACGAAATTCGAGTGCTGCTATCTTCATGTTGAGGTCGGAAACTTATCAGACCACCCTTGTATAACACAATACTCTTGGATCCACAATTTATACCAATAATTAAGATTAGGATTAATGCTAGATGATGAGATGACATAACTCTTTCAGGTACTATGATTATAACTCCAGGCACTATGATTAAAGGACCAGTTGTACAACTAAGCCTGTCAGGTTTTAGTTCAGCAGGGTAGTGTTCTTAATAAGTTTCAGCAGTCCACTGACTAGTTCATCGTGCTGGAGGTTTTCAGGGTCCTGAAGACCAAATATTCTTAGTCTCCGTTGGCAAAAACCTCAATTGTAGATTATGTGACTGCACTTCTTTCGTGCGAAACCCAAACATGGTTTCTCCATTCCTATTCTGTTCATGTGCACCCTCGGACAACAGTGTCCTGTTATTTCCTGAATTGTGCTCTGCTCAAGATGCCACTGCCCCTCCAAGGTTGTCCCATCTTTTTTTTTTTTGAGTAATATGCATAAGCTAAGCTAATAATACGAATAAGGATGAAATGGAAAAAAATAATATTTTAACTATAATAAGAAACCAAATTTATTACAATAAATTATACACAAACAGCTTAAAATTATATGTTTGAATAAAATATTACTTTTCTAGAAGTACATAAAAAACCTGTTTAAATTTTCTTAAAATCGGTACAATGGAGAGTCAAAAATTTAGAAAGTTAATAATCCAGATTAGGCTTTAGGAAAAATCATATTTCAAAATATATTGAATGTCACAGATTTAAGGACATGTCGGTAATGGGAATAAAAAAGTAGTTTTAGAAAACTGAACGTATGTGCTTTGTTTTAGCTGCTAATACAACTTTGAGTTTCAGTTTTCTAAACATGGTTTTTTCCAACTGTTTTAAAAAGCAGCTTTTTTCCTCAACAAAGAGTTTGTTGACGTTTTGTAAAAATAGCAGAAACGCCCACCTCTAGTTATTTCTGAAACTGAAGATGCCACTGAAAGGACTTTGATTTGAAAGTAGAGAAGAGAAAACACAGACTGCAATGTCAGAGATGCATACAATTCCAAAGGTGTTTTTTGGCAGTGGAAAGATTGGTGAGGTAAGTGTGCTCAGGCACAAGAGACCCTTGAAGGGGTTTAGAGTCCCAACCCAGTTATGTATGCAGTATATTTTTCCTCGCAAAAGGAATACACATAATACCTTATATTTTAGTTTGATCCAGGAAAAGTGATACATTTCAATTAATCTGGATTTTTGTCTCTCCACTATATTATAAACAATTGAATATATTTACCAACTTGAAACATAAATTTTACTCACATTGAACCATGTCACTAACAACAAAAACTTAGTATAAATCACCAAAAGTGTAAATAATTCAACAGTAATTATTTGAACAGAAAAACATTTGAAAATAACAGTATGAGAACAGTAAAATGACAAAACTATCACTACTACTGGACACTGAATAAAAATACATTTTGTGTATCAAAAATTAACCTTTTGGTGCTTGGATAGCCACTATATATGACCTATTCAGATCAGATAAATATTTACGGCAGCATATCTACAACTCAGATGAGCCTCTGTTTTCCCGTTAGGCTTGGCATTTGTTATGTATACAATTTTAGATTTATTCATCCCAATCAACTGTTATCGACTAGTACAATAGGTAGTGGATAAAATTTTGCAATTAACATATTCGTTAATTTATAGTTCTTTTAAATGTGTGAGAATAAAAACTTTTTTAAATATAAATAAATTGTGTTTTTGTCACTGTGTTATTTTACTATTACCTATTTGTAAAAAAAACTAAACTAAATGCCCAATCTAATAGAACAATATAATTAAATTGAATTTAAACATGGCTTATAACTATAAACTTTAAATTACTTTTATCATCAAAATTATAATTGAAATAACATAATTTAACAATAAATTAAAAATGCAATCTCAAAATTAAAAAACCTCACATATTTCTCCAGTTCATTCTACGAGCGTTGTTCGGAAAGTAACCGCCGATTGGCCACTGTGGAGGTAGCGCTACGATTTTTGCACCTGCGTACGCGACAGATCAGTCGGCATCCTGCCGTGGTCAAGTGAATGTTGTCTCTGTGCTAGTTTGTTTTTTATAGCGCTTAAAGATGTGTGCTGCAATAGAAAACCCCGCCAAATGTGAGGTAAGAGCTGTTATACGATATCTTACGGCAAAACAATATTCGGCAGCAGCTATTCATTGGGAACTTTGTGCCACCACCAAGTGTACCACCAAAGTGCTACCACTTTGTGTATGGACCAAGTGTAATGAGTGAAGGTGTTGTTCGTGAATGGGTTCGTTCATTTAAAGGTGGACGAACAAACATCCATGATGAAGACAGGAGTGGTAGGCCGTCAGTGGTCAGTAATGAACTTGTCCAGAAAATTGATGAGTTTGTCAAAATCGTCGATTCACAATCTCTGAATTTTCTTATGAATTTCCCCAAAATTCAAGGACTGTTTTGTATGAAGTAGTGACAGAGAAGTTAGGGTACAAGAAGTACTGTGCTTGATGGATGCCCAAAATTCTTTCCGAGCACCACAAAAATCAACGAATGGCCTCTGCCATGGACTTTCTCACTCGTTATGATGAAGAAGGAGAACCATTGCTAAACAGGTGATGAAACGTGGATCAAGTATGTCAATCCTGAGACAAAACAGCAATCTAAGGTTTGGGGCCATAAAGATTTGCCTAACAAGCCAAAAAAAACCCGGTAAGATTTTTCTGGCAGGAAACTGTGTTTTGGGATGCTAAAGGGGTGTTGTTGGTGGAATTTATGGAACGGGGACCGACGATTAATAAAGATGTGTACTGTCAAACGTTGATAAACTTAAAAAGGGCCATACAAAACAAACATTGTGGTATGTGCACTTCCGGTATTGTGTTTTTGCGCGATAATGCTCAACGTCACTCTGCTCAGGCAACCAAGGATCTTCTGGGGCAGTTCCAATGGGACGTATTCAAGCATCCGCCTTACAGCCCAGATCTAGCCCCCAGAGACTACCATCTCTTTATGCATATGAAGAAGTGGCTTGGATCTCAGCACTTTGATGATGATGAGGAGCTGAAAGAAGCAGTCACAGGCGGCAGATTTTTATGCTGAAGAGATTGCAAAACTAATTAAAAGATATGGATAAATGTTTGAATGTCTTTGCAAATTATGTTGAAAAATAAGGGAAAGAAGTAGCTTTAAGATGTATATAATACATTTTTTTTATTTAATGTGGTGTTTTTTTTATAATCAATCGGACGTTACTTTCCGAACAGCCCTTGTATAATAAATTTATAGTTGTATAAGAAGGTAATACAACTATAAAGTAAAGGTAATCTTTAGGATGTATATAAAACCATAGTACGAATAAACTGTGCCTAAATAAATAATGTGATAACAGAACTGTATGTACTAATTTCAAAAGCTGATCAGTGAATTTTGTTAGTTCAGTTATTCTCTAAGAGAGTGCAGCACTTACCAAGTAAAGAGGCTTTCTGAGTTAAATTCTGCAACAATACTCACCCAATCACAAAAGGTTAATGAAATAAACTGCCAAAATTTTTATTTATTTCTTAGATTTTGGCTTTTTGTACTCAGCGTTAGCTCTCAAAACTGCTCCTGGACTTGGGTACGGTCGCATCTGATACAAAGGTCCGGATACAGTTACATCCACTCCAGTTTTTGCTTCGTTTCCCTTAAATAATCCATCAGACCAGCCACCTCTAAAAACAAAATAATGTATATTATGTTTTAGAATTATAAACAATAAATCATTTCCCTTAAATAACAGATCAGACCAGCCACCTCTAAAAACAAAATAATGTATATTATGTTTTAGAATTATAAACAATAAATCATTTCCCTTAAATAACAGATCAGACCAGCCACCTCTAAAAATAAAATAATGTATATTATGTTTTAGAATTATAAACAATAAATCATTTCCTTAAATAACAGATCAGACCAGCCACCTCTAAAAATAAAATAATGTATATTATGTTTTAGAATTATAAACAATAAATCATTTCCCTTAAATAACAGATCAGACCAGCCACCTCTAAAAATAAAATAATGTATATTATGTTTTAGAATTATAAACAATAAATCATTTCCCTTAAATAACAGATCATGACTGCCTCGCCACCCACTTGAAGCATATTGAAGTCTTCTCCTCTGAAATGTGCCCTCTGTGACAAGAGACGAACTCAAATATGAACAAGGAACACCTGCTGACATGCCCTAGATTGAATGCTCATTCGAGACGACAGAAGAGCTTCGCTCGGCTGTATTGGGAGGCAAGTAGGCTGATGGACTGGAGTCCGGGCTAGCCATAGGTAACAACTATTCTGTTATTTCAAATTTACTGTGCTGATTTGAGTTGTGAATCTTTGTATCCGACTCAAATTTGAGCAAAATCTGTTGTAAATTTTGAAAATCTTGGCAAATATTTTTTATTTTTTTAGCAATAGTTTCCTAACCATATTTTGGGGGATTAATACCCCATGGTTTGTATGCGTACTTGTAACTACGTTTTAGGAAAATTTGATCAGTCTTTAAAGTTGATTTTGGGAAAAACTGTTTTTTAACCATGCAACTGAAGACTTCAAACGCCATTTTTTAGGAGGAAATACCAGAACTGCTGAAGCAAGTTCGTCATCAACGCAGGACCACGTTACTGTAAAAAAGCATAATGCTGCTCAACAACTACCTATGCTGCTTGTTTTGAATAGTGTGGCATAGTCGGTGAAGGGGCTGCTGAATGTATGGTCTCCTCTTTAGGCATTTAGTCATTGAGTCACTGTAACCATAACCTTCTTAGCACTCAGAATTTGTTTGTCTTTTTTTTGGTTTAGATTGAGATCGGGAATGATGACATTCCACTGGCATGCATGTTACCATAAACATTGATTTCCTTTCTGTAATTTCGATAGGGCAAACTTTTTTTGCATTAAAAAAGTGTACACTACGGACCTCACACTTGGCAGGATCGTTAACACATTTAAAATTAACACAAATAAACAGTAAATGATTGAAGTAGCTTACTGTTATTGTCAGATTGGTGCAAAAGAGTAAGCAGGTGAACGACATAACAGTGGCGGAACTTAACAGCTCGTGAGTTCAAACTGTTCTTTACTTTCCAAACAACCCTTGTATATCCGAAACAATGAATTCCAATAAAAAAAATTTTCTTCTTACCTGGGTACATCTGAGTAAGAAGAAGGATCCATTGGATCCAAGCTGTTGCTATAAAACTTCTGCCGATTTTTAATACGGGATTTTTCTTGAATTTCAAGTTGAAATTTCCTTTTCCGTTTTTCAGTTTCGTATTCTGATGATGATGACGAATCCTGCAAATACCAAAGTAATATAACAACTTGTACTGAACTTATTCTTGTTATATTCAAATAAAATTATACAATCCAAACAAAGTCTTACTTTTATCCTATACCTTATTTAACAATTGCTTTAAAAAAATACTACAGCAGTACTTCTTTTAAAATGTTCGATATATATGTTGTTAAAAGTACAGTTAAGGTAACTGTTCACTATTTAGCAGTCCCAAGTAGGGATGGGCGTTTCTGCTATTTTTACAAAATATCAACGAACAGTTTGTTGAAAAAAACTTTTTTAAAAACAGTTGGAAAAAAACAGGTTTAAAAAACTGAAACTCGAAGTTGTATTAGCAGCTAAAACATAAGCACAAACGTTCAGTTTTCTAAGACTACTTTTTCATTCCCATTACCACCATGTCCTTAACTGTTTTTGGGTGTAAAGCATTTAGAAAAAAATAATCCTTATAAGTGTAGTAATAATTAAATTACATTATCAAAAACGTAATATATATGTATGCCATTTTATATTTACAAAATGCAATGAATTTCTAATAGAAGCATTCTTTTTTTTACTTAAAAATTAAATAGCCTTTGCATATTTACTGAAATGCAAACAATTTAGAATATTTTTAGTTGATTAAAAAATATTGATGATTGATAATAAATATAAAAAATACGTATAAATAAAATTAGTTTAGAGAAAGTTCTAAAATAACCTAAAATTATTCAAGATATATACAAGAGTAGATATTGTGAATTTTAAAAAGTCCACACATCCAATAAATAATTAAAAACTATGCACTTAATTCTAAAAACATAAAAAAAGTAAAAGAAAACTTTCAAAATTGTCCACTAAATATTTTTAAATTTCTAAACACAAAGTAAACTATGGAGAAAAACTAATATAAAACACAATTATGGCTGTTTTTACAGTTTAAAAAATGTTTGAACAACAAATTTTACATTTAAAACTTCCAAATAACTCGCAACAAAATAGAGTAAACGTTGACGACGCCCAAACAGTTCTTACTTCACTACGTTGCAACAAGAAACTTTGAAATAAAGGGAAAAAGCATAGCAGGTTAAAGAAAAGAAATTAGCAGGAAAACAGTTAGCAGGAAAAAAGTTTTAGCGCTTGCGGAAACGTTCTAATAGAACGTTGGTGGTGGGTAAGTCCAAACTGCTGTTCCTTGTTTAACAAATCACGATCCAGTCCAAATCAAACTGCTTGTTTCCGTTTTGAAAAGCAGTTTGTTTTTTGTATATAGAAAAACAATTTGTTTTAACAGTTTGGTGTTTTCTTACCCACCTCTATTCCTAAGTAACTTTCTCTGTATTGAGATTTATTGTTTATTCTTACCTTCTAACACACTGATGTAAGAGTCAGATCAAAAAGATAAGGAAACAAAATATACTGATAGGCTTACAGCAGAATATCTTACCTCTAGACCAAAGTACAAGTTGGAGTTGGGGTGCAATCAATAGCAATCAAATCTTGCAGTAATACAGACGGAACATTTTTGTAATAATTGTGAATTTATGCTAACTAAATTTAATGTTTTTTTCTGAAAATAAATAACTTCCACAAAATTTTGTGTACCATCTCAATGTTTTACTACAAAAAAAAAAAAGAAAATTGGCATTTTTCATAGATATGACATAAAAAATGAAACTGGGTTTTTCAGAGATATTAATGTATTCTTCTTCTTTTCTGCTAGGATTATTATCACTGTGTTCAGTATAATGATCTGCCTTCCCTAGCTTCGTCAATTCTACTTCGGGTCAA
This sequence comes from Callitettix versicolor, assembly GCA_022606455.1. Classification (NCBI taxonomy): domain Eukaryota; kingdom Metazoa; phylum Arthropoda; class Insecta; order Hemiptera; family Cercopidae; genus Callitettix; species Callitettix versicolor. The sequence continues at coordinate 9,961,435 of CM040182.1, forward strand.
CGAAGTAGAATTGACGAAGGAAGGGAAGGCAGATCATTATAGTGAACAGTGATATTAATATATGTTGTTATTTTTGCCTGTTCACATACTGACACATTGAAACAGCTGGAACAAGATAATGAAAGAAAAAGTACAAGGAGAGAATGTTTTCTCATAATTTAAAATGGTCGTGGCACGAAGTGGCCCGCTACGGCAAACGAAAATATTAACGCATAGGTCACCTGGCTGAATTTATTATTCGTTATCGCTTACTAACAGATTAACATGTCTGAAAATTCGGAAAACAAGAAAAATGTCAAAAAAACTATATCCCCATGCATATCAATTGTTTCTAACCTAACTAAAATACTATACATGGAAAAATAATATACATGTTAATCTGTTATTAGCAAGCAAAAATGAATAAGAAACTATGTCTTTCCATACATTCCATGTTACTTTAGGTTATCAAGACTAGCTTAACCTAACTAAACTAACATTATGAGCAGAAATAAAGTTTTTCATGTTTCAGACTTTTCAAACATGTAAATTTCTTCTTGGGAAGCATTAAATATATTTTACTATGAAAAAAGTGGCTTATGACTGCCAAATAATAACCAGTTAAAAAACTTATGCTTAGGTAAAAAGTTGTTAGTTAAATATGGTAATAAGTTAGTATGTTGATTATTATTTTTTTTTTTTTTTATAAACATTATTATTTATAGCAGGAGCATATTTTATTTTTAAACCAATTAACTGGTCAACCACAAGGTTAGTTCAATTTATAGGACATAATTGAGAAAACAAGAAAAGGTACAAGTAAAACTTTGATTTTTTAAATATTTAATATTTGTTTATTTTTATTATCTCCTACTACTCATTATCAAGTGAATAACAAGCATTATCCTAACTCAATAAGTAATGAGTTAATGATTCACTATGGCCTCACTCCCTCACTGTGGAAACTTTCTCATGCTACAGAGCAACTATGCTCTGACTGTACTATCGTTGGTTAAGCGTATCGGATAAAAATTAATCTACCTCAGAATCTGATCTGCTGTAGTCATCGGAATCACTGGACGTATTTTCTTTATTATTCAAATGTCTATATCTCTGTTCACGCTCCAAAGCTGCAGATTGGGTGATGACTGCTCTAGGATGTGACGGAGGCAGCCAGGATACAGCATCGCTGTCAACTTCCCAGTAGTAATGTACACCTCTAATCCAATAATAAAATAATTTAATGTTAGACATAAGCTGGCTGTCAATTAAGTTAAAATAAATAAAACCATAAATATTTTAAAACTACAACTGGTCCTATCTATAATAGACTTTCAGTATAATGGACTAGATCAAACTATTTATATAGGACAATACAGAACTAAAATACAAATCTCAGTGCAGTGCAAATAGTAATAGTTTAATAGTTTGATCTAGTATATATATATATATATATATATATATATATATATATATATATATATATATATATATATATAATCAATGAGAGTAAAGCAAGTGGGTTTTAAATGCTGCAATAGCTGTACAGAAGGGTTTTTAAATTCCATGGGTCAAAAGTAGAAGGATTCTACACAGAACTGAAGGGGGGGACTAAGTTTATTGTACTTTACTCAACAGATAAAGTGGCATAGTAGTGCAAATTCTAATACTTTGTTTTTGGTGTATTATAATAGCATGCTGCCAACAGATCATAAACAAATAAGTTTTTTTTATATGCCCAATACATTTGTTGTGTATTTTTCTTGAAATCCCAACAAACTTGAGAATTGATATACTTGAGAATTACAAAACTCAATATAGATTGTTACGTTCCCGCAACAAAGAAATTGATTATTTGCTTGCTACAGAGGAGAAGGGGTGTGGGCCGTAACAAATTTGTATATAATTTTTGAAGTACCAGTTGTTGGGCGCCACGTTGTCTTTAATCTCAATATAATTGATACACCACTGTTTTAGGCCAAGACAACGAGAATGCCTGTGTGTGGTTACGTGGTTCAGGGTGATCCAAGAAATCAAAGTGGTCGCTTTACAAAAGTTATATTTGTTTTGTTTTTGTCTTGCCACATTAATATTTAAAGAAAAATAACAATTAGTGACTAACAAATTAATGAATTCTGTTTTCATACCACAGAGAAAGAAAAAAAAACAAAATGGCAAGCACATTTATAATGATAAAACAATTTTGCCTCAACTTTAAACAAAGCAAACAAAATCGAAACTAAACTTGAATCTGTACCAACCTGTTGGAACATAAAATCTTACACAATAAATGTCACTTATCCACTAAAACGAACTTTAACAAAATCAAAAATCTCTTGGACTAAACTATATTCTTCGGGTTCACTAAAAATAACAAATAGTCTATTATTATTATTATTATTATTATTATTATTATTATTATTATTATTAGTACGTCACTAACTATGCCTAACTAAAATATTCATAAACCAGGGCCCTTTACAAGAATATATTAGTAAAAAAGGATTACAGACTTTAATTGTATAAAACAGAGTGATTGTTTATATTTTTTTTTGCTAATCCGTGTTTAGTGGTTTTCCACTAGGGTAGCCGATATTTCTTTTCTTTTCCAGCGGAGCTACAAGATCGGTGATAACACCCAAGTTCGCATTGTCAAAATTTATTACCTTTAAATTCTTTCCTTGCTGGGTTTCTTACCAACCCAAAAAAATAGGCCTCACGCATGAAATGTGTGTCGATTCATGAGAATGTTCCAAATCCAAAAAAAATGCACGATGCACAATTTCACCTTATGAGCGCCGTAGCCTTGCGCGAACTGGTCATAGCCTCATTCCAGAACTGACCCGTCGGTCGTCTCAATCTTTTCTTCTGAACAGCTGTTTGTTTAGGGTCTCCTCTTATTGATATTGCACAATTTAATTTTATTTACCTAAGATATCCACTTGAGCATCTGAGATGTCTCAAGATGTCAAATTTAAATTTAAATTTGAAAAAAAATAATTTAATAATATATACATGAATTTGTATATGTATTTAATTAATGTGATTTTAGTACAACGGAATATCAGAAGCATGAGAAAGAATTCTTGATATATTTATGTCAGAAGAAATAATCATTAGACAGAATTCTCAATGTAATTATATTTATTAAAATATGGAGAGAAGATAACGAATTGAGTCAATAAAGTATATTTACTAAATGCAATAATCTTTATTGAGTATTTTTTTTTTTTTTTTTTGTGTTTAACGACCGACTATTGTGCACACTTGGGCGAATGCAGACGATGGGATGATTTATAGTGTATGAAAATGCCAAGCCCGGGCCGGGAATCAAACCCGGGTCCTCGGAGTGAAAGCCTAGTACGCTATCAACTAGGCCACCAAGGCGGCTGAGTGGAAGGGGTTCTTATTTATGTTTCTGATATTTTACCGTATTGCTGTGTGGACCCTTGATTTTAAAACATACGATATGATCCTTCGTGAATAAATTTGTCTACAAAAATTGTTTTTGATTCAATTACACTCTACAGACTTTAAGAGTTTAATCGTGACAATTTGGTTTGTGGGTCTGAATCTTTATTAAATTCTATTAGTAATTCAAATATTATAATATACTTTTAATATAAAACTTTTGACAAATTGTAGGGACTCCCAAAGTTTAGGGACGAAATTTTTAAAAAATTGTTTAAGCTCTCATAAATAACCCAACTAGAGTCACAATGGATATGACTAATGTAAAAAAAATTGCATGGAAAATTTTATTTCAACAAGAATGAAGACTACTTCTCACAATGAGACCTTGTAATGTATTAAGAGAAACAAAATTTAATATAGCATAATAAACTTGTTAGCATATGTCTTCTAATGTATGTGGTATGTCAAAATTGAAATAACATAGATAAATGATTAGGATTATGACCTATTCTTCCTATCCACTCACCTCATAAAGGCTACTGCGGTTTCGAAACTCTATCGTTTCATCTTCAGGCCATTATACAAAATGTTAAAATCCCTCTGTCGAGGTCGTCACAAAGTGAAACAAAACATTAAAACATACATCACAAACACTGAGCATAATTATAGGTTTAAAATATTCATTATGAAATTCGGCTTGACAGTCCGGAATGTAACGACATACGAGTCACGTGTGCAGCTTGGCCAAGCCGAATTTCATGATGAATATTTTAAACGTGTAATTGTGCTCAGTGTTTATGATGTATGTTTTAATGTTTTGTTTCATTTTGTGACAACCTCGACAGAGGGATTTAACATTTTATATAACGGCCTAAAGATGAAACGATAGTTTCGAAAACGCGGTAGCCTTTATGAGGTGAGTGGATAGACCACTGACGGGAAGAATAGGTCATAATCCTGATCATTTGAATATGTGGTCCGGTGGCTTTGTTACAATAATGAACATAGATAAACTTCCCAGCATATGTTTCTAAGTGCATGTATTTGTGACTATGAAAATAAAATTTAAAAAAATGTTGTTTTAAAAAGTTGGTAATAAGTCAAACAAATATTAAAGTTATACATAGGTGGTTTATGAAACAATATGTTTTAAACAATCAGGCAGGAAAATAAACTGTGGGAAAACCAGACAAAGAAGCGAGCATCTTCAGTCTTCGAGAAAGCTCCGTATATGCATACATGAGAGTTGTCATAAAAATAAGTTATAATAAACTACAACCTATAATAACTACAACTTATAATAATAAGTTGTTCATAACTACAATAAAGAATTTCATCGAATTTGGATAGTTTGAGTTTTCTACGTTAAATATTATTTAAAGTCTTAATGAAATAATAGTGAAGTGATTCTATGAAAGAATTTTCAATCTTTATTGACTATTACGCTTTTCGTGCACGATACTTGAAACAGAAAAAAATGGAACATAATACTCAACTATGTTAAACTTTACATATTAAAGGTTTTTTTTAATCTTTATACTATTAAAAGTATGAGTTTCATCATTTAACTAATTTTTTTAGGATGATGATTTCAGAAAAAAACAATTGTTGAACAAAGCCATGGTCTTTCAAAAACACATCTGATGTGATAAGACTGGTGATCACAAATCATGGAACACTCAAACCAATAAGTATAATTACATTTTTTTTAAATATCAATAATTTTGCCTTTTTAAATAATAATGGTCGTAGCTAACAATTTTGGCCTGTATCTTAAATGTGAAGGTTAACATAGTTTTGTTTTGTTGTAATTTAGTAATTGATAAATTTAGTAATGGTAACTGTAAAATATAATTTAGTAACTGTTTTATTTTTTTTACATTAATAACGTATAATTGTTTTAACTTCTTTTAATAATAATAATTTTTTGTGTTAAAAGATATACAATAAACCAATTATAATATCCAACAACTTGTGTATCAATAACTTGCACCTAGCCGCCTCGGTGGCCTAGTTGATAGCATATTAGGCTTTCACCCCGAGGACCCGGGTTCGATTCCCGGCGAGGGCTTGGCATTTTCATACGCTATAAATCATCCCATCGTCTGCATTAGCCCAAGTGTGCACAATAGTCGGACGTTAAACACCAACAAACAAAAAAAAACTTGCACCTTATAAACCTACTTGCCAAAGTACTTGAAAAGTGTTTATCTAAAATATTTTGATTTACAAATTTTTATTTATGAGTTGTTACAATCTGCAGCATAACAAACTGACTAAACATTCACAACTTACGGAAGCACACCAAATTAACATAAAATATATATATGTTTTGTCACTGTTGCAATTAACTTTCTTGCTCGTGAAGGAAGCAAATTTCATCACTTCGTATTGTCAACTTTCTTTATTATCTGATTTCAACATAGCAAATTAAAATGAATTGAATACTAATTCTAGTATGTAATACGTTCTATGGGTCAGATGTGCTTCTTAACAATAAATAACAGAATTATGATATTGCTCTTCTCAGCCCTTTTGATACTTCTTTAGACCATGGACACAGGGACATGGAAGAAAGTGTCGTACAGACTGTCAATTTTTTAGGACCATACTAGATAATAAGTATGTATGATTATACTTACAATCCAGGGTCATATACTTCTTTCCAATGACTAGGTAATGGGTATTTTTCCAACATTGCAGATTTCCTTCTCAAATACTTAAGATCTGGTATTCTTTTTCCATCTCGCCAACGTTCTTCACAGAATTTTGTGCACTCATGATATATATTCACCTTGTTTGGACAGCCAATGTGACCCTGAAAAAATAATATTGCAACTACAAAATACACGGAAAATTCAGACAAAAATATATTTACCTTGTTTGGACATCCAATGTGACCCTGAAAAAATAATATTGCAACTACAAAATACACGGAAAATTCAGACAAAAATATATTTACCTTGTTTGGACAGCCAATGTGACCCTGAAAAAATAATATTGCAACTACAAAATACACGGAAAATTCAGACAAAAATTCGAAATGTCAATAAACTGGATTTGGTGTTCAGAAAATCAAAATCACTGTTTATATGTAAGCAATCATGTAAATTCACCTTAGAATTTATTTATTTTTTTTTAGTAAAAAGAATGAACACTACAGTATTTCTTGTGTGTAGTATGTTTATATAACACATAGCAATTGTAAGAACAATTCACTTTTCTAAACCAATTTTTTTTTTTTATATCGTTTCATTTTTTTTTTTACGTCCTGACTATTGTGCACACTTAGGCTAATGCAGACGATGGGATGATTTATAGCGTATGAAAATGCCAAGCCCTGGCCGGGAATCGAGCCCGGGTCCTTGGGGTGAAAGCCTAGTACGCTATCAACTAGGCCACCGAGGAAGCTAAGAGGTGGAAAAAATGGGACTGTATTTAACCCCATTGATTTTTCCTTGGTCATAATATAGAATGTAACTGCTACTCTAATGCCATAATGATGCTAACATTCACCAATGATGGCCTTTTGTGTTTAGAAATGTAATCATTAATCAGACATATTTGATGGTGTGAACCATATTTGATGGTTACTACACTTCCACATTATAAGAAACACAACGAACTGGTGAATATATTCTAAAAAGAGCAAATAAAACCAGCAGACATGAGCAAATCTAGTTAATTTTGATAGTCACTATTTAAAACAAACCAGCCTTTACTTTTGAAATAACTCTCAAAACTAACCAGCTTTTTCAGTATTAAGTTATTTTTTGGTGTTGCTAAGTCGCTATAGTTTTCTTTATCAACAAAATAAAATAACAAAATGCTGTTATCAAATTCTCAGGGATGTAGCTGGTAGCTCCATTGGCTTGCCTCACTTGGCCAGTCTTTGGAAAACACTTGGCAAATATTTTGACAAAAATTTCGATTTTATAGGACAAACTGCGTAATAATTAACATGATATACAGTGGAACTTGGCTACAACAAAACTTAAGGGGCCAACCAAGTGCTTGCTACTTTAATTTAGTACAGTGGTATCTCGACATACGAGTTTAATTCGTTCCGTAACCTTGTTCGTATGTCAAATTGCTCGTATCTCAAAGCAATTTTTCACATTGAAATTAATTGAAATGCCATTAATCCGTTCCAGCTCCCAAAACACCACCTCACTTGTTTTTTTAAGTGTTTTTGAATAAGAAAAATGTATTTACAAGAAGAAACATTTATTTATAAATAACAAATACATTTTCTATATGAACATAATAAAAGAAAAAGTGAAGTGCTTACGAAAGCGCTTAATTTTCGTCACTGGTCTTCGCCTTTTTTGTCACACTTTGCTCATTTTCACCTGCAGATCGTTTAAAAAAACTGTCCAAGGAGGTTTGTTTCTTCCTCTCTTTTATGATATTGCGGAAATTAGTTAGGCAAGTTTCGTTGAACAACTGCGATGCACGACCAGTTGCAACTTTTTCAGGGTGATTTTTATCCATGAACTCTACAACTTTTTCCCACATTGCCAAGATCTCCTTTATATCTCTTGTAGAGATAACCTCCTCCATCTCTGGCTCCTCTTCAAAACTAATTTTTCGTTGACCACCGTATGCTGCTGCACATATGTAACTCCTCGGTTGTCAGGTCCTATGACTGTTCTTCGACGAGTTCGTTCACATCCGTCTCACCCACTTCCAGACCCATGGATTTTCCTAGAGAAACAATCTCCTCTACCACAGACACTTCGGGTTCCAATCGTTCAAAGGCCCTTTCAGCTACAGCCTCAGGCCACAGCTTCTTCCATGCAGAGGTTAAGGTCCTCGTTGTAACACCCAGCCAGGCCTGATCAATAATTATTAGGCATATCACGATATTAAAGTGGTCCTTCCAGAACATGCGCACACAGACTGAGATCTAATCTGAGGTGGGAGAAAGTGTTAGACGCTGCACACGACACCAACATGCACCCCGCATGTTGGAGTCATGTGCAGCGGTGTAGTGTGCGATTCCTCGTATCTCAAATCTTGCTCTCATCTCAAAGCAAAATTTCGCTCGCTCGGTGGCTCGTATCTCAAAACACTCGTATATCGAGGTACCACTGTATGTCGTTATATTCTAACACATTAAAGAAATCTTTTTCACATTAACGTAAAATAGTGATGTGTTTGAATTATAGACTAAAAAGTAAAATTTAAATGTAATATAATTTTTAAATGTTGCTTTCAATGAAAAAATATTAGCATATAACAAATGAAACGTGTGTGATTTTATTTATATGCACTAGTACGTTTCTTGCAATTCTTCGATACTGTTGAAACTGTTAAGAAGAAAGTTTATGTTTTTTTACAAACATCTAAATTTGATACGCCTCATTCCAGTTGCTGGATAATTGTGATTTTATCGCACACTGACAGTTATTTCCTTTATAATGCCCGATATCACCCATTAAAAAAATTAACATGGGTTAAAAAAGTAAACTGTTTTGTAAAAACATAATTTTCTTCATGAAACACTGAATGAAAATTAAGTCACATTAAGCTTTGTGTATTTTATTAAGCAATGAACGGTGCACTTTATTCATATTCTACATATAAATTATATGTTTCATAAACGAAAATGAAACTTTCTTAGTATAAAAACATTATGTAGGAATTGCTTTTGGTTGTTACAAGTTAGTGTATGTATTTTGTATTATTTTATAAAACGCAAGTGCTTATTATAACCAAATCTCAGATGTATTGTTACCTCCTTAAAAGTAAGTTAGTTTATCATTATGGAAATACAAAACAAAAAATCCTGGTATTTTGTTTATTACTGCAGAGTCCTCGTCACAAGCGAGTTAAAAGTTCAGTATTTCCTCACATTTAAAGTTTTACACTACCTTGAATCTCTTGTAGCTCTTGTAGCTCTCAGAGTCTGATGAAGAACTATCACTACTATAGTCTGGAGATTTTGATCTTTTATCGCTTCTGGGAAAATTTTCCTCCGAATCACTTTGATCATCGTAATCCTCAGCAATTACTTCTTCTTGGCCTTCATCTGACTTCATATACTTAGCTACTGGACTATTATCATCGGGATCTTCTCCTGAATCTGTATAAAAAGCATTACAAAAATTTACAATAAAATATTTATGTATATTGTAATGATAAATGACAATTTCGAAGCAATGCATGATTTTCTAATAAATTCTTTATTTATTAGATCACCTGTTAGTCTTAAAGCACTAAAATAAGTTTATTAATGACTTAGAGAGGGAAGAACTGCTATGTATAATTAAGTTATAAACATATGTGCTAAGTTCTGTAACATAGCAAAACTAAAATCGCAGACTTAAAAACTGCAGCTAGGTAAGTACTAATTTCGATGTACTCTTTTGGAAAAACAGAAAAGGGGAAAATTTTTTAAATATTACGAAAGCCTTGTAATGAAAAAGTCATACCTTCAGTGTTGGAAAAACAGAGTAGGGGAAAAAATTGTAAAATATTACGAAAGCCTTGTAATGAAAAAGTCATACCTTCAGTGTTGGAAAAACAGAGTAGGAGAAAAAATTGTAAAATATTACGAAAGCATTGTAATGAAAAAGTCATACTTTCAGTGTTTATCCATAAAGTGTCAGAGTTTGTAGTTTTGAGATGTACAAATTTCTAAATGAAAAACATGAAAAACGATAGACTTAAATAGTTTGAACATTTCTTGCTCCTCGTACACATCTCTCATTCCTCAGTAAAATAAACTACGTGCCTTACGCCCTAATATATTACACTATTGAACACAAGCGATACAACTTATTCTCATAACAAATATTAATCAAGTCTGGTATTACTTTCAACCGTTTATTTTTCATGCTTAAATTTTATCGTTCGAAAAATGCATATTTTTTAAGAAAAAACTTTCATCTCAAAATTATTTTATATTAGAACTCAGTAAATAAATCCAAACAAATAACTGAATGATATACCTTGAGTAAACTTGTTTTCAATCTCCACCAATCCTCTTTTAGCCAATTTCGCTACAAGTGCAGCAGGTAGAGGCATTATATCTTCTGATTTTATTCTGCAAAATAAACAATATATCATTTTGTATTTGAAACTTACACATCTACTTTTAACTATTAAAGAAGTTAATAAAGTTGTTCTATTAGTAAGTGTGCTTCAACTATAAATCAAGACTACAGTGTTAAGGTATAACTACGAGATGTGGTAATTAAATACCAGACTGGTGCTACAAAACAATTACATTACAAAGTTTACCCCCTTATATGCGATCTCCTTGCCAATCCTTACAACGCTCCATACGAATTTTCCAACCGTGCTAGAAGCCTGCTTCTGTCAACTAGTTGAGAACCACGCTATGAAATCTTGTTCTCTTAAGCTCCGATTTGACCTTGGATAGAAAACAAAAAAGTCACAGGGGATTGGTAGGTCAGGTTAGTACGGTGGATGGTCCAACACAATGGTGCCGTATTCAGCAAAGAACGCCTTCACAGACAAGAATGGACAGGCACATTGTCTTGGTGAAGCATTCAGGACTGCTATACCACAAATCTGGTCATCTCACTCGTTCATGAAGGGCTATCTAAACCTTGATGTAATAATTCACTAACTATCTGACCTTCGGGCCACGCTTATAAAAAAAAAAAGGTATTTCTGCACTTTAGGGATTTTCATGAAAGTCATTATTTCACCCAACTTATTGTTTGTATTATGTGTTATATCATCTCCTTCAGATATATTAAGGCACAGAAAATGCCATTTATTATGATAAATATATAATAAATTAGAGTTCCAGCTATTTATTACTAACGTGTATTTTTGACCTATATTCTGACTTCACTGATGTTTTCGTTGCATGAATGTATTTGTATGTTTACTTTTCATGAATTCACTTGTATGTTTACTTTATAAGAGAAAGTTGCTTCACTGATCAATACACACTTTATAATAAATCATTTATTATCGTGATAGTTTTTGTTCTGAAAACATTGTTCGGAAAAATGGCTGCCGGTAATTGTGAACTTTGCAATTTGCCTCTTTTTGTCAGTTTAAGTTGGAATTACAGCAGTATTGTTGAATTTCTTGTAAATCTTTAAAGAATCATATTTTTCTCAAATTGGTTTTGCTTTCTAATAGTGGCTTCACTCATCTTACAGTTAACTACTCCGGTTACTTTTGTTGATTTTACAACTGGTGCAAGCACAAATACGATCGAAAAATGCTTAGGTGAAGTTCTACAAATGATCACACGATTTGGCATAAAAAATACTTTGTGGGATATTTAAGCCATATTTCAATTTAATACAAATGTGGAAATTACAAGCAAAGGTTTCACCAATTTTACAAAGCCATGGCAGCATTATATCTGTCTAATTGACAACACTTACAAAAGTTAGTATTTTTTTTAGAAATACTACTTATATACGTAACAAATGAGTTAAATGCCTAACAGCTGAATCGAATTAGGTTATGATGTTTTTTTAAAAACAAAAAAATATATATCCTTTTCATTGTTAACAACAAGCACTTCATTACATACAAAACAGCCAAGTCGAGTTAGGTTATGGAGTTCTTTTTTTAACAAAAAAAATATATTTCTTTAATATTAATAGCACACATGAAATGTATCGTTTTCACTATTAAAGACACGTTTCTCACTTTCGTGCATTAGTCATTTTGAGGTTATGTTTGCCACTTTTATTTTCTCTGTTTTGTAACCTCCCATTGTTCTCGGACTTATATATTTTGGATTATTAATACGAGCATAACTCAAGTGTTTCAGTACAAAAATAACTGAAATTAACAACACCACGACCTTGAATTTTGATTTGCTCATTTCCACATTTTTTTTCTATGGTGAGGTGAGGCTCTTCCATACATTTATTAACACTGTGTTTTAAGTCATATGTTAAAAACCACGAATAATCACAAGTAAGCATTCTGTTTAACAATCCTGGATCATTATCAATGTTGTTTAAAAGCAGAAATGTTGATTCTCGATTCCTTTTGCTGTAGAGTAAAAAGTTTTGGCACCATTTTTGTGCAAAGTTTCTACATGTTCAATGATTAATGCAAAATCTGACGGGCACTTTCTTTGTTAATTCCTGAGATTTCAGCAAGAGCTCTAACACTCAGATGACAATATTCGAAGATCATTTTACCAATTTTCTGGATGTTGCCATCTATTTTTTATGTTGATTTATATAGAGCATGAATCATATTTGGTAGTTTAATGTTCCTCCTTAAACCTTTTAAACAACAAAAAAACTTGTGTGCATCTAACATGGCTGTTGGGTAAAAACCTGACATGGTTATGTATAGAAAACCGACCATCGGTTTTTATTTAACTAGTACTGCATAAAAATTACTAACTTTGTCATGACATGTTATTAGCATACTAAGGATGGCATAGTAGTCAGTTACAGGCTTAAAATTGTAACTACTCATAATAAAAAAAAAAATTGTTAAAATCACTACTTTAATGAGGTCCAAAAGAGCAGAAATACACATTTACTTACATGTTCTACATAGGGTATTTATGTAGTGTAAGCTGTTCTTTTTAAATAGTGATTTTTGAATATTTTTTTGTTTGTTTTATACCTTATTATCTAATTAACACATATTCACCATCAGAAAATAATTATTTTAAAGATTACTTACAATTATAGGCCACTTTTTAAGGAATTATACTGGGGCGTCATTTCTGTGTACACTACATTGTGGACATACAGATTATTATTAACTACATGTTAATAATTAACTACATATTATTAATTACATGTTATTATTAACTATATGTTACTGCTCATGCGCATTATAGATTCTGACAGCCATTACTAAGTATTAAGGTTAATTCCTTTTTTAGTTGGTTCGTTCTCGTAATGAAAACATTATTAGAATGGTGTCTGTTATTTGTCAACTTTGTGATTTGCATATATTTCTCAGGTTTACCATCTAACAACCATGTCAATTACGTTGAATTTTTTTTTTTAAATAAAGTATTTTTTTGTTTTAGCGATCAAAAACATGCTACATAGATGATAACCAATAGTTCAATTAAATAACTTTTTCACCCAACGCTGTGTCAGGTTATCGAGTATTATTTAAATAAATGTGTTTTTATCACATAACAATGTGTTCATTAGGATCATCACCCAACAAACAGGTTAGTTAAAATATTGAGTATGCTTCTTTTAAAAAAATAAAGGTGTTTTTATCACCCAACAACTGTGTTAGTTAGGTTTACCACCCAACAACCATGTAAGTTAGGCTACTTTTTCTATAAAAAATGAAAGGTTTTTTATCGTTTTAACGATCAAAAACAAGTTACCTACTTCGCGCGGTAGCATTTTTTGGGTTATACAGATCACTTTTGTTTTCGATTTTGGTATTTATGCAGTGTAGCCCGTTCTGCATTTTCAATATTTTATTTACTGAAACGCTTTATTACATGCCCAAAAGCAATAATCCAAAATATAAAAGCACGGAAACCACGAGATGTACAATAAAAATCAAAAATAAGTGACCAACCTCAAAATTACTACAGCACAAAAGTTTCTAACGTGTTGTAGATCGGTAAAACTATAAAAATACATGTAAAATGGGTTTTGCATGGTGAAAAACTTTATTTTTTTTATTAACTTTACACTCCCCATAACCTAACTCCTCCCCATAACTCCAACTGAAAACCCTATAACCTAACTGATATGGTTGTTAGGCCTAACACGGTGATGCGTGAATTGCCTTTCTGACAACGGCTTTGTCCGTCTCAAGGTCAACCACTCGGTTCATTTTGTTAATTATGAGACAGTTGCACACAAGAATACAATCAAAAGATGAATACCTAATCTGTATCAGTTAGGTTCACCACACAAGTACTGAGTCAGTTAGGTTATTGAGTATTCTTTTTCTTTTTTTAAAAAAAAAAGGTTTTCTTCAAGCATCACCGTGTTAGGCCTTACAACCATGTCAGTTAGGTTATGTAGTATTCTTGTTTAAAGAAATAAAAGGTTTCTTCACGCACTACCATGTTAGGTCTAACAACCGTATCAGTTAGGTATGAGTTTTTTTTGTTTAAAAAAATATTTTTTTCTCCACGCAAAACCCATTTTAGACGTACTATTATCGTTTACCGATCTATAACACGTTGGCGACTTTCGCGCGGTAGCAATTTTGAGGTTATGTTGTCACTTTTATTTTCGATTTTTTACGTACTTCTCGTGGTTTCCGCGCTTTTATATTTTGGATTATTGCTTTTGGGCATGTACTGAAGCGTTTCAGTTTAAAAAAATCGAAAAAGCAGAACAGGCTACACTGCATTTTTACCTCGATTTTTATCATATTTCCGCGCTTTTATATTTTGGATTATTGCTTTTAGCATGTAATAGTTTTAGTAAAAAAAAATACGGAAATATCTAGGACAACCTAGATATTTACCCTACATAGTGTAGCTGATATCAGCTTTTTAATAAAGAAATAATACAAAAATTTGGGTTTTAATTAGTTAACAAAAAAACCTAACCATAAAAAGTAAACAACAATTTTAACTTAAATCTATTATATGTACGTACTTGTTTCAAAAGACGTTTACATCTACAATTTACCATAAATATAAAACTAAAACAATGTATAATATTTACCAAAATAATATTACCAAAATTTACGATAGTGAAAATATTGACGTCTCTCAATACAGTAGTATTATTGTACTGTATTTTCACATTTAGTACCAATTTTAAACAGTATTGCCAGATGCTATATCTGTAATTCCCCACCACGTATATAAAATTTCTCCAATATTAAGATATTTTTAAAAAAATTTCCCAATTGAAATTATAGATAATTATTATTTCAAAAACTAATTGAATTAGTATTGTATTCGCATTGTATCACACATATTAGAGGAAACTAAAATGTTTATGTTTATATGAACCTAAATATACCATTTTGTATTGTCAATAAATGACAAACAAGTTGATGAGCTCAAATGAATAAACTTTTTATTCTTTTTACTAAATTTTCGCAAAATATTACACCATAATTAATAAATGTGTAACTGACGGTAACACAACATTAGTTATTATCTTTCCATAAAATAAAATAATTGCAATCATCGTTAAATCACAGGCCGTCATTATGAACCGATAGTGAATGGGGAAAATTCTTAGACCAACTTCGTTTGGGCATTATAATGTTCGTGGGAGTGCATTATATTGGTAAAGTGCCTCTGTTCATGAGAAGGTTGACATTAACGACAATGGCGCATGTCCACCTTGTTTGATTTTAGCACAAAATTTACCTTTGCACGTAAATTCCCTCAATGATTTACTTAACCCAGTTCAGTACATAACACAGATGATGAATATTGGAATGGATATACTAAAGAACCCATGTTATCAATAATTAATTATTAAGAAGGTACAATCGACTAACTGCAATTTCTTGTAATCGATTGAATCGAGTATCATTCTTACTTTTTACTGAATTACTCATATACAGTGTATGTACTGTAATAAAAATATAATTTATTATCAATGTTTTATGAGTCATCTGACTCTTATGGCATCTGAGTCATTGGAGTGTCATGAGTCTGTGCTCTGTGGCTCATTGCTCATTATTAGTCATTCTGTCCATCCCATGAATTAATTCTAATTACTTAATAGAGATAATAGTGTCAATTGTGGAGATTTGTGGCAGGTTATTTCGTATTTTGCAAAATTGAAGTTCAATATTTTATTTGTTGAACTTGAAATGTTTTCATAATATCATATAATATAGTGAGAACGGTTTAATGTGTAGAACTTTTTTTACTTAATATATTTTTGTGGCAAGTAGGCTAAGTTAAAATGTCTGATGTAGAAAATTCATCCCAACCACCACAATGGATGCTTCTCTTGGAAAATAAACAAAAGAAGGTACAGTAGAACCAGTGTATTATTAAATATTGTATGTAATTATGTCGATTAGCCCCTTTAGAGAATGATACTGTTTTTTCCTGAAACAACTAATTTGTTCCTTATTTCAGGTACTAATGCATATTTTTGACTGTACACATTTTTTTTTACCTAGCCCTGATCTACAAACAATCGTGATCAAGAATATTACTTTATTGTGGTGGAAATAATAGTAACACCTTATAACTAATTAAAGGGAACATTTTCCTAACCTCTCATACGTACGACAGCCTAATTACCGATAAATCATTTCAAAATCCCACTTGATTTCCCAAAAACTGTTGTATGCACTTAATATTAAGTACTAGTAGAGAATAGCATGACCACTGTTATATGAGAATTTATTTTAGTTTTTTTTAATAAATGTTTTTCTGAATGTAATGGTGAAAAAGTGATATAACTGTGTTTTTCGGTCTTTTAAATTTTGGTGATTTTTGCACCAAAACACTATTATATGCTTAGGTAAAAATACAGTGTAGCCTGTTCTGCCTTTTTCGATATTTTCTTACTGAAACGCTTCAGTACATGCCCAAAAGCACTAATCCAAAATATAAAAGCGAGGAAACCATGAGAAGTACAATAAAAATCGAAAATAAAAGTGACAAATGTAACCTCAAAATTTCTACCACGCGAAAGTTGCTAACGTGTTTTAGATCGGTAAAACGATAAAAATACGTCTAAAACAGGTTTTGCATGATAAGTAACTTAATTTTTTTTATAAAAAAAACCTATAACCTAACTGACAAGGTTGTCAGGCCTAACATGGTGATGCTTGAAGAAAACCTTTTTTTTTAAAAAAAAGAATAAGAATACTCAATAACCTAACTGACACGGTACTTGCGTGATGAACCTATCTGATACAGATTAGGTATTCATCTTTCAATCGTATTCGTGTGTGCACCTATCTCATAACGAAATTAACCAAGTGGTTGACTGTGAAACGGACAAAGCTGTTAACAGAAAGGTGATTGTAAGCCTTCCATCAGTCACTTATATTCACGCATCACCGTGTTAGGCTTAACAACCATGTCAGGTTATGAGTGTTTTTTGTTAAAAAAAATATATTTATCACGCGGAACCTGTTTTAGATGTATTTTTATCATTTTACAACACAACAACATTACTACACTACAACACATTAGCGACTTTCGCGCGGTAGCAATAAGGTTATGTTGGTCACTTTTATTTTCGATTTTTATTAATCATAATATTAATATCCTATGCTTAATATTAATAATCCAAAAAATAAAAGTGCAGAAACAACAGGAAGTTACAAAAAGTGAAAAAAATAACCTCAAAATAACTACCATGTAAAAGAGAGGAACATGTGTTTAATGGTGAAAATGATAAATTGGTAAACATGCACTATAGGTTGTCCTCTATTTTTCAGTAATTTTTTTACTAAAACGCATTATTACATGCCCAAAAGCAATAATCCAAAATGTAAAAGTGTGGAAAGTACAAGAATTACGATAAAAATCAAAAATAAAAGTGAGCCACCTAACCTCAAATTGCTCCGCGCTAAAGTAGGTAACATGTTTTTGATCGCTAAAACAATAAAAAACCTTTTACTTTTTTTTAAAAAAGTATTAAATACTTAACTGACACGGTTGTTGGTTGGTAAACATAACTAACATGGTTTGTGGGTGGTAAAAACACCTTTATTTAAAAAAATACCAATAACCTAAATGACACAGTTGTTGGGTGGTGAACCTAACTAACAAGGTTATTTTGTGATAAAAACACCTTTATTTTTTTAAAGAATACCAATAACCTAACTGACATGGTTGTTTGGTGGTGAACTACCCTAAACATGGTTGTTGCATGAAAAACAAATTTTATTTAAAAGAAATAATATCTAACTGACATGGCGTTGGGTGAAAAAGCTATTTAATTGAACTAGTGATTATCCTGTAGGTAGCGTATTTTTGATCACTAAAACGATAAAAAGACTTATATTTTAAATACTTAATAACATAATTAACACAGTTGTGAGGTGGTGAATGTAAGAAAAAAAGATGCAAATCGTGAATTTCACAAATAATGGTTTTTTTAAATTTTAACAATGTTTTCAGTACGAGAACGAACCATCAAGAAAAGGAATTAACCTTAACATTTACTGCTAGAATGTATAATGTGTATGAGCAGTAAGTACATGTAGTTAATAAAACTACCGGCGCATGACCGGAAAATCTGTGTATAAACTTTAAAATTTTTAATGCAGTTAAACAGCAATGGACACCATAATATAACTCTATAAAAAACTGCCTAAAATTGTTAATAATAATTGCCATATTTGTATTAAAATTAAAATTTATCTAAATATTAAAAAAATGTTTTTTAATGCTAAATCGTGTAATCATGTGCTGAACTAAACCTCTAAAACCTAAACGGACAAAAAGAAGCAAATTGCAAAGTTTGCAAATAACAGCAACCATTTTTTGAACGATGGTTATTCATTTGAAGAAATGCAGGGATAATAAATGATTTATTATAAACTGATAACACGCACGAACAGTACCTTGATTAATGACTTATGCATATTAATCTAGTGTAATAAATTTATGGTGCAAAGTAAACATCAGTAACGGCAGAATATAGTTAGTAATAAACAGCTAAAAATCACAATTTATCATAAATAAATCATGATAAATGGAAATAAAAATAAATTGTTACCAGACCCAGTAGTTTAAGAGAGATCTCTTGCAGGTTAATATTTCAATGAAATGATATAGCATATAATAAAAGCAAAAAATCATTGAAAGGATGATTTTTACAAAGGTTCAGAGTATTCATAAATAACAAGAACGTTTTAGGGACTATAGCGATTTTTTGAAAATGCTAGTGGTATGGAATAGAGCGATTTTGAAAATTGTCTCTGCTTGAAATATTAGTTTTATATCAGGTAAAATATAAGATTTTTTATCAAATAACACAAATATAAACTATACTCTAGAATTTATATAGACAATGTTTATAACACTCTGATAGCAATTTTATTACTTTCTTTCAAATATATCAAATATTTTTTACCAACAATTTTGTTTATATGTAGTGGATTGTTTCCTTTACTATTCCTATTCCATCACTAAACTGAATAAATTATTTATAATTAAGAGTCTTGGTATGCGGTGGAAATTCATTATATTAATGAAATATTAATACTTTAGTTAATTTCTAAAACTTCAAAATTTGTGGAAATATACTAAAGTGGTATTATTTCGTTAAACTAAGTAAATATTTAATGTAGTGCCATTAGCGAGTATACCACCAAAAGCAGCATACAAGCACAACCGGAAATCATGTTTTAATATTACATATTTTAGTTTATATGATTTTGAAAGCTTTGTTTAGTAACTCATACAAATCTGTGTTAGTTTGGTTTTAATACTACTTTCACACAAAACCATTCTAATTAGCCTAGATTCTTAAGTCATTGTAATTGTTTTTTATAGTTTATATTGTTTTCATTGTAAATTTATTAATTATGAAACAGGGAACCAGTTGGCTGTCACAAAGATTGAATCATGAAACAAGATGGTCTCTGAAATAAACCTTAAACACATCAAAATGAAAAAAGGTTTCACAAATTTTAGTGAAATAAAAATAACATCTAACATAGTTACAGAACTTTTAATAAAAGTAAAAAAACTATAGAGTATATAATATTTATACTATTCAATAAACAATCCTATGTTTTATCCATTATAAAACTAATATTTTACGCAAAGAAAGCAATTTTCAAAGTCACTATCTTACTTCATACGTCTAGCAGTTTTCAAAAGTTGCTACAGTGATAATTTGTAATATACTCACCATAATATTTGGAGTAACATATATTAAATAAAAAATATAAAGTCTCAGAAAGCAGTGGTCACACTATTCTCAACAATTACCCAATACTACTCTGTGTTGAAACTGCCATAACTTTACAAAGTTACATTTGTAACTAGTTTGTTAAAAATATGTTTATATACTTTTATTTTTACTGTATGGAGGTGTTTATTTTTCATGGGTAGCTTATGTAAATCTGAAACAAATTACAAAAAGATTAAACACACATTGTCCACTTTAACTGCAAACAAAGTTATTCTTATATGTGTGTAGTAGTTACATTAAACCTCGTATAGGCTAATAGTTTGTCTGCTAGGCTTATAAGGTGATTGCAGTGAACTAAAGTAAATAATAATGATATTTGGTTAGGTTTTTCAAGTAGACTTAATAAAAGCGTATATAATTTTTTTTTTTAAATACTTCTAAACCTAACTTAAAATAACATGTATGAAAATCAGCATAAGGAAGATCCTAAATCAAATTAGATACTATATTCATGTTATTCTGTTATTTGAATTCACAGAAGAATTGATACTAAAAAGAACTAAAAAATTACAAGTAATTAGTCAATCCCATGCTGTGAAAGCAAACTGATTTATAGGAAGAAGGATTACTGAGATTAGGAACAATTTTCTTTTTAATTGTTAATATGAAGGTGTTATTATTATTCCTGCTAAAAAATGCGTGCAGTTGCCTTTTACGTTCTCATTAATGCTTCCTTTATTTTCTTGTTTTTATATTTATAATGCATTATAATTTACTGGTTTGATTTGTAAGTTACATTTATTATTTTTTAAAGGTTTTATTTAGTTTGTTCATTATTTGAAATTTATTATCCAATTAAATTTTGAATTTACTTTCAGCAACACCGCTTAGCACATGAAATTGGAGCTGGTGCATCATGTATGAAATGTGAAGGCGCTTGTCCAGGTCTAGATCTGCATTTTTGGAGGTTATCTATTAATCTGGTTTTTATTTATTTACTTGCTTTAAAAAAAAGTTATCTTACATAGGTTATGTGGGTTAAAATATAGCATGCTTTGTCAATAAAAACTGCTTTTTATACAGTGAGAATATAAGAAAAATATTTACATTTTATGAGTAGTTATTAAATTTTGTAATATAAATATTTTGACAATCTAACTATTTAACTGGTATTATATTTTTAGTTCTAGAGCTTGTAATCTTTGTTGAATAATCATGAATGTACGTTTCCATTTAGTGCTCATTGTTGTGTCTTAAAACAAGGACAATTTCTCATAGAAGAAATAGCAAAAAAAAAAAAAAAAATGAAAAATACAGACAACCACAAAACAACAAGTATGTACAGTGCCGTACTACTACTAATTACTCAAAAATATATGGTACTTATGACATTTCAAGAATTTTATAAAAAAATGATTTTAAATTATTTTTTTCTTGTTAAATATGCAGTGTAGGTTGTTTTCGATTTTTCAGTAATTTTTTTCCGTTAAAATGCATTATTACATATCCAAAGCAATAGTCCAAATATAAAAGAGTTTAAAGTATGGTAAGGGGTCCCACTTAACCTCAAAATTGCTACTGCGTGAAAGTAGGTAATGTGTTCTTGATCGCTAAAACAATTAAAAAACCTTTATTAAAAAAAAAAAAAAAATTCTCAAGGATCTGATTTAACAGCATTGCTAGGTGGAGAATCTGACACAGTTGTTGAATGGAAAACATATTTAATTTCATGAACACAATTTTAATAATGATTTCACTACAAGAAGGAACAAAGTAATACATATTAAGTAATGTCTATTAGGATATGAAAACGTGCATAAGCAGTACATCAGTGTAGTACATAATAGCGCACGAGCAGTAAGTTGGTGTAGGAAAATGCATTGCATGGTGCATACTAGATTTACTTCACTAAGGTCATCCCCAAGGTAGTATTCGTCTTAACTATAAGCAAAGAATTGACCATTTTTAAAAACAGTGGCTGCTTTATATCCACCATAACAGCCATTAAAAGACTAATAATTTTCACACAATTTACTTGCTTGAAGTAAGACTTCAGACTAATTACTTTCATACAAAACCTTAAGGTAAGGTTCTTAAGGTAATGTTTAAAAAAGTTCTAGTGTTATTATTTAACATAACATAATGTTATGTAATCTTATATAATGAGATGTTATTTAACATTCTTAAATTTAAATTTTGTAATTTAATTCAAAATTTAATATTAAATTACACTTACTAAATATATTTTTTTAGGTTTAAATAAATCGATTTAGGTTAAATAAATCTGAAACATTTATTTGCAAGTTTCAGGTTAGAAACAAATCACTGAAAAATAAACTAGACATTGAAGTTACTAGGTATTCATGTAATTAATAAACCTCAGCTTAACACAAGCCATGTAAAAGATTGAGAAATTACATGTGCACAAATCAGAAGAATATACTGTTAGACTCTGTCAGTATTGCCAGATTAGAAAATTGTTATAGAAAGTAACCAGTTAGATAGAAGCACATGATCGGTCATATTATATTAAATAAAACGTTAAAAAATGTTTATTCTAATTTATGGCTAATTCCGTGATACTCTTATACAATGGTTCTTGCGAAAGTAATAACATAGACGGACATTTTGCAACGACAGTGTCCGATGCAAAAATGTTAATGAAAATTAAATTTTCAACTGGACACACAGAAGTAAGACAGAAGTTGTAAAACTCTTGGCCATGTTTATAATTCACAAAGAATTGTCTTGTCCCATTAATCTGTCATGCAAACCATCCACCATGGGATCGACCCTGCTCTCTACTTCATCGCAGACAAGTGAATGAGTTACACAAAAAAATCGACCCCCGATGTTGATTCAAACCTGCTCGTGCTTAACTTACTAAATGTCTGAATTAACAGTAAGAATAGCACAAATATTCCACCATTAAATAACACACTATACTGACCAAGTATAGTGCCTTAAACAGCTTGGTTAGGTAACCAATCTGAATTAATGACATGCTACGCTATCGTTTAATTAATGTTTGTCTATGTTAAACGACTTGTTTTGTACAGCTTGATGTTTTTTAAATTAATTTTTGTAAAAATACAGAATGCTGAGATTAGATTTATAAATATAAATTAAAAAAAACTTTTTAAAAAATAACATTTTTAAAGTGGACTAAATGTATAAAATAAATTCTCATAAATCCATCAATCTATCAAAATTTATAAACATATACAGATTCATAATCACACACAGATTGTCTTAAAAATTTGTGACAGAGAATTTGTATAGATACGAAAATACTTGTACAATTAAAAACAAAAAACACGGGGCGCATGAACTGATAACTACGACTATCTATTATAAGCACCCACGATTTTTGGTTTTAATTGTACAAGTATTTTAATATCTATAAAAAGTCACTGTCACAAATTTTTAAGACAATCTGTGTGTGATTATGAACCTGTATATGTTCATAAATTTTGATAGATTGATGGATTTATGAGAATTTATGTTATTATTTTTAGTCCATTTTAAAAACATTTTTTTATCTATCTAATTATTTTTTACTTTTTAGTATTGTTAATTATTTTTAAAATATACACAAAAAAAACCAGACGGAGCTGTTATCGAACATTTAGTTATTTACTGTAAACTTTGAATTTCCAAAGGTAAAATTAGAACATTAGTGTACTGCATAATCCTTGACGTCAGTGCAGTGCAGGACAGCAATTATAGTTATAAATACTTTTAAAAACGTATAAGTTTTGAAAAAATATAGGCTTCGCATCAAAAACGAATTACGTTATTACTAAACTTGCCAAAATGCTATAAAAACCCTCATCAGGTATTGGATTCGAACTCACGCTCCTAACCTATAACCACAACTTAACGCTGGTGCCTTAGATTACTCGACCAACCTAGCTAGTACTGAGCGATGACAGTATTACTACCTATAGCGAGAAAAATAAACGGAATATCGTTATCGTATGTTTGATGACGCTGAAATAATGGTCAAACAATTTCAGTATTAGTGCCCATAGCACTGTTCAGTATTTATAAATAAGCCAATATTATTGTATTGTCATCGAGTTTAGAGGTGTATACAAAATTTCAAACCTCTAGCTCGTCGGGAAGTTATTTTAAAATCGATTGCAAAATTCCACCCGGACAAAACCCATAGTGACTTAATAAAAACGTTACAAAAACAGACATCTGATCAATGTGATGTTGGCAATAAAATGGTTAAAAATAAACGTGTTGTAAAAGTTAATAGCATTAACATTGCTGAATTGCAAGTGCTAAAAGGGATAAAATTTCAATTTGTATTCATTGGTCCAAAAGTTTGTGTATATTCAGCTACCTCTTGGTGTCAGGAAGGTTGGCAATTAAATATTTCTATTAATTCAGTTAATGTTGGATATTTGCACAAAAGAAAGTGAATGAGTTAATAATAATAGTTGTATGAGTGTGATATAATTTAATAATTAGCGTCACACAACCACCATTGAATGTTGCCCAGTTTTCATGTTTTATATATAGGTGTAAGTCTCAATAAGTCTTGTAGTAAAATTTGTTTCTTTTCTTTCCTGTCTTAAACCTGATTGACTGTGAATCAACTATCATTCTGATCATCACTATGAAGGATTATCAAGTAATTCGTAACAGGTTACAAATTACGTAAAATGTATTTTTTATAAGGAATGAATTATTAATACTTTTATATTTATACGTGTAATATTTTACAGAAAATTGTGCCGGAACTGCAAATGCAAGAAAGAGGACCATGATGTAATTGATGATGACAACTATTTACAGTTTGAAATTCTTCTTAATTCCAGTGGTACCAAGGGCAAAGTAAAACCTGCTAAAGCTGGTAATATATATTTATATTTTATATGGTAGTCATTTTTACACACTTTTTTAATATCCTTATGCAATTAAAAATGCACCAGTGTTATTATCAAAAGTAGATGTTACACACATGCTTTAAAGTACGGAGTTGCTTGACTCTGGGACAACTGAATAAATTGGAAAGAGAGAAATAGATCAATGGAATTTTACGTATGCTTTCTGTCAGTAAAAATTTGTAAAACTTCCCTCACCGCAAAAATAAAAGTAATTGAATTTTTCAAATGTACGAGGGGCAATTCAAAAGTAAGACAAAATTTTTTTTAATCTTCGCAGTAAGTAGGGAAAGTCCGGGTGTCGCATGGAATTTTCGTCTGGCTGTAGTGGCAGCATTAAATCTCTTCCTTCTGTGCTCAGTCAAGCACCAGTAACCAAGAAGACTTCACTTGTTTCTACTGCTGATATTGTGAAGTTCATAATATTATTCGTTTTTTTATGGCGAAAAATAAGTGTGACTGAAATTCATTGCTCTTCTCAGTGGAAGTATGACAGTTACAAATGGCTGGCTATTATAACCTTGTCACTGTAAGGGTTTACTGTTTGTACAAACGTTTTGTTGAAATTATTTTGTTTATACATAATTGTTGCAGGGGACCAATAGTTTATTTAGTGTCACGAAAGTGTCCTTGCCTTTACACATTCAAACTCAAACAGCGGTGTTGTTTTGCCTGTGGGAATGAGTTTGTTATATATATTAATTTATATATAAATTATTATATAACAATAAACAATGTTATTATATAACAATGTTGGGGCTAGATTGAGTTGATTTAATCTGGAGTTTTCAGTTTCTTTTTTACTGTAAGATTTTATTATTTGTTCTATTTTGCATTTTTTGTAGTAATAATGTCGGAAAATAAAACCAATTTTGATAACATTAGAAGCTACTTAGACTTGACTAGTTTAGAGTTTGATAAATGGGACATTTCTAAATCCCGCAGTAGACCATAAGCTGTGTAAAGTCACGGTAAACCTGCAGAAACTTAACAGTTGAAATAATAAGCCTGGTACAAATGTTGCTTTCAAAAAAATACAAAAAATCTTTACGAGAATTATATTATTTTTAATATTGTGAGAAGTCAGTGTAGATACAACTCTGTGTTGTTAGATGAGAGTGTCAAAAACAAGATGCGTAGCAACAGAAGCTAGGCTTGAAGGTCTGACTGACAGTTTAGTATTTAGAATTCAACAGTCACTGTAGTTATGATGGGGGTTTAGTAGAGCAGGAGCGTTCTCATAACAAAGTAGCTTGAAAACACGGTATATAGATACACGGTAGGGGCCACGCGCATGTCCCCCCCCCACCACTTGCCGGCTGAAGTACGTCATCGAATCCCTGATCGAATCTAGCTCAGTTGTAGTGTTAAGTAGAAAACAGTTTGTAATGTTAGTGTTAGTAACTGTATTATAGTAATTACAATAATAATTCCTTATATCTAACATTAATAACGCTGTTAATTACTTTACTTACTGAATTCGCTCATTGCCAACGGAAACTTTTTATTTTATACAATATTACATAATATTAAAGTAAAGTAAATTATAGCTTGAAAAATTCCAGGTTATTTTTTGTTTGAAAGTTAAAAGCACATCACACTATGAATTATGTATCTGCGGATTTTCGTGATAATTATGTGGTTGACTGTGAATACGCACATCTCAAATAAAAAATTAACAAAAAATTAAATAGCAAATAGGCGTATCCCTATTATGCAAACAGTAAAATAAAAAATACGTATTTCTTAGAACTTAAGTTTCAACACATATTATCTGAAAAAATATTCTTAAACTTAGTAACATTGCTTTGTAAAGCCACATTTTTATTTTTAACCGAGGCCAGTTCTTGTACTGCAAGTTGAATTTGTTCCTTAAAAAGTAAATTTTCATTTCTTAAACATTTCATTTCCTCTACAGAGGCATTATTTACAACGATATTTGTATTAAAATTACTGACTAAGGAAGGGTGGGTTTCATTTACAGAATTACACGTTACAATTGCACCAATGTCATTTCCATTTACAGGTGATTTACCTGGTAGATTTCCATCGGACTCGTCAATAAGTTTTTTTAATGTTTCTTGGTTTTCACGTTTTTTAATCCTTGCAGCTCGTTCAGAATTGATAAATTTATTTTCAACGGTGGGAATATTAAAACGTGGAATGACACCGGATTTCAGCTGTTTTTTAGGTTTCGTATTTAGTAATTCGGATTTAAAATCCCTTTCGAAATCATCGTCATTAAAATGAAGTGAACAGACTTTAACATTATCAAAATTAAAATGATCTGCTCGTTTACATGCATGAACCCACACTTTTCTCACGCCTTTGTCTTTTGGAATTTTGTGAAATGTAATTCCTTTCCCTTTACAATTCTTATCACTATTATAGCAATTGGCAATAGCGCAATTAGGCATTGTTATGCCTATTATACAACAGCAAACAAAACAAATTATGTATTTTTTAGGATTCAAAACATAGGCTAATTAAATCTTTTCTTACACTTATTAAACCTCGATCACAAAACACAATTATCACCTTTTATTTATACAAAAAAGACATTTTACTTAAAACAAACACTCACATAAACACACCGAATCTCCAACTACATTTACAGAACACCGCATTGTTGAACGGGAAATTACAGAATGTAGCAGTGAAGATTCAATGACGTCGCGCGCGGTAGTCTACTGCACACACCCACCGTGGCCCCTACCGTGTATATATATATACCGTGCTTGAAAATATTCTACAAAATATTGCAGTGACTATTGCTATTAGTATTCAGGCTTTAACTTGTCTGTTCATGTGTTACACTTATTATGAACAATATTATAAATGTATTTTAAAACAATTTTCAATAAGGTTAAAACCTTACTGCTGTATTTAACTGGTTTGTCTTATTTCTAGTTTTGGATTTGAAATTGAAAAAGGACGATGTTAAACTTGTTACTGGAAGTTCCAAAGTACTTAAGGACAATGATAAAGGAATTACCTTTGATTGGGTTCCACCCGATGTATCTACAGATTTGGTATGCTTAAAATAAGATTATACAATTGATTTATCATATGTCACAAATTACCTTTCAATTCCTCGTTATGCACTTATTTGAAAGATGAAGTCAATATAAAAAAACTTGGAAATATTTCTTTTATTTAAAAAAGTTCTTGTGATATACGGTATTAAAAAGTGAATTTTAGCATTGTTTTTATATTTAAAAGGCCATGTATAAAGTAGGTATCTCAACCTATTTAATGAAACATTGAGTAATTCACTACTTATTCACAAATTTTAAAAAGTGAAGGCTAAATTTGAGATGAACGATATTTTCAAGATGACCACCAACATATTTATATGCCAGAACTCAAGTGAATTAATTGTAATAAATGTATATAAATCTGTTTTAAAATGGAGGTTTTTAATATGTCAGATATTCTGAAAAGCAATAAACGTTTGCATTTCAAATTTATATTACTTTACAAAATAATTTACTATCAGAGCTTACAGTCAATACCATATCCCTCTCTCATATTTACTTTTTATTGGATTTTCAGAAAGTTGAGATTGTACACAAGTAATTTTTCTTGTTGAAAAAAATAAAACCACAAAGTTTTATGAAAATCCTTCAGGGCCATTTCCTAGGAAAATTACATACATGGAAGATTGTTTAGTTTAGTAGTTTGGGAAAGAAATTAAAAATATTTTAATATAAGTAATTTATTATTCAAGGTAGTGATAGCCGACTGCGAATGATTTCATTATTCAACTAACAGATTAGTAGTATACTAATGTTCATAATCGACTTGTAGCTACTAATTAGTAATTATCAATTTCAGAATTGAATAAATCACTCTTGTACTTAGAAATAGTTCGCTAACATCAACTTGATTATTACAGACTGTTATTATTGTTTTTGTTCACGATTTTATAAATTATAAAATGTTAAACTTCAATTTGAACGTTGTTACAAAATAAAATAATACTCGTATTAAATTAAAATTTGCAGAGGCTGCAAGATCAAATTGTAATTTAGTACCTAGTCATTTTTAATTTAATAAAATTAACATTTCATTAATTTCTTCCTGTGTATTTTTTAAAGCAATAATTAAAATTTTAAAGAAATTTTTAAAAATAACCTACATTTTCATAATTTATATATTTATTTTTCATCAGTTTATGAGATAGTAACAATATGTTACTATTAGCAAGTTATCACATCAGCTTGTTTTCCAACATCCAAAAACAGACCTACTAATGACTTGATGATTAGTTGTTAATGTATTTCCAAGACCTTGAAGTCAAGTTATAATATACTGACAGCTGATTCGCAATGATGTGGGGAAGAAAATTTTCCATGGGAAATTTTCAGCTATGTTTTTCCGAAAAATTTGAAAGTCAAAAAGACATTTAAACAAAAAGTACAAGTTATATAACTAACTTTGTAATCCGTATGAATATAATTAAGTTTGATTTTGTTTTACTTAAGGTTGTTTAATTGGCAATGCGTAACAAGTTAATTAACCCTATATTTTTTTCAATTCATTCTAGTACAAGAAAACTTACATAGGGTTGCAATCAGAATTTTGAATATTCCCCCAACAGCTGCTTCATGTGAACATAATTGGAAGGAAAACATAATTTAACAACAGAAAAACAAAAAAGAGAACTTAAATAATTTGTTTTGATTTTCAACACATGTTTATAGTTGACAATTCAACTCTTTAATGAATTGTCAGCATCATTAATAACAAAAGATTTCATTTTATTTTTTGTAGAGAAATACACCGTTATTTTAGAACATTTTGTTTTTTTATATATTCATAGATCACTTCAGTAAATAAAATATTTTGTCCAATATAGTATTTTTTTTTTTAATTAATTACTGAGATGCATAATAATAATTACTGAGATATGCATAATAATTATTAAAGAATTATTATATTTTAACTTTTAAGCTTTATACGTGATTAAAAACTTGTAAATCATGATTTCTTTGCTTGTTTTTTAAAGGAATTCAAAAGGACATAACATCTAGAGTTGTTGAAAATACTAATGAGAAAAACCCACGACTCTGTTGATTTGTTACAGAAACACACAATTATCAACACTATTATAAATGAATTATGGCCTTTTATAAACAATCATTTTTTTTTGTAATACCTCTGTTGTCAAATCAGACTTGTTGAACAAAAGTACATGTTGAGAAAAATAGTTCTGTTATCTGTTATTAATTAATAGTGGGGCAGATTTGTAATGACTTATTCAAATGGTTTCTCTATTCAAACAATTTTATTAGTATTTTTCGTAGTCGCGCATCGCTAATTCAAGGCATTGAATAATTAACTGTGTACTATCTAATAATTAGTTCTAAAAAATTGTGATCTAATTAGCAGGCCTTGGCACATAAAATGTGTACAATTGTTTTGTTATCTTTTATTCCAGGCTGCAGAGTACATGCAACAGTTACCACCAAACAAAATGCCTATCACAGGTAGTACTGGAGCGCATCATAGACGTCAACAACTTGAATATCAAATACCTCTCCATGATCTCTCACCTAATGTCTGCCATGACCTTTCTGCATCAGAAATCCAAGGGTGAACAGTTTTTAAACTATTTTAACTCTGTTCTTCACTTTCTAAATTGGTTTTAATTAACTTTTAGAACAGACTAACATTTTTAAAGTGTTAAGGTTTTTAAGTAGATTTTTCAAAGTATCTGTGGCTAAGATTTTAGTGCTTCTCTGTTTTTATGAGCTTAGATTTATGTAAAAGTTATTGCAGTGTAGTTACGAATGAAAGTGATATATGGCTTTTATATTTTAAAAACTATTGCACGTTCTTTGAAGGTTAAAATTATGCTTCCTAATAACGATAATTAACCAACAGTAGTGCCAAAACATAGGCGTTAAAGCTTGTATAAGATCCGCAAAGTTTGAAATATCTGTCTTTGTTAGTCCAAAAAATATTTAAATATTTCCAGACATTTTTACGTTCTCTTGGTTTAGGAAGTTAAACATTTTTTTGTTCTGTTTAGTATTGAACATTGTAATATATTCTTTAGAAAATGTGATATGAGGTAAATCAGTTATTTTATTCTGTATTCATGTTTTAAAATAACAGTAAAAATGTATTTGCAATTTAATCAACTAATTAATATTTGTTTTTTAAAGTAATTCTAAATGAATTACCAAGAATAAATAAATGATTAAATCAAAACATCAGCTGCCCTAGTAAAACCGTTAACATTAAAAGGAAATGTTGATATTTGTTTAATATTTCTAAATTTTAACAGTTTAGACAATAAAGATCCCAAGAAAAAAATCAGGCAAGTACTGTATTTAGTACAGTGATAATTCCCTTGACTAAGGAATAGCTACAAATAACTGAACACGTCACTCCTGTCTCTAGGAAAGTTTTGGTTGGTCACACCCTTAACCCATTGGAAACTGGATTTTACTAATATGCTATTGTCCTTCAATACTGAATTTTTTCAGTAGTTTACACTAAGATTATGTGCAATAATAAAAGCAAGTAACCTACCAATTTTGTCCTACATAATGTTGTTGTAATTGTTAACATATATTTAGCCAACACTTTTAACACTATATTAACATTTTTTTATGTTTATATATTTACACTATGTACATTTTGTTTCCTTTTTTTAAAATTTGTCCGACTATGATAAATTTCAAAACAATTTTCCAAATGCAAAGGAACACTACATTTTTTGCACTGGTAAATTGTTTCAGACCTTTTTCCTTTTGCAGTACATACTCTACACTTTCTAGATGGCCTTGCTTTGCTTGTTGGGGGGATTTTTCCTATAAAATGTCACCAGAATCTTAGTTATATTTGGATTAGAAGTCCACTGCCAATCATTTACTTGTAGGTTATGTGTAGTATTGTCTGCAATTAGGCCTATTTTCAAAGATCTCATCATCACTGTTATCACTATCACTACTGTCATTTTCAACAATACTTTCTTGCTCTTCATTATCACTAATCTCACAATTACTTTCATTTAAAATATCCCCAACAAATTCACTAAATGCACTCGAAGAAATAAACAATTCCTCACGAGAAGCCATGTTTCTACAACTGTCAAATTCGTACACAACTTCACAAAGAAACTGGCGGAAATTAACAAGTAACAACGAAAATAAACGAAGGAAAAATATCTCATAGATTGAAAATAGATTTATATTTCTATATTCGACTTTTAGGCTAGAAACATACGGCAAAGAGATCAGGGAAGTAGAGGACGGACATTGCCCGTCTTTAGTACTTAAGCCATTGAGAGAGAAGGATGGGCAATATACGTCTTTCGTTACCAATGGGTTAATGCAGTGTACTAACACTATATGTTGAAATGAAAGTTTTAAGCTATTAAAAAATAGAGAAAGCCTGTACTGTACATCTACAATGGAAGTTTTTGATAATAACTACCACTTTGGCATTTATTTCAATATACTGTTTATTTTTTTCATTTTTTTAATGGGAATTTCGAGGGGGGATAACTTTGCTTATCCCACTGGCTAGAAATCGTAAAGTATTTGAAACTTTTATATATATTGGCGATAGCCTTTGCAGTTTTTTACTGGAAAAAATACAATGTAATTTCATAATTTAGCTACAATGAAACATTCCATAAGCTAAGTAAATTCTTGGCTAATAATATCTTCTTTTTCAGGTTGAAAGACTATCTTGAAAATGTACGCAACAACGTTGTTGGACAGGGACGTATTGAGAAAATTGGCATTGTAAGTTCGATCTTTCATAAACTGTCAGTGTGACTGAAAAACAAATTTTTTATAGAAGTGTTCTCACATCTTCCTAAAATTTTAAAAGTTCTATTGTACAGTAGTTGCTGGTTATCGTGATCCCATTTGGGATTGCATGTTTTGAACGTAATAAGCGACAGATCAGGAAATATGACACAGTGAGGTTCCTGGCATGGGCTAGCATCACGATCCCGAACCACAAAACATAAATATGTCTATCGACTTTTCTTATAAAATGTGTTAAATGTGTTTTAAAGGTTTTTGTTCATACTGTAGGTAATTTTTTGACATACTGTAGTGACAGTACAATAATGTGTATACTTTTTACGTAAAAATACAATTTATACAAGCTACTTTAACAAGAATGTCACTAACTTTTATAGACAACTCACTTATCCACGATAATGGTTGGGATGGTTATCGGGGATGAATCTGCTAACTTCACATCAAGAAACTGATGTCTTATAGAAGACAAAGTGAAATGATGCTGCACTATAAGAATTGACTAATCACAAATAAATAAAAAAAAAAAATGTGTGAAAGAAAGAATAAAGTTGCAGGGCAAAAAAATTACTGTACTGTAATTATCGCATAATTTAAGATAACATGTACAAAATTATTGGTCAGTAATAAAGCAGCTGTAATATAGGGAGTTAACTTATTTGTCAGCCTAAGTATTGAGCCAATGAATGGTATCGCCATCCTATTATTCACTGAGTTATCAGCTGCCTGACTGTCATTTTGTATGTAGTGCTTTGTCCACATTCCCCATTTTCACTGAATATGTGTGTGTATGTGTGTGCACGTACGTGCGTGTGTGTGTGTGTGTGTGTGTGTGTGTAACTTTTATCTTGATGTATAAAGGCTGCATTCTATAAAATTCCTAAATATGTTTTGAACTTAATAAGCGGACCCACCATATTGATACTTCATTGCCATAAAAGTAATGTTAATTTTCAAATGGAATCTGTCCTTTTATTCATCAGTATAAGCGTATGATCAGATTAACCAGTGAATGCATTAAACGGTGACTATGTATTATGATTTAAGGAATTACGAAGGAATTTCATATATAAAAGACGAATAAAGCCAGAGTTTCAACTGTACATTACTTCTGTTGTCAACAGAGTTAAAAAACAAATCTTCGTACATGCGTAAAACTATGTCTCTGCTGTGTCGCTGAACTGCGTCCACCTCAGTTCTTAGTCCAAGTCGCAGTTACTCCCATTGCTTTATTTTTACTATTAGTGGTGATCTCTCATCCTCATTAGTCTCAACTGGCATATCGATGAAACTAAATCACATCTACATATGCTGATTTCTGGTTAATAACCTGATATTTTATTGTAAACACATCCTAGCTTATCGTAAACTTATCGAGCCAGTATTACTTTAGGATAATGCTATGTCAAGTGTTTACTTTTGCTCAAGTATCAATAAATGTAAGATAGACTTTTAGTCAGCTGTTGTAACAGTTGTGTTTTCATTAGAAAAGAAAATATACACTAAACGCAAAATTTCATTAGACAATATAATTGTTATTTTAATTTGAAAAAAAATATTGCCCTACATATTGCTTTTTCGTAAAAATACAGTTTTTGCAGATGATAAGAAAATTAATTTATATATCTGTCAAATGTTAATATTATCAGGATTTATTCTCGTATAATTGTTAAAAAATAAAATAAAACTTTACTACAAAATATATTTTTATGTACTTGTAGAGTTTTAAAATTAAAATTGTTTATAAAAACAAAAACATAATATTTCAGTTAAAACACTGTAAGAAACAAAATAATTCAAGATTTTGTAAATATAACTGAATCATTTAAATGGATTTTGTCAATTTAATTCTGAAGGAAATAAAATCAAAATCATTATTCTATCTTTGATATTAGCAAAGTTATAATTGCTTATGTGTGGTTGGGTCAAAACCTCCATGTAAAGAGTATACCTGGTGGTATTGGATAGTCATGCAACAGTAGCGTGGTGTTCGAGGTAATGTCTTATGTAAATAAACTTGGCGGCATCAACACAACTTTTCAAATAAAGCATGGCAGTCAAAGGGTTAATAAATCCAATATATATCAGTGCACAGTGTAATAAGTTTCTTTGCAAGGGTGTAGAGAAAATAATTTTATCATAACCTTTTAAAATTGTAATTTATTTTTGAAAGATCCAGAATATTATGAGTTTATAATATTTATTTATTTTGTTTCTGTTCACAGATTCCAAATCAGTATATTGAGTACAGTGTATCAAGTGCTAGTATGCCACAAGCCATGCATTCCAATAAAACAGGATGTTCTGTTAATCTCAACTCAACTCCGAAACCCTTTGTGTCTTCCGCTAATGAAGGCAGTTCTTATTTGCAAAGGGGAGAATTTCCTCCACCACTTCCAGAACTAATAAATGTGCCTTCAAGCGATTTAAAAACACCTAGTGAATTCATCGGAAAAGATTTCAGAATAGAGAAAAGTCCGCTTAAAAATTCCTCTGTACAACATCCCACTACTGCAGCGAATCGTTCAACAGACCCAAACAAAATTTTAAGAAATATGGCCATAACACCAGCACCGGATAAACGACTCGAACCAGCATCAATACTAAATTTACAAAATAACAATCAGTTGATGCCTGATGCAAAGGGAGAGCCGATTTCATTTGTGTCCAACTTTAACAATTTTCTTAACGATACATTGAATACTGACAACAATGATAAGTATGCGTTAAATAATAACACATCATCAAAACCAGTAGCTGGAAGTTTAGTAAAAAGTACAGTACCTTATCAAACTTCTAACTCTGATCAAAATTTGGCCATTTCACAACCTCAAAACAGTCTTCCACTAAATGCTTCTCAAGATTCATCTGATCCGTATTCCGGTTCGAAAAGTGTTATCTTGCAAGATGGAATCATCCAAAAAAATAGTAACCTGCCTACTTATCTTCACCATTCAAATCCTACAACAAATCAAGTGCCTTCGTTATCACATCCCATCCGTAGCCAACTGCAAGCACATACTTTCATTCATCAGCCCGGGTTTGAAAGTGCACCTCAAGGATATAGGCAAGTTCCTGATTTAATTAATGAGGCAGAAGAAGCGATCAGTTCACTTTCTTTTGGTAATCCAAATGAATTTTTACACAAAGCTGTAAAAACAACTCCTTCTATTG
Source organism: Callitettix versicolor (assembly GCA_022606455.1). Classification (NCBI taxonomy): domain Eukaryota; kingdom Metazoa; phylum Arthropoda; class Insecta; order Hemiptera; family Cercopidae; genus Callitettix; species Callitettix versicolor. The sequence goes on from CM040182.1 coordinate 9,997,450, forward strand.
CGAAATCTTTAAATTGTTTAAGTTGTCATCAAATAATAAATGTTGGACAAGTTGCTGTGTTAGCTGAACGAGCTGGTAACAGTGTTGCTTGGCATCCGCAGTGTTTCGTTTGTCACACGTGCAAGGTAAGTGTGCTCTGGAAAATCAGATTTTAAGTTTCTTATATAAAATAAAAGGAATTAGAATAAAAATGCCCAAAAGGAGTGCTATTAATATAAAATGTATTGTATGATGGGTTTTGTAAATTTATGTTTTAAAGTTTTTAGATATTAATTTTTATGTAATGTAAACATGTTTATTCAGTATTATTTTTATTTCTTAAGATGAAGTTCTAGGATCTATTATTTTGATAGTGTTGCTTAGATATCAATACTTTTTTTTATATAAGGCGAAAAGCACATTAAGGCTATCATCGCCTAAACACAACTACTAACGAAACAAAAGGGCGATAAAACTTAACATTACTTACAAACTAGATAATAGTTATAACAAGAATAAATAACTTAAAATCAAAACAATATAAAGGTGGACTGTAAAGTGGTCCTAATCAAACAGAAAGATAATAAATATTATGAAACACAATAAAATTACCGAAAACTAGTTAACAAGAATATAAACTTTAAAAAATATATAAATACTATGGATAGAAATAAAATTAAATATATTGATATATATGCAAGCGCCTCAGGAAGGCCAAAACGCGATCAATGATTGACGAATCGTCCCCCCAGATCGCCTGCATACAGTTTCATAATCCATACATTGTATGCATGTTTCTCAAATAATCGCAGTCAAATAAGAGCAAGTGTTTGGCTTGATGGTTTCTCCACAGAGTTGGCATGTAGGTGGTTCCCCGTGGCCCATTAGAAAACCATGTGTCAGCAACGAATTAATACTAGCAAGTGTAGTAATATACCACTACACATACGAGGGCACTTTTTTTACCTTCAAATGTACTGTGATGTCGCCTGTCAAGCAGTAGAAGGTACAGCTGTATACCTTAACACCATACTGAGCCGAGATGCAAACTCGTAAACATGACCACATCTGTTGATTCTCCTTCCACTCCAGAGCAAATTTACAAGTGGTACTTTGTTTTCTTTAGGCCAGGGGTCTCCAAACTTTCCAGCCTTAGGGCCATACTGATTACTCCAGTAAGTTCCGAGGGCCAAAACCATATTATCATTGTTGCCGGTGGTAAAAAGTGAAATAGTCCACTGATGAAGTCCGAAAAAGTACGCAACGTTTAAAAAAGGCTGCAAATCGGACTAAAGTCCGCAAAACAGCAACACTCCATATTATTCATTTTCCTGTCATTATCTGTAATTTCTAGAATAGTCGTAGAGTACAAGCCATGAGGGTAACGTGACACGACATCTGGTGGACACAAGCGGAAATAGGTAGTACCTTCTATCGCTAACAGATGGCGCTAATAGCACGTACAGAATAATCTCGTTGGTTCGAGAAAGTTCTGGTGTCTTCCACTCACTTCTAGATGGCAGTAATTGGAATATATAAGAAGGCTAGTGGCGCAACCACAAGTCAGTTCCTATGACACTGTTGTGAAATAAAATAGTGCGTACCTCCTTAAAACGTGTTTGTGCGTGTTTAAGTTTAAGACATCTTTGTAACAGTATTTTGATTTGAATTGTTGCTTTTGTGTGTGATTTAGTAGTATGGAAAAGAAGCGAAAAATTGATAGTGAATGCAGAAAATTCAAAGATCAGTGGAACATTCAGTATTTCGTAATTGAGTCCAGTAACAAGGCGCTATGTTTGATTTGCAATGAAAGCATAGCCGTTCTCAAAGAATATAACATTAAACGTCATTATGAAACAAAACATTTTCAAAATTATTCAAAATATACAGGAAGTTTGCGGACAGAAAAATTCGAAGCTATGAAGCGCAGATTAAAATCGCAGCAATCTTCATTTACAAAACTCAAAACTGAACAAGAGGCTGCAACTCGTGCCAGCTTACGTGTGGCTCTTGAAATTGCAAAACGTGGAAAACCATTCACCAATGGAGAAATGATCAAAGAATGCATAATTGCAGTAGCCGAAGAAATGTGCCCTGAAAAGGTAAATTTATTAAAAACTGTCAGTATGTCAGCAAACACTGTGGCTCGAAGGGTAGAAAACATCGCTGAAAATATATCCTCTCAACTGTTCGACAAAAATTGACATGTTGAGTGGTTTTCTTTGGCCTTGGATGAGTCAACGGATGTGTCAGATACTGCTCAGGTGTTGATTTATATTCGAGGAGTAGATAAAAGCTATGAAGTGCATGAAGAACTTCTTGATATGTATAGTATTCATGGCACAACTACTGGTACAGATATTTTTAAAGGAGTTGAAATGGCCATTAATCAAAAGAACCTTCGATGGAAAAACTTGAAATGTATTACAACTGATGGAGGCAAAAACAGGAGTGGGAAAGATGAAGGAGTGGTCGCTCTTGTGTCAAAGGCTGTAGAAAATGACAGTGGTTCAAAACCATTAGTCTTACATTGTATCATCAACAGTCTTTGTGCGGAAAATGTTTGGGTATGTCTGAAGTTCTGAAACCAGTCATATCAACTGTTAATTTTATCAGATCTTTTGGGCTGAATCACCGACAATTCCGACAATTTATTGAAGAGATTGGAGAAAATAACTTACCTTATCATACTGTCGTACGTTGGCTTAGTTGTGGGAAAGTCCTTCAGCGCTTTTTTGAACTTCGAGCAGTGATCGAAATTTTTTTGAATGAAAAGCATCGCCCTCTTACTGAATTACAAAACAACGCATGGCTGTGGAAGTTAGCATTCTATGTTGATTTGACAAAACATGTGAACGAACTGAATTTGAGATTGCAAGGAGAAAACCAGCAAAAAAAACAATATCACAAAAACAATAACAATAAGCCTACAACAATGTTATGAGTAGTTAGCCCATGACCATATCAATGTAGATGTCATATTAATAATTATTCAACATAAAATTAGAATACTTCAGTAAACTAAATTTAATTTTCTATAAAAAATATGTTCTCTAAAAGGAGTTTTCAAGTATGATAGCTCTCCGCGGGCCGGACAAAATCTGTCCGCGGGCCGGATGTGGCCCTCGGGCCGTAGTTTGGAGACCCCTGCTTTAGGCAGAAGGGAATAATACAGCAGGCATTAGAAGCAAGATATGAGCTGTACAGCTGGTAGTCAACAACTTCTCATTGGAATAGCTTAGGGCATTGCTAAGTGGTCGCGCTTTGTCATGAATCAATATAACTCCAGAAGATAGCAGCCACTTTTTTGTTCTGACTAGCATTTCGTAGTCGACATAATGTAATCTGCACACATTTGTATAGTCCCCAAAAATGGTACCCGTAACCTTTCTGTTGTTGAACGTGTTTTTGAATTTTTTTGGGGGGTTTTTCCAGAAAATTCGTGCGCATCATTTTCATAAAATGCTGTTACTTACAAAATTTGTGTGTGAGAATCAGTAGATGTGGCCAGTTTTATGAATTTGTAATTCATTTCGAAATGGTGTTGCAGTGGTTATAGTGGGAGAGATGCGTTATGGTCCAGTGCGCAGCTCCGTCTTCTACTGACAGACCCTTCACAGTAGATATGGAGGTTGAGAAAAATAATCCTTGTGTATAATCAATTAAGCTGAAATAGTGGCACAAATTCTTTAGATAACTAACTTCATATTTTTCATCCTACTATTTCTACATTTAACTCGTCATTCTCCAGTCCTACACTTGTTACATTAAGCCTGTCAAGTTTCTTTATGAACAATAAAGAACATTTTTATGAGCAAGAGATTTTCTAAACATGTTAATTTCATCAAGACATAAAATTGAATTTTTAATGTTTTATTTTTTTACCTAGGGATGTGGTAGTATTTCATCTTGCCAAATCCCACTACTTTACCCTACCTGGCTAATGTAGTGTATGTTACAAGTATATACTATATGCAACACATACAAGTTTCCAAGGGTGTTATCAAAAGTTTAACCTTTTTTTTGATAAATAATTTGGCAGTGATTTATTTTATCATTAATAGTGGTTTCTTACTGACTGTTCGTTGTTTTTTGTAGAAATAAATGGAACTAACACAAGAGTAGTTTTAATGAAATCGTTGTATTTAAGTGCACATAAATTCTGTATATGTATTTATTTCCGCCTTCACAAATTTTTCAATTGACGCAACACATATATTGGTATTTTTATCTTTAAATCTAACTTTTGTAAAATTTTAACAACTTTCTTAATTTTTCTATTTAAAGGAGCTACTTGTAGATTTAATCTACTTTTTCCACAAGGGAAGTGTTTACTGCGGTCGCCATTACGCTGATATAATGAAGATTCCTCGCTGCTTTGCCTGCGATGAGGTAAATCGTTGTGTGGTTGTAACAGTATTGTATCTATTAGAAAGAAATATTTTATTTGAAAACATTTAGATAATTTAACATTTTAAATTGCAATTGATTTTTTTTCCAAATTATTCCTATCAGCAGATTTTAATTGTGTTCAATGAAAATATCTTTGCATCGTCTATATTTACTTATTTCTTTACATTGGTAATGCAGTAATCCCTTGCCAACCATGGATTTTAGCGTATCAGCTGTAACGTTTTCCTCTTTATTTTCTAATATACCGAACAGTAAAATAAACAGTTACGTACTCCTGTACAGTTCTGGGAAAGAATGAGAGTTTTAAATAAAATCGTATGTATATAGGACCAGATTGTGTTCTGTTATTCAATTTATCGGTGTGTGGTAACTATTCCCTTTTCCCTAATGCCCTAAGTGTAAGCTCTGGAAGAGGGTGGGTAATTGTATAAACAATGCTATTTGACTTGTAAAGTGGGCATAATATTTACTGTAAACAAAAAATTCCCTACACATTAATTAGCACCAAGTTTTAGGAAGTACTTAGTGGCAATATTTCAGTGTTGCATAAGTAATCACTGCAGGTCCCACATCTGACAAATTCTGTATGCATAAAAGCCAGTAATTTATAACTGATGCTGTTCTTTCATAAACAAATCCTACAGATAAGCTACAGTAGATAACTTATCTATCAACCATCAACACTGTACCCTAAATGTTAGTTTATTGTTCTCTGAAATTAGCTTACTCATATATATGGATACTTCAGTACATTACTATAATGTTTTGATAAGCAACAAGAGGTTTATATAAAAAAAAGTGCCATATGTGAAAAGTAATACATACAATAACAATACCCTTTTTACATGCAGTAGGGTATTTTTTAAGAGACTGTGTAATAACTTAGAGATTTATTAACATCGAGGTTTGTTTTTTCTTCGAAGGAACCATGTAATAAGATAGAGGTTCCGTACTGTGTATTAACATCGAGACTACAGTGCCGACAAATACGTTGCACCGTGTGTATATATTGCCGACGCCGCTGCTTGCAGGCGCTTCAGTATCTTTTATCTAACAAGTAGAACTCGCTTAGTTAAAGAAAGATGTATTATTAAAATATAAAGTTGATTTGGGTAGGTTTTCTTCTGAAAGGCTTATGTCCAATGTTGTAAAAGTATAATAATTTTTATATGTAGTAGTAATAGTAATAATAATATAAAAACATCGATTGAAGACTGCTTTATTCAAACCATATCAGAATTGAATTAAGAAAACAGCCCTAAATTAATGAATTCATATAAACTTAAGTTGTTGTTTTTTTTCGATAAAACACAAATATTTCTATTTTTCTATACAGATAATTGTCAAAAATAAACATTAAAACATTTAGATGTGTTGTTGTCCATTAAGTCCAACTGTTTCTTTACTAATTACCATGAACTTGGTTTTATTAATATTTAATCCATACAAATGATTATTATTTTAAGGATTTTCTTGTTAAGCCCTTTTTACAAAAAAAAAAGTTTTATACTATCATTCAGAATGGCAAAATAAAGTTAATAACATGTATTGGTGTTTCCTTTAATTAATATAATTGATTTTAATTTTGGTATTTTGTTTTTTTATGTTGTACTAAAAAGCATAAATTAATAAATATTTAAATAATTTAAATATTTATTATTGAAACTTAACTATATACAATATTACAAGAAATCAATCTTGTACAAAATGTTGATAATACTGTATATTCAACTGTATAAGCTTTAACAGTGTTATAATGGTTGAGCTGACATGTAACATAATGGCGGCTGTTCATATTTTTAATGTTTATTTTTGCCAATTATCTGTATAAAAACACAGAAATATTTGTATTTTATCGAAAAAACAACACAAGTTCATATGAATTAATTCATTAATTTACGGCTGTTTCCTTAATTCAATTCGGATATGGTTTGAATAAAGCAGCCTTCAAACGATGTTTTTATATTATTATTACTATTACTATACTACTACATATATAAATTAGCAGTGGACATAAGTCTTTAAGAACAAAACCTATCCAAATCAACTTTATATTTTAATAATATATCTTTTTAACTTGTTATCTTGTTCTACTTGTTAGATAAAAGATACTGAAGCGCCTGCAAGCAGCAGCATTGGCAACATATACACATGGTGCAACACACTTGACGGAACTGTAGTCTCTAACTTATAACACACCCCATTCTTTAACGGGTATGTGTAATAGCTTAGAGATTTGTTTTTCTTTCGACAGTATCGTGTTATATACATATCGGTTTCACCAACTCATGTTATTTTTCCGTGGAACCAAATCCCCACTGTTGGAAAGGATTACTGTATCTAAAATTTATATTGAAACAAATTTATAATAAACAAAATGGGCTGATAACGTTTCATTTAACCAATTTTTTGTTTTCAGTTGATATTTGTTAATGAGTACACAATTGCAGAGGGCCAAGCTTTCCATGTTCGGCATTTCTGCTGCTTTGAGTGTGATACTGAACTTGGCGGCAAACAATATGTACCTAAAAACGATCATCCTGTTTGCTTGGACTGTTACTGCAATAAATATGGCAAGGTGGGTAAAACTTTTGTTTAAATGTTGGTTTTGTGAAATGTCAAACTGATTAAAATTGTTTAGTTAATATTTTAATCAAAAAATTTGTAATATTTTTTCTAATGATATCCTGTATTGGATTGCTGTCAGGGTTCATTTTTGTATTTTCAATGTAATTTAAAAGTTTACATTCATGTATACATTTACATGTGCATTCACACATACATTCATATATGAAGAGTAGCGTGCTGATGAGTGTGTACAGCTTATGCCTTGCTGTGGCACTCACACTATAAAGAAGAACACATTAAAACCAAAAAAATACCACAAGTAAGAAATTTGTTTTACTAAAAATTGTACAAATTTTTTTGTACTCAGACCAATTTAAAAATATAGGCCTAGCTTGAGTAAAAATATTCTGCATTTAGAATTGTATGGCTTGAAATTCTTGGAAACAAGGATATATACATAGAGCTATCTCACTTGTGGAACAGTCATAGCTGGTTTTCTTTCGCTTTTTTTCTGATATAACATTATGTTTACAATATGTAGCACTGTCTTTTTTAGAAGCTTCATTTTACGTGAATCGTTTGCAGGGAGGGGTCTCATAAAATGGCACCCTTTAGGCGTAACAAGCCTTGTTCAAAAATAACACACAAGACACCATGTTTGCCTCATCACTGACAGTGAAATGATTAATAATTATCTAATTAGGTTTAATCTGAATTTCATTATGTTCAGTTTGGCTTGCAGATTGTTTTTTATTACATATTGTTTGTACATGTAGAATGCCTTGAATACACCGACATCCACCAAATGACAAACAAATATTATATACCACTTTGTAGTTTTATATACAATAAACACCAAATCAACCACAATACTCTTCTCACTTCTCAATGCTAACTAGTAGTAAAACGCGTAAAGTACACATAGCAAATGTGATAAAGGCGGGAAACAAATTTTATTTTGTGTTTATTTTACACTATAGGTTTCACTTATCACCACCAGCAGCTGATATGTTGCAATAAATAAACTTTTAAAGAGTTGTTTTAGTTCTATTTACTTCTAGATAAATGTCAGAGCACTGACAAAGTAAAAATACAGTGGTACCTCGACATACGAGTTTAATTCATTCCGTAACCTTGCTCGTATGTCAAATTGCTCATATCTCAAAGCAATTTTCCCCATTGAAATTAATTGAAATGCCATTAATCCGTTCCAGCTCCCAAAACACCACATCAGTTGTTTTTGTTGTGTTTTTGAATAAGAAAAATGTATTTACAAGAAGAAACATTTATAAAGTGAAGTGTTTATGAAAGCGCTTAACTTTCGTCACTGGTCTTCGCTTTTTTTGTCACGCTTTGCTCATTTTCACCTGTAGATCGTTTAAAAAAACTGTCCATTTTTCCTCTCTTTTAGGATATTGCGGAAATAAGTTTCGTTGAACAACTGCATTTTGCAACTTTTTCAGGGTGATTTTTATCCATGAACTCTACAACTTTCTCCCACATTCCCAGGATCTCCTTTATATCCTCCTCCATCTCTGGCTTCTCTTCAAAACTAATTTTTTGTTGAACCACCGTATGCTGCTGCGCATGTAGATCGTGTAACTCCTCAGTTGTCAGCTCCTGAGACTGTTCCTCGACGAGTTAGTTCACATCTCTCTCATCCACCTCCAGACCCATGGATTTTCCTAGAGAAACTATCTCCTCTACCACAGACACTTCGGGTTCCAATCCTTCGAAGGCCCTTTCAGCTACAGCCTCAGGCTACAGCTTCTTCCATGCAGGTTAAGGTCCTCATTGTAACACCTAGCCAGTCCTGATCAATAATTCTTAGGCATATTGCGATGTTAAAGTAGTCCTTCGAGAACATGCGCACACAGACTGAGGTGGGAGAAACTGTTAGATGCTGCACACGACACCAACATGCGCCCCACATGTTGGGGTCGTGTGTAGCGGTGTAGTGTGCGATTCCTCGTATCTCAAATCTTGCTCCCATCTCGAAGCAAAATATCGCTCGCTCGGTGGCTCGTATCTCAAAACACTTGTATATTAGGGCACTCGTATATCGAGGTACCACTGTAAGTTTAGAGTAATGTTGAAAATGGCAAATGCTGTTTGCAAGTGCTTCTCATTTAGGAACATATGACAGTTTTTGTGTATACTTTTTTTGTCATTATTATGTTTACTTGCCAACAGGTTAATGCTGATTCTCATGGTGAAATCAGATTTTCAAAAAAAGATTCCACTTGACATCTTGACATACGGTTTTATCAGAATGCTTGGATATGTATGCTTAAAAGATTTCTAATTATTTTAATTTTAAACATTTTATTTTTTTGGTGCAAGAGAAGTTTTACATTTTAGAGTATACATATTTATAAAGATTTCTTATTCTGTTGTAGACTTGTCATACATGCAAACAAGTGATACCTGCCACTGGACAAGGAGTGTGTTGGAAACATTTAGATTGGCATGCTCGTGACTGTTGTTTCCGTTGTTTTCAATGCATGAAATCTCTTTTAAGTTCAAGATTTGTTATTAAAAATGATCAACCATTTTGTAACAAGGATTGTGTCTTACAATGTGCCTCACACAATCAGTTGTTTAACACTGCTTAAAAAAACATTGTTTTATATAGTCTATATTTGTCATTTATACATACACACATTATTTAGAATATTTTATAATTTTACACATTCCTATATTTTATTAAATCATATAATTAAGAGATTATAACATAATTTTATGTACTTTTTTGTAATTTAACACAATTTTTTTTATTTAAAGACAGATCTTAGTTAATATATATGTTTATTTTTAAATAAATAATAAAGTTGTCATTTGTTGACAATCGAAATATTTGAAGGCTTAGTGATCGATGTGACCAAAACACAGGTCATCTCTGAACTGCACCTCAAAGTTCTTAGTTCAAGGTGCAGGTACTGCTGTTGCTTTACCATTATTGTTAACACTGATCCTTCATCCTCATTAATCTTAACTGGCATAAATTTTGAATGTTAAGGGAAAAACTGAATTATTTTAAAAAAAAATAAAGTTTCCAAAAACAATACATAAAATTATTAAAATTTTGTTAAATACTATTTGGAGCATAAGGCATTTTTTTTTTTTTTTTTTTTTAATGTGACTATTGTGCACACTTGGGCTAATGCAGACAATGGGATGATTTATAACATATGAAAATGCCAAGCCCTGGCCGGGAATCGAACCTCAGTCCTCAGGGTGAAAGCCCAGTACGCTATCAACTAGGCCACTGAGGCGGCTAAGGGCATAATAACTAAACTGTACAGAGCAGATAACAATTACATCTCTTGATTAAGAAATAGCCTGGATTTGGAGTTTCAGTTGTATTTGATTCATATTAAGAAGACGTATGACCTTGGGCATTGTACGAATGGAGGGTGGTGAGCAGCAGGCAGCGTAAGTGGTGCCGCTCTGTTTTCTAGTGAGTTTAATTATGTTGTAAATATAAGCTCAATGGGTATGATAACTAAACGGTGAGCGGCAGCGAACAGTGCCATAACTGCCAATTGGTCAGAAAACAGTTTTACTGATACCTGTCCCAAATTAGTAGAGTTCAAGATTTGCAAGAGCAGAAACAAATTGGTTTTAGTAGTGACTCACAGCTCAAAAAATGTCCCAGTGTACTTTTTAGGTGAGGATTTTTAACCTCTCTTCGTTCTTCCTAAAGTGGGGTAAGAAATCATGATTTCAGCTAATGTGTGCCTGCCTTTCATTGTTTACTAAGTGAACACCCCTCCATTTTTTTAAATAGTTTTTTACTCAAAAGTACAACCATCTTGTACTCTACTGCTCTGATGAGAGGGTTTTTTTTGGTGTTTAACGTTTGACTACTGTGCACACTTGGGCTAATGCAGACAATGAATATAGGCCTATAGCCTATGAAAATGCTAAGCCCTGGCCGGGAATCGAATCCGGGTCCTCGGGGTGGAGGCCTAGTACACTATCAACTAGGCCACTGAGGCGGCAAATACCAGCTAATATTAAAGAACAAATTGTGCAATGTATATGCAAGATATATTTAACTGTTAACGCTCTAAATTGTGTCCTTGACGAGCTGAATATGTACTATAATGGCGTTAATTATAATTTATTTCTTTATTTTTAAACTTAATATATGTACGCACTAATATTTACCTTATCATATATAAATAGGTTAGGCAAGATATTTTCAAAGGCAATATATTCAAAACATTGTCTAAAAAACTCACCATTTTGATTTGGAATGATAAAATTATTTTTTTCTCGTCAAAGGTTACAATTTCTACTTATAGAAGTCCGGTTTCCAGAACTTAAATAAAAAGTTTTTAAAACTTTATAACAAAATAGATATCACAAGGACAAAATGGTGAAAGCCCAGGCGGCCCTTCTGATGAGACAGGTAATAATTGGTGTGGAGCAACATTCAGTTTCACATTTACTATAGACCTCTGCACCACTCAGTGTCGCCTGCCACTTATTATATTCATGATTACTTCTATAGAGCACAAAACTATGGAATGGAAAGTATTTGTAGAAATACTACTGAAAAAAGGTTTACATAAACAATGCATGAATAGAACATTTGTCTTCTAAAAGCTCTTTATTTTGTTTTTTAAACATTAAATACCCTATACCAATACTTCAGATTGTAATAAAAACAATTCCATGCTCTTGGCAAGCACGATCATTATAGCGTCCCACCTGTCACACAAACGTAAGCGATCAGTCAAACTGCAATGGATTAAGTATCTTAGGAGCTTTCAGTAGCATTTCTTTGTTAAAATGTCATGTTATAGTACTTCCTGTAAAAATATAATCTAATAGGAAAAAAGTATTTATAAGAATATTTTTATATTTATAGAAATACAGTGGTATTCCGGATAACGGTGGCCGGATAACGAATTTCTAATTCACGGAATGAAAAAGGACCGGAATATTAGTTCAGTTTCCCGTAAAGGGTTGAATGGTAAATATGCTGTGTAGGTTATTTTTGATTTTTCTTTAACAAAAACGTTTTATTACATGCCCAAAAGTAATAATAAAAAATATAAAAGCAAGGAAAGTGCAGAACATATGGTAAAAATCGAATTTGTGTGTGCGTGCGTGTTATTTTAAGGCGAAAAGCACATTAAGGTTATTATCGTCTCCCTAAATGTAAGTGTGAGTGTAAAGTGTTAAAGTCGTAAGTGTAGTATTGTAAGGGTGTGTGTTAGACTTGGGTACCGTTAGGGACGTCTAAATCCTCTCAATAGGTGCAATTAGTGTGTACCCCCTGTGGGGAAAAATCGAAAAAAGTTACCCGCATAACCTCAAAATTCCTACAGGAAAATTAGGTAACGTGTTTTTGATAGTTAAAACGATAGAAAAACCTTAATATTTTTTAAAAACATATGTAACCAAATGATCTACTACCGTTGTTAGGTGTGAACCTAACGCAAAAAAGGCGAAGTTCATAAATAACGGACTTCATTTTAACAAAGTTTTCATTACGGGAACGAACCTAGGAAAAAAGGAATGAACCTTAACATTTAGGCTGTCACTATGTGTAACGCTCATGACTGGTAAATCCATTTATGAAATTTAATATGTTTTTTGCAATGTAAACAGCAATGACGCAATAATATATTTCTGTAAAAATAGCCTAAAATCGTAAGTAATCTTTAAAAATATTATTTTCCTCGGGTGAAAACGTGTTAATTAGATAATAAGGTATAAAATAAAACAAAAAAAATATTCAAAAACATTATTTGAAAAAACAACATACAATGGGTTGTTCTACAGAAATAAACTTGTGTTAACACAAACAAGCCCTTGATTGATGGGTGTTTGGTTTTTTTGGGACAATAACATGATATTTCTTAGTTATTTCTTTTTCCTATTCTGTCATCGTACCTAATTTTTTTACTTTGTGTGTCAATTCGTTTACTATGTGTTTACAGTAATTTGTTAGGGTGTTAAAAAATTAAACAGTTATAATATTATCATGTTACATACTTTGATTTTTAAATTTAATAAAACGTCTGCGAGTTTCAAATTGTTGAAAACCTGTTTTAAAATTTTGAACAAATTAAAATGTTTTCCAAAAGTATATCATAAACGCTGGCTTGCACAGCAGTCTGTTCAGATAACAGTCGTATCTGGATATTATAAACAAACAATAATCAATAATTATATTATATAAAAGGTATCCTGATTAAACTAGTTTATACGTTGTCGGTTTTACACACCAGATTTTCGTTGACGCTGCTTGGGGCATTAAGCTTGAGGGTATAAACTAAATGTCCATGTCCATTCATAAGGCATACTGCTGCTATGAAAGAATTAGACTCTGTGAGTCCATTCGTAAAAAATTATTTGTATTGGATTATAAAATTTAGAGTTAAATCAATATTGTAAATGAAATTCAGTATATAATAATTGTAAAAAAAGTATCTGTAAATAGAAATTAATTTGGTTATTATATAAAAAAAAAATGATTGTGGAAGATCCAGAATCTTTAAAGGCTTGGATGACAACAGTATTGGAACCTATGTGAGTGGGTCATGATTTTATTCATAACAGTAGCTTCTAAGAAAACAAATGAATACTCTTCCAGTTGGTATTTTTCTGATCAATTGTTCAAAAATATCATTTTGGAAATAAATTTATAGGATAAAGTTATTTGGATATTATGCCAATCAACTAACCATTGTTTTTCTTTATAGGCTTATGGCGTTTGTAGGCCATGCAATATTACACTTATAACATATTTTTAAATGTTGACATATTTAATTTAGAATTTTGGTAATTTGGTATTTCTGCACTTTAAGGTGACTTACTAAAGTTATAATTTTCACAATTTTTTATTATATGCTTTATAATTGAAATAAAAGATATTCACCAGAAGGTTACATTTTTTATAAGATGTGATTTTTTGCAATTTTTAATGGAACTGTATTTTGATATCATTGCTGTTTACATTGCATGGATGCTAGGTGTATTATGTCAAATGTTCTTGGTTATCTGGTTGTCCGGGCAGTATTCATATGCAAGTTATTTCTTGTTCATGGGATAGTGTTTGTTCTTGTTATTTAAATACAAATATGGCAGTTATAATAAAGAATGCACCACTTTTACAAAGCAGCAGCTGTTTTATATCCATTGTTGCATTAACACTTACTATAAAAGGTTAGTAGCTTGTGTGGAATACTTGTTATATATATATATATATATATATATATATATATATATATATATATATATATATATATATACCTAGCAAACAAATCCTTAGGTAAACACCCAACAGCACAAGTGGGGAAAATACTCAACAACTTAGTTTAGGTTGGTTTTAAGCTTCTTAAAAAAAGTTTATATTTTTATTATTAATAACACACATTTAATTTATCATTTTTGCGATTAGAAACATGTAACCTACTTCAGTTTTTCCTTGGTGCAAGAACATGCATCATACATAATTTTGTGCAAACTGTGTCATGTTAGGTTAGCAAGTAGGTCTATTTCTTTCTTTAAAAAAATATTTTATGTAATTTTTTCATACAAAAATTCGAGCCTAATCTATAATTGTTTTTGTTAAAATTCTGGTTATTATGATGTTTCACTTTGTTTTATAAAATTAATATTTTAATATAATGTTTAATAAATTAATATTTTGAATATTTTGTCTTTTATTGTGTAATTTACTATTCATTTAAGAGGGATTCATCCGCAGAAGATTAAATTTTGAATAAGTTACATTTTATGCAATTTTTAATGGAACTGTATTATAACGTTATTGCCATTTGTATTGCATGGAGTACGATAGATTTAATGTGCTTAGGTCACCTATAGAGAGAGTATTTATCCACATGAAACATTGCCTTGTTGCAATTATTTTAAGGTTAGGACCTTTCATACAATACTACTCTTATATGATACTGTATTAGTTAGGTTCTTGATGTGTTTTTTAATTTTTTTTAAGAAGATTGTATTGTCTTATTATTAATTACATGCACTAAATAATATATAAACAAAGAATTTACCATTTTTATAAAAGAGCAGCTGCTTTATATCCCCTGTATCAGTTATTACAAAGTCATTGCAACTTTCATACAAACCTGTGTTAAGTTAGGTTCATAAGGTAATTTAAAAAAAAAGTTCCTTTTGTTTTTATTATTAATTACATGCATTCACTGCTTTTGCACAGTAGTTGTTATTAGGTTATGCAAGTAATTTTTTTCAATTTCCTTGTATTTTCTGCACTTTTGTATTTATTATTATTACTATTGGCATGTAATAAAGCATTTCGGTATAAGAATTATGAAAATAGAACAAGTGAAAGTGATCTTTTACAAAAATTTTAGCTATCCCTAATTATAATAGATAAGCTACTGTAACATATTACATTATAACTTTAAATTAAGGCCCAATTGTTTTCATTATTATGAATGTATATATAGATTCAAACTATTAGGATCTATATGTAGGGCATAATTTGATGCAGGACCTTCCTTTACACATAATTTTCATGTATATGCGTAGTTAGCAAATATTTCTTTTAAAAAAATTAGGCCTGTAACTTTTATAAACCAGTGAAACTTCCTTTAATGGACACTTCTAATGAATACTTTTATATTCCCTGTCTGAGATGAGTTTATTCTAGACAGAAGAATTTCTAAGTAGCAGGAATTCTTAAAAATGGACATGGTCTTTAAATTAATGGTCTATGGACATAGACTTCTTAATACCAGATAGCGAAGCATAATAGGTCAGGTTTTTTTGGAAATTGTTGATGTAGAGAAGGAAGCAAAACTTGGCTACTTTTAGTATTTTTCTTGTAGGCCACAGGGGACTATTACAGACTACTAGTTAATAATCCTGGAAACAAGTATGGAAAAACGTAGTGGAAGGGTAGTGGAAATTATGTTTGATGTTATGTTGCATGTATTAATGGCAAGGAAGTGGTGTATGAATGATGCTTGCACATATTTTTTTGCCAATATCATAGAAAAAAAGAACAAACTGAATCTGTCTGGCCTTATTTCAGGCATAAGTGCTTCCAGGACTGTAGGAGTCTTGTTTTCGCATATTTTCAGTATAATTCACTTAAAGGCTCTATCAGGGGTGAACAAATAAGCTTGCTTTGTTAAGTTGTTATAGATGACAACTCAACATGGGATTGATCGTGTGAGTCTGATTTAGGCACAATAATTTAATCCCCAGACCTATCAAAATATTTTTTTTGCATTTTTATGTGCACTGCAATGTGTTTAAACTATCGCAGTTAGAACAGAACTGACTACAGGAACTATCGAGATACGGTGATACAGTTGCATGGTGCCAGTCAGACACACGGTATGTTATGCTGAGATCAGTTATGAGGAGTTGTACTGTACGAACATTTATTTATTACAGTAATACTGCATGAGGTTTTATTAAATTAAAAATTAATTGTTCTTAAAAACCTGTGTTTTTTTCTAAAATAATGTTACGAAAAGGAAATCAGTTCAATTTTTGTAGGCCTGTTGTCTTAAAAACATTTGCAATGTGTTTTATATTGACAATAGATGGGTTACAATATTTCTTATATTCTACTGAACGTCAACACCACATGCAGTATCAACTGTTTTATTCTTGTTATATATGTTGTGTAGTGACATGAGTCCAAACCAGTCATGTTTTGAGTCCTGGACATGCTGATGATTAAAAAGTTATGTTGAATTCACCAGTTTATTTGATGTTTTATTAAGTTTATTTAAACATATTGGATACAGTTTAGGTGCCCATTTAACAATTTACAAGAAGTAAACAGCGCCTACATACAATTGATAAACTACTATAAAACATTTAATGTAATCTATCTATATAAACCTATCTACTATATTGCCTGCATTAGAAATAGGCTTCTTACAGAAATTAGTGTTTGCTCTTGTAGTTGCATGGGTAATAGTGTTTGCTTAAGCTGACCATTTCCTGCTGAATATTTTCATGCTGTGTACTTCGGTCTCTATCAGTATTTATCAAAAATTAGGCAATCTCATATCTGTAAAATTAACAATTTTTTAATTGTTAATTTGAAAGTGTTACAATTATTTTCTACGATTAAATAATATTCATGATTGGGAATGCCTGTAGATTAATAAAAGTAGTTGAAAAATGTCATTAGCTATTAATGTACATACATACCCAGGGTAACTTTACAATTTAACAGTCTCAGACAATTTTTTTTTGTAAAATGTTTATTTTTGTGTTTAACAGAATAAACATTATTCAATATTACAGCATTGAATGGACGTGGAGTGAAGTACATAATACGCTATACCAGTATTGCAACGAAAAACACTACTTCGTAGACTGAATTGACTTTCATTTTTTTTACTAATAACAAATTAACACATATGTAAAACAATTGAAAAAACAAGAAAAGATGACATTTACTTTATTCCATGCATACCATGTTGATTAGGTTAGGTTAGGTTAGTAAGCAAATCTTATTCTTAAAATATCTGTATATCTTAATACAGAAAAGTTTTTAATGGCTGTTAAATAGTGAACAATTTCAAATACCAGAATTTTTCTCATTTATATAAAAGCAAATGTAAATTGTTTAGTATCAATCAAAGCTTCAACTCTGATTCGATGATTTTATTATTATTATTATTTTTAATTATTTGTGTCTCTGAACAGTAATTAAAACAATATAGTAATATGCAGTAATATAGTACGAAAATTCTTGTCCCCTCCAAAATTGAGGGAATGCTGTTTTGTAGTCTTGTTAACTTTATATGGTATATGTATGTGGAGTATGTTTATCACCTTGTGTTTATGACTTTTCCAACATGTCAAATCTGTTGTTGGCAAACAAAAATTAATCAGAAACTACTATACACATATTTTTCCACAAACCTAAAAATAAAAATATCAAGTTACTTGTGTTACCAAGACTACAGCAGTATATAAAACTACAGCATAACCTAACACAACTAGCCTATATGTGGAAATAACGTAATTTTTTCATTTTTTCTACTTTTTCTTGTTCTAATTTTTTAAACATGTCAGTCTGTTATTAATAAGCAAATATGAACATCATACCTCAATAAAGAAAAAGTTGCTTGTTGCTGCTAAATAATGAACAATTACAAATACTAGAATGTTCCACACACATATGTTAAAGAACAATTGGACATTTTTTAATATAGCTGCAAATGCAATTGTGCATCCGATAATTTTATTATTTATTTTGAAAGACTAATTTGTTTTTCTGAACAATATAGTGACGAAAATATAGTCTCAAATTTGGCATCTGATGCAATCAGTCTTATCAAAAGCTGCTTTGATCCTTAAAATATGGTAATTGTTTATTTTACAGACATTACTAGGTTCTTTGCTGGTTAAAAATATGAATTTGTTTTTGTTTTATTATTATAGAACAAAGATTTATAGAAGCCAGAAAATATGTTTTAATAAGTTCTACCTCTTAAGTACTGTTTGAGTAGTTACCTGTAGGAGTTGTGCGGAAACCGTGGTCATGCATTGTTCAGTCCGTTATAAATTATGCAGTGGCTGTGTTGATATGTGTTTATTTTTGCTCGGCTTCACCACATTGGCATGTTTAAAGAATCAGATCAAGAAGATAAGGAATTTTTTAAAATTTAATTAATTTTAGAATTACAACTGGTCTAAGACCAACAAATAATTTTACTCTAATAAGTACATCTACCAGTTTATCAACTTAGTCTATCCATTGATATCTTAGGTTTTTCTTCTTTCAATTACTACTTTAAACAATCTCTAACACTGCATTACACCAGCTGAAAAGGTTTAAGTCTCTTCAATCGTCGAACCAAGATAAGGAAATGAAAGACATAAGAACATCTTACCTCACATCCAAAACATTGAACAGATATGGTGTGAAGTATATGATATGGCAACCAGAAACTGCATGTGTATTTCCATGCATACTATGTTAATTAAAACTTTTCCTAACATAATATGCATGGAAATAAAGCAAGTTTTTCATCTTTTTTTGTTTTGACAAGCTTTATTTCAGTCAATATAAATATGTGGACTCAAGTTCCTTGTAAGTGAACCTAAGCGTATTGTACACTCCAAATAACTATGAACAAGGCAGACTGATGCCAGTGCCTTTAATTTGGTTAATAGTTTTAACCCTATACAGTGAAACTTCCCTTAACAGACACTTCTAAATAGAAGGAACACTTTTGTATTCCTTGATTAAGGTGAAGCTGTTCTAAGCTTAAATAACTTCTGAATAACAGAGATTCGTGAAAATGGATATGGACATTAAATCAGTTATCCATGGGCTCGGAACTTCTTAATACCGGACAACAGAACATAAAAGGTCAGCTTTTTCTTTGAAATTCTTAATCTTAATGGAAGCCAACAAAACTTTACTGTTCCGTGTTTTCCCGGTAGATCACTTTTGGGAATAAGTTTGGAAAAAACACGTGTAGAAGAGGGTATCGAAAGTGATATATTGTATATATGAGTAGCAACGAAGTGGCGTGGGAACAGTATAAACAAAAGAACAAGCTATGCTTGTCTCACTTCATCCCAGGTTTCAAAGAATATATGAGACTTGTTTTCCGCGTAGTTTCATCATAATTTACATGAGGACTGTAGCAAGGAGAAAAAGATTAGCGTGCTTTGTTGACTTATTGATGGACAGGCAACATGGGTCAATGGTGTAAGTCCGATTGTTAGCAGTTATTTAAGCATGGAACTGTCTAGATGTTTTTTCTTTGACTACTCTTCTGTATATTACATTGTGTTTAAACTGTCTTCCAGTCTAAACGGAGTTGCCCACTTTCCTGAAACTGTTGAAATGTATTCATCGGCAGGTGTGTGGTGCTGAACAGATGGTCCATTATACTGAGGTCAGTTATGTGGGGGGGTTGTACTGTTTTGCAAATACAAATCCATTTATATTAAAAAATTGTGTTTTTATCCAAAGTTAAGTGTTATGAAGAAGAAACCAGTTAATTTTTTGTAGAATTAATATCATAAAAAAAGTTTTTTTTTGTAATATCACAAAATATCCATTTAACAGTCTACCGTAGAAAGCATCTGCTACGGTTGTCTATATACAATTGGCTCTAAATGTATTCCTCCCAATAACAAACATGAGTGGACAGCTATGGATAATAACAAATTGAGGGTAATTAAAAATACTGTTTGTCTTTGGAGATTGTCAGTCTGTGCATGTCGTAGGGAAGAGGTGATGGTTACCCGTCTTCGCATTGGTCACTCTTTCATAATGCATGGATTTCTGATGGGATCCAGGGACCCACCTCACCATGAGTGATCGCTTGGTTTTTTGCAGTACATTGTCTAAATGTTCATTCCAGGTCAAGGTAATGGCAGGTAAAGAGGGGCCAGTTTGAATGTCCTAAACACTTGTAATTTTAAAAAAATGATTAAAAAAAATTTTCAACCCCAAGTGCACAACCCAAATATTAATATCAGTCCTCCCAAACACTGAAATTATGGCTCAAGTAGTTTTTCAAGCCTTTAAGTTTAAGCCCTCAATGACATGAAAGAAATGAAGATTGTTTTGATTTTATTTTAAAGAGTAAATATAAAAAAAATAAATACAATTATACTATGACAACATCTCAACTTAAGGCATGGCTTCACCATCACAAGCTGAACAAAAACTTTTTGTAGGCTTTACGTTGTGAAAACTACATGGGTCTATAATGGTGTTTTCTGACAAGAATGTAAAATCTGTACCTTAAACCACTTTCTTACCTTGAATGCACAATTTTTGTTCACATTCAGTTCAGAACCAATAATATTTAGAAGTGGGTATACATTATAAACAGATCTCCCAAATTTGAAGATAATTAAAACAGTGCATTTTAAAATATTCTTAAGACAGACCTTTTAACAAATCAGTTGGATAATAATTTGGATAATTGAGTGCAGTTTAAAACAGAAAACTTATTTTGCTTGTTCAGTAAGCAAATTAAATTAAATCTTTGTATGAGTTATAAAAAAAATGTTTCAGTGTTTTCCTGTTATTGTCATTTTTTATTTAAATTGTGTTAATATAGTGTCGATGCTTTAACACTTTTGAGTATTTAGCATTTTTTCAATCCTAAATTGCAGGTGTGATGCAGATCCGGAAGCTTTAGCGAAATATGTTTATGCTCTTGTTAAAAAAGACAAGTCTATCGAGTTTCTTCGACAGAGTATGATATCACAGTTAGAAGTATTCTTACAAAAAGGTAAGCTTTGTTATTATCATTAAAATTAGTGTATATGTAAAACAACCGGTAAAGTTATATATTCCACTCCCACTTATTTACAAGAGAGTTAACTGTGTTACGGTTTAACCATGATGGCAAAATAATAAAATGTTTTAATGCTAAGAAAAATTCAAAGCATGCATGCATGTTTGAGAGAGAGAATGCTTTTATGGGAATGACACAATTTACATTGTTTGTTTAGCCTATAACAAAACTCTAAGAAAGGTTCTATTCTCAACCTTTATTCTAAAAATAGAACATAAATTGTATTTCAAGTGAAAGTGACTACAGGTCAGCACCTTATATTTTTTTGTTTAATGTCCCACTATTGTACACACTTGGGCTAATGCAGACGATGGGATGATTTATAGCCTATGAAAATGCCAAACCCTGGCCGGGAGTCGAACCCGGGTCCTCGGGGTGAAAGCCTAGTATGCTATTAACTAGGCCACCGAGGCGGC
This sequence comes from Callitettix versicolor, assembly GCA_022606455.1. Lineage (NCBI taxonomy): Eukaryota > Metazoa > Arthropoda > Insecta > Hemiptera > Cercopidae > Callitettix > Callitettix versicolor. The sequence goes on from CM040182.1 coordinate 10,019,138, forward strand.
TCCTCAGCAGCTTAGAAAACTGCTAAGAGCACCAGTGGGACAGAGAAAAAAATGTGTGAGTGAGAGATAATGTTCCCATAGCTCCTCCTTTTTCCTTTGCTATAGCTGAGTAGTAACAGTTTCTAGACTCAAAACTGGCCGACTCTGTGTCACTGAACTGTTGGAAGAAGCTTGAGGGGAATTCTCCTACATGCACGAGAAATTATCAAGCAGGTCGTTTACTAAGTCACTAGACTATAACAGCAGTGTGACAGCGTTGTATCCGAGTTCACAAAGCGATACACGTACACTTAATATAGAATATTGGGGACATTATGAAAATAGCGCTATAACCGAGTTAGTGTTCTAACTGAGGGCATTATAACCAAGGTCGATTGTACAATGTAATAAAATTAATTACAAAATAACTAGGAAATTACAATATTTTGATAAAGTGGGCTTTGGGATTTTCGTAGTTTATTTAAATCAGTTTCATAATTTGTTAGATATTGCAGGCCTAATTACTTTTATTATAAGTATTGTGCAGTTGATATATATATTTAGTTTTACAAAGTGTAACACAAGGTTTTATTTTTATTAGAGACAGTTAATTTTGTGGACCTCCTGTTTCGGAAACTGGAAAATCAGAGTCCTGCCTCTGTATTAACTGAAGTAAAGTCACTGAAGGAAGAATCAGCCCCTGGGGAGAGTAAGTTTATTGATGTAATATCATAGAGAAAGTAAGTTAATTATTACAAGATCATTGAAAAAAAACGGATCCCTGGCGAGAGCAGGTAAAGTTAAATGAAGGAAGTAATTTCTTGTGAGGGTATGTTATGTGATGGAAGTAGTTTTTGGTGAAAATATGTTAAGTGATAGGCGTAATCCCTAGTGAGACTGTCAAGTAAAAGGAGTAATCTATGGTGTGTGTTTCTTAAGTGAATCAAGTAATCCCTGGTGAGGGCATGTTACCTGAAAGAAGTAATCCCTTGTGAGGGTGTGTCAAGTGAAACAAGTAATCCCTAGTGAGAGTATGTTAAGTGAAAGGATAACCTCTTGTGAAAGTATATTAAGTGAAAGGAATAATCCTTGGTGACAATATTAAGTAAAAGAATTAATCCATGGTGAGGATATGTTAAGTGAAAGTAGTAATCTTTGGTGAAAGCATGCTAAGTGAAAGTAGTAATAATCCCTGGTGAGGGTATGTTAGTTAAGTGAAAGAAGTAATCCTTGATGAGGGTGTGTTATGTGAAAGGAATGATCCTTGGTTAGGATATGTTGGGGATGTGTAATAACTTAGAGATTTAGAGATTTGTTTTTCCTTCGAAGGTACCGTGTTATAAGTTAGAGATCGACCTGTGTAATAAGGTAGAGATTCTGTACTGTGTATTAACACAAGCATCTAGCGTCGGATTGAGACTACAGTGGCGTCAAGTGTGTTGCACCATGTTTATATGTTGCCGATGCCGTTGCTTGCAGGTGCTTCAGTATCTTTTATCTAACAAGTAGAACTCGCTTTATTTTAAAGTAGAAGTTAGGTTATTTTGAACGTAATTTGTAAGTTGTAAGTGCTGGTATGTGCAGCTTTTAATGCTGATTACGATGGCAGAATCAGAATGTCAAAAAGGGTGAGGTAAAGAAAAATTGTTTTGGAAATTCACTATATCACGCCAGCGATACAGCTGCGTGCCGCGAATTTTTCTCATTATTTAAACATTGCTAAGTATCTGTATTAGAAAATATAACAAACAGTTCAGAAATCTTACTCAAAATTTCTTGCTTTTAATTATATTTTTCAACAAATCTGGTTTGGATCTCTAAAAAAACTGTAGAATTTGTTAATTTAAAAAAAAACTAGAATTTTTAATTTCATATCTTTTTAATTTATCTAGTATTTTCTAGTATAATTTAGTAGTGTTTATCTAGTTTAATAAAATACTTCAGAAATTATGTTTTAAAATTTTATTATTACTTTATTTTGCCATTCTGAAGGATAGTATGACATTTTTTTTTTTTTTTGGTAAAAAGGACTTAACAGGAAAATCCTTAAAATAATAATCATTTGTATGGATTAAACATTAATAAAACCAAGTTAATGGTAATTAGTAAAGAAACAGTTGGACTTAATGTTCAGCAATATATCTAAATGTTTAATGTTTATTTTTGGCAAATTATCTGTATAGAAAAATATAAATATTTGTTTTATCAAAAAAAAAAAAAACAACAAAAAACAAAAAAACGTATGCTTATATGAATTCATTAATTTGTAATTAATTTATTAATTTAGGGCTGTTTTCTTAATTCAATTCAGATATTGTTTGAATAAAGCAACCTTCAAACAATATTTTTATACTATTATTACTATTACTACTACATATGTAAATTAGTATACATTGACAGCATTGGATTAGCCTTTAGGAACAAAACCTATCCAAATCAACTTTATATTTTAATAATATATCTCTTTAACAAAGTCAGTTCTACCTGTTAGATAAAAGATACTGAAGCGCCTGCAGGCAGTGGCGTCGGCAACATATACACACGGTGCAACACACTTGACGGATCTGTAGTCTCAAAGTTAATACACAGTAGGAACCTCTATCGTATTACACAGGTCGATCTCTAACTTACAACACGATACCTTCAAAGGAAAAATGAATCTCTAAGTTATTACACCTTCTCGGCATGTTAAGTGAAAGGAGTATTCCCTGCTAGGATTAATTAATTAATGTTAGAATGTAAATTGTAAAACAGTAAAAGTAGAATCCCTGGCAAGGGTAAGTAAAACGATACTAAATCGAAAGAAATTATCTCTAATATAGGTTTGTTAAATTATTGAAAGGAGAAGTAATTCCTTGACATAGTATTTGTGGTCAGATAGAGTTTGTGATGCAACAGAGCTAGTGTCTTGTAGTTGTTAGAAATAACTCATTGTCATTTTGGTGACAATTGTTTAAGGCTTGGATTAAAAGCCACTGCTTGCAGACGCTTCAGTATCTTTTATCTAACAAGTAGAACTTGCTTAGTTAAAGAAAGATATATTATTAATATATAAAGTTGATTTGGATAGGTTTTGTTCTGAAAGGCTGTTATGTTTTGTTATGTCCAATGCTGTAAATGTATACTAATTTACAAATGTAGTAATAATAATACAAAAACATTGTTTGAAGGCTGCTTTATTGAAACTATGTCCGAATTGAATTAAAAAAACAGCCCTAAATTAATGGATTCATATAAACTTGCGATGTTTTTTTTTTGTTGATAAAACACAAGTATTTCTATTTTTTTGTACAAATAATTGTCAAAAATAAACATTAAAACATTTAGATATGTTGTTGACCATTAAGTCCAACTGTTTCTTTACTAATTACCATTAACTTGGTAATGGTGTGTGTGTGTGTGTGTGTGTGTGTGTGTGTGTGTGTGTGTGTGTGTGTGTGTGTGTGTGTGTGTGTGTGTGTGTGTGTGTGTGTGTGTGTGTGTGTGTGTGTGTGTGTGTGTGTGTGTGTGTGTGTGTGTGTGTGTGTGTCTGTGTTTGCGTGCGTGTGTATCTGTGTTTGCGTGCGTGTGTGTGTGTTATAAAATCTTTACAAATTTATAACTGTTTTATCTTAATTTTTTTGTTTTAAAACCGATTTCACTATCGTAATCAGGAATAAAAACTGCTTAAATTAGCATTTTGGAATTTCAAAATTTGTTGAAATTAAGGAGAAAAAATACTGACAGCTGTCATGGTTCATTTTCTTATTTTCAATGTAATTTTAAAATAATTTTTCTTTATCTCACCCTTTTTGACATTCTGATTCTGCCATCGTAATCAGCATTAAAAGCTGCACATACTAGCACTTACAACTTTCAAATTACGTTCAAAATAACCTAACTAAGCTAGTTCTACTTGTTAGATAAAAGAAACTGAAGCGCCTGCAAGCAGCAGCATCGGCAACATATACACACGGTGCAACACACTTGACAGAACTGTGGTCTCTAAGTTAATACACAATACAGAAGCTCTATCTTATTGCACAGGTCGATCTCTAACTTATAACACGGTACCATCAAAGGAAAAACGAATCTCTAAGTTATTACAGATCCCCGATTAGGCTAGGTGGTAGCTGAATATGTTTAGTTGTTGGTTAAAGAGCATGCTTATAACAATATATGTGTGAATTGTATTTTTGTTAAATTTTTGAAAAGTGGGAATTGTTTGGTATGTATTGTACTAATGATATTATGAGTCTTTATATTTTATTATTTAAAATTCAGATATTAATAATTACTAGAAATTTTCACCTAAAAAAATTAATAAATTTTGAATAAGGTTAATACTAACAATTTTTTAAGTGAAGCACATTTTGTTTGTTTTTATAATTTGTATTGTTTTATATACTTTGTTCTCTCAAATATAGTTTCTCAGCCTACATCTAGGCCATCATCCCCATTACCTGACACTGTTGCTGCTGTAACAGGTTCCATTCCATCACCTTCTGTGGATACAGATTTAGGTGAAGGTGCAATTGTTGGTGTAGGAACAGCTGAAATCGATCTTAGCGGTAACGTAATTTCTACCCAACAGAAGTCCATGGAGCATGACAAGGAAATGGCAGCAGTGAGTAAAGTTTCTTACAAAATCATTCAAAGTTAGTTTTTAAAGACGTAATTACAGCGGAACTCAGTTTTAATGAAATTAAAGTGGATGACCAAATATAGTCATTGAAACTTACGAGCTCACTACTTCCGAGCTACTAACTCGCAATAATAAATTTCTGTGTCGTCATAATCTAATGCATTACATTGTATAAAAATCTACCAAAAAAGCTTTTTTACAAACTAAAATATTTGTGTTTTTGAATTATAGCCCAAGAAATAGAGAATTTAAATGAAATATAGAATGATTTTTGCATGTTTGTAAGTTTTACTTCCAACTTATTAACATATAATGGTCAGCGTACATGAATAAAACCTGCATGTGATTTTTTCTTTAAATTTGTGTGTAAGTTTCTTATGATTCTTCGTACAGTTGAAATCCTTGATGAAGAAAGTTAATTTTTTTACAAATTCAGTTACAGTTACTGAATTTAGCTGTTGGGGTGGGTTATAGAGTAGGAAGGTTAAAAAAATTGCTGGGGCTGATTTCATGGGTCATCGTTGTTGCGGCCGAGTTGTTTCAGGAAATTTGCAAACAAAAACTAAAACTTTTTCAGCCCTTATGACAACTAAAATAAATCCACTAACTGCCTGTATATTCTATATATAAATTGAATGTTTCATAAATGAAAATGGGATTCTGTTTTCAGATACAGTCATTATTTAGGTGATGTATTTTTTTTTTTTTAATTGTATGATTTATATTATATCAAAAATGGAAGTGCTTGTAATAATCAAGTCTAAGATGCATTGGGGAAGGTGTAGTAGCTTAGAGATACAAGGTTTGTCCAATAAATACGCGAACTAAGGTCATAAAAACTTTATTTTACAAAATTTCATCTACATTGATTTTGTCCCCTTCAAAATACTCTCCATTCACTGCTATGCACTTATCCCATCTTCTTTTCCACTCTTCAAAGCACCCTTGGAAGTCCTCGGAAGTCAGGCTTTTCAGTCTCCTAAATCGTTTCTTGTTTTATTGTGTCCACATCTTCCCAATGCCGTCCCCTCATCACATTTTTGCATTTAGGGAATAGAAAAAGTCGCAGGGGGCGAGGTCCGTGAATAAGGAGATGATCAAGGATAGTGATTGAATTTTTAGCCAGAAACTGGCGAACAATCAAAGCCGAATGTGCGGGTGCATTGTCTTGATGAAGAATCCATCCATCGTTTTGAGTCAAATGTGGTCGCACACGACGCACTCGATCTCTCAAACGATTGAGAACGTTAAGGTAGAACTCAGAATTTACCGTTTTTTCCTCAGGAAGGAATTCATGATGAACAACACCTTTGATCAAAGAAAACCAGGAGCATGACTTTGATTTTTGATCGGCTTTTCCTTGATTTTTTTGTTCGAGCTTCACCTGTTGCTTTCCACTCCATGCTTTGCGATTTCGATTCGGGGTCATACTCGAAAAACCACGATTCATCACTAGTGATAACCCTATTTAAGAATCCAACATCATTTTCCATGGAATTTTTCCAGTCACTAACACATTCGACTCTTCTCAACTTTTGATGCGGAGTCAGCAGTTTTGGCACGATTTTCGCACAAACCTTTCTTAAGCCCAAATGCTCGGTTAAGATTGTGTGCACTGTTGATTTTCCTAAATTTAGTTCTTCAGCTATCATTCGGACAGTTTTTTGGCGATCAGTAAGGACAAGACGCCGCACACGATCAATGTTTTCATGCACACAAGAGGTTGAAGGTCGTCCAATTCTTGCATCATCCGTGGCGTGTTCTCGACCTTCTTTAAAGCACTTAATCCACTTGAAAATGGCTGTTTTCTTCATAGCATTATCACCATAAACAACTCTCAACATTTCAGCAATTTCTTGGTAATTTTTACCAAGCTTTACCAAAAATTTGATGTTAATTCGTTGTTCAGTGAATTGGTCAATTTCCATATCGACGAACAAAAAAATAATGCAAAACTAAAAATAACTCTACTCGCAAGATCCGCTGGCGTAACGTTCTGCCAAGCACTGACGGCTCATTGGGTCCCAGACAACACGTGAGGCCAGTGGGCGTGGCTTAAATCTCCGTAATGGCCACCATATTCGACCAGTTCGCGTATTTATTGGACAAACCTCGTATATTAACTTAGAGATTCGTTTTTCCTTCGACAGTATCATGTTATAAGTTAGAGATCGACATGTGTAATAAGATAGAGATTCCGTACTGTGTATTAACTTGGAGACTACAGTTCTGTCAAGTGTGTTGCACCGTGTGTATATGTTGCCTACGCCGCTGCTTGCAGGCGCTTCAGTATCTTTTATCTAACAAGTAGAATTCGCTTAGTTAAAGAAAGATATATTATTAAAATATAAAGTTCATTTGGATAGGTTTTGTTCTTAAAAGCTTATGTGCAATGCTGTAAATGTATACTAATTTACATATGTAGTAGTAATAGTAATAATAGTATAAAAATATTGTTTGAAGGCTGCTTTATTCAAACCATATCCGAATTGAATAAAGAAACAGCCCTAAATTAATGAATTCATATAAACTTACGGTGTTTTTTTTTTATAAAACAAATATTTCTATTTTTCTATACAGATAATTGTCAAAAATAAACATTTAGATATGTTGTTGACCATATATTCAACTGTAAACTGTAAAGATACTGAAGCGCCTGCAAGCAGCGGCGTAGGCAACATATACACAAGGTGCAACTCAAAGTCTCGATGTTAGTACACAGTACGGAACATCTATCTTTATTATACAGGTTGATCTCTAACTTATAACACGATACTGTTGAAGGAAAAACGATTCTCTAAGTAAATAAATCTCTAAGCAATTACACATCCCCATGCATTGTTACCTTACTAAAAGCATATCAATTTATCATTATGGAGGTACAAAACGAAAGAAGTCCTAGCTTGTTACAACTTGAGTTTTAATTAGAAGTGAGCTTGCTATAACCAAGTTCCACCCATTTTTATTAAATTAATATTAGTTCCAATCTTTAACATTTAAATGCTGGTATAGCTTTGCCAGTCAAAGGAACATTGGTAATTTTATGTTGAGTCTAACCCAGTTACGAAAACAATTAAATTTACTTATCAACAAAATAGTTAAAATATCATTTACCGCAGTAGTTTCTTGAATATTTACACATCTGTGATTTGCTCATCTTTAAATTAACACATGTTCACAACTGTTAAGATTGGTAAAAATATTTGCAGATAAAGTTTCAGTAGATTCGAAATTTATGAATATGATTGGGAACTATGATTGTGCCTAAAATGTGGCTTTACAAGATGTTCAGGCCCTCAGCTCCTAAATATTCACAGATTGATGACTATGATTATATTTTTCTTTTATAATAAAACTGCAAAAGGAATGCTTCGCCTTTAAAAAGAAAATGCGTTTCAAATATAGTAAATGTAATTTTTATTAATGCAGTTACACCAAGAAAAGTTGGGATCAACAAATAAAACCTATTTTTTTGTTTCATTTTTTTAAACATTCTAGGTTTTAAATATGATAGTTAAATAAAATTTTCTTAATTCACACAAGTACAGTTACACAGTAATTCTGTACACTTTAACATAGCATTAAATGTCAGATATATTTCACTTATAGGAAATAAACAGGTCAATGATAGTTGAGGAAATACATAAATAAGAATATGGTAGGGTTGTTTCTATATTTCTTAGCTTGCTAAATGGATGTCATGCATCTCCGTACTGTAAACCATTCTTTTAATTTATTATTATTCTTACTGTAATTAATTTAAACAATATAGCTTAAAAATGCAGTACCTCATACAGTATTTGTTGTGAAATAATGTGTTTTAATTGGTTCTAAATTTTTTCCCTGTGTGTTGGTAATTCGCAAATTTCAGTTATCCGTGGTAATTTTGTGGATAACCAGGTTAACATTTTACTTTTTATGTTTCTAATTAACTTCTATAATAATTTGAATAAGGTAGGCACTGGTTTCACATCGTATTAGGCCTGATTGAATATGTATGATTCAGAAATAAATCTAAATGAACTAGGTATTTTATTGTTGTTAAAAAGATAGCACTTTAGCAATGAGGATGACAAGTATAACAGTGATTTTTAACACGTTAACAGCCTGTAGCCAATGTAAACAGCTTTTAAAGATTGTTCAAATACCGTTACAGGCTGATTAGGTGGATTCGCAATTGTTTGAATACCTCCACGGGCCGATGTAATTGGCTTTCAAAATTTAAATTGTCATTAATTTTGTTGCATTTAACTTTTAAGTTTTATTACACACTTTTGGAAATGAAAAGAATTGTTCTATCCATTTATTACAATATGTTTGCTTATAATGTGTGTTTTATACTGTTATGGACATGGTAATTAATATCACTGTTTGATTCTGGTTTGCTGAAAATTAATAGCACTTGATATTAAGGTTATACTTTTTGAGACATACTGAATTACACGGCCTTAACTGTGAAGTGCCGAGTGCATGATACTAAACTTCTAACAGTTTTCTTGGTACTGTGCATGCTTATGTTTGAAATTAAAAAAAAAAAAATTTCTGTTTAAATCATAAAGCGTTGTATATCATCGTTTTCAGAAAGAACTATGGAATTTACTGATTGTAAGTAACAAAAAGAAACAAAAACAAATTTTAGGCAGTTATTACCTTTTGAAATGGGAAGAAACTCTGTTCGCGGATTGTAAGTTTTTATATTAGAAACGTAAAACATTTTCTTGGTACAAATTTCTGAAAATGTCCTACGAACATTCAGTTGTGTAAAACAGTATGCACAAATAAACATATTTTGTATATGTGACAGAAGAATAACCATTTATCAAATAACCATGGAAGAAATAATAACATATATCATAAGTAACAGATTTCAATTAAAAAAGAATTAAAATTTCGAAAAAAGATTATTTTTCACAGTAAACATAACCTAAAAATTATTTAGTTTAGCCGTTAATCATTTCTGTCATATATATTTATATAAAAAGTAATTTTTATTTCACAATCTAAATTAGTTGTAATAACAAATATTTAAACAATTATATACACTAAAAAACAACATAAGTATCAAAACTATCACAACTAACAGTTATTTTTAAGCACGCACAGAGAATGGCGGAGTGATGCTTCCTCAGAAATCATGAATATTACATGACAAAGTAGAAGACAGATGGATTTTTTTTTTTATCTATAGCCAATATATTATTTTGTAATGTAACTTTCGTTTTACCGTTTTGAAGAAAATAAGTTGATCTATGACAAGAAACATATTAGAAATCATAGATTCCTAGGACCTCTGTTATTTCGTCATATCTTACATCACAGAACTGTCATTTGTAAACCACAATTTGAAAAATCATAGATACATAACTCATAGATGAAGTGTTCAAGATATGAATTAAAGGTTCAATCTTTGAAACAATACCAACCACAATTCTTATTTACTTTGTCAAATATCAGTTTGAAAACAGTTTGGTGGACGCTTTACAAGCAAGGTAGGCACTAGAAATTAGTGTGTTTGTTTATGTATTTATTGTAACAATTTATATACAAATTATATCAATCCAAAACATGCTAAATAAAGCCTAGAACCTCTCTTTTTGAATAGTATTTACTTTATTAAAATTGCAACACGATAAATGTATTAAAACAGTATGTTAAGGGATCAGTGTTTTCACGTGAGCTATGACCTGCTTGGTATGTGTAAAGCGCTGATCAAGTGGGCTGGCACTAGAGGGGCCGACTACTGGCTAAGAATGGGATATCGTAGTACACATTTTTTATTTAACATCGTTTACATTGGAAACCTTATCACCTTCAGTATACACCCTTCGTCGACCCATACACCGCTCCATACGAATTTTTCATTGTTGGAAGCAATGCTGCATTTCGTCTTCTGATATGGTCATCATCAAGGTAAATAGAATATAAGGTAGGGGCCACGCGTATGTCCTGCCCACCACTTGCCGGCTATAACGCGTCATCGGGTCAAACTCAGACGTAGTGTTTAGTAGAAAACAGTTTATAATGTTAGTTTAAGTAACTGTATTATGGTAGTTACAATAATAATTCTTTTTGTATAACATTATTAATGCTATTAATTACTTTACTTACTGAATTCGCTCATTGTCAAAACGGAAACTTTTTATTTTATATAATATTACATAATATTAAAGTAAATTATATGTCCATAGCTTGAAAAATTCAAGAGTTATTTTTTATTTGAAAGTTAAAAGAACATTACACTATGAATTACGTATCTGAGGATGTCCTTGACAATTATTTGGTTGACTGTGAAAACATACATCTGGAATAAAAAATTAGTAATAAATTAAATTACAAAGGACCAATCTATGTACGGGCTTTTATGCCCCCTTTAGGTCCTTTTTTGCATATATTTTTATATGTAATAAGAATTTGGTAGTAAATAAATAAATAGCACATAGACGTATTATACATACAGTAAAATAAACATACATATTTATTTTATACGTATGTTTATAAAATATGGTACGGACATAACAGGATATGGTAAATTCACCTACTGAAGAATAATTATTATTTAGTTTGTCAGTCAGATTTTTCATCACACATTTTTCTTTATTTAGCCCATTCTCACCGTGATATTTCAAAAAGTCCCTTTCCATTTTTACCACGATGTGCAACCATTTTTCAGTAGGATACATAAGGTAGACTTTTGACAAAGTTGACATCCAATCTCTTTGATTATTATGGCACTCGTCTATTGGATGACCGTATACAAAAATTGAGACGATTTTTTTCCTTGAATATACACTATACAGCCAGCCATCATCTTCAATAGATCAGAGTTCTCCTGTAGATCACACTTCACTAGCTTGCAAGTCATTTAAGACTCCTCCTCTTCGTCGGATTATCAGAAAAAAATATTCTTAAACTTAGTAACATTGCTTTTTAAAACCACATTTTTATTTTTAACCGAGGCCAGTTCTTGTAATTCAAGTTGAATTTGTTCCTTCAAAAGTAAATTTTTATTTCTTAAACATTTCATTTCTTCTACAGAGGCATTATTTACGATATTTCTATTAAAATTACTGTCTATGGAAAGTGGGTTTCATTTACAGAATTACACGTTACAATCGTATCGTCATTTCAGTTTACAGGTGATTTTTCTTGTAGATTTCCATTGGGTCAATAAGTTTTTTTAATGTTTCTTCGTTTTCAAATTTTTTAATCCTTGTCTCTCGTTCAGAATCAAAACATTTATTTTCAACGGTGGAAATGTTAAAACGTGGAATGGCACCGGATTTCACAGGTTTTGTATTTAATAATTAGGATTTAAAATCCCTTTCGAAATCATCGTCATTAAAATGAAGTGAACAGACTTTAACATTATCAAAATTAAAATGATCTGTTCATTTATACGCATGAACCCATGCTTTTCTCAGGCCTTCATCTTTTGGAATTCTATGAAATGTAATTCCTTTCCCTTTACAATTCTTATCATTATTATAACAATTGGCAATAGCGCAACCAGGCATTGTTATGCATACACAATTATGCAATAATAAACAAAATACATTGTTATTTTTTAGGATTCAAAATATACTTAAATCTTTTCTTATATTTATTAAACCTCAATCACAAAACACAATTATCGTGCAGTATTGTTGTTGACACCTTTTATTTAAAACACAACACCTACAGATTGAGTAAACACATCAAATCTCGAACTACATTTATAGAACTTCGAATTGTTTAGTGGGAAACTAAATATAGTAGCAATGAAGAGACTAAATATAGTAGCAATCCAGTGACGTCACACGCACGGTAGTCTACTGCGCAGACCCACTGTGGCCCCTACCGTGTATTCTATTTACCATGGTCATCATCATGTCTGTCGCTTTTTTTTTACTGCATCTACAGACTCAAAATGTTTCCTTTCAACTTGCTCTTGACCTTAGGAAACAAAAAAAGTCACATGGAGCAAGGTGAAGTGAGTAGAGTGGGTGCTTTAATACAGGAATTCCATGCTTTGCAAAAAATGTCTTGATCGACAGTGCTTTGTGCGCTGGTGCATTGTCTTGATGGATTATTCACGAACGATTTTTCCACATGTCAGGTCTTTTTCTTTGCACATGTTCATGAAAAGGTTAAAACCTCTTTTTAGGAAATTTGGTAAATAGTTTGTGGCCAACCAAAATGTGGATCATCATTTTACTTACATATTCTATGTATAATGTTCTAAATTTATAAAGTAGGGTTGTTTTCTTTTTTTTAAATTTTTTTAATCTAATTTTTAAAATTAGAATTTTTTAATATTAGTTGTTTTTAATATTAATAGAATTTTTAAAATTAAAATTTTTAAATATCTTTCATATTTACTACAAAAAGAAAGTTAAAAAACATGCAAAAACAAAAATTGAATACATCGTGACTGCCATGTTTCATTGTTTTTTAAAAAAAAAATCTAACTTCTTTTCATTTTAAATTTTCACCACTAAATCCAATCAGGATTCTTCATGTGTGACCAACATTTGAACAAATTTTTTTAAAGTTAGGCCTTAGATTTTCTCCACTTCTGATACTTCCTGAACCAGGGGCAGAGAAAACAGAAGCCGCTATTCCCAAATAAACCACAAACCTTCAAGTACTTCTACAGGGATGTAGACATTAATTTTAGATGAGTATATATCTAGTTTGCAGTAACTAATTGTTTGTTTTCAGTATACTAACCTTTTTCTTAAAAATTCCTTCTAGTTCGGAAAAAAGTATAAGTCGATTTTCAGGCTGACTACGGCCACGCTTTTTATGGTCCCACTCTATATTTATATCTTTTAATCTGCTCAATAACTTAAGTTTGTGATAAACACTCGTCACCATACACTTTTTGCAACAAATTTATTATTTCTGTGGCGGATTTTCAAAGTTCAACGAGAAATTTCACATTAACTTGTTGCTCAGCAATACCACTAAACATTGTGCCGATGCAGGGTAAATACTCAGTATTTTTCAAGCAACTTCTGTGAGTAAACTAGATATTGAGCAATCATCAAAATGGAGTAAGTAGAGGTAGGTCAATGCTCTGCTATTGTCAACAGCATGGAATAAATATCATGGGCGTATGAATATCAATCCGCTTATTTTCTAGCCACACCTTGTATATCTTAGCGTATGATAAACACATTCTTCAGTGATAATGCTCTATCAAGTCGGTTATTAGCTTTTGCTTAATTATCAGCAAATGAGAGGCAGAGTTACAGTCAGCTGTGACAGTTGTATTTGTATTAGATAAGACACATAATGCGATTAAAGTACATTAAGACACATAATGGAAGAAGAGGAAATTTTATTATCAAAAGGGTTAAAACATAACATAAAGAATAGCAATATCGAGAAAGATGTAGAGCAAAACACAGTGGACATAGAGAACGCAATTGCATTAATACCTAACGAAAAACAGGATCACGCAAGACATTTGGCAACAGAAATCTTGAATAAAACAAAGATTAAAAAACAAAAAATATAAAAAAGAAGGGCAGCACAAGGCTTAGTAAGAACGTTAGGGGATAATGATGCTATCGTTACAAAGGCGGATAAGGGGAACGCGATAGTGTTGATAAATAAGGAAGATTACATACGGAAAACCGAAGAGTTTATAACGAAGACAGAGTGCAAAAACGTGGAAAAAATAAAACTGATATATATCAAAAGGAAATTAGAAAGGTAGTCCAAAATTCAAAACACTTAATCCAAGAAAACCAATATGGATATATAAATATGAATCCAAGTGTGCCTGTAATGAGATACCAAGTGAAAAGACACAAAGTAAATCATCCGATTAGGCCAGTGATTAATTATAGGACAGCACCAGCCTATGTGCGGGCAAAATACGAGGGTTGATCAAATATAAACGAGACTGATTTTTTAAAAAATTTATTGCTTACTTACAAATTATTCTTGATACAACTTATTTTTACATAGTCTCTCCATTACGAGTAACACATTTTCCCACCGGATTGGAAGTTTTTAATTCCATCTTCGTAAAAACTTCTCGGCGTTCATTGAGCCATTGGAGCACGAAGGTCTCCACCGCAGAATCGTCTTCAAACGCTGGCCTCAAGCGCCTCTTTGAGTGGCCCAAACAGGTGATAGTCGCAGGGTGATAAGTCTGGACTGTATGGGGATGTTCCATTGGTTCCCAGCCAATTTGATCGAGTTTAAGCCTCGTAGCGTTCGCCGAATGTGGTCGGGCATTATCGTGAAGAAGAATGACGTTTCTCGCCGGTTTAGATTTCCTTTTCCTACGAAAAGACTGTTTTGCGGCCTCTAAAACATCGCAGTAATATTGTGCATTTATTGTGCGTCGTTGATGGAGGAAATCGACGTGAAAGGCGCCTTGATTGTCGAAAAATACAGTGGCCATTACCTTCCCGGCCGACGATCATGATTTGGCCTTCAGAGGCGCCCTCTCTCCCCTCTTCCGCCACTCCATACTTGCCTGTTTCGACTCAGGAGTGTAATGGTGAACCCATGTTTCGTCACAGGTGACAATCCGGTTTAATAATGCCTCACCATCTCTTTCAAATTGGGTCAATAGTCGCTGGCAAATCTCCCAAACGATTCCGTTTGTGAACGTTGGTCAAAATTCGTGGAACCCACCTTGCAGATACTTTGCTGAGTTCCAGGTTTGATGTAACGATTTTTTGAACGCTACCATAGCTCAACTGGAGTTCATCTGCAATAAATCGCAGCGATATACGTCTGTCTTCGTCCAGGAGCTTCCGAACAGCATCAGTGTTTTCGTCCGTGACGGAAGTGGTCGGGCGACGATCATGGCTGAGGTTTTCTACTGCTTCCCGTCCTTGTTGACGCGCTCTTGACAGGGTCCTGTCCCCGTATTGAGCCGTCAATCTACGAAAGATTTCAGTCGGATTGACCCCCTCCTTGGCCAAAAACTTAATAATAATTCTCTGCTCCACGGAAACGTGCCCTTCACTCTCACTCATTGTATAGTTATATACTGAAGGGTCCGAACGGAAATGTTGCCCGTCTACGCCCGTCCTAAACCTCCCAGGCTACCTGAAACCCCACCCTTTAGAGTTCAATGTCCAACAGAAAAGTTTTTAGAAAGTTAGTCTCGTTTATATTTGATCAACCCTCGTATATAGAAAAACGGTTAAAAGGTATGGAGTTGTTGAAGAGTGAATACACAGTGAAGAATTCAATAGAAGTAGCAAACCGACTGCAGAAAAGAATATACCGAAGATTGTAGGATATTTTCGTTTGATATTGAGAATTTATGCCCTTCTATACCGATTGAAGAAACCATCAAAATTATAAAAGAAAAATTAGATGAGAATTGTCAAAATAAAGGGTTAAACAATGAAATTATTAATGCATTAAAGGTCATTTTAAATCAAAACCAGTTTATATTTAATAATAAAATATATAAGCCAAAAGATGGGTTAGGTATGGGGAATCCACTGTCGGGGATCTTAAATGAATTCTTTATCCAAGATTTAGAGGAAAAAAGAATAGCGAAAATATTAAAGAAGTTTGAATGTGTGGAATATGTAAGATATGTGGATGATTCACTAGTAATAGTTAAAGATCCAAAAGGCGATACAGGACAGCTCATATTAGAAGAAATTAATCGTATGCACAAAAATTTAAGCACAAACAATTGAATTTGGAATATATAGAAAAGATACATACACAGATAATATAATTAATGCAAAGTCAAACCACCTATTAGAACATAAACTGACAGCATTTAGACACATGTTCAATAGATTATGTGTCCTTTTTATTACCACTAAAAAGGAAATAATATAAAGAAGAATTGAATACAATTTTTCAAATAGCAGTGAACAACGATTATGATTTAAAAATATAAGAAATCTGTTACGAAGAATTAAAAGAAAGAGAGGAAGAAAACAGCAATAAAAGAGAGGATAAAAAATGAAAATGGGCTAAATTAACATATACGGGACAAGAGGCATATAAATTTAAGAATTTTTTTAGAAAATATGATATAGATATAGCAATGGCTACAAATAATATGATAAGAAACAAACTGACAAAGAATATAAAAGAAAGGACAAATATAGTAAGAATGGAGTATACAGAATACAGTGTGGATGCGAGGCAGTCTACATAGGACAAACGGGACGAAAATTTAGAACTAGGTTTAAAGAACATGTAAGATCATTCAAATACAGCAAAAATGATTCAAATTATATGTCACATTTAATAAAAGAGGGACACATACCTCGAGAAATAGAAAACTCCATGAAAGTACTACATATGGCAGAAAAAGGAAGACGTATGAACATTTTAGAGAACATGGAAATTTTTAAATCTAAATTAAAGGGAGAAAACATAATAAATGAACAGATATCGTCGCAAGCAGATATTACGTTTAAAAGTCTAAACAATTTTTAAAATTAAGAGGAGGGACTATCGTTAAAGAGAAAGATTGAAAAGGAGCCAATCAAAAGCGAGCGAAAATGTATGATTTTGAAGAGCCAATCAGAAGCGAATACGTCAGTGTTAATGTACACGTGTTGAATAGAGGAGGGGTACAAGGTGGAGATAGAAAATTATAAATAGGACGGGCCATAATATTGGTGACCAGTTTAAATATAGTTTTTGAAGATAGAGGTTCTCCGAAACGTGTCAACAAAAGTAGAATTGACGAAGCTAGGGAAGGCAGATCATACTGAATATAGTGACAATAATCCTAGCAGAAAAGAAGAATACAAAAAGAATTTCAACATAATGTGATATTTTGTTGTAAAGTTTTCATAATTAAAATTGTTTTAAAAAGAAAAAAAATATATTTAAGTTAAATAGAAACAAAACAAAGCATTTTGTAAATGTGAATTGTAGCCCATTTAATTTTGAAGAAAGTGAAATGAAAATCATTATTCTAGCCTTGATATTAACAGTGTTTATGTGTGCTTGGGCCAAAACAACTGCATTGCTGTGGCAGTATAAGGTAATGCCGTGCAACAATGGCTTGACGGCTGCGGCAGTATCTTACGCAAATATCCTTGCCAGCATTTGACGCGACTCTTCAGATAGAGTACGATTTTCAATGTGTTTACAAGTATGTGCTTGTTGAAACATACTAAAATGTTTTTTTCTTGGCAATTTCATTAGCTTTCTGGTATTATCATTCTTGTGTTGACAGGTAATAGTTTTAAAATTTTTGGCTAAATTTTTGTCTAGTGTTTCTGACAGTTGAGCCTAGGCCAACTTTAGTCAAATAATTTCTTAAAATTAGGCCTTAGATGACATCTATGATTGAAATAATAATAATAAAAAAAAAAATATGTTTGATTATGTTTACTATAGTGTGTATTGCAGAAATACAAAATATATTACATTAAACAGTTTTTTCCATTTAAAAAATAAATCTATATATCTGTTAAATATTAATGTTTCTTAATGAAATTTTCAAAATTTATTTTTACATAATTACTAAAAAATAATATATAAACGTCAAATGCAAAATATTTTTTTATTCTCTTGCAGGATTTTAAATTTAAACTGTTTATAAAAATTAAAAATTTCTGAATACCATACAAACAAGGAATAGTGATTTCAAGGGATATGCACTTTTTTAATGGCAATAATTTCTTGTATATAATGCAGTATTCAGTGTCTTTATCTAATGAAGCCGCCTCGGTGGCCTAGTGGATAGCGTACTGGGCTTTCACACCGAGGACCCGGGTTCGATTCCCGGCCAGGCAGTTTTCATACGCTACAAATCACCCCATCGTCTGCATTAGCCCAAGTGTGCACAATAGTCTGATGTTACAAAAAAAAAAAAAATCTGTATCTAATGATTTTCAAGTACAGTTATGCCCAAGCTTATGGTCGACCTGTACAACAGTCTACTTCACAGAAATAAAAAATAATCCACATAACAGGTTATGTTATAATAATAATCCCTTTAGTTTTCAGATAAAGGGCTGAACATAAGTAACAGTGTTTTCATTTTGTTAAATTATTTCTAAGCAGATGTGTAAATATAGAGATAACATTGTGCTGTGCTACAGAAATGAACATTGAGTAAACACAAACAAGCCTTTGATTGATGGGTGTTTGGTTTATATAGGGCAATAACTTCTACATCATCAGACAACACAATATTTCTTAGTTATCTGTTCTCAGAATGCCCACTCTTATTCTCTTTTTGTCATTGTATATGAGTTTCAAATTGTTGTTTAAATCTTGTTTTCTTGTGAATATTAATTAAATGGGGCCTAAAGGAAGTGCTTGTTGTAGTGGAAATAAAAAACAAACTTTGATTGTTGAACTAAAAAAAAAGCTACAGTATGAACTTAAAAATTATACAGTATTGAATTGTCCTGTGTGTATACATGTGATGTAGTTACATCTGTATGAGTTTAGTTAAAATAAAGTACTTCCATCCTGTCAATTTTCTTCTTCATCTTTGTCAAATTAATAGTGAGTATTCTGTTGTTTTCTATGTAACAAATTAAAATGTTTTACATGAGTATTGTAAAAGCTGACTCGCACAGCAGTCTGCTCAGATAACAGTCTTAGTTTTGGAACGAATTAAGACTGCTAACCATGGTACCACTGTATAACTTCGCCTTGTATCAATTTATTTTTTGATACTCTAGCAAAAGTAATTACTTGTTTGAAGTAAACAACGTTATCATCAACAATGCTGGTTCGATGTATGTATAGCCAGTGGCGAGTACTTATAGATATGATTCAGAATGTCTCAAATACTAATACTGAAAACTTATCAGTGCTATTAAGAACAAATAAACCGGACTTCATTCATGTGCATAAAAACATAAAAGTCAATTACAGTAGAGAGTCGATTATCCGAAACAATTGGTGCAGGGGGGTGTTCGGATAATCGATTTTTCGGATAAACGAACATATTCGAAAAAAGGTAGTGTGATATAATTTAACAGTGGTAGAACCAATTTAAGGAGCAAGTAGACACGTACAGCACATAAATTCATCCAGTTGTTTAATGACATATGATAAATATAAGCAGTACAGTATACAGTGTTCTGTACAGTAAAACAACTCTTTGATAATGAAAAAATAAACATTAGGTAAAGTAAAATTAAACATTCGGTAAAGAAAGAATAACATTTGGTAATTACATTCGGTAAAGAAAGTTGCAGTTCGGTAATTACACAGCAAAACAAACAGAAGCACAAACGGTCTAAACAACACGGAGACTGACTCGTCACTGTATGTGCTAGTGCACACTCTATATTGAGACTGTACTGCTGTCGAGCTGCCGTGCCAGCACTGTCTGGCCGCTGCGCCACCTCTTTCGGTTAACCGACGTTTCGGATGACCGGGCTTCGGATAATCGACGCTCTACTGTAAATGTAAATATATTGTAATAATTGGTAATAAATTTATGACCAATAATCATAATTCTGAGCAATAATAATTCTGACGAAATAATTTACATTCTGAAAGCCAATTTTATAGGTCTGTGGCCTATTCAGACGGACCTACAGTGCCAATTACATTGGCTAGTGGTGGTGTACAGACAACTCTTGACTAATCGGTCCGTAGAGGTATTCAGTCAGACCAACAAATCCTGTGGCTTTATGGATTACATCGGCCCATAGAATGTCTAATGGAGCCGATTACATTGACCAATGATGGTATTCAGACAACTTCTGTGAGCTGATGTAATCGGCCTGTGGTGTTATTCACGCAATTTTTAAGAGCCTATGTAACCGGTCCATAGCGGTATTCAGTCAGACCAGCAAATCCAGTAATATATTGACCTGTGACATTATTCGGACAGCTTTTGCAAGCCGATGTAATCAGCTCATGGTTGTATTCAGTCACCAACAGAATATGTATTACATCGGCCCATAGCAATATTTAGTCAGACCAACAGAACCCATGTTACATCAGCCCATGTCGGTTTGTGGACAGCTTTTGCAAGCCTTAGTAATCGACCTGTAGCGGTATTATAATTATGATTTTAAATTCAGGCCTAGCTAAAAATATTACGGTTCTCCATTTAACCTTTTGGCTCGACTTGACCCAAAAAGCCTGAGTTCTTGAAAAAAACCTGACCCGACCAAAACTTTAAAAAAATGTAACCTTATGTTACAGGTGACAGTCTGAATCTAAAAATTCTCAGTACCTGGTTTACAGATTTGCTCAAATTTTAATCAAACAAACTTAAAATGAAATGAATGACTGGATTCCTAGGGTTACTATTGCATTGCGACTTTGTAGATCTATTTGTAGCCCCTTTGTATATTCTCATTTATGGCAGGACTTGGTGGTCGATTTGGTTAAAGTACCAGTCAGTCTGCTGCATCTCTGAACTGCGCACTTAAAGGTTCTTAGTTCGAGCCACAGTTTACTACATTTGCTTTTCCTTTATTGTTAACGCTGATCCCTCGTCTTCGTTAGTCTAACAGGCATAAATTACGGACATTAAAAAAAATCAGTTAACAGCACTTCCTGCAGCTCTTATCTCTACATAAAATCTGGGATTTAGAAAGTATATTCAAAGTGGATAACTCTCCCACTTCTAAATGGTGACTTCCCAGTTTGTTATTGATATATTTTCAGATGTTTGCTCTGCTCATTCTCTTTCAATTTTTTCTCTCTCAACTGTTATCATTGAGATTGTGTTCCATTTGGCCAACTTTTTGTTGAGCGGTAAGATCTCCCTCATCCCATTTTACACTCTTATTTTTGTTGTTTCTCTGAGTATCTAGGGAAATTATGTCCGCCTACACAAAGCCCTGCTCACCCGGGTAGGCATTGGTACTTGGGAGGTTGCTAAGTATCCTAGTGCTCAGTTTGATACACAGTGCTTGGTGTCATTCACTCCATTAGCATGGGTCACTTTACACTTTAGATTTAGCCAAGCTATATGGAGTAGTACGAGGGTTGATCAAATATAAACGAGACTGACTTTCTAAAAACTTTTCCGTTGGACATTGAACTCTAAAGGGTGGGGTTTCAGATAGCCTGGGAGGTTTGGGACGGGCGTAGACGGGCAACATTTCCGTTCGGACCCTTCAGTATAAAACTATACAATGAGTGAGAGTGAAGTGCACGTTTCCGTGGAGCAGAGAATTATTATTAAGTTTTTGGCCAAGGAGGGGTCAATCCGACTGAAATCTTTTCGTAGATTGACGGCTCAATACTGGGACAGGACCCTGTCAAGAGCTCGCGTTTTGCTTGGCACAAGGAATTACGCGAAGGACGGGAAGCAGTAGAAAACCTCAGCCATGATCGCCGCCGACCACTTCCGTCACGGACAAAAACATTGATGCTGTTCGGAAGCTCCTGGACGAAGACAGACGTATATCGTTGCGATTTATTGCAGATGAACTCCAGTTGAGCTATGGTAGCGTTCAAAAAATCGTTACATCAAACCTGGAACTCAGCAAAGTATCTGCAAGGTGGGTTCCACGAATTTTGACCAACGTTCACAAACGGAATCGTTTGGAGATTTGCCAGCGACTATTGACCCAATTTGAACGAGATGGTGCGGCATTATTAAACCGGATTGTCACCTGTGACGAAACAAGGGTTCACCATTACACTCCCGAGTCGAAACAGGCAAGTATGGAGTGGCGGAAGAGGGGAGAGAGGGCGCCTCTGAAGGCCAAATCACGATCGTCGGCCGGGAAGGTAATGGCCACTGTATTTTTCGACAATCAAGGCGCCTTTCACGTCGATTTCCTCCATCAACGACGCACAATAAATGCACAATATTATTGCGATGTTTTAGAGGGCATAAAACAGTCTTTTCAGAGGAAAAGGAAATCTAAACCGGCGAGAAACGTCATTCTTCTTCACGATAATGCCCGACCACATTCGTAACGCTACGAGGCTTAAACTCGATCAAATTGGCTGGGAACCAATGGAACATCCCCATACAGTCCAGACTTATCACCCTGCGACTATCATCTGTTTGGGCCACTCAAAGAGGCACTTGGAGGCCAGCGTTTGAAGACGATTCTGCGGTGGAGAAACCGTGCTCCAATGGCTCAATGAAAGCCCGAGAACTTTTTACAAAGATGGAATTAAAAAACTTCCAATCCGGTGGGAAAAATGTGTTACTCGTGCGGGAGACTATGTAGAAAAATAAGTTGTATCAAGAATAATTTGTAAGTAAGCAATAAATTTTTTAAAAAATCAGTCTCGTTTATATTTGATCAACCCTCGTAATATGTGAGTCTTGAGTAGTATGAGTGGGATCTTCTAAGTCAAATGATTCGTCAGTTTTTGAAATCGTATAAAAGCAAGGTATGGTTTTTAAAAACAAAAATAAACCCTCTTTGCCCTAAATTGTCCTCATTTACTGTAGAATTATAGAGCCCCCCCCCTGTACAAAAGTTTACCATTGGTCATTTCGTCTCATGTTGAAACTTACTTTGTTAGCTGAATCCAACTGGACATTTTTACTAACTAGTATAAATATCTCTTAGTTTATTGTATTAATATTTGTTTTCTTTCCAGACTTTAAGTTTAACTTCATGCATTGGCCAAAACCTTAATCAGACAAGTACATCATTCAACTCAAGCCATGAAAGGTTAAATTCAAGTATAACATCTTTAGACAAATTAAATTCATCTGGCAGTAGTACATCTCTAGAGAGGAATTCATCTTTCAGTTCACAAGCCAGCAAAGACCAGGTAAACTAACTAAAAATATGTTGATAAGCATTCAGAGATAATACAGATAAATTTCCCTTAACAGATCTTAATAAACTGACCATCTACTTCATAAACTGATACTTTTGTATTACCTGGCTGAGATTAAGCTATTATAGGCTTAGGAGGATTTTAAATAGTGGAACAGACTCAGACATCAAATCGATGTTCCAAGGGCTCATTTGAACTTCTTAATACCAGACAGTGGAGCATAGATCAGACTTTTTATAGAAAAGATTGAAGCTAACAAAACTGTACTGTTCAGTATTTTCCTGTACTGTTCAGTGTTTTCCTGAAAGTGACGAGTTTGGAAAAACATGTAAGGGGAGGGGAGTGGAAATTATGTTAAAAATGTTTCATGATCAGAACAAGCTGGCTACTAACCTAAAATGTCTCATGATCAGAACAGGTGGGCTACCAATCCAAAATGTCTTATGATCAGAGCAGGCTGGCTACAAACCCAAATGTCTCATGATTAGAACAGGTTGGCTACCAATCCAAAATGTATTATGATCAGAGCAGGCTGGCTACTAATCCAAAATGTCTCATGATCAGAACAGGCTGGCTACCAATCCAAAATGTCTTATGATCAGAGCAAGCTGAATACCAACCCAAAATGTCTCATGATTAGAAAAGGCTGGCTACCAATGCAAAATGTCTCATGATTAGAACAGGCTGGCTACCAATCCAAAATATCTCATGATCAGAACAGGCTGGCTACCAACCCAAAATGTCTCATGATCAGAACGGGCTGGCTACCAACCCAAAATGTCTCATGATCAGAGCAGGCTGACTACTAATCCAAAATGTCTCATGATTAGAACAGGCTGGCTACCAACCCAAAATGTTTCATGATTAGAACAGGTTGGCTACCAACCCAAAATGTCTCATGATCAGAACAGGCTGGCTACTAATCCAAAATGTCTCATGATTAGAACAGGCTGGCTACCAATCCAAAATGTCTCATGATTAGAACAGGCTGGCTACTAATCCAAAATGTCTCATGATTAGAACAGGTTGGCTACCAACCCAAAATGTCTCATGATCAGAGCAGGTTGACTACTAATCCAAAATGTCTCATGATTAGAACAGGCTGACTACCAACCCAAAATGTCTCATGATCAGAACAGGCTGGCTATCAACCCAAAATGTTTCATGATTAGAACAGGTTGGCTACCAACCCAAAATGTCTCATGATCAGAACAGGTTGGCTACTAACCCAAAATGTCTCATGATCAGAGCAGGCTGACTACTAATCCAAAATGTCTCATGATTAGAACAGGCTGGCTACCAATCCAAAATGTCTCATGATTAGAACAGGCTGGCTACTAATCCAAAATGTCTCATGATTAGAACAGGTTGGCTACCAACCCAAAATGTCTCATGATCAGAGCAGGTTGACTACTAATCCAAAATGTCTCATGATTAGAACAGGCTGACTACCAACCCAAAATGTCTCATGATCAGAACAGGCTGGCTATCAACCCAAAATGTTTCATGATTAGAACAGGTTGGCTACCAACCCAAAATGTCTCATGATCAGAGCAGGCTGGCTACCAACCCAAAATGTTTCATGATTAGAACAGGTTGGCTACCAACCCAAAATGTCTCATGATCAGAACAGGCTGGCTACCAACCCAAAATGTCTCATGATCAGAGCAGGCTGACTACTAATCCAAAATGTCTCATGATCAGAACAGGCTGGCTACTAACCCAAAATGTCTCATGATCAGAGCAGGCTGACTACTAATCCAAAATGTCTCATGATTAGAACAGGCTGGCTACCAATCCAAAATATCTCATGATCAGAACAGGCTGGCTACCAACCCAAAATGTTTCATGATTAGAACAGGTTGGCTACCAAACCAAAATGTCTCATGATCAGAACAGGCTGGCTACTAACCCAAAATGTCTCATGATCAGAGCAGGCTGGCTACCAACCCAAAATGTCTCATGATTAGAACAGGTTGGCTACCAACCCGAAATGTCTCATGATCAGAACAGGCTGGCTACCAACCCGAAATGTCTCATGATCAGAACAGGCTGGCTACCAATGCAAAATGTCTCATGATCAGAACAGGCTGGCTACCAATCCAAAATGTCTCATGATCAGAACGGGCTGGCTGCCAGCCAGAACTGTCGAGATATGGTTATCAACAGGTGCACAGCGCCAAACACACATTCCATTATGCTGAGTTCAGTTATGAGAGGTTCTACTGTATCGTAATTTGAACATTTATTGTAGAAATACTGTATGAGGTTTTACTTAATCTTTCATTAAGTATATTTTTCTTTTTTTCACTTGTATTTTCACTGACATATTTTCAAACAAGTGTTTACTTTTTCTATCATGTGTCAACAAATAATATAAGACAAAGTTATAGTTGTGTTACATTAGATAAAGATACTGAATTTATCTAATGTAATTATAAATATGACTGCATTGCATACGACGACAAATTATTTTCATTAAAAAAAGTGTATGATCCTTAAAATTGCATATTCTTAAAAACACAGTTTTTCCAGTTGTTTGGAAAATATATTTATTTATCTGTCAAATTTTAAATTTCTTAATGAAATATTCAGGATTTATTCTTACATAATTCCGGTGTGTGTGTGTGTGTGTGTGTGTGTGTGTGTGTGTGTGTGTGTGTGTGTGTGTGTGTGTGTGTGTGTGTGTGTGTGTGTGTGTGTGTGTGTGTGTGTGTGTGTGTGTGTGTGTGTGTGTGTGTGTGTGTGTGTGTGTGTGTGTGTGTGTGTGTGTGTGTGTGTGTGTGTGTAAATTAAATTAAGGTTAAATACAAAATATTTTTATACACTTGTAGAGTTTTAAATTTAAACTGTTCGAAAATTTCTGAGTACTGTACAAGACTATACTAAAATAACATATTTCAACTAAAATTACGGTACGAATACGAAAACCTAAAACACGATAATGCCGTATTGTTTTTAACCATTAATTTTGACTAGTTTGAGTACATAATTAGAACTCGTACATGCTTTTACATATTGTTAACATTTTATTAAAATTTGTTTATTAATGGTTTAAATTACCGTACATCATATGAAGTACCAATTTACGGCCAAATATGGTAATACTACGATACATAATAACACTGCATACCAGATTTTCCTTTTGGTTCAGTTTCATTATTCACCTTTAAGTCCAAAATGATCATTAATATTTGACGATTTTACCCATGGAATTTGAAATCACAGTATTTGCATACTGTGAAAATATAAGAAGAAACATATAGAAGCTTTTCAAAGGATAGTAAAACGTTTAGCAGTCTGATTTCATAATTACCAATGCATATTTTGTACAAAGTTTCCTTTAATAGAAGAACATGATCTTTCAAAATTATTAGTAAATAATTTATGGAAAAGTTCCCTGCAGGCAAGTGGCAACTGGCAACACTGCGCTGTAATAGTTTTCAAACCAAACAGGTTTAAACCATCTAGATGTGCAAAGTCTAAATGTACGTCTAGATGTGAAACTATTGCGTAACCGAAACACAGAATGTTTTACTTTTGATATAGGCTAATTTAAAGCATTTTTTCCGTTTAGGCTGAACGTACAGAATTTCAATATTTAATTAAATACTTTATTCTATTTGTCAGATATTTACAGTAATTTACAGTTAAAGTTAGGATTAATAGTGAAAGACTTACAAGAGGGAATAGGAGTAAAGTGTGTAAGTTACTGTTTAGTCAAAATCATGCTTGTAAATATGGATAAATAAATAAATAAGTAAAGGTCTCCAGTACGTCAAAATAATATCCAAATAAAATAATGCTATTCAAAAAAAAAATCTAACATTTGAAAAAATAGTGTTGAGTATTTTCATTTGGTTTTTGTCTTTGAAAAAATTATATCTTTCATTTCAGTGACATAACATGACATGGTACCATTCTGAAAAAGGATATCTGCATATTTATTTAACAAGGCTAAGTGTTGACCCGGTCCAACAAGGAACTAGAAACTGTATCTTGTAAACATCTACAGTCCACAGGGCATAATCATTCATAGGTTTATAATATACGCAAAAGGCGTTCGGTCTGTTAACGGTGCAATCTATTGTAGATTTTGGCTATTTGATGTGGTGTTGACTGTACTTTTCGCTCCCTTCTCAGTAGCATCACAATAAATAAACTGATAGTGCATTCACTGACAGGTCAACAACAGTTAAATGGCTTTGTCAAGTAATACTAATAGAATTATAATGGTTTGAAATTTTACCTTCGATGGTAATTAAATTGTTTTTTTAAATATTATTTGTTTATTGCGCGGACCCCTTTAACCATGAAACCATAAAAATGATATAAAATCAATTTTAATTTTATGATAATAATTAAATAATTAACTTAATTATTTTAAATAAATTTATCCAAATTAAATGTAACATCCATAAAACAAATTGTTTCAAGAGGAATCGGTAAAAATTGTAAAATCAAAAATGTAAAATTTAAAATGCCTATTTTTTTGAAATCGGCTGAACAGTTTGCCTTCACATTTTAGTGGTATAGGACATAATTTTAACGATAATTAACAATAATTTTAATGATATGCTAACTAACTGTTTGCTTCATACGGTAACAATTTCCTTTTTTTGTATGTAAATTTTCCCTTTGTATTATTTAATAATCCTTCCATTGAATTTAAAATCCTTAATTGAATTTATTATTTTTGGACAATTCGTGTTTAGTTATCAATGTATGATTCATCTTCATTAGCATCTTTAATGTATGTCTTCTGTGCAGCTGTATTTCTTTAAGTAGATTTTTTCATTTTCGAAAAATTGTTTTTTTCCGTTCTCTTGTGGTATTTACCTTCTTACTTCCTATCTTTTCATATAGCTAATTTAAATAGAAAACATATATTTTCCTTTCCCCTCTTTCATTTAAAAGTTTGGTTAGTAAATTCTTTGTTAAAATTCACTGTACTATTTTCAACCTTTCCTGTTAGTATTTTGTATTCAGTATACAGTAGTGTCTCAATTAACCGAGTTAATGTGAACTGCGGCAACCTCGGATAACATGAATGGCGTAAGGAAATTGTGTATTTTTAGATGCTAAAAAAATTAATTCTTCAGCGTACATGTTAATTTACGTATTACTGTACTGTCGCGAAAGATTTTACAAACACAAAAATCGTTTTATTTTTTAAAATATTAAAACTACCATAACTCAGTTAATAATTCTGATATTTAAATATTTGTTTTACCGCTTTGCAACAAATAAGTTGCGGTTTCATTAAAAAAATACTTTGTGAAATTGTAAATTTTATTTATAGTACCGCACGCGCGCGCGCACACACACACACACACACACACCAAAATATAATGTCAGATATAAAAAATATACACTGTGATTACACTACTTAAAAAAAACTTATAAAAAAGTTAATACTACGGTGATAGAAATTGCAGTGCGTAATGTGTACAAGCTAACACTGAGTTAAAGAGACAACTCGTTTAGATAGTGTTACTGTTTACTTGGTTGGATTGCAATATGGGTACATTTATAAAATTACAATGCAGACATTTATTAATAGAGTAAGTCTACTCCTGTTTATTTTATAATAAAAAGTAGATTGTTATACAAATATTGTGTATATCAAATTTATAATATTGTAAGGATTAATAGTAAGTGCTACTGCATTATAGTACATACCGTCTCAACACACTTTATGTTATTTGTGAAAAAAGTTCTGTTTTTCTATATAGAGTAGGTCCTTCTCTATATCTGTCAAGCCTGCATTTGTGACTGTGAGCCTTCATCTTTGTCGTCACTGTTTTTACTTTGTGACGACTACTAAATTGGCAAAAGCATTATCAGAAAGTTCATATTGCTCATTTTTCAGTTATTTTTTGTTCCAACATAATTTTCTGTAGCTGTTTATGTAACTAGAAATCGATTTAATAGGTTTAGTGAGGCAAATTATCTTCGTTATATGAATTGTGGTTTTCAGTTCAGTGTAGATTCTTTCACATCACTTATGACTTGCAAAACCAGTAAATGATATTTTTGAGGTTAATTTTCTTCTGGCTTTCAGTCAATAGCACTATCACTAGTGCTATTCAATTCTGGCACTATCAATAGCGCTTAGACTTTAGGCTTTCGATAACGCTTAGATATTTTTCTAAGTCTATACGAATGTTTCAATAGTAATGGTGTTTTAGATTTTCTAATACTCCTTGATCGAGGAGCTGAATTAATAAGGTAATATGTGGGGGCAAGAAAAGAGCATTTATATCACTACCAACCAGTTTGATTTATTTGGGCGAGTAGGGGCATCGTCCAGAAGCAGCGGAGCCTTACATAGAAGATTGTTTTTATGACAAAATTTTGTTACACGGCATAAATTGTTTGGTTTAGGCTTGGATAATATGGAACTTCCTTAGCTTAAAGCTCGGTTAACTCTGACTCTACTGTATTCTTAATATTGTGTTTTCCTTATCCTAATTTTTTTCATATTTTGACATTAATTAAAGTTTTTTCAGTGAGTATATTTGTCGTAAAATGCTACTTATAAAGTTTGTATTAGATTTTAGCGAATATTTATGAATATTACAGGCAGTTTATACTATAGCATCAACTTTGAGCCCTGAGCAACGTAATGGTACATTAGGTTCTGTACTTTTATCCGCAGCTAATAAAAGAGCCGTAGAATCAGAGAGAAGATCTTCATCATCAAAATCTCGTGATCGAAAATCAGATTCCGTAAGTGAAGTGAACGTAGGAGTTTAGGAGCTTTTGGTGCATGGAACAAATCCTTGGCATGAGTATTGTCTTTTGCGTACAGAAATTTATATTTTTAACCCTTAAATCGCTAAGATAAAGTATGGGCTTCTGCTCGTTTAGTTTGGAAAAATCTAATTTTGATTTAGGGTTAATAGTGCAAGTAGAAAAACTTATTGTTTTATTTCAAATATATACAGAAAAAAGTTTCTGCCTCTTTCCACATTATGAAAGTCAACCTCAGTTCGGTATCGCTTGAAACCGAAGTATTCATTAATTCACAAACTTATCATAATCAAAATTTTTGTGATATTCCATTATTCTTAGGAAGAATAACAAGTTAGCAAAATAAACAAAGCCATATAGATCAAATAACCTACACAGGGACATGTGCAATAAACAGTTAAAAAAAATTGAATAAATAAACTGCTTGAAAAATATCAATGCTTATACTGCGGTCTGAAGGAGCTGTTGTGTCTACAGGCGTGTATAAAGCAGAAAGCGTCCCTATCAGAAAATGTTTAAGCTAACATTTGGTCTCACATTTTGATAAACTGTCCTGAACCATTTTCATGGTTTTGTTTGTCATAAACGTACTCAAGGAATGTTCCGCACATAACAGGTGTTTTCTAAACTTCAAGTCTATTGACACATTTTGTTCACGTGCGTCTGTAGGTGTTAACTGTGATTTAACATTCAGCCGTGCTGCTCTTTTAAGTACAAACTGCTTTTTATGGGTTATCTGCAAAGATATAGCCTACCTATTTTTGATCTTCCTGTTGTTAAAACAAATTTTATACGATCAGTAGTTCATCTAATAATCCAATACTAAAATGCGTTTAATCCATTGTGTGATTTTGGTTGAATTGTGTGGTATTTCAAAATATCACGGTACTTCAGTTTATTTTAGGCTAAGGCTACACTGAGTTCACGTAATTCGAATATATATTGCAAAAAATAGCTATAGTAAGAGTTTTAATAAATTATATTATTGTTGAAAAATGATAGAACAGTTTTTGAAAGTATAGTTATTTACATTATTATTATGCAAAAAATTATACAAAAGTTAAAGGTTGTAAATTATCATTATATTGGGCACAACCTGTAACTTGTTAATTCTAACTGGCCTATATATTTTTTGTTTGTTATTTTTTAAACCTTTTTTTTTAGATTGGGAATTTAAATTTTGCTACAATTGTTAAAAGTCAATATTTTATTTAATTTTATAAAACATAATTAATGTTGTATACATTTTCAATTACAATATTTTTTATGATACAGAAGACACGATAATCCGGCATATATCGGATATCGCTGTTGCCGGATTACTGAAATTGATTGAATATTAGAAAGGAAGAAAAATGACAGTAAATTCGTTTGTAAATTGAGAAAAAGTTAATTAAAATGTAATGCTAACACTTTAAATTTAATAATTGAATGTAAAATTGAAATATTATTGAAGAAAACATAAAAACAGATGGAAAACTTCAAATTGCGGTGGAAAACATTGAAACTTCTCTGTGCACATTACAATATACATTAGATATGAATTAAATTTTTTTTTGTGGCTATATCCATCAAAATAAATCGTTTTTGTATGAATTGTAAACTTGATTCAGACCTAAAACAAAATTATTTACTATTTTCTTAAACTTCTATATGAATGGAGCAATATCGTATGATTTTTTTTACCAGAAATAGACAAAAATCGGATTCCATATTGTTTCTAAAAATTAAGCAAGCCACCCGTCACTGCCTTTAAAGTCATCTTTGCTGTAATTTTTTAAATTAAAAAACCATCGCTTTCTCATGCATTTTCTCCCCAGAAGTTGGTGTATGCCTGTGTCTTTCTTGTAAAAACAGGCAAAAAGTACTTTTTTGATATCCGGAAACTCACCGAATTCTATTGTTTGTCATTTATTTTGACACTCTGGGTTGTTGACATATGATTTTGGTTTTTCTTTATTATTTTTTTTAAAGAACACACAATAACTGGAAGTGCTGGGCTATCTGTATATGCTTCTTTTACCTTTTTTTAATAATGTTAATGTGAAATCGAATTCGTGCTCAGACTAGGTAATTTAAAAAAGTTATTCACCTTTATTTAATCAATCGTTGACAGTCACTGGGATTAAATAATTTTATTGATTATTGGATTATATTTTTTATTCCTGTTATATTTGTAAACACAAATTTTTAAAATAATTTTAAAACAGTGAAAATACTAAAACTAACCTCATTTGCAAACATTTCTGTATGATCATCACTGGAAGATATGCTTTCATATTCTTCATTTAACAATATTTCATTTACTTCATTAGGTTTACACAAATTCCATGTTTTGTCCACATATCGAGGAGGACTTAATCACAGAAACTACAGCAGTGAACAGGCCATATTTACTAACAGTTAAAATATAACCTAGTTTCAGATCGCTGGTAATATGATTCTGTGCATTGTATTTCCAGCTGTTACGATGCAACATATCATTATTGTAAATAGTTCATTATAAAACTGAGTACAGCACTTGCTGTGAAAGTGCATTGTTTGCATTGTGACAACAGTCCTTTAATGCTAAACTTTTGAAAATGAGTTTATGCAACCCTGGTCTGAGTAAATATTTTACTGCCATCGTGTAAGCATGATGTCAGTCCCGAAAAGGTTAATGCTTTGTAAAAAAATTAGGTTTTTTTTGGTCCTTTCTTTTAACTTCCCTTTTGTATTAAATAGCTAGTAGTTTAGTTACCGACTACTTTTTTAAATCATAAAACAGTTGTGACGAAGTATACAACCATCTTGGCTATATTTTCTGGAGTTAACTCTTTACTTTTGTTAATACCTCTCTGGTTTCCAAGGCCGCCTCGGTGGCCTAGTTGATAGCTTACTGGGCTTTCACCCTGAGGACCCGGGTTCGATTCCTGGCCAGAGCTTGGCATTTTCATACGCTATAAATCATCCCATCGTCTGCATTAGCCCAAGTGTGCACAATAGTCGGATGTTAAACACCACACAAAAAAACTCTGGTTTCCACTTATCATAATTAAAGAAGGTGTGTTTGACATCAACATCAGAGCCGTTCTTGTAGTGAGGTGCAGTTGAGGCTGTTGATTGTGGTTGTCCTGAACAGGTGTTTTTGATCATGCCCAAGCTGAAGTTGAATCACAGAAGTTGGCCTTTTCCATGTCTCTTTTTTCAATCTTCGTAGGAGGAATGAATCTGGCAGTCTTTCTTCTGTTTTCCTTCATTATTCTTGCTATTTTTTGGCAGCTAGGTCGTAGCATCTGTGATCATATTTCATAGATAGTTTGTAGTAGTTTTAGATAGAATTCAACATAAATATTTTTCATTGAATGAAAGTTATATAATTGGCTATTTCCTTTTTCCCCTGTTTGCATGAGTTAACAAGGCAATTACTCCTCTAAAATTTTTTTATTATTTCAAATATTTGAATTCTGCTTCTAGAAATCTCTTTAGGTATTATATATGTACTTAAATAAACCAGTTTTAATATTTTCCAAATATTAGAACAAGAGAACAAAGAGCAACTCAAAATACTCAAGTAGGATATCAGTATGTTCTTTGTGGTACTTTTATTTAAAAAGTATATTAAAAATAAAATATTTGGTGAAAATCAAACGTTTTTCCTGCTTGGTTGAATGATACTCGATCCTCTAAATTATTTTTTAAATATTATTCCAGTAAAAAAATAGGTGTGGTGCACAGTTTCGTATTTTTAATTTCTAAATAATGCTAAAATACTAAATGTGTGTTGTTTAGTTAAGCTTGTAGCAGTAGTTACATTATAAATGCCTTGTTGATAGTTACATGCTCTTCTTTTGAGAAGCCAGGTAGGTAAATAAAATAAATAAATTGGTCCGATTTTTTTTTCAGTAGAAAACAGTTTGAATCAGTTGAAGTGAAAAAGGAAGAACAGTCGAAAGCTGAATTTTACAAATTCTGTTCGATCCAGAAACGATACCAACAAATATTAAAAATGAGTAATTTCTAAGCCAAGCAGATTTTTAAATTCCGTTTTTTGAAAAAGTTTATTTTTTTAAGTTGTAGGAAATAAAATATCTCCTTTTTTGTTTTAAGCAATAAAAAATTTAATACAGTACAAATTACCTTTATAGCTATCTTTATAACTCTAATTAATACTCCTCTAATTATAGATTTTGTATTTTGGTTCAGTCAATAAATTAACATATTCATCTAATTAAAAGGAAATGATTATGAAATAAATATTATTTACTTATTTTACAATTTCACTTTATATTTAAGGAAAAGGAAGATAGAGGTGGTCCAATCAGAAACAGACATTTACGGAGAAGGGATTCCAGTCTTTCACCACTGCGTCGATCTGACAGATCTAGATCTAGATCGTGGGATCGTAGTTTGCAACGTAGATCACGATCAAGAGATAGAGATAGAGACAGGAGCAGGGCTTGGAGGAACAAATCTCCTCCTCGTAGATATGACAGAGATAGAAGGTATGGTAATAATACAGATAGCTTTTAATTATTTTGGTTAAGGTCATTAATCAGTTTCCTAGGAAATATACAACCTTCTGTCAAAGACCTACACCATATACAAACCTCTCATTGCTTGGTACACTATAAACATTTCAAACTAAGGAACAGTATGGAACTTAAAGAGTATACGTACTGTAATTCATAAACATTATAGTTCTTGAGAAGAAACACAAAGAACAGTTTTTCTTATTACATTGCTCGAGTTTTTAGATACTTATGTTTTATTAGTGAGTTTCAGTTGGATAAAGTCGAGTTCCATGAAAATGTTGAAATGGTTTCGCTGGGCAACACACACACACACACACACACACACACACACACACACACACACACACGGTAGATTTTCAAAAGTCAAATAGTTTGTTTTAAAAACTTATACATATTTTGACACAACTTTTTCACTGGTGAAAAAGTGAAACACCATAAGCACAATTTCCCCCAGCATTAGTTTTTTTTTGATGCCCAATTAACAAAAAAACGTGACATGCATTACATAAAATCAAAGTCAGTAAAAAGCTATACACTCAAATCATATGAACACGAAATAAATTCTTACATAGATAATAGCAACAGACAACGATTTTGATATCGTGTATATTGATATTCGTCTATTTGTATTCATTTATTAGAAGTAAATTGTATTGTGTAATGATGGTAATGTACAGATCTTTCGTAATCAGATGTTAAGACAACTGGGTGGGCTTATCTGAAGGTTTTTAATGTTTTACGCAAAGCGTTCTGCGTATATAATCCGATGTTGTTGAATTCGAATTAATAACCCCAGTGTTCAGATCATTCAGTTTCAACTATTCGAAGTATTTTTATCATCCGAGTACCAGCATCATTAGGATCAATTACATTTTCGTGGTCTGCTAACAAACAGGTGGTTGTGTCACCTGGTTGATTTTACTTAACAAGTTTTTCACTAAACCGTTGTAGTCGTTGGCTATTGAAAGTGTGGTTTTTATGTTATTACATACAACAAGTTAAATATTATCTTTGTAATCAACAACTAAAAGGATCAGTTGGTACAGTAAAATAAGTAAAAAAAAGCTTTATATTTTCAACATTTTGTCCAAATAACTAGGCCAGTATGTAGCTTAGTATAGATTTGTTGACTTCATCACTATTTCTAGCGGAAAGGATCAGTATTATCAAAACTAACTTGCGGTGTCACTTGCCGAAACCAATTCCTGTCTTATGAATAAGTGGTATCGAGAATCATTTTTAGGAAATGACCCATCTTTAAAAAAACAATATGCTAGAGAGGTTTGTTTTACTAAGGCTCTCTATCTTAGTAAAATAAAAAAACTTATTTTTAATCCATCTGATATAATTTAGAAGGGCTAACCAGTATAATCATGATTATTTGTAATTTTTATAGGAATATCATAATGTATTATTCTATTGATTATAACTGTTATTTTGATTATGAATAAATTAATATGGCATATCTTTATTTTACAGAAGAAGTTGGTCTAAGAGTCCAATACGTGGGAGATTAAGATCTCATTCTAGATCACCTCCATTGAAGACCAGATTAAACCGTTATAGAAATCGATCTCCTCCTTTATTAAGATCTAGATCAAGGTCTCCATATGGTAAGTGTTATTGTTCATTATTTTTACAAACATTTTATTTATTTTATCATTTATTTGTTTTATTATATTTTTATGGAACAAATTTGGTTTTATGTATAAGTTAATAGTGTTTTTTATAAAATAAAGTCAATAAGTATTATGTTTTTAGATTTAATGTATGTTTGTTTTATTTAACTTTACATTAAATTTAATGTACATAATGTACATAAATGTAATGTTTTGAAAGTAATTATGAGCTGATCATGTTTATTATATTTTTTGACTTCATTTTATTTTTACTATATTTGGTTGTACATATGAAGGTTGTTGACAACTGAAGGTTGTATGTTTTAATGGTTTTGTCATCAAGTGCCTATGAACGAATGATTTTCTGGAGTTATTATTATACTGCGGCTTTTATAGATCTATTGTGTCACCTTTTTAAATATTTCTGATGTGCCCAGTTATGGAACCTTCTCCAGCCTTATTCTTTATAAAGTCTAAGATTTAGAGAGGATTCAAAATAAGTAACTCCCTCACTTTTAATTGGTGACATCCCAGTTTCTTATTGATATCTTGTTGTTGTCGTTGTTTTCCAATGGCTTCCGCTGGCTCACGCCATCTTTGATCTTGCTTCCCAGTAGAGGCCAGGGAGGTCTCCTCTTCTCTGCTTCTCTTCATCTAATTTTCTCTTATTGATATGTTTACTCTGCTAATTCCAATTTTTCTTTCTCTTGACCATAAAGTCATTTTACATTCCGCCATATTTTACTAAACATTCTCAAATCGCTGTAACTACGTGACTGTATTATCGTTGTACTATGAAACTTTAATTAATTGTTAAATTTGGAACCAGGACCATAACGGTTAATGGAATGTATTGATAACAGAAAAACCCATATAAAACAACCAAACCCATCAGTTGCATATGAAGAAAAGATTTAAAAGTTGCATATTTATGAACTAGGTATATGTTTTGCAATAAAATAAAAGTGCTACAGTCACAATAATGGGAACTGCACTTATATTGTTCTAAACAAAGGTCTTAATCATATGCTGAAACTTCTAAGCCATTATGTTGAGTATAATGATCTGCTTTCCCTAGCTTCGTCAATTCTACTTTTTTTGACGTGTTTTGGAGAACCTCCATCTTCAAAAACTATATTTAAACTGGTCACCAATATTATGGCCCGTCCTATTTATAATTTTCTATCTCCACCTTGTACCCCTCCTCTATTCAACACGTGTACATTAAACCAGACGTGCTCGTTTCTGATTGGCTCTTCAAAATCATACGTTTTTGCTCGCTTCTGATTGGCTCCTTTCAAACTCTCTCTTCAACAGTCGTCCCTCCTGTTAATTATTGAAAATTTTTAGATTTTTAAACGTAATATCTGCTTGCGACGATATCTGTTTATTTATTATGTTCCCTCCCTTTAATTTAGATTTAAAAATTTCCAAGTTCTCTAAAATGTTCATACGTCTTCCTTTTTCTGCCATATGTAATACTTTCATGGAGTTTTCTATTTCTCGAGCTATGTGTCCCTCTTTTATTAAAAGTGACGCATAATTTGAATCATTTTTGCCATATTTGAATGATCTTACATGTTCTTGAAACCTAGTTCTAAATTTTCGTCCTGTTTGTCCTATGTAGACTGCCTTGCAGCCACACTGTATTCTGTATATTTGTCCTTTTCTTCTATATTCTTTGTCAGTTTGTTCCTTATCGTATTATTTGTAGCCATTGCTATATATATATATATATATATATATATATATATATATATATATATAATATTTTCTAAAAAATTCTTAAATTTATATGCCTCTTTCCCCGTATATGTTAATTTAGCTAATGATTTTGAAGAGCCAATCAGAAGCGAGCACGTCAGGTTTAATGTACACGTGTTAAATAGAGGAGGGGTACGAGGTAGAGATAGAAAATTATAAATAGGACGGGCCATAATATTGGTGACCAGTATAGATATAGTTTTTGAAGATGAAGGTTCTCCGAAACACGTCAACAAAAGTAAAATTGACGAAGCTAGGGAAGGCAGATCATTATACTCAACATAGCGACAATAATCCTAGCAGAAAAGAAGAAGAATATAAAAAGAATTTCTAAGCC
Organism: Callitettix versicolor; assembly: GCA_022606455.1. Taxonomy (NCBI): domain Eukaryota; kingdom Metazoa; phylum Arthropoda; class Insecta; order Hemiptera; family Cercopidae; genus Callitettix; species Callitettix versicolor. Next base: position 10,057,406 of record CM040182.1, read on the forward strand.
ATTATTCACTGAGCAACAAATAATGTAATCAACAGCAATCACTTTAGCTCACCAGCCACAACTGACATCAGCGATAGTTCATAGTAGGTAGCCAGTTCACAGTAGGACTGTCTCTTCAATAATGCAAACATATGCGTTATTTCTATTCAGAATTATTTTTCACTACAATCTTGCTAATGCACGTTACTGGAAGAAGTAATTATTACGCTAATAATTATTGTTTACAATTTCATTTTATTTTGTTTGTTGTTATATTAAGGCGAAAAGCACATTATGGCAATTATCACTTCCCTAAATGTAAGTGTGAGTGTAAAGTGTTAAAGTCGTAAGTGTAGTGTTGTAAGTGTGTGTTAGACTCGGGTACCACGAGGGACGCTTAAATCCTCTCAATAGGTGTAGCTACGTGCCTATATAAGCCTGCAACCCCCTGCGGAGTACAATTTTATTATTTTTCTAAGAACTGTGAATGTGCAATACAATAATATTTAATTAGTATAATTAACTTTTAATAATGGACTGACACTTAACAGAAATTGACAGTTAAAAAGGTGACTGTAATCAAAGAGTCACAGTATATTATAAACAGATAGAACTCTTACATCACTTGCAGACAACATAAGAAGCAAGTATAGTAAATGAATCCAGGCAGTTCTACAGTAAAGATGCTGCAGTCCTTAGCACAAAATACCACAAAAGTTTAATTTGTAATCCACAAATGGATCTTTGTTTTTTGTTTTTTTCTTCACTTTTCTCACAATCATTTATTTATATCAGTAACACTCATTGCTACTCTATAATTTTTCTCACTTTTGAAAGTTTCTATTTTAACATTTTTTTCAATTTTGGTTAGTCCGGAAATTCATTTGATCGCGTTTTGGTTAAACAAGACTCCGATTTACGTATTTGGTAATTGTATTATTGCCGCTAACTATGTTTGGAATCGACAAATTTATATGATAGGCAAATAATGAATGCAATGGCTTGTAATAGTGCAAAAAAATATTATTTTTGTATAATATTGTGTTGGTGTTTACGTTTTTTATTGTACAAATGTTTAAGCGGCTTTTGTGACAGTTGTGCTTTCATTAAGACACTGCATGATGCAATATTACACAAAACGATATAGTCTTTCCATTTAAGAAACAGTGTTTTAATGAAAGTTGTTTTTCTTAAAAAGTACAGTTTTTGCAGTGAATTGGAAAATAAAATTTTTGTACTGCCAAATGTTAATACAAAATAATAACATTTTCAGGATTTATTCTAATATTTTTTAGAGCATAATACATGTAGCTTAGGGGCATTTTACACTATCAAAGAAAAGTCGAATTTCTTTGATCAAAGATCTTTGATGACGCTTGGACATGCTGTAATATTTGACAAAGATTTTCAAAATATGCAGGTAATGAAATAACCTCAAAATATTGTCTTCCTGACTTGACTTTGTTACTTTTATTGTACCCGCCTCGGTGGCCTAGTGGATAGCGTACTAGGCTTTCACCCCGAGGACCCGGGTTCGATTCCCGGCGAGGGCCTGGCATTTTCATACACTATAAATCATCCCACCATCTGCATTAGCCCAAGTGTGCACAATAGTCGGACGTTAAACACAAAAAAAAAAAAAATGTAGCTTGTGCTTTAAATTTATGAATGATTTAAAATGATGAAATTAACATCGACTTTTGAAGCTGGAAAGATATATTTATGCGTTTTTTAAATAATATTAACAACTAGTTTGTAATTACAAAAAACGAATACGTATTAATTAAAACTGTACTCTCAAAATATTTGTTAGGAAGGTATAGGCCTAAGTATGTCCAATATAAAGTTATATATTAAACCATTTGGCCTTACCAAGGCACTGTTCCCACAGTATTAAAGTGTTGTAAACAATTTTAAACATATTGAGACATTTTAAACTACTAAACCGTCTCTTGCGCTACACCCACTTCGACACAAGTGATATATAAAACTTTGTTAATTATTTGTCGAAATTTCTTTCATTTGAATAATTGCAATCAATTTTTTATACAGTGTAAACTTTGCTTGCTGTATACTGACTTTTCCACTTTGTAGTAAAGTAATTAATTGTGAAGTGAGCAAGCTGCAAAAATTGTGTAATATGTGAAAACATAACCCCGAAATATGTCTTGTTAGTAACAAAATATTCGACAAACATATTTGATAGTGTAATATGCCCTTATGTAGAAAAATATTTTTCCTCATATACTTGTAAAGTGTTTAAATTAAAATTGTTTATACAATAATAGCACTCCCATTAAAAACCCTATTAGCATCAAAATAAATCTGATTTTATTTGTAAATCAAGATTTAAGTTGTAATTTATTTAATTCTAAAGGAAATGAAATGAAAATCATTATTCTGTCTTTGATATTAGCATTTATTATGTGTAGTTGTGTCAAAAGTCATATAGGCTGAAGTAGTATCAAGTAACAGTGCTTGAGGCAGTGTTTTACACAGATAACCTAATTAGCATTCAACACAACTCCATGGCAGTCAATGGATTAAAAAGTTAAATATGTATACTGTATATCGTACTACTGTACTTTTAAGTACAGAACTGCATAATGTACAGTTCTATAAGATTTTAATTCTTCTATTTCTATAACAATTTGACCACAATTACTTACATAATTAATTATGTAAGTAATTATAATTATATAATCGCTGTTACTTAGCTGTACAACTTTTAAGAGGGACAGTCAATAACTCTATGCCAAAAAGAGCAACAACAGAATTTAGATTAAAAAAAACAAACTATTAATAATGTTAGATTGAATTAAATTGACATTGATTAATTTTGACATTGTATTACCTTGGGAATTTAATGGACCGTTGAAAACTTCAATTAGCCAGAATTTTGATTTAAAAATATTTGAACTAATCAAAATCGACTTTAACAAAACGCTTAACAAAAAAGAACGTTAACTTTAACAAAAACATTTTTTTATAAAATATTAAATAAAAATTTGGTATCTGTGTAATTTTGTATTATTACGTAATTATAGACAAAAATGACAAACTATCGCCGTTATCAGGAGGTGGTACCCCGACTCAGGACAGCAATCATGGAGATACAGATATGCGTCTTTCAGCTGTGTCACAGAGCATTCAAAGTGTAGTCAGTGTAAAGGACAGCCATTTTGCTTCAAAACGCAGATGCCGAGATTTTGATGGTATGGTCAAGTTCGTCATTGAACAAATTGTAGCCTGTATCATAGCTTTTGAAGTCATATTTAAATTATTTATGCTCTTGTCTTATGGCTTTTATGTCTTACAGTATCCATATTTTTCTTGATTTCGTTTTGCTATTCAAAAGAACCTCTAAATAAATTAGCCTTATTAAATTAGCATAAATAAATTGTTATTAAATAAATTTTCCGATTATAATTTGTTTTAGAAAAGGGGTACTGTATGAGAGGAGAATTATGTCCGTTCGATCATGGAACCGATCCAGTAGTGCTTGAAGATGTTGCTCTACCACCGAATTTGGCATTTCCTCCCGGTACTAACCCACCATTACCTGTACCTCCTGGCTTAGAGGTTCAGAATATGGTTCCTCCAGTGGGTGCAACATCAGGTCTACCTATACGAGCTCCGCCGATGTTACCATTACACCATCAACATCCAAGTCAAATTAGGATACCACACCCAAATCCTAACCTAGGTAAGGCTTTATATAATTAACAAAAAAGCAGAAATTGTTCGACTTATTTTTTAGGTGTTAAACCATTTTTATGCTTTTTGTATGTACAGTTTTCCTAAACACAGTCGTGTCTTAAACATAAACAAATATGGTTAGTAAGAGTGTTAATTGTACAGTACTTTACTTAAATGGTGTTTAGAAATAATTAATAAGCCTACAAAATAATGTGCCACAAAGGGAATCCTTTTATGTAATTCATTAAAACATTATTTTAATATTATTCTTCGAAATGTACGATTAGCAAAGTTTTTGTTTGGTGTTTAATGTCCGACTGTGCAAACTTGGGCTAATTCAGACGGGGTGATTTATAGCGTATGAAAATGCCAAGCTCTGGCCGGGAATCGAACCCGGGTCCTCGGGATGAAAGCCTATCAACTAGGCCACCGAGGCGGCTCGATTAGCAAAGTCAGTTGTGAGAAGGGTATAGTGTGACGATCAGACGGGACTAATGGAGTGGTATTCGTCAAATGTTTTGCTATTAGTACTTGCGGGGAAACACCATTTCTAGGTTTTAGGTTACAGCTGATTAGTCAAATATCTTTGTGATGCATTATGTATCATCGAAAAAAGAAACTAGGACTGTGTCATAGTCCTTATCAGCTTAAAGCAACGCCAAGCAGCATCCACTGTGTCTGCAGTTCATTTCATATTAGTTAGTAGTGTGTCATAACAGATCATTCTCAGTAGGGCATTTCAATTTACTTTGTGTTATATCAAACACTTTTTGAACCTGTATTATAAATTTAAAGTTAATACGGTACATTTTAAATTATAATGTTTAGTGACTAATAACTAAATGTATATAGTTTGACTACTTTTTTCAAAATCTGATTTCTATAACTGTCAATAATTAAATTCCTTTGTAAGCTTAATAGGTAGGCTTGAATAAGGCTAAGCAAGCTAAAAGCTTGTCAGCCTCTTGCGCTCCTTATTGGTGTTTAGGTCCACTCTCAACTTATATGGAATGAACTCTTAATAGAGTGGCCCTTTCTACATGACATGCAACCAACCTAGGTACACAGAAAAAGGTTGAGATATTATTTTTAAATAATATACGGCGATGATAACCACATAGGTTTTTCACCAGAAAACAAAAATTATATAATATAGTATGGGACTTTGTACTTAACCTTGATTTTTAAGAATATCATTTGAAAACAGTTTTTTAATTTGTTTGAGTAAATTTTATTTATTAGTTTTTCCTTTCTTTGTCTATGAAAAATGTAGTTATAATATACACGTCATGTATATATATATATATATATATATATATATATATATATATATATATATATATATATATAATGCACAGTTAAATGTATATACATGTAAAATTTGAATGTTATTAATTATTTTACAGAATATAATCCAGATGCTCCTAGTATGGAACCTCGCATGTGGATTCGTCCTCCATTTCGTCCTCAAGGTTAGTTTATGTAAAATTATTTGTTTTCCTTATTATTACGTATATTGATTATCATGAGTCATTAAATCTTTGGATTTCATAAATCTCAAATCTGAATTAAAGTTTTTGTTATTGACCCATTTGCCTAGACATACAGAGCCATTTCATAGCAAGTGTCTGCCCAAAAGTAAACATACAGAACTGTACTTTGTGTGAAAACTATCTGCTTTACCAATCTTATTTCGAGGTTTTATCACTAGATAGTGCTGTAATACAAGTCCTTAGAGAATTTTCTTCATTTTATCGGGTTTAGGAAAAAAAATATCTACTTTACTTGCCATTATGGCCAGTTACTAAACAACTGACATATACTGTATGTAGTATGTGTGTGGTTCTGCTTGTACTCTATGTTCAGTTTGTGATATTATTATTTTGTAGTGTGCAATTTTGTTTTACAGGATTCCATTCCAAGATACTTGGCCGTACTTGCAAGCGCAATTAAATGTCCATGTATTATGGTGTGAATTAGATTTATCTTTGTAAAATTCACATACAGATTTTGAATAATTTCAGTCTCCATCTTTTCATTCTAATACTTATTTTGCCAATTGTTTTTTATAGTTTTGCTTTCTGCTTCCTCTTCATTTCTTCTATTTGCTATAACTGTGATATCATCCACAAAGGTAGCTAATACTTATCATAGTCTTAAATACATTTTTGGATATAAAATAGGTCCAAAAACACGTCCTTGAGGAATTCCAGCTGTTATGTTCTTCAACACAGAAAAATCTTCCTGTTTAACCTGAAAGTATTTCTCCAATAAATAGGACTAATAATTGATAAAATAGTTGTGGTAGATCTCCCTGCAGTTCATAGAATAAGCCATTATATCAGACTCAGTCAGGTGCCTGTGCAACATCCGGGAAAATGCATGAACACACTATACGTTCTTCATATGAATATTCTATAAAATGTATTATTCTTTGTACTAAAGTAATACAAACAACCATAGCATCACTTAGGTTGCAGGAGCTATTGTGCAGCTGAGGTTAACTACCACACTCATAACCTCTTCTGTGACTTTAACTATTTACTTGAAGTTTTGAAATTTCTATCAGAAATGGATCATCTTCTAGTACGTTTAGCAATAACAGATTTAAGAATACATATAGTATAATTGAATTTTAGGTCGGGCTATGCTGCACGGAGCTTTAAGAGGACAGTTACAACTTGGAGTTCCAAACTTTGCATTGCACCATCAGAGAGAATTGATCAATGTACCTGTCGTAGAAGGAGGCAATTACATGCCAATGAATTCAAACAAAAGAACCCTCCATGGTGATTACTCTGAGGTTAGTTTTTTTATGTTTAACGTCTATACTTTAAGTCCGACTAATGAGGATGAAATATCAGCGTACCAAATTTCTTTATGGTAAGAGTAAACTAACGGGAGTAACTGTGGCTTGAACTAAGAATCTAGATGCATAGTTCAAAGATGCAGCAGATTGACTAGTGATGATTATTGTTATTTTAAATTTATAGATAGATAACAAACAAATGAAATACATATGAAAAGTTGGTTAATCATAAGTTATTTAAATCATGTACAGAGAATTAATCTTTGTTTTCATATGGATTCCATAAATCTCTGCTTATTATATCCCCATGATACCATAAATCTCTACTTATAGTGTTAGGATTTAAAAAAAAAAAATTTTTAGTTATTAGTTTTAAATATGATAATGAGGTCACAGCCAAAGGATGAACACTATTGACAAAAAAACATAGGCGAAATTACGAAACTGCTGATGTACTGCCTGTTGCAATAAGCAACAAGGTATGTAGAACAGCAGTTGAAATAAAAGCATGGGGAAGAAGAAGGGCGGAAAGTCGATTCCGGCGGGGCCAGAAAGTCAGTTTACTCCGGGTGACTTTTCTGTGAAGACTGTGTGGTGCCGAGAAGTGGCAAATCGGCGTTAGAAGTAAGTAGACGATTATTTAGCGTACACTTTTCCCCCTTTCATTAATTTTGGTTTGAAGGGATTAATATATATATTTTGGGGAACGTTTTATTTCACATAAGACAGTAGTGTTCATTCTTTAGGTTGCCACCAACAATAGTTGTAACATCAAATAATTAAAGGTAATTTTTATAATGAACCACCGATAGAAAATTGTTCGAAGGACTCCGTACTCCTAACAATAGTTTCCTCTAGATTCTATAAATCACTGTTTATTGTTTCCACAAATCCCAACTTGATTCAATAAATCCCAGCTCAGTGTTTCTCAGAATTCCAAACATTCCTGTCCACTGTTTCTACCAAATTCCATTAATCCCAGACCATTGTTTATTTCTCCACTAGTTCGTAAGTCCCTACCCATTGTTTCCACATGACTCCATAAATCCCTACTCGCACTTCTGTGATTCTACGCAACCTTGTCCTGTGTTCTTTTACGATTCTGTACTCTCTTGCTCAATGTTTTTCCATCAATTTCGTACAATTCCTGTGAAGTGCTTTTCTTATGACTAAATACACCTCTCCGTAGTGTTTCTTCCAGTGATTCTTCTTATACCTCTGTCCAGTTTTTATAGGTATGAGAAAAGTATTGTTTGTTTTAGGATATTTCACCGTTAAAACAAAGGCAGTTCGACTACAGCAGATTAGGACCTCGTCGAAGTATTTTGTTAAATAAAGGAATAGGTCTCGGCAACTGTTCCTTAGAATTAAAGAAAATTCCTCCTGGACTTAACAACATAACTCATCTCAATAACCATTTTGCTAAATTTGGCAAAATTGTAAATATACAGGTCGGATTAATTTATGTTTGTTATTATTATGTTTTAGTAATATTAAAAATTCATTTGGTAAACATTTTTAACACTTAATTCGTTAGAAATAGCATACATTTTTTAAGTGTGTAAATGGAACACATTCGAATACATACATTCGAAGTCAAATAAAATATAATACATAGATATATTACTTAGAAGTGGTATTGTATTGTGATTTTTCAAAGTGTGTAAATGGTTGCAAATTATACATTTACATAAAGGTCCATAAATCTGTTTTTAAGTATTACGAATGCAGTGAAACTTCCCTTAACATTTCTACTCCTCTTAATAACAGATTTTGTTTTTGTATTTCCTGACTGAGATGAAGCAATTCTAGGCTTAGAAGTTGGTCTAAATAATGGACTTCGAAAATTAAAAAACAGTGGTTCATGGATCGTTGAAATTTTTTTAACACTAGAGAGCGGAGCACAACTAGGTCAGCTTTTACTTGGAAATTGTTGATGTATGAACAAAACTGTACTTGCCAGTGTTTTCCTTTTAGGCCACTTTCGGGAAACAAGTTGGGAAAAGCTCATGAAGGGTTTTTTTTTGGTGTTTAACATCCGACTATTGTGCACAAATGCAGACGATGGGATGATTTATAGCGTATTTAAAATGCCAAGCCCTCGCTGGGAATCGAATCCGGGTCCTCGGGGTGAAAGCCTAGGCCATCGACTATCAACTAGGCCACCGAGGCGGCTTCATCATGAAGGGGACAGGGTGTAGAAATGATGATGTGTTGCATATGTTAGTGATAAGGAAGAATAGGAATGATGTTTGTACACCTTTTGATAGTAACAAAGAAAGAACAAACTGTTTTGTTTTTCATAACACCTTCAGCGTCAAGTGGTTATTAAAAATTTGGTCAAACGTTAGCCTTGTTCATTTGGCTTGAAGTTGCGGTGTGTTAACAGTGTGTAATAGTGTATTGTGATGTTTATGAAGGTGCACTGTTAAATGTCAAAAGATAAAGTGGAAGTGATTCGTATATATGAAAAAGAAAAACTAAATAAGCATGATTCAGCAATGAGAAAGTTCTTATGATAGATAGATTAGAGTGGTTTTATACGTCATAAGTTAGAGGTCCAATAGCATTCCAGTCTCTGGCCTCTAATACGGAAAAAACTTTTAGAGATAGATAAGGAATTGAGAGTTCTTGATTTTAAAGTATCATTCTGGTAGCTTGGTAAATTTCATGGTAGGCATAAAGTTATTGATGCCTAGACATAGCCGTGCACTTGGGATTCTGCCTGCCGTTATTGTATTACACTTGTCAAAAAACATTGCTACTCATATTTACCATTAATATCAATCATTGCACATGATTTTTAATAAATTTGCTTTAACCACATAAATAGGACCTCTCATTAACTGATAAAATCAGTCAAGGTCAGTGAGTATTGCTGAGACACAGTGTCATGTCTCAAGTTGATCTTTTTAGGAATTGCAAAAATTGCTACCACATGCCTTCCACACAGTTATTTTGTTGGCATCAGTACATTCAAGAATGTGCGTAGGAATGCAAGATCAATGGAGGAGATTGTAAGCAGAATTATCAGTTTTTTTTTTGGTGTTTAACGTCCGACTATTGTGCACACTTGGGCTAATGCAGACGATGGGATGATTTATAGCGTATGAAAATGCCAAGCCTTCGCTGGGAATTGAACCTGGGTCCTCGGGGTGAAAGCCCAGTACGCTATCCACTAGGCCACCGAGGCGGCCGTGAGAATTAGTAATACGCAAGGGTTATAAAGAAGAAAAATATATTTTCAGTTATGATGAAACTGGAGTAATTTTTTTGCAAGTATTACCTGATAAAACAATTTAAAATGGAGAATGTACAGAAGGTAAAATCTCAAAAGAAAGGCTTAGGGTTATGATTTGTGCAAACATGATAGGCGACTGAAAAACTTTCTCAAGTTATTACAGGAAAAGCTGAAAAGCCTAATTGTTTTAAAGAGATTGATTAGAGTTGCTTAGATATTAAAAGAGTTGCGGTAAAATCTCAAAAGAAAGACTTAGGGTTATGATTTGTGCAAACATGATAGGAGACTTTGAAAAACTTTCTCAAGTTATTAAGGAAAAGCTGAAAAGCCTAATTGTTTTAAAGAGATTGATTAGAGTTGCTTAGATATTAAAAGAGTTGTGGTAAAATCTCAAAAGAAAGGCTTAGGGTTATGATTTGTGCAAACATGATAGGAGACTTTGAAAAACTTTCTCAAGTTATTACAGGAAAAGCTGAAAAGCCTAATTGTTTTAAAGAGATTGATTAGAGTTGCTTAGATAATTAAAATAATACTCAAAACCAGCATGGATGTTGACGAGTATTAAGACTGAATGGGTGATGTTGCATTTGATGTTGAAATAATATTCAAAAAAGGCATGGATGATGCTGAGTATTATAACTGAATGGGTTATATTACATTTTATTGTAAAATGGGACAGCAGAATTGGAATGTGATTTTATTTTTAGATAATGCAACATTATCACTTCTTGATATAAACTTAACAAATTTAAAATAGTGTTCTTTCCCCCAAATACGACTTGTTATTGCCAACTTTTGGTCAGGAAATCATAATCATTTTTTAAATTTACTATACGAGGGTGGGGTGAAAAGTTCCCGGCCTGACCAAGAGACGGCGCCACTAAGTCTACTTTTAGAGTGGCGTAGTACAGTACTATCCCTAACTAGCTTATATGTACACTTTCAGCCCAATCGCCACGTAAGTTTACGTTTGAGAGCATACTGAACGAGACACCTCTGATGTTTCGTGAAAATGGAAAAATTGGAAAATCGTGCTGTTATCAAATACTTCTATTTGAAGGGTTTTACACCAAAACAAATAAAAAAAGAGATGGATTCAACACTAGGACCCATCTCCCCATCATATTCAACTATTAAGCAGTGGGTTTCTGAATTTAAAATGGGTCGTGTGAGCACCTCTGATGAGCCATATCCAGGACGGCCCGTTGAGGTCACAACTCCAGAAATGATCGAATAAATCCATAAAATAGTGTTGGAAGACCGCAGATTGAAAGTGCATGATATAGCTGAGACCTGTAGGATTTCAGCTGAACATGTGCGAAATATTTTACACAACCATTTGGGCATGGAAAACCTGTGTGCAAGATGGGTGCCGCGTTTGCTAACACGACCAAAAATTGCTTTGAAAAAACATTTCTACCGACAATTTGGCGCTGTATAGGCGTAGTCCAAACAAATTTTTGCGTTGATTCGTAACTGTTGATAAAACTTGGGTCCACCACTACACTCCTGAAAATAAACAACAGTCTAAACAGTGGGTTGGACAAGGGGAATCAACTCCAAAGAAGGCAAAAACAATTTTATCAGCAAACAAGGTTATGGCTACTGTTTTTTGGGCTGCAAGAGGAATTATATACATTGATTACCTTGAAAAGGGTAAAACTATTACTGGTCAATACTATACAGAGTTATTGCAACGTTTGAAGCAGGAGGTACAAATTAAACGACCTCATTTGGCGAGGAAAAAACTTTTGTTTCATCACGATAACGCACCAGCGCAACCAGCGCATTGGTCGAGTGTTGCCATGGCTAAAATCTACGAATTGAAGTTCGAATTGATGCCGCATCCTCCCTACTCTCCAGACCTAGCCCCCAGTGACTATTATCTGTTTCCTAACTTAAAAAAATGGCTTGGCGGTAAGAGATTTGGGAGCAATGAAGAAGTGATTAAAGCTGTAAATCAGTATTTTGAGGAGCTTGATGAATCTACGTTTAAAACTGGTATAACTAAATTGGAACACCGTTATGAGAAATGTATCAGTCTCAATGGAGATTATGTTGAGAAATAAAGCACAAAAAAAATTTTTAAACATCATTTTTCTTGGTCAGGCCGGAAACTTTTCACCCCACCCTCGTAGACAGGAAATTCTTAGATATATTTTTTCCAAAATGGAAAATATTACAACACTTATTGAAATGTGCAAACGTTATTGTTTTTAATTCAGTTTTGTGGATATGTTCAGCTTTAAAAGGAATCAAAACTGTCATAGTTAGAAACTGTTATATTAAATCAGGTTTTGACAGTGAAATCAATTGGCAATAGTGATAATCAGTTAATTGATTAACATTGCATTTGGATTGAATATCAGTCAACTGTTATCAAGGTTGTTACTGATTTTAAATCAACAACTTTAGTTAAGGCAGTTGACTATAATTATGACGATGGTGATGATGTTCCAGTACCGGTAACCAAAATTTCAAATCTTACAAGTAAAGAAAGTATTTAAATGAAAGCGTGACGGAATAAGTTTGTTTAATTTTTTAGCTCTAGCATCGTGACCTTAATAAGAAATCATATTTGGCAAACAAAGATAGACAGTTTTTTTTTTCAAAAGAAATGATTAATTAAAGTAATAGGAAAATACTACATACTGTGAGTACAGTAAATAATTAAGTTTTAGTTTTTTGCTAATATTCTTTACACTTCATTAGTTATTCCCCTTTTTTCATTTTATTGTAACATGAACATTTGCTGCCATATGTATTATTAAATTTGAAATCAATTTATCTTAAACAAATATGTTTAAACCAAAAATTAGTTTTATGAAGAGGAAACTAGTTCAATTTTTATAGGTCTATTGTTTTGAAATAATATTTACAATATACCTATTTAACAGTTTGTTATTTGCTAATTAACAGTTAGTACAGTAGTACAGTTAGTTAGTAGTACAGTATGCCTTAACTGTGTTCCTCCCAATAGTAGATACCTCTCAATAATGGGCATTTTATATGGTCGAGCAGTGTCCGTTGTGGGGAAGTTTCACTCTGTGATATAGATTTTGCATTACATAGCATGCAACCTTTTATATTTTAAATAATCAATTTTAATAAGTGGACACATATATTTTCATAATTAAAAATATTTTTATTGTCTTTAAAAATACGTTTTGATCTTTTAATATGACTTTTTTATTTTAATAATATTGAAATCGATTTTGCAGGTTTGCTTTGAAGGAGATTTGGAAGCAGCTCTGATCACATTTTCTAGTCATGCTGAAGCAAGTTCAGCTTATAAAAGTACAGAGGCTGTCTTAAATAATAGATTTATTAAAGTTTTTTGGCACAACAGTGAAAAAGAGGTAAGCGTTAAATGATTTTTTTCAGCTGCCGTGTAAGTTAAAATTCAAGGATTGATTTTGGCCCATTATCCTTTGCCCATGGGGGTAAGCTGTTTTCACAGCTGTTGTTTTCACAGCTGTTATTTTCACAGCTATTGCTGTTTTCACAGCTGTTGTTTTCACAGCTATTGCTGTTTTCACAGCTATTGCTGTTTTCACAGGTATTGCTGTTTTCACAGCTATTGCTGTTTTCACAGCTATTGTTTTGACAGCTATTGCTGTTTTCACAGCCATTGCTGTTTTCACAGCTGTTGTTTTCATAGTTATTGCTGTTTTCACAGCTATTAGCCCTATTAATATAGACCAAAAATGTTTACTGCTGAATTTACAGCTAGTAAATTTTAATTCAAACAATTAATACATGTTTTTTTTACAATATTAATGAAAGAAGACTAAGGGTATGCAGTAGTACAAATTTTATGTTATGCTTTTTATAGTCATTGTTAAGTTAGTTGATAGTAAAAAGTTATGATAATTAAAAATGTATTTTGTTGCTTTTGTATATTTATATACACTTTTTAAATTTCCTTTTTATACTTATTATTACGTTGTTACTTTTTTAATTAATTTTAATAATAGTTATGAGGATTTTGATCAATTTTGAATTTTAGTAGAATTTTGAAGTAAAGTTTAACCTTTACCCATGAGAGGTAAGCTGTTTTTACAGCTATTAGCCCTATAAACTTATATTTTATTTACTATGTTGAGTATAATGATCTGCCTTCCCTAGCATTGTCAATTCTACTTTTGTTGATGCGTTTCGGAGAACCTCCATCTTCAAAAACTATATCTATACTCGTTAAACCATATGTTGGCTATCTTCTTATATAACTTCCTGAAACTAAATTCAAGTCTTTTCACTAACATCGTCCGGCTGATTACGTTGAAATTCCTTTTATATTCTTCTTCTTTTCTGCTAGGATTATTGTCACTATGTTGAGTATAATGATCTGCCTTCCCTAGCTTCATCAATTCTACTTTTGTTAATGCGTGTCGGTGAACCCCCATCTTCAAAAACTATATCTATACTATAGAATTGAAGAAGCTAGGGAAGGCAGATCATTATACTCAATATAGTGACAATAATCCTAGCAGAAAAGAAGAAGAATATAAAAGGAATTTATATTTTATTTAGGTCAAAAATGTTTACTGCTGAAGTTTCAGCTTGTAAATTTTATTTCAAACAACTAAGACATGTTTTTTTTACAAAATTAATGAAATGATTAAAAGGTATGCAGTAGTACTATGTACAAATTTTGTGTTTGTTTTTTTTAGTCATTGTTAAGTTAGTTGAGAGTAAAAAATTATGATAATTAAAATTTTGTTTCTTTTATATATTTATATACATTTTTTACATTTCTTTTTTACACATGTAATGGTCCTTACATTAATTTTGATACTAATTATGAAGATTTTGATCCTTTAACCCGGGGGGGGGGTGTAAGCTGTTTTTACAGCTATTAGCCCTATAAACTTGTATTTTATTTGGGTCAGAAATGTTTGCTGTTGAAGTTACACAGCTTATAAATTTTATTTGAAAAACGAAGACATGTTTTTTACAATTTTAATGTTAGGATCAACTAGAATTGCCATATGGCGTAGAACCAGCATCGGAATAAAGTAGATAATTGTCAGTTCGCTAACTGTAGCAATTACGATATGCAGTAAAAGTTACTTATAGGCTTATTTTAGATAACTATAAAAATAATATTTTTGCAAATAGTTCATAATAAAATTATATTCATATAAAAAATTCATAGAAATAATTATTTTTAATAGAGGCTATTTACTAAATTCAGAACAAAACCAGGTTAGTAAATATTGACACAAAATTTGAATCTGAGTTTGTAAACATATAATATTCAGTAAAATGAATATACAGTAGTACCCCCATTAACAGTCTTAATTCGTTCCAGAACTAAGACTGTTATCTGAGCAGACTGCTGTGCGAGTCAGCTTTAAAAATAAAGACTTATGGAAAAAATTTGAATTTGTTCAAAAATTAAAAAAAATTTAAACAACAATTTGAAACTTTCACACTACACTTAATATTTTGTTAAATTTAAAAATCAAAATTATTTATTTATAAATAAAGTACGTGATGATACTATAACTTCAAATTTTTTAACACACTAACAAATTAAACACATAGTAACAGAGTTGACACACAAAGTAAAATTAGGACGGTGACAGAATTGGGCATTCTGAGAAGATAACTAAGAAATATTGTCCTTCAAAAACCAAACACCCATCAATAAAATCCTTGTTTGTATTAACTCAGCACAATTTATTTCTGTAGTACAGTACAATGGGTATTATGCATTCATTGTAGGTTGTTTTTTTTCAAATAGCAATTTTTGAATATTGTTTTTGTTTTATTTTATATCTTATTATCTAACTAACATGTATTCACCCACGGAAAATAATTTTTTTAAAGATTGCTTACGATTTTAGGCCGTTTTTATGGAACTGTATTGTGGCGTCATTGCTGTTTACATTGCATTGAACATATTAAATTTTATACACGGATTCACCAGTCATGCGCATTATTATTAACTACATGTACTTACTGCTCATGCGCATTACACATCATAAATGACAGCCATTACTAAATGTTGAAGGTTTATTCCTATTTTTCTTGGTTCGTTCTCGTAATGAAAACATTGTTAAAATGGCGTCCGTTATTTATGAACTTCGCAATTTGCCTTTTTTGCGTTAGGTTCACCACCAAACAACAGTGTCAGTTAGGTCATTGAGTATATTTTTAAAAAAGTTAAAGGTTTTTCTATCGTTTTAACGATCAAAAACATGTTACCTACTTTCGTGCTTTTTTTGTGCTAACTTTAAAAAAACCTAGTAATTTTGAGGTTATGTGAGTCACTGTTATTTTCGATTTTTGTCATATTTCCTGTACTTTTATATTTTGGACATGTAATAAAGCGTTTTAGTAAAAAAATTACAAAAAAATTGAGAACAACTTATACTTTATATTACCATTTAGTCCTTTATCTCAAATTAAACTGTTATGCGGGTAATTTTTCATTTTGTGACTTAGACTGTTGTCCAGGGTATTACTGTATTTTTATAACTAAAATGACATATTTACAAAACCAGTAGAACATAATAAACAAATCACTATTGATACGCAACAGTTATATTATATCTAGTGAAACTTTCAACCACTAACGTAAATTACTGATGTAAGAACTATGTCTTGGTAATGGTTAACAGTCGTTATAAATTCTGTAAATATAGGAAAAAAATGAAATAATTGTGTCATAAAATAGAACAGTTATACAAAGTGTCATAACTTTAAAATTTATCATGTGTATTGTTTAAAATTATGATAGAGAATTTTTGTTTTAATGGTATGTTTAGCACTATTACAGGGAACCATTTGGAAGATATTTCTAAGGGAGTGCATATGCCAAGAAATTGCTTAATTATCATATTCCAACATGTTTGGTAATCCAACTTGTCTGGCCTAAATGAACACCGGTGAGGCTAATTTCTGTACAGTTTAGTAGTGACCAATACTTGTACAGTAGCCTACATTGACCGCCAAGTTAATAACTGCTGATTTTGTTATGTTTGTAATATTGCAACTTAAAAAACACTATATTGGACTAGATTAACACTAGAAAGTCGACTGCAGCTGATACAGTACAGTTAAATAAACCTGTGTTTACAGAACACAAATATGGCAGGAATCACTTAGTTGCAGAGTTGCCTGATAGTTTACAGCACAAGCTAAACAAAATCAAACGATAACCTTAATATAAAAGAATAACATATTGGTTGGCCAGTCCTGCTGGCCATCCGTACATTCGAGCAGTTTTAACTAGTATTGCTGACTATCTGATCTAAGAGGAACTTAACTTGTTCCAAAATTTCTGGCCTGACAAGAAAATGGCTGTGACCACTACCACTGATCATCTGAAACCTGAGGACGTACTTTAAGATCATAGCCGAAAGCAAAGCGAAAACTGATACCATTTGCTAATGACACTCAGGCACTCAAACTGAAGGTAATGGTCATAGGAAAATCTAAAAAAGCCTGAACCCTTAATAACTTGAAAATAGAAACATTGGTCTTTTTTTATAAAGCACAGAGCCGTGCTCGGGTATAGAGTGTGGTAAAATGAAATGTTAGTTCCATTTCTAAAAAAATTTAAAAGCAAGTTAACTTTATTGTAAAATTTTCACTCAGTAATGCGCCAGGCCACCCTCTTCATGAAAAAGAAGAACATACGAAGTCAAAATGAAAGATGGATTCACTGAAATTAAATTTTTACCTAAGAACACAACAGTTTGAATACAACCACTCGATCAATACAATTAAAACTGTGAAATTGCTTTACGAAAAACATTTATTAATAAACGTAAGTTCTCTAGCTGTACAACATCAACATTATTTATTTCTAACCTGTTCTGAAGTGATAAAAGATGCAGTAATCAATTCAGAAAATGGAAAAATGTCTGGCCAAAATACCTTTGTTAAGAGATTTATTTACTGATAAACAGGAAATGGACAATAGCTAAAATTGTTAGATGCATTCCCTTGGTTTGTAGATTGCAAATTAAACAGTCTGACCATTAAAATATTAGGGTGAGTTACGTAGATCTGCTGAAATGGTTGTAGTAGAACTAGTTGCTTAACTTACTGATGAAGAAATAGTGGACTGAATATAGTTTTGTGATGATGCTCCAGACAACAGCGATACAATAAAGGATACAATGATCTCTTCGACCTAATTATAAAATTAAAAAAACAATGGTATAGAAGTACAGTGTAATTGTTTTTTTTTAAGGCTAAGCAAGAAAATGTTCCTCCACCAAGACCATCTGCAAAGGATCGACTTGGAGGCCATCATGTACCTCAAACTATTGAACTTAAAACACAAAATACAGAACCTGTTGAGGAAGTAGAAAAGGTATGACATATACTTTTGTAAGGAAGTAGAAAAGGTATGACATATACTTTTGTAATATGGTACAATTAAAGCAAATTCTCTCATATCCAGCATAATATGGCAAAAAGGTGGGTGTGATATATAAAAATTCTAATATCAGAGAGTTCCATGTTATACTACTTCGAAATAATGTTATTACATATAAAATGGCTATTAAAGTAAGAGATTTAGGAACCTGCGTGCACTTTAATATGGTAGTTATTTGTATGACTTTTGACTATAGTTCAGTAATGTACAACTTTTCATTATTAGTGAATTACCATTGGAAAATTAGCTATTGGAGCGCCATAATGGTAAGACCCAGAAATGAATGACGGTCCTGATCTCCAGATCATTTTTTGAGAGGTTGGCAAAATTTATGCGTGTGCGTTTATGTGAACGAGAGAGAGAGAGAGAGAAATATCACTTTCACAGTTTTAGTCAGATTTGATTCAAAGTTAGGTATATAAATTGGTTTTGATAATAGCTCGGACATGTTCATTAACCAGGAAAGTTGTTCAACATATTCAAAATGGTTTCATATCATATGTTTAAAAATTCATAACTTTCTTCGTTGTGCTGATATTGCTATTTACAATGATGAAATCAAAGTTTCAAAGTAAGGGGAAGATGAAATTAATACTTTTGGAAATTCGCTTCAATCACATCAACGAGATAGTATTGTGTACTAAATTATCAGTAAAAAAGTAACTCATAAGCAAAAACAATTCCTGGAAATCACTTTCCCTTTACTTTCTGCACTATTATGAATCTTCCGTTAACAAACATATCTCAGTAGCAGGCATTGTCTGATGGTGGATTTTGTATTCGTTGAATGTGTAATGTAAGGTTGCAGCAGCGGAATGTAATAGTCTTCAACTGTACACAGAGTTGTGAAGAGAATGAGTTAACCTTTGTTACACACATACATATATGTAACAGTAAATCTGAATGTACAGCCTGGGCCCATATGCCATAAACAAAAAGCATTGTACGGGATGCTTACCAAAAGTTATAGACATTTTTTCATAAAAGTAAAATTGCTTGTAACGCCTACTTTCTACCATCTCTTTCAAAGTAGTCCCATTGGGCATTGATACAGCAATCAAGGATTTTTACAAACTGCGAATGTAAGTGTTCAAAGCATGTCCTGTGATTGTACCTGGATCTCTTTAATTGCAGCCTTTCAATTTCAACTTTATTTTGGGAAACAGAAAAAATTGCACGGGGCAAAGATCATGCAAATAGGGTGGCTGTGGAATCACTACCATGTTTTTGGAAGCCAAACAAATTCTGAACAACCAGCGATGTATGTGCAATTGCATTGTCATGGTGGAGAACCCAGCTCTTGTTCTTTTACTGTTGTGAACACAGCCTAATGCTTTCACATAGCTGCTTCTAAACTTTAAAGTATAACTTTTCATTGACAGTTTGACCAGGAGGGGACAAATTCATTGAGGATAATGCCTTTTATGTCAAACTATCAACGGGGACTTGATGTTGCTGCAAATTTGATGTGCTTTCTTTTGCCACGGTGAAGATGATGACTTCTATTACAACGATTGCTGCTTAGTTTAATGGTCGTAACCATAAACCCATGTCTCGTCTTTGGTTACAACATTGGAAATGAAGTTGGGGGTCATCTCTTGCTGCAGTTTTCATTTCAGTGGTGACAGCTATGCGATATTTTTGGTCTCTGCTCAGCAGTCTTGGTTGCAGCAGTGTGTCTCATGCCCTAATTGTCTGTAAAAATGCATTGCATGGATCCATGCAACATTCTTACAATTGCACAGATATCGTAGATTGTTTGACTACAAACTGTAACAAGAGCCTTTCACATTTTCACGATGTTTTCAGGTGTAGTACTTGTTGATTGTCAACCTCAACACTCATTATCATCGGCAGGCGTCCATCCATCCTTGAGCATTGGTACCACAAAAAAATTCTACTTTGGCTTGTAGCATTGTCACCAAATGCTTCCACAATAAGGCAGCAGCCTTATTGTATATATATATATATATATATATATATATATATATATATATATATATATATATATATATATATATATATACACACACACACAATAGTGGATTGAATATAGTTTTGGGATGATGCTCCAGACAACAGCGATACAATAAAGGATGCAATGATGTCTTCCACCTAATTATAAAATTAAAAAAACAATGGTATAGAAGTACAGTGTAATTTTTTTTTTAAGGCTAAGCAAGAAAATGTTCCTCCACCAAGACCATAGTGTATATATGTAATTTGACTCTACATTACATATATATAAGGCAGCACAATGGGTTTCTGCAGCAGTTTTTTAAAGCTTGCAGCAAAATTTGATTCAGGTTATTTGCTCTTTAAAATCTGCCACACAAGCTTCAAAAATAACCTCAACATTGTTTTAAAGCAACCTTTTTCTTCTTCATATCAGGTGGTCGGAGTCCTTTTTGACATTAGTCAAATGGGTGTATTGCGCTCCGAATGATGATGTACTAGCCCTGGAAGTCACTCGCATGGTCCAAGAGTCCAGCAAACTCCAAGATCTTCCTATAAAATAATCAGTCCTTTGGTCATTTTTCCAAGGATTCTGTTTTCTTCTTGCTAAAAAGTATCACACTTTAAGAGAGCAGATGTTCCACAGCCTCTTCATGCAGTCTGTATTTCCTACACAGAGGTTATTTATACCTATCGTGTACATATGTTCCTAAAGTATCCATGCCCTATATCATGGCAGCTACTTTCCTTGTAGTGAATGTACTAAGGGAGAGTAAGCTATATTCAATGTCTAGAGGGTCCTTAAAGTCAGTCTACTCATTTTCAGCCCTACATTGCCCTTCCATCTCTTCTCATATCACTTTGAGCCCAAGTACCGACAGCCTGCATAGTCACCTGCCTTTATATTCCACAAATTGGATCTGTGAATTTCACTGTCACTGTATATTTGTATATTCTTGTTCTTGTACCCGAGTCTTAGAATCTCTCGTTCATATTCCTTAAGAGATGAGCCGGAATACTGTGAGATATTTCCCCATGCACAGGGCATATTCCTGTCTGGGTTCGTCTCCACATATTCTATTCCAGTCCCTGTTGTACCATCAGTCTTCAATCCATCAATCAGCCATTCTTATCCTCCCGATTAGAGGTCTTCATCCCTCAATCCACTCTTCACATTCAGGGATCAACACCTTTAGATGTCTTGGAGCAAGGAATATGTAGTTGATGTGTGGTCCGAGATCATGTCAATTTCATGATGTCCTATTACCACAATGTGATCTGGGCAGGTCCTATATGGTTATAGCGACACTTCCAAAGGTTTTTGCACTCTTCCTTTCCACTGTTTCATTAAACAGGTGTAATGGAGGAATGTTTAGACAATAATCAAGGGCCAAATGAAGAGCCACTGCTAATTGTTCCCGTGATTTCCAGACAGTACAAGTCTTTGTATACTTGCCTGTCTGGTGATCACTCCCTAAATTTCTAATTTTGGCCACCAAAGAAGGGCACCATGCACCATAGCTAGTCTCATGACAGTGGTGTAAAACCGGAAGAGCACCTTCGGCCTCAAACCCTATGTCCTCCCAACCAGACACCTGCATGCCATAAATGACTACTTGTCCCCTGTCAGTGACACTGTTAGTATGGACTTCTAGTTCAGCTGTCCAGAATAACACAGGTAGTTAATTTTTAATCACTTCTCGAGAGGGTTAGAGGTCGAAGTCTCTCTAAATTCCTCCTTCTAGTGAAAGGAATAACTGCAGTCTTCATTGGGTTCACCGTTAACCCTTTTGCACGATATTTCCTCAGTTCTGAGTGCCCACAGTTAGGCTCAGTAACTGTCAATGCAAAATTTTCTACAACCATTAGTACAGTGTCATTAGTGTATCCCTGTGCATATACAGTAATGCTGTTAAGTTACTATAAGGTTCCAAAATAGGAGGGACAGAACTCCCTACAGACATCCTTAAGTTACCTTGATCTCTGCAGACTCCCTATTTACAGAGGACGTAACTTATATAATCATACTTTATCCTTCTTATAGCATGGCTGTAATAATCCACTTATTCATTGTTTCACCAACGCCATGGTTTAATGCCCGCATCAATGATCGACCACGTTGTAGTGGTGTCAAAGGCTCTGTCAATATCCAGGAACACACCTAGTGCTACCTCCCTATCGTATAGAGCCTCTTCAGTTCTGCTTACTATCTGATACAGTGCAGAATTTCAGGATTTTCCTGGAATATAGGCATACTGAATTCATGTAACGGTGCTTTTATCATCCTTACCACAGATGCCTATTATGTTCTCCAAGGTCTTGAGAAAAAAAAATCAAGCTTGTAGGAAGGAAGGACTTAAAAAGTCATTGTAACTTACTTTCCCCGGCTTTGATGTGAATACGACTTTGGCCAGTCAGTTTCAACAAAGACAACCTTACACGAACACATGCAACTGAAGAACGTGGCCTTTCATTGTGACAGCTGTTGGCGCATTAATTCAGAGTATCATTCGCCAACTTTACCGGCAGCAGGTCATACCACAAATGGTTTGTGCGCAGAATTCAAATACCCCAAACTTTTGGGTTGCACCTCATATTTGACAGGGGTGTATGCACAAAAAGCATCAGCATCAATGCATTCCAGTGGCCTGCATGTTGTCCATTGTGTTATCAGCTGTGTTGGTTGTAACATGTCTGGTGTATATGTTGATTGTCCACCTCAGCTCTCATCATAATTTTTAACAAGTTCACTATGCCTTTCATACTTCAGTGGATGTTAAGAATTGTTATTTTTGTATATAGAGAGAAACTAAACAGTGTTTCAGTTACTCTTGTAACTTTTTTATATAGGTTTTTTTTTGCGGCGATGATAACCTTAACGGTTTTTCACCGGAAAAAAAAATATAGTTTTTTAGTTACATAGACGCTTTTAGTTATGTCGGTATGGCAATTGTTTTTAGGTTAACCCTTTGATTGCCATGTTCTTTTCAAAACGTTGGTTCAAATTAGCCAAGGTTATTTGCGTAAGACCTTGCCTTGGGAACCGTGCCATTGTTGCATATATATATATATCTATTATTAAATCTATTATTTAAGAAAAAGCTATTTCTAGTATAATAATTGTTTTATGTTTATGAAAATACCATATTGATTTACGTAATGTTTCATTTATTTATCATTCATTTATCTGATGTAAGGAAAACACAACTGTCACGTCCAACTATAAGTCAGTCTAATATTTGTTGATGCACAAGTAAGTACTTGAACCATTATCCTAAAGTAATGCTAGCTAATTGTGTTTACGATACCCTAGGATGTGTTATGAAACATGGCACTATGGCATCCATAGTGCTTAGCGAGTAGTCTGCAATTATAGATAAAAAAGAGTAAACTTTGTATCAAGTGGTATAAAATTACATGAGACATACTACATCAAATCATAATTCATTAATGACTTTAATTTCCATGTCCATAAATGTAAATATAATGTAATAAATGGATATTGCAGTTCTTTTCATTTCCAAACGTCTTTAAAACTTTAAAGTTATGTGCAGAAAAGTTTATGAAATAATTTATATTCTGAAAGCTGATTATATCGTCCCATGGTGCTGTTCAGATGAACCTATGGAGCAGATTATATAAGCCCGTGACTGTTTTTGAGCATTCTTTAAGAACTGATTAAATCAACCAGTGGTGGTCAAAGGGTTAAGCTACATTTGTTGCTTAAAATTTGTATAGCAGCCGACACATTTTTGCTTTATTCGTCAAACAGAATGCTTGTGTCAATAATGTTAACTACTTATTTATAGGTGATAATAACTGGACACAACATTACTAAGACTGTTTACATCCCTACAGCACTAAGGAAGCCTGACGTTAAATCAGTTTCAGATACAACCAGAGTTTTTAATACTCAAACCCAAGTAAGTTTAACCCTCTGTACCTGCTATTCTGTACTGTATTGTAATATTTCAAATTTATCACGTTTTGAATGCAATCCTGAATGACCAGGAAAACTAAATAGTAAATAAATTGTTTATATCTACAGGAGAGCATCAATAATTTGGATGATTCATTATGTTTATAATCAATAATCAAAATTCATTGATGATTATACAGTGGAGTCTCTTTAATCCGACCAAGACCGGACATGGCCGGGTCAAATTAGCAGGAAAGTCGGATTGTCACGGAGAACTATTAAATAACATTTAAAAGTATTGAATAGAATTTATTACATTAAAAAACTTTGAATTAAATGTATTATTACTAAACGTACTGTACTAAAACAAAACAGCACGCAGAATCTCAGTACGGTAATAAAGAGCAGTACATGAAATCATCGAACCTGACTGAAAAAGTTGGTAATTGTTTTTTGTTTACAAACTGTTTGACATTTTCTCGCCGCTACATCTCGTGTGAAACAGTCACCTTTTTCCTTTTAGAAGCCATCACAACACCTTTTAGAAAATAGCGGATAAAACAAAAATATGTGAAACGTTACAAAACACGTAAGCAGAATGCACTCTAAACTTCAACTCTTCCATGAATCTGAATTGATACTAAAAGATGGAAATGAACAAACAGAGCAGGTATTAGGGTGGGCGATCTCTTTTTTTTTTGGAAGAGAATGTAGGTCGTTGGCTGGGCGCGTGACACATAGGCGTAAAGGCCTGACAAGTACAGACTGGAAATACGAAAGTGGCTCACAGGCATTGTACACATGGTTTTGAGGCTAGATGAGATTAAACGGAAGGTCGGATGAGCAGGACTCTACTGTAAGTTATGAAAAATGAAAGGAAGTTTTGTTGGTAGGATAGAGGGTTAAAGTCAAATCAGCAGTGATGATACCTGAGCAGTAAGGGGAAAAAGTGCAACAAACTTATTACTTATTTCAGTCGGATTACTATTGTTTTGATAGTTTGAATATTTTGACTTTAAATAGGTGAAAAGTGTCTTAATATCAAATATCAAAATACTTTATGGAACTTAAATTTATACAAAAGAAATTTTGTGTGAAGAAATTTTAAAAAAATCTAGTGTATAAAACATTGACTGTCAACTATTGATGTGTAAAAAACATCGTATGTTTTGAAAACTCTGACTATCGATACTCAATCAGCCCCAATCAGTCGCATCATACAACATACTTCTAACATTATCTCTGTGTGTGAACTAAGTTTTTATTTACCAAACTGTGTGTGTGTGTGTATGTTTGTTGAAATTGTAGTATTTTTGTTAAAAAGGTACAGTATTTTTATTACTGTATTTTGTTGCAGGCCTAGATTTAATTGTGTATCAAATGAGAGACTGTACATACAGTACATATTTTTTTCTTTTAAAGCACATACATAACATTAACTACATTAGTGATTTTATTCAATCACCTCACTCTTCTCAAACCACCGGAGTGAGTTGGGAATTGTTTTAGCAAGTTTTTTTTTTTACTTAAAAGATAACAAGAAATCTTGACAATTTGATAATCGGATGGGGTTACCCAAATACTCACACTTGGTTTTGACCGCTTACTTCATCAGCATGGAGTTGCATTTCTATACTTAGGTAATAATTGAAATAGACTAATTCATTTGCTTTATTCCAGCTTAATAATACTGCAATTGGTGCAGCTAACTTATTACGAAATCAAGAAATTCTTGCCGCAAAGGATATATTGAAGAAAAAGCGCGAAGAAAAGAGGAAAGTATGTTATTACTTATCACATGTATTTCTGTTCTTTCCTTTGTTTTTTTTACGATGGTATTGAGAGAGCCGTGATTCTTTCTGTAGTATCTTTATGTCATGCAATGATTAATCCAAATTACATTTTAAAGGTCTAGATTAGGAGAACTTAACCTTTCTATTGTTGAGACTACTTGGCATTTTCATTGTAATTTCCTAAATAGCATCAGGCACTACTGGGTATGGAATACCCCACAGTATAGTGGGAGAAAAATCCAGTTTAAAATTTATGTAGATTGGTTGGGTATGTTCAGTGATGAGTTTGAAGTTTTTTGAGCGCAAGATGTGCACTTTGTTTGGTAAAAAAAGTAAATACACAGAAAATTTCTTTATTTGGACTTGTATCAAATACAAGCTCTCTGAAACTTTATTTTGTTGTTCTTTAAAATCACCGCAAGGTTGATTTTCGTATTATTGATGAAAGTATTATTCGACAAAAAATAGTCGAAATTAATGGTTAAAACCATATAAAAACACAATTCGGTATTTTTTGTTTTACATATTTATATGGTAATTCCATTTGAAATACGTTATTTTAGTATATTCGTTTACAGAATTCAGAATTTTTTTTTATAAACAAATGTAAAACTCTACAAATGTATAAAAATATTTTACATTTAACCTTTACATATAATTTTTTAGCAATTGTGAGTTGAAATAAATCCTGAAAATTTCATTAAAAAATATTAATATTTGACAGATAAATACATTTATTTTCCGAACAACTGAAAAAACTTTATTTTTAAAAATAAGCGACACTAATAATAATTTAGTGTCGTATGTAATGCAGTATTCACTGTCATTATCTAATGAAACAAAACTATAACTTTGCCTTATATTAATTTAATTTTTGATACTTCAGCAAAAGTAAACACTTGACTTTGCATCATCATCAATAATGCTGGCTAGATGTGTTTTTAATATGATATCAAATCATTAGCGAGCAGTCAACATTTGTAGACATAGTTGGTATGTTCAGTGCTACCGAGAAAGCGTAAACCAGACTTAATTAACGTCCATAAAACAGAAGAAATATATTGTAATAAATGGATAGAACAGACTTTCCAAAAGTGTTTACCAATTAGAAGTTAAAATCAAAAACTGATTATATAATTTATATTCTAAAAGCCAATTGTGTCAGTCTGTGGCCTATTCAGACAGTGACCAACTGTACCGATTACATCGGCCTGTGGCGGTATTCAGACAACATTTGAGAACTGATGTAAGCGGTCTGTAATGGTATTCAGTCAAACCAACAAAGCCCATATTACATCAGCCTGTAGAGGTATTTAGACAAGTTTCGTAAGCTGATGAATCAGCCCATGGCAGTATTCAGATGGACCAAAAGATCCGAATACAGTGATCATGGTGGTATTTAGGCAACTTTTGTGAGCCGATGTAATCGGCCTGTAGTAGTTTTCAGTCAGACCAACAAAGCGATGTATTACGTCGGCCCTTGGCTTTATTCAGACAACTTTTTCATGCCAATGTAATTGACCTGTGGCGGTATTTAAACAGCTTTTAAAAGCTGATTATATCTACTGGTCAAAGAGTTAAATTTTTTTTTGTGTTTAACGTCCGACTATTGTGCACAATTGGGCTAATGCAGACGATGGGATGATTTATAGCATATAAAAATGCCAATCCCTCGCTGGGAATCGAACCCAGGTCCTCGGGGTGAAAGCCTAGTATGCTATCCACTAGGCCACCCAGGCGGCTCAAAGAGTTAAATACGAAGTGAAGAAAATTTTAATTCTGATTTTTTTTTAAACTCAGGCCTACCTAAGAATGTAATGGGTTCGCCATTTAACCATTTGGCCTGACCCAACCCGAAAAGCCAACTATAAGCTCTAAAAAGAAATCAACCCTGCCGATCCAAACTCTAAAATTTGGCCCGCAGGCCCCTGCAATATACTGGTCCAAAACTAAGAGTTTAACATTAATACTATAGTTGAAAAGAATATTTTTATGTCTGTATATAAACTTTTTTAAGAAATTACTAATAACTTTATAACTCCTATGCATGTATTATGACTATTATGTTTATATAACCTTTAGAAAAATAACTTTAATTTTTTAAATATTTTCTAGGAAGTACAAAAGTTAACTTTAGATCTTTGGAAAATGAAACAAGGACTTCTGGACAAATCTGTTAACCAACAGAAATCTCTTCTTGATCGCCTGGAAAAGGGAAATCTTACCTCAGAACAAAAGGACAGTGTTTTACAAACTATTAAAACCCTGCAGGTGAGATTCATAAGGTTTCTTGGTTAAAAATGCCTGTTCTTAGGTACATTTGGCATAAATCACTTTAACCCTAGAATGAACGGGCAAAAAAAAAGTTATGTAAGTGGACGGGCTGGGTCTGACAGACCCAAGAATTAAAAAATCTATAAATAATTTCAAATTATTTTTATTGATCAAAAAATGTTTTTATATGAAACGTAGAAGTGTTTTTAGTAGTATAACACTATTTTAATAAAATAATATTGCGCCCAAATAATGGTATAAAAAAAACTAAGTAATCTTGTACATTTTTACAAAAAATTACATGATTTTTTTAAAATAACATTAATAAGGTAAGAATTTTTAAATTTTGATTGGGTTTGATTTTACCTAGTATATAAAGAATGATTTTAAGGAAAAATATTAAGAATTAATTAAAATACAAAAAATAATATGTTTTTGGAGAGGACAAATAACTTAATTTTTACAGCAATCGCTACAGAACATTTCACTGTGGTTAAGACAAAACCAAATTTTACACTTTGCGAAAGTATTTTGTTTTGCTGTCTTTACACATGGAGCATCTCCCACGCTTTCCTGGAGCAGGGTCCTCTTTAGGTTGAGCTTCATATCCAGAAAATTTAGTTGCTAACTGCCGAATCTCTCATGGGAGGTTTTGTTTTGCTGAGCTCGCATGGTCAAGTAGGGTTGCAGCATCTGTTTTGACAAGTCTCTTGTCAACATGAAAAGCACCGCGCTTATACTTGTTTAAACTTGTCAGTAGTATTAAAATGAACAAAAGTAAAAATTAAAAACAGTCCTAAAACACAAATCCTGCTATGTCAGAAAAAGTAACGTGAGCTGACGTATCTGACAGACCCACAAGATATTCAAACACGTGACAACTGATGACTAAGAGCTTAATTGACAAACATGGAACAGTAGTGCATTCTGTAAACTCTTTTAGGAAGGTACCGAGAGAAATAACGGTCTGCAACGCCACTGACCTTGAATCTAACGTACATTAAAAATGTCTGGGTCTCACAGACCCAGCCAGTCCATTCTAGGGTTAATATTTTGTAAAGTTTATCCTTTATAAAAGTATTATGTCATATTTTTTTCATAACCATATCAGCTTAATTTTACTAAAAAAAAGTTTATTTACACTAATTGCAATGTTTTGATGAACTTATTATAATTTCTTTTTTTTTTTTTGTGGAATACAATGAATTTACTGGGAATATACATGTTTCTCGGTATTACAAAGTATGTTATATTTATTTCAGGAATCCATTGACATGATGCGCAAGGATATTAGGAAAGCTATAGCAATGAAAAATTCTGGTACAAAAACAGGAATGAAAACTGTAACTCCACAAGTATTTAAGAAAACTAAGGAAGAGGTGAGTTACATTGTAGGCAGGTATAAGATTAAAAATATTTTATAATTTTAACAATAGCATTGTTACATTTTTGCCTATGTTTTTACGTAGAATAAGAAGGTGATGCACCACTCATCTACAGCTCAGTTTTTGTATGATCAGATCACATCTCAGAACTTTTGTATATTACTTTACAAGTATATCCTAGGCTTTCTGTAAATAAAAGTTGTCCAAAAGAATTTTCATGTTGAATTTTGTCCTTTTTCAAGTTTTTTGTGCATTATCTGTGAATGAAGGAATTTCTACAGTTGCCGTTGCACTGCAACCTTTGCGGATCTATTGTGTCCCCTTTCCTGAAATATTCCTGAAATGCTCAGTTAAATTAAATTCGCCAGCCCTAGTGTCATCACAAAATCTAGGATCTAGAGAAAGTTCAAAGTGTGTTACTCCCTAATTTCTTATTGGTGATTTCCTAGTTCATTATTGAGGTGCTTGCACTACTAATTCCCTTTAATTTTTTTCTCTTTTAAGCCTTATCATGAGTATTTTGCTTCATTTAGCCAGCTTTTTTTTGGTAGTGAGATCATGCTCATTCTATTGTACACAAGGTGCCCTAGTTGATAGCGTACTGGGCTTTAACCCCGAGGACCCATGTCCGATTCCCAGCCAGGGCTTGGCATTTTCATATGCTATAAATCATCCTATCGTCTGCATTAGCCCAAGTGTGCACAATAGTCGGACGTTAAACAAATATATATATATATATATATATTTTGTACATTCTTACTCATGTTGTTCCTTAGAGTAGCTAAAGAATAGTCTGCTCATACAGAACTCCATGCATGCATGAGTAATTGTAAGGTACAAGGGGAGGTCACCAGGCATCATTTGGGTCCATTTAATACAACATTAGGCCGGTATCATTCACTCTTATCAGCACAAATCGCTTTACATATTAGTTAGTCAAGCTGTATAGAGTAATGAGTGAAAGTGTAGGAGATTTATGAATGAGTAGCTAGAGGTTTAGTGGGATTGCTAAGCCTATCAACTGTCTGTCAAAATTATCTGTACCTCGCTACTACAGTGGTATCCCTGTTAACGGTCTTAATTCGTTCCAGAACTCAGACTGTTATCTAAGCTGACTACTGTACAAGTCAGCGTTTACAATACAGACTTACGAAAAACATTTTAATTTGTTCCATAGAAAAAAATAATTGAATACTCACTATTAATATGTCAAAGATAAAGAATGATGAAAGTACACAAAACAGAAGTCACACTTTATTTAATTACATTCATACACATGTAATTATCTCAGGTATATACACATAGGACAAATCAATACTGTATTTTTTTTTTTAGTTCATACTGTAGCTTTTTTTAGTTCAATAGTCAAAGTTTGTCTTTTACTTCCATTACCACAAGCACTTCTTTTAGGACCAATTTAATTAATATTCACAAAAAAACTGAAAACAGGATTTAAACACCAATATGAAACTCGCACACAAAAACACTCTACATTTTGTTAAATTAAAAAGTCAGAAGTGCGTAACATGTTACTATTATAACTTTAAATTTTTTAACGATCTAACAAATTGAACACACGGTAAAAAAGTGGATGACACACTAAATAAAATTAGGTACGATAACAGTAAAAGGAATAGGAGCGGGCATTCTGAGTGGAGGTAACTAAGAAATATCATGTAAGTTATTGCCCCACAAAACCCAAACACCCATTAATCAAAGGCTTTTTGTGTTAACTCAACACAACATAATGTTATCTATATTTACACATCTGCTTAGAAGTAATTAAACAAAATGAAAACACTTTTTTAAATGTTTAGCCCTTTATCTGAAACCTTGCGTTTATTGGGTCATTTTTCATTCTGTGAATTTGACCGTTGTCCAGGTTGACCGGGGTATCACTGTAGATTTCAACAGTAATTAGAGTTTACTTAGAACCCAAAATTAATTTTTAACTGTAGAGTTTTTAAGAACTGTTCTTTTAATGGTTTTATTAATGATGTTTTTATAAGGAATAAATTGTACTATGTATTATACAGTATCTGATTAATGTGACTGGTAGGTTATTGTCATCAGTTTAGCTATTGCCAATTGTGGTCACATTAATTGGTGTCCACTCTTTAAAATACAACTAGTTTTATACAACGTGTGCGTGTTTTTTTTTTTTTTTGCGATGCCAAAAAAGGTGGAAAAAATCTTTTATAGACTACCTGGGTACGCACTATCCCAGAGTGTGGGACTCAAATTGAGTCCAAACTCAAGTGAAGATATATTGTTGCCCACTAAAAAAACCACCAAAAGCATTCCTCTTCTGTAAACCTCCCCGTGGAACTGCCGCCAGGCATTACTTCACGGGAAGGTGGACTGGCTGAACGCCTACTCTTCTACAACGTTGGCTCTCCTTTCTCAATCCTCAACCCTCAACTTCTTCATGACCACTGCAGCGAATCCCGTAATGGCCCTCCAGTTGGCCTCTGAAGCCATCATAGTCGCAACCAGACTTTCCGGTGCAATGCTGCCTCGCAGATATGTTTGCAGCCTCATTCTTTCCTTGTCGAATCTCCAACACCAGAAAAACACATGCTCCGCATTTTCCTCCACTGCTGGAAGACAGAGGGGACAAGCCGAGTCCATTTCCAGCCCGAAACGGAACAAGTAAGCTCGGAAGCAACCATGTCCAGTGAGAATCTGTGTGAGATAGAAATCCACCTCTCCATAATTCCTGTTGCACCAATCCTGGATGTTACCTATGAATTGGTATGTCCATTGTCCATTTGTTGATTCGTCCCACTGTCGCTGCCATGTCTCCAGCGTCCGATTTCGCTCCTCTGTAATTGCCATTGTATGACTATACCGCAGCTCAGCATTTCGCTTACGCCAGTACAGCCTCGCTCTTTCATCAGCCATCAGCTCCATTGGCGGTTCGCCTGCCACAACGCATGCAGCGTCGTAGGAAACTGTGTGTTTGTGTGCATGTGTGTGAACGGTTTAACCGATGTTGTTTTGTATTTGGATAAGAAGTTCTTAACTTAAGTAATAAAATCTATTTTGAAATAATAGTAGGTTTTACCACGTACCTGGAACTGTACAGCCGCGATGATCAGTGCAGCCAGGCAGATTCACAGACCACTGAAACTACAGATTTGACTGTGTCATTCTAAAATAGACCGGAAGAACAGGAAAAGTGTTTTAGCTTTAGTAATGCTGAATGATTGCGCTTAGTTGTAAGTTTATCTCTAAGCTTTGCAATGGAGATGGTTCCAAAAAGTTTCTGAAAAAATACAATAACAGCGATACTGTGCGGACTCTTCACTATTCACTGTTGTACACTTGTGGTCGCTTGCTGCGCTAATTGAAAAGTGAGCCAGACAGTCCATAGAGGTCCCTTCAAACCGACCTGTCTGCATTTACTTATTTAAACAAGTGATTGCTGATAATTTTAAAGTAACTTTACATAACAAACATTAAACAACAGTATGCAAATGTTATTGTATAATATCTTTGTGTACAATGTTAGTTGTATGCCAAGGATGTTATTGGTTATTGAGGGTCTTGGCTCAACAGTCTGACTTATTTTGCCTAAAAAATTACTATATTTTACCAGTTACAATAACTTCCTTTTTACTAACAAGAGTTTCTCTCCAAAGCACACAAAATTACTGTAGTTTACATTGATACAAAATTTTCAAGTCAACTTTAAATTAACTGAAATTTTCATTTCTAGAAGAATATCGTAGTAAGGCATGGGTACGCAGCTAGTTAGATTATAAATACTGGTGTACACTTTATAAAAAGGAAGTTTAGGGAATTTTAAATAATTTTTCCATGGTTAAAAGTGTCAGGTTAATGCTCTGTTACTGTTTGGAAAAAAGTGACTCAAATTTGTAATAGCAGATAAAAAAGTGTCCACCAAAGTTGAATACTAATTATACATCATGTACTTATTAACAAAGTAACAACGTTTTATGTGAACTATTTTCAATTCCAATTTATTTTATGGACACTGTTTTTAATAATTGGCATAGGTAAAACAGGAAACTTGTAATGAGGGTTGAAGTTTATATGAAATATCGTAATTAATTGTGATATTTTATTACATCATTTTTTAATAAGTAATTAATTACGAGGGTGGTCTAAAAAGTTTCCGACCTCAACATGAAGATAGCAGCACTCGTCGGTGGCAGCACTCGAATTTCGTTGTTTATCAGTTGACAGTTACTCATCAAAGGTTCAGCCATTTTGGACGCACAGTTGTTATGTATCTTTGGTTTGAATTAGTTGATGTGAGTATTTTTATAAAAATGGGCAAAATCGAGTATCGAGCTGTCATTAAATATTTGTTTTTGAAAGGCAATACGCCAACGCAAATCAAAGATGAGTTGGATTCTGTGTATGGGGACTCTGCACCATCATTTACCATAGTGAAATTTTGGGCAGCTGAATTTAAACGTGGCCGTAAGAGCTTTGGAGACGATGAACGTTCGGCACGTCCAAAAACTGCAACTACTGATGAAAACATCGCCAAAGTTCACCAAATAGTGCTAGATGACCGTCGAATTAAATTGAGAGATATAGCAGACGTTATGAACATGTCAAAAGAACGTGTTTGTCAGATATTAAATCAACATCTAGACATGAGAAAGCTGTCCGCACGTTGGGTGCCGTGTTTGCTCACGTTAAGACCAAAAACGTGTTCGAATGAACATTTCCAATGCTCTGTTGGCGTAGTTTAGGCGCAATAAATCCTAGTTTTGGCGCCGATTAATTACTGAAGATGAAACTTGGATACACCATTATAAGCCCGAAACAAAAATACAGTCCAAACAGTGGACTGCAAAGGGGGAACCGGCTCCAAAAAAAGCAATAACTGTTTTTTCGGCTGGGAAAGTGATGGCGACTGTTTTTTGGGATAGTCATGGAATTATTTTAATCAACTATCTTCTAAAAGGAAAAACCATTACAGGAGCATACTACGCATCATAACTTTACAAGCTGAAGTTAGAACTTGCGGGAAAACGGCCACATTTGCAGAAAAAGAAAATCCTGTTTCAACAAGACAACTCACCGTGTCACACCTCAGTGGTTGCCATGGCGAAAATCCACAAATTTGAACTGCTTGACCATCTGCCTTACCAGATCTAGCCCCAAGTGACTACTTTTTGTTCCCTCATCTAAAAATTGCACTCGGAGGACAGAGATTTTCGTCAAATGCAGAGGCAATCACCTTCGTGAACAATTATTTTGCAGAGAAAAACGCCAAGTACTATTTGGATGTGTTACAGAGATGGGAGCATCGCTGGGAGAAGTGTGTAGAGGTACAAGGAAACTATGTTGAAAAATAAAAAAAAAATTTCTGAAAAAATGTCTTGTATCTTTGTTAGGTCGGAAACTTTTCAGACCACCCTCGTATTAGTGGAGCGTTGTAGCTCAGTGAATATGATAGCTAATGGATCATAAAAATAAACTAGTTACTGTAATTAGCTCTTTCCATGTGATAGTCAATCTCTTGCCTTCATTAGTATAACTGGAACTAATTAAAGATTTTAAGTCGTACAAGCAATATTGCAACGATATTTTATCCATTTTATTATTTGTTTTTGTTAGAAATTTATAGGTAATTTTAGAAATATATATTTTTTTTAGACTCAAAAACAAATATTGGATGTAGAGTTGGACATTTTCAATAGACAACAAGAAGGAAAAGATACTGTAGACTTGCAGAAGCGTGTAATAGAACTAAAAACAAAAGCTCATCGCTTAGGCTTGTTGAGCGCAGGAAGAGTAATTCGAGGAAGAGGTGGAATATATAGAGGCCGGTAAGCATTTATTTGTTTTCATTGTTTGTCATGTGTTATGCATTTAAATTTTGCCAATAAATAAGTACCAATTGTTCTGTAGGAGACTATTTTATCTACCGGACTGTATTTCACTTCCAAAGTATTAGTGGCTATTACTGTTACCCTGTTAGGGTGAACATATATGAACCTTGTTTACTTCTGGCAGTGTGTAATAAATCTTGTGTTTTGGATGTATTATTCCTTTTGTGTATGTTTAGTGGTACAAAAATGACCACCTACCGCCAAGTTAGATCAAAGACTTATTGTGCAACTAAGCCTTTTGGATTTTAATTTAGTAGAATAGTGCCCTCAATGAGATTTATCAGTCCACTGACTCCGCATTCTCCTGGAAGTAATCAGTTTCCTAGAAACCAAACAACCTTTATCTCCTGCTGACAAGAAAATCACAATTATAGTTTATATGTCCTGCAGTTTCTTTTCATTTCTGAATAACCTACTTATGATTTCGTTTTAGTAAATTCCTATCCTGTTAATTTGTGCATTCATACCACAGTGCTCTGTAATCAGTTCCTTGGTTTTCCTGAGGTTTCCTTTGCCCATACTCTTGAAGTACAGTTCCTGCCAGCCCTGTCATTGCAGCCCTATAAGGGTTGTATTTCTCACACCCAAGGTTTGATACCTGACAGGTCTTTTGCTTGTAGTTTTCATTAAAAACCTCTTTGTTACCATCTCCTCTCATCTCAGTTTGTGTGTTTGTGCTCCTGATAGACATTTGTACATCTATAGGGTCCGCCAATGAAACGGGATGTTTGTAGGTGGCCTTGAGACAAAGTTGGCAGGTAGTGACAGGTGCATCACTACCTGCACAATCTACCATTTAGTTGCAATGGATCGTTGGACGGGTGAACAATGCGGCTACACGTGAAAACATATTATCAAAATGGCGAAAGTTTTGTGCAAACTCAACGTGCTTTCCAGTCATTTTAACATACCGCGTAACCAGCCTGTTTCATCAGATAATGCAATTCAAACAAGGATAAACAACCTCAAACAAACGGGATCAATGTCTTAAAAAAGAGGCGGGAGTGTAAAAACTGTCCGAACACCTGAAAACATTGCAGCTGTTCAACAGGCTATGGTTAGAAGTCCTCGCCGATCAGCCAAACACCATGCCCTTCGCATTAGAATAAGTGACACATCTGGGGGGGGGATACCTGTTTTTGTTTTATGGGGATACCTAAAAACAAAAGTGTTTCAAGCAGTTCCACCCACAACCATTCAAGCCCTCAACGAATTGTAGACGAGATTACGGCAATACCTGTCAATATGCTGCAAGAGGTTATGCAAAACTTCCAAGCCAGGCTCCAGGAAAGCCTTAACTGCAGTGGAGGACATTTGATAGACGTAGTGTTCAGAAAATATTTTTTCAACCCGTACCCATAATGGCTATTCTTGTACTTTTAATTATTTGTTAAAAAAATGTTTAAAAAGTTTTTTTAACAATCAATTACTTTATGTAACAATTCCATTTCACTGGAGGACCCTGTACAAACGGCTGATTCAAGATAGGCCTTGCCTTACTGATTATTAGTCCACTTTTCTCAGACATTTGTACATCTAGAAACATCTCTTGATTCAAGATATACTGTTGAATTACTGATTCCTAGTCCTTTTTTGCCAGTTACCTTTTCTTAGCCTTCAGGGTTTGTTTCATGCTGTACAAATCCCACAAATAGCTTGGGAAATAAAATGTCTACCCATGTAGAATCTTACATGCATAGGTGAGGCTAGGTTAAATGTGGAGGTCTCCTGGTATCCAGGGTCCACATATATACAGCTACCCCTTAGCTGTGCAGCCTGTGGCATATACTGTTCTACATAGGCTTGGGTTAAAGGGATTTAGCCTAAGAGCAGATAAATGAAGAAAGGTTAGATCCAGCTAGGATATGTCAGGATTGCCAAACCCATACCCATAATGTATGAGCACCTGAAGAAATTAATCCTTTCAGTGCCATTGAATTTTTTACGTAGACAAAAATTTAATATTGTTTTACTTTTCAATATATTTTAAGCTAAATTAACATATTTTATGAAAACTATATTTTCAAGTGGATGTAGACAAAAGTAACAAAACTCTTGGTCAGTTACGCAACTCACAAAGAATTCACCTGTCCCTGTCAGATTCTACCAGAACCATATATTGTTCATTTAAAAGGTGGGCCTCACCTCTCCCACTACCAGACAGGCAAACTCTAAGCGAGTTGTATGGAAAAATCAACGGCCGATGCGGGGTTTGAACCTGCTCAAATTCAACACACTTTACTGGCCAGATGTAGCACCTTTATTTCATTTAACAGATCTCAAGACAGAATGTTGGATCTTTTATTATTCTTTACTGCTTGTTATTTTTTCTACTTATTTTTGAAAAAAAACATGTCACAGTTAAAAAATGCTGGTATTAGATTTATATAAAACTAATGTTTGGTAAAATCGTACATTGGCATTGAAAGGGTTAAAAGGCATTAATATTAATTGTACAGGAACAAATTTTGAGCTTTTTGACCATGAAAAAGCTTTGACTTTTTAACTGACTTGTTAAAAAGGATATTAAATGCAAACATGTTTTAAAATTTTAAAGAAACCACGATTGTTTAAAGTTAATTACTACTGTAAAACATAGTGCCACTGACTGGGCCTAAGTAAATATGGGAAAACAGCTGTCTATATCTCAAAAGTTTAGTCAGTGATCTGTTTGGTTAGTTTAGTTATTCCTGAGGGATTGTAGCATTTCCAAAATACTACAAACCTTCCAAATCATCCAACTTACGAGGGTGGTCTGAAAAGTTTCCGACCTCAACATGAAGATAGCAGCACTCGAATTTTGTTGTTCATCTGTTGACAGTAACTCACCAAAGTTTCAGCCATTTTGGATGCACAGTTGTTATGTAACAGTCGTTTGAATGAGTTGATGTGAGTATTTTTATGAAAATGGACAAAATCGAGTATCGAGCTGTCATTAAATATTTGTTTTTGAAAGGCAATACGCCAACGCAAATTAAAGATGAGTTGGATTCTGTGTATGGGGACTCTGCACCATCATTTACCACAGTGAAATTTTGGGCAGCTGAATTTAAACGTGGCCGTAAGAGCTTCGGAGACGATGAATGTTCGGAACGTTCTAAAATTGCAACTACCGATGAAAACATAGCCAAAATTCACCAAATAGTGCTAGATGACCGTCGAATTAAATTGAGAGATATAGCAGATGTTATGAACATGTCAAAAGAACGTGTTTGTCACATATTAAATCAACATTTAGACATGAGAAAGCTGTCCGCGTGTTGGGTGCCGCATTTGCTCACGTTAGACCAATAACGTGTTTGAATGAACATTTCCGATGCTCTGTTGGCGCAGTTTAGGCGCAATAAATCCCAGTTTTGGCGCCGATTAATTACTGTAGATGAAACTTGGATACACCATTATGCGCCCGAAACAAAAATACAGTCCAAACAGTGGACTGCAAAGGGAGAACCGGATCCAAAAAAAGCAAAAACTGTTTTTTCGGCTGGGAAAGTGATGGCGACTGTTTTTTGGGATAGTCATGGAGTTATTTTAATCGACTATCTTCAAAAAGGAAAAACAATTACAGGAGCATATTACGCATCATAACTTTACAAGCTGAAGTTAGAACTTGCAGGAAAACGGCCTCATTTGCAGAAAAAGAAAATCTTGTTTCACCAAGACAACGCACCGTCTCACACCTCAGTGGTTGCCATGGCAAAAAAATAATGCCTTATCTTTCTATTCCAGGAGAGGGACTTCTTGTTGTATGTGTCTTTGGTTTTAATATGTATTGGTTTTAATAATGTTGGTTTTAATAATAATATTGGTTTTAATATATATCTTTTTTTTCAGTGGACGAAATATAGGAGTTTTTACTGCCCATTCTTCTGTAGATCATCGTCCAACCAAATTGCTCGTCTCAGGATTTGAAAGTGATGACAAAATGGAGGTCTTAGCTCATTTTGCTGTAAGTAAGAGTTTGTTACTCTGTTATTTCAGTTGAAAAAGGTAGTGTGTTTGGTGGCCTAAAAATGTTAGCGCTTCTTCATGGCTATTGATTGGTGGTATTACTATTCTGTCAATAACACATAAAAAAAGAAGAAAAAAATATTTAGATCTGTCTACAGGATTATTGTTATTGAATTGCTCATTTTATTTGCTTCTGTACTGTTATGTCTCTCCATTGTTTTTGAAGGAAGTGCTTGTACACCATTTGCCAGCTATATAAAAGTGACATACCACTAGCCGACTTGCAATCACACTTTCTCTCAAGAACAATATAGGCTTAGAAAGCTAAAATTCTGCATGCTTGTTATTATTTCACCCTAATTTAGAATATGTAAATTGTTATTAAACTTTTGTCTAAAAAAACTGAATATTTGTAAAATAAACAAAAATTACTGTATTTTAAAAAACAATGATGGTTGAACCACAAAAGAAAATGGGTACTTTTTTCATATTCTAAATACAAATAAGAATACAATTTTATTCAATTATTTATTATGTTTGGAAAAACAGAGTAAGAAAAATTATGTATAATTTTTAATAATTAGTCAATAATAATAATATTTAATAATTAATTTTAAACAAGGGACAGAGTTAAATCTCAGTATACCATAAGACTAAATGTTGTAAGACACATTTTGTGCATAAAACTCGTCACAACTGTTGTTTTTTATAAATAGAACTATATATTTAGTCCTTGCAGTCTAAACAAAAATTGAGGATAATTATCAAATTAATTTATCTTATGCCTGATGTGATCTTACGCCTGTACATATATATATATATATATATATATATATATATATATCAACTTCACAAACAACACATTATCTTAAAACCCTAATATTTACACGATATCATATCCTTTTCTCATATATTGGGAGAATGAGACAAACCTTAAACATAAAAAAGAAGGTAGCACGTAAAAAAATTATCAACTGGATATACGTTCTGCAATAAAATAAAATAAATATTTTTTAGTTTATAAAAATATCTAGGATTAACTCAAATTATTTTGTTACTTTTTATTATATTTTTAATGAAATAAGAATAAATTTAGTAATTAATATTTAAGCAGTAACAAAATCAACAAAATCTTATCTTTAGTCAGATTTGAAAAGGAAAAGAGGGAGGCAAATTTAATCTATGGATGAATTAATTTGGTTTAAGTCAGCAAATTATCCAAACTGAACTTTTTGACAAATATTTACATAACAGAATACTCACATGACTTATACGCTGAATGATATTATCGTAAATATTGTGAGATTATTTACCTTTCAGTAGAAACATTCACTCACCCTTTCTAAATTTGTTGACACTATTTGAAGTGTTCCTATCATACTAGATACGGTATTGTAATTAGTTTTCTATTATCAGTATTTCCTTAGGGTAGCAATTAGTGTCAAACGCCTGTGCTACAAATAACTTGTGTCCAGTTACAGTGTTTTATTGTGTTTGGAAAGTTACTTTTATTATTTATTACAAATTATTTAATTTGGAAGATTATTTTAAAATGTCAGATGACAGAATTAACCTGACCTGATGGTTAATCAAGACTTCACTATACAAGATATGAGTCAAGCAAGCTATAAAAAACCAAAATGGACTATTGATACACATTAAACATGAAATTACTACATGGTTGAAGTTGTCAAGGTACTGCATATCTGAAGTGCGCACATCAAGGTCATGGGTTCAAGATTGCAGTTAATTTTACCGTTTAGCGCTCGTCCTCATTAGTCTAAAGTATTGACGTTGAGATTGGAAAAATGTACTCATATTTTTTTTAGCTGTGCCTGCAAATATAATCAAAAAAAAACTTGTTATTGTATGATACAACATGTGCTCAAATTCTCACAAAAATATTTTGATTTTTCTAAGGATTGATTTCTTTTCATTATTGTAACGTAGCCACCGGACCACATATTCAAATGATTAGGATTATGACCTATTCTTCCCGTCAGTGGTCTATCAACTCACCTCATAAAGGCTACCGCGGTTTCAAAACTCTATTTTTTCATGTTCAGGCCATACAAAATGTTAAATCTCTCTGTCGAGGTCGTCACAAAGTCAAACAAAACATTAACATATATCACAAACACTAAGCACAATTACAGATTTAAAATATTCATCATGAAATTCGGCTTGGCCAAGCCGAATTTCATGACGAATATTTTAAATGTGTAATTGTGCTCAGTGTTTGTGACATATGTTTTAATATTTTGTTTGACTTTGTGACAACCTCGACAGAGGGATTTAACATTTAGTATGGCTTGAACATGAAACCATAGAGTTCCGAAACCGCGGTAGCCTTTACGAGGTGAGTTGATAAACCATTGACGGGAAGAATAGGTCATAATCCTAATCGATTGATTTCTTAGTTAAAAAAAACCAAAATTAACTTTTTGTACTTACAGAAATATGGAGAGATTAGTGATTACGCATGGGATGAAGTTACTCCTGCTCTAGTTGTTAACTTTAAAACACGTAAAGAAGCAGAAACTGCGATGAACAAAGGTCGCAACTTTCAAGATCGTTTGCTGTGTGCTACTTGGTACAGTCAAGGTCAACAAGGTAACTTGAGGTAAGTGATATGATAGATTAATAGTCATTAGCAGATCAATTATCTTACAATTCAACAACATGTTTCACTTTATACCAGTGGCATCTTTTGTTATTGAAATAATTTTTGTTCATATTAAAACAACACATAAATATCCTTAAATAACACAACTTTTTACTAATTAATATATATTAAAAACGAAGAAATCAAGCCTATTGATTAAATAAACTGCTTGCACGATTGCAACACTTATACCGCTGATTGAAGCAGCTGTTGCAGTTGCATCTGTAGGTGCGTATAGCAAGGCATGTACCTACCAGAAAGTGTTTAGGCTGACATTCTTCCTGTAAATGAATTAATAGAACTGACCTATTTTCAGTGCATTGTTTCTTATAAACACATTCAAGGAACATTCCCAATGAATGAATGGGGAATCACACACTGTATGATGTTTTCTGAACTATAAGACTATTTGTTCACTCGTGTCTATAGACGTAAACTCCAGTTAACATTCAGCCAAGCTTAAAGACTCAAGTCTCTTCTTAAGGGAAAGCCGCCTCGGTGGCCTAATTGATAGCGTACTAGGCTTTCACCCCGAGGACCCGGGTTCGATTCCCGGCCAGGGCTTGGCATTTTCATAAGCTATAAATCATCCCATCGTCTGCATTAGCCCAAGTGTGCACAGTAGTCAGACGTTAAAACAAAAAAAATCTTAAAGGTTAACATATAAGATATCGTTTTGAATTTTATTTTTTTTTTACAAAATACTAATCAAACAAAATTATTAACCTCTTAAACAAAAGTATATTTTTAAACTAATTGTCAGAACAAGAAATTTATTTACATGAAAATGTTTAATATCAACGTTATTGTTTCTGACTCGATCTGCATGTAATGTTTCACGTTGAAAGTGTTTTAAATCGTTCCTCCAATTATGTATAAATATTTTATTACTTATGACAGGTCGGCTCACGTCATTCTTAGTTCAAATATTTGAACTATACTAGAACAAATATAGGAATCATAATAATGGAAATGTGAGTATAAGATGACTTTGCATTCAGCTAAGGCTTGGTACATGTGATTACAAGTATCAATTGGCTTGAAACATAAAAAGATAAGCTTAATCCCTTAATTCTGTAGCGTCGCTATGTTTCTTATATCAGTAATATTTTATATAATACATGGTTGTAATGGCCGAAAAACCTATCATGGTAGTCCAGACTTTTCGAGCTATTGGTTAATGTCAGTTTTGATACTCTTTGTCCTTGTCAAGCTTGTTTATCTCTGTAATCATAATTTTGACCTTACCTATGATTCCTGTGACAGAAGCTATTGTTGAATGTCTGTTGCGGTATTATCTTCACAGATATAGCACGAAAACATATTATATATATTTCCTTCAAGTTTTTCATGCTTTTCAGTGTAGTTTAACTAAAAAAAATCCCAAAATATATTTTATGAAATAAAGTATAAACTTGTTAAAAAAGTTCAAACAATAAATATATATATAATTATTATTTGTATATAGACCCTGTTGGATCACGCAAAGCACTCCGACTCATGTCCTGTTCCTCCACACCTCCCTCATCCTGTCCCCATGGATCCTCTTCCACTCCTCCATCCATTTTACCCCTGCTCTCTTTGGGATTTAATTCTCTGGGACCTTCCAACCGAGCATCTTTCTCCTGTATGCGTTCCTGTCTTCAATGTCTGTTGAGTCTATTTCTGCGTCATGTAGGTCTATTCTGACGTGTGCGATCCACGACGTTGTTGATTTGACTCCTTGTATATACTTAAGGATTCGATATCTTCTCTGTGGTCTTCCGGGAGTGCAACCTGTATCCCTCATCTGTTAATCTCGGGCCAAGGATCTTCCTCAAGATTTTGCGGTCTTCCTTCAAAATATCCTCCATGGTAGCTTTTGTGTGGAGTGCTAGCATCTCGCTTGCATATAATATCTCCGGTTTTATGACT
This sequence comes from Callitettix versicolor, assembly GCA_022606455.1. Taxonomy (NCBI): domain Eukaryota; kingdom Metazoa; phylum Arthropoda; class Insecta; order Hemiptera; family Cercopidae; genus Callitettix; species Callitettix versicolor. The sequence goes on from CM040182.1 coordinate 10,101,265, forward strand.
GTGTTGTAGTGTCTGATTTTTGTGTACGTCGACATACATCTCTTATTGTAGATATCACACATTATACCAAGAGCCCTTTTCAGTCTCAGTAGCCGAACCTTTTGCGCAGCCTTCTCGCCACCCGTGGGTTCAATAATTTCTCCCAGATATTTGAAGTGCTTGACTCTGTTTATCTTACCATATTTTGTGTTTAGTTCTTGAATATTTAATTTTGAACAGAAGAACTCGGTTTTTTTAAACGAGATCTTTATATATATATATATATATATATATATATATATATATAAGGATATTTCATTATATATATATATATATATATATATATATATATATATATATATATATATTGTATTTTTGTTTTGTTGCCAGAACAAAAATTATAAAGTTGATTGAATAGCTATTTGAGATGTTCTCTCCCAAATGCTTGCAAACTGAGTCATAACCGTCGGCAATTTATAAATCAATAAATTTACATTAATTTAGTTTAAATATGTTGTCCATTAATATTACATAATGTTGACATAAAACTTGGCCAAACAGCCATAACATTCAGAGTTAAAATACTCAGAGATCATTGGACTACATTACAATTATTTGACCACTACAGGTCATGCTACGATGACTTAATCCTCTGCATTTCACATCACTTTAATTGCTACCTTACAGACTGTTTTTCGGCTGACTAAACCTGTGTATAGGTCAGAGTTGTAGCAAACTACCAGCTATCCTAGCAGTTTAGCTATGGTGCTTCCTTATACCATACAATAAGACAAAGTTTACTGTGTTATTAACTTCTTCAATGTCATTGTTACAAAAAATTAAACCATTTTGTCTAAAATCAGTATAGTTTAACTCTTTGTGGTCATTTGAATGTAATTAAGGTCTTCCTCTCACCTCCCATGGCCACATATAGTGTATTGTATTTTTCCTGATTATGTCATCAGTGGTAATTAGCATTCCATTATCTTATCTCCGACAGGCCACACACATAACGGCTCATTATTTTCCACTAATGCTCGACCTGTAGTGGCCCTATATTCCACTGCTATTTATTTTTCCTTGTAAATTCTAGAGAGACAATATACTTGGGAAGTTCTGCAATCTAGTGGGTCTAATTGAATTGAATCTAATTGAAAAAGTTATTAATTCAACTTTTGTGATTGTATATACAATTATTACTGTTTATTTTTTCTTATAAAGTCTAGGTAGCGCCAATATACTTGGGAAGAGCTACAATCTATCAGGGAATAACCAACCTAGTTGAAAATCATTGATTCATCTTTTTTGATTGTATATACAACTATTACTGCATTATTTATTTATTTCATGCCATGCGTCTACACTTGAAAGATTTAGATGTTACCATAAAAATAATTTTTGGTACTTTTTGTTAAAATGGAAGTGAATTAGTTCATTAGATTAGCCTACGAGGGTGGGGTGAAAAGTTTCCGGCCTGACCAATAGACGGTGCCACTAAGTCTACTTTTAGAGTGGCATCGTACAGTACTATCCCTAACTAGCTTATATGTACACTTTCAGCCCAATCGCCACGTTAGTTTACGTTTGAGAGCACACTGAACGAGACACCTCTGATGTTTTTGTGAAAATGGAAAAATTGGAAAATCGTGCTGTTATCAAATACTTCTATTTGAAGGGTTTTACACCAAAACAAATAAAAGAAGAGATGGATTCAACACTAGGACCCACCTCCCCATCATATTCAACTATTAAGCAGTGGGTTTCTGAATTTAAAATGGGTCAGGTGAGCACCTCTGACAAGCCACGCCCAGGACGGCCCGTTGAGGTCACAACTCCAGAAATGATCGAATAAATCCATAAAATAGTGTTGGAAGACCGCAGATTGAAAGTGCATGATATAGCTGAGACCTGTAGAATGTCAGCTGAACGTGTGCGAAATATTTTACACAACCACTTGGGCATGGAAAAGCTGTGTGCAAGATGGGTGCCGCATTTGCTAACACTCGACCAAAAATTGCTTCGAAAAAACATTTCTACCGACAATTTGGCTCTGTATAGTCATAATCCAAACGAATTTTTGCGTTGATTCATAACTGTTGATGAAACTTCGGTCCACCAATACACTCCTGAAAATAACAGTCTAAACAGTGGGTTGGACAAGGGGAACCAACTCCAAAGAAGGCAAAAACAATTTTATCGGCAAACAAGGTTATGGCTACTGTTTTTTGGGATGCAAGAGGAATTATATACATTGATTACCTTGAAAAGGGTAAAACTATCACTGGTCAATACTACGCAGAGTTATTGCAATGTTTGAAGCAGGAGGTACAAATTAAACGACCTCATTTGGAGAGGAAAAAAATTTTGTTTCATTACGATAACGCACCAGCGCATTCGTCGAGTGTTGCCATGGCTAAAATCTACGAATTGAAATTTGAATTGATGCCGTATCCGCCCTACGACCTAGCCCCCAGCGACTATTATCTGTTTCCTAACCTAAAAAAAATGGTTTGGCGGTAAGAGATTTTGGAGCAATGAAGAAGTGATTAAAGCTGTAAATCAGTATTTTGAGGAGCTTGACGAATCTACGTTTAAAACTGGTGTAAGTAAATTAGAACACCGTTATGAGAAATGTATCAGTCTCAATGGAGATTATGTTGAGAAAAAAAGATTCAAAAAAATTTAAAAACATCGTTTTTCTTGGTCAGGCCGGAAACTTTTCACCCCACCCTCGTATATTGGCATTTTGCAGTTTTTGGCAAGTATTGATTTTTATACGTACAGTAGAGCTACAATGCTACACACTTGCTTATGTTTTTGTGACTTAATATTGAATTGAAATGTACTATTACAAACACTTCATTATTTTAAATAAATTATTATTAGTAGTATATTAGTCTATTTTTGGAATTTGAATTTATACTGTTTAAAATTAATTTAATTAGATTATCATACTAAGTTGGCTTTTGGTTTTTTTACACTTCAATAATAATTTAATAATATTTCAATAATAATAATGTTGAAAATTAATTTCTGTATCAAGAAACATCTAATTATGTGACAAATTCAGAGACGAAAATATTAATTGCAAAATTTTACCTACAAACTATTATATGAATCAATAAAAGTTGTCGATTTGAAGGAATACATCCAAACACATGTGATTTAATTCAAGCGCTAGACATAACAAAAGTCTAAAACACAAGGAGCTTAACAGCAAAATAGTCACAAATAGAGGCCCACCCGAGTTCTGGGTATGTTGCAGAAAATATTTGTCTGATCTGATTAAATCATCAGTAGCCACAGATGGGCTCTCCAAGTGCAAAGAGTTAATAGCGTATTTTAATAACTTCAGTTTATAGTGTGATCTTTAAATAATTTTGCTAGAAAATTATATTAATTATTTTTACATAATAATTATATTATTTTTTAATTGCAGAAGTGGTATGGTACGATCAGTTCTTATGATGGATGACGAAGGAGACAATGCCCTCTTGGATGAGCACGAAGAAGAAGAGGACGAGGAGGTAAATAAATCTGCCTTTGTCAGTATTTTTTAATATTTCGTTCAATTAATTTCCAATTGCTATAATTTGGTGCTGGCATCCTTGTAGCTTGCAAGGCAACACATTTTCTTATTCAGTTTGATTGTTATTATCTTGCGGAAAATCAGTGGTGACAATAAACATCACTGATACAGTGGTACCTCGACATACAAGTTAATTCGTTCCGTAACCTTGTTCATATATCAAATTGCTCATATCTCAAAGCAATTTTCCCTATTAAAATTAATTGAAATGCATTAATCCGTTCCAGCTCCCAAAACACCACCTCACTTGTTTTTGTTAAGTGTTTTTGAATAAGAAAAATGTACTTACAAGAAGAAACATTTATTTATAAATAACAAATACATATTCTATAAAAACATAATAAAAGAAAAAGTGAAGTGCTTACTGAAGCGCTTAATTTTCGTCACTGGTCTTCGCTGTTTTCGTCACACTTTACTCATTTTCACCTGCAGATCGTTTAAAAAAACTGTTCAAGGAGGTTTGTTTCTTCCTCTCTTTTAGGATATTGCGGAAATGAGTTAGGCAAGTTTCGTTGAATAACTCCGATGCATGACCAGTTGCAACTTTTTTGGGGTGATTTTTATCCACAAACTCTACAACTTTCTCCCACATTCCCAAGATCTCCTTTATATCTCTTGTAGAGATAACCTCCTCCATCTCTGGCTCCTCTTCAAAACTAATTTTTCGTTGAACCACCGTATGCTGCTGCGCATTTAGATCGTGTAACTCCTTGGTTGTCAGCTCCTGAGATTGTTCCTCGACGAGTTCGTTCACATCTCTCTCATCCACCTCCAGACCCATGGATATTCCTACAGAAACAATCTCCTCTACCACAGACACTTCGGGTTCCGATCCTTCGAAGGCCCTTTCAGCTACAGCCTCAGGCCATAGCTTCTTCCATGCAGAAGTTAAGGTCCTCGTTGTAACACCCAGCCAGGCCTGATCAATAATTCTTAGGTATGTCACGATGTTAAAGTGGTCCTTCCAGAGCATGCACACACAGACTGAAATCTAATCTGAGGTGGGAGAAACTGTTGGACGCTGCACACGACACTAACCTGCATGTTGGTGTCTTGTGCGATTCCTCATATCTCAAATCTTGCTCTCATCTCAAAGCAAAATATCTCTCGCTTGGCGGCTCGTATTTCAAAACACTCGTATATCGAGGTACCACTGTATTAGTGTTGCTGATAACAAAATCAACTTAGGTCAGTTGCAGAGAGGCAAAACTGATTGTGTCAACACATAGGTTCAGGTTTATATTTAAGCTCAAAAAGTCTCTTCACCAGCATTTTTAATTTTTTACGTATCCAGAATTACTAAATAAATCATATTTTCAACAGTAAACTTCCATATTGAAAATAGTGAAACTTCAATTTTACACTTTTTATGGGACAAATATAAAAAGAGTAAAAGTGTGGGGCCCAGTGAAAAATCATATTATATTAAAATCATTTGTCAATAATAATGTGAATTTCATTAAGTATTTAATGTTCCATTTATTTTGCCCTTTAACCATAAATAATGAATGAAATATTGAAGACAAGAATACACACACATACATACACACACACACACACACACACACACACACACACACACACTGTTGCCAGTATGTGTTTGCACACACTAAATTTAAGCCTATATAATTGAATATATAAGTTCATCTTGAAAAAAAATATTGAATGAAAGTAAACTATTATTTTTTATTTAAAAAAAACTTTCACTGTTTGCTTCAGTTGAGGGTCAGTAATGCGGAAACTACTGAGGATTTTCTTCTGCAGGATGAAGAAGAGGAGGAAGAGGAAGATCGGACTTGGAGACGATAGCAAAATCGGCTGCTTCAATAATTGATTATAAAATTTGTACAGGCGTACAGTATAAAAATAAAATCATGTGTAAAATCGCATGAGACTCATTCTTTGATACGTGTCTTTCTTTGTACATACAAATTTTAATTAAAAATAAAATGCTTGCTTTAAACTGTGGAATAGCCATATTTTAAAGATCTCTGTTATAACAAATAAATAAATGTATATAGTGAGACTGGTAAATGTTCACATTTAAAGTACAAGAATGTGTATTTGTGTGTATTTAAATGTGTTGCACAACAAATGAATGAGTTCATGTTGAAATCAAATAGATTTATTTGTAAGGTTAATTAAATCAATTCTCCCACCATAAATAAGATAAAGGAAAATATATTATGTTATAAAACTGCACAAATTTAATTACTGTTTTTATTTATTTATGGACTAGTTGATTTTGAAACTGATCTGTATTTTTTTGTGGATGTGATTATATTTTGACATCTTCACTGACTTATGCTTTAAACACTAAATTCATTATATATAAGTGCTTAACAAATGTATATCGGCACCATAAAATGATTTCATCTTTTTGCAAAGTGAAGAAATCATTTAAAAACTAAAATGAAGTATGTCTAATTAGGCATTCAAATGAATGTATTTGTCTAAATTACTAAAGACATTATGATTAAATGTGTTCTTTATATGAAGATTCATAACTAAAGCCAGTACACTGTGTTAAAAAAATAATACATAGTCTGACTAAATAAAGAAACCTAATGAATCCATTTTGATTGTTTTACTCAAGGACCATGTTTTAATTCAAATTTTGTACACTGACTTTTGTACAAGTACTAATTATTAACTTTAAAATGTTACAACGATTTTACAAAAATTTTAGTCAAAGAAATCTTTTCATGTCTAAAAACATTCCAAAAATCGACTTATATCCGGTCAGATGTTACGGATGAACAGTAAATTTAAAATTTATGTTAAGTTTAAAATTTCGAATGTTTTATATTACTATTTTGTTTTCTGCTGTGCTTAATTCTATATGAACATCTCTTGGTAACATTAATTTAAAATGTATAGGTCCAGCGTGTTGTGTAAAATATTTTATAAAATTCTTATATTTTGAACTATTTATATTTTATGCACTATTATATTAAATCAATTTAAAACAAATTGAAACAGTTTATGTGAAATCTGTAATTCGTTTGTCAATAATAGTGTAAATTACTCCATTATATTCGTTAAATTTAAAAACGTAAATGTAAATGTATGTCACTAAATTTGTGTGCAGTCAACAGTAATTTTTTTTAAATGAACTACTGTTTTTTTTATTATACTACTATAATTTTATGAATTATAATTATGAACTACTATAATTTTTTTAATTAGATTACTATATAAATTTAATTTAAAAACTATAAGAATCACAGTTAATTTCATCAAACCTGTAATATTTTTATTATGAACTATGTTGATTATGTTATTTATGTAAATGTACTGTTTTGTAATAACAAAATTTATACAACTATACATTAAACATCATATCTGTAATTATTTTCCTTTAATATAGTATTTTCTGGGCAAGCAAGGAAAATTAACTAAAAGTATATTTATTTGTTTTCCCTAAAATCAGATATTTATGGCATTAACTATATATGTATGAATGCAAGGAAATTGAGCAATCCATGGTATTCAAGACCAGAATAGTCACTATTTTTTCATTCAAACTATTAAGTCCAATTTTGATAATTTCATTTTAGGACAATTGTATATATTTAGTTAATTTGGTCTTTCCTTTTCAAATCCAATTGGAACCATTACTCTGGTTGTGTGTGTGTGTGTATGTATATGCACACGCGCGCACACACACACACACACTATATATATATTAGGGGTATGCGGGGCTCGAATTTTACGTATGGGTCAGGCCAATTGAAAAACCCGACTTTGGTTTGGGCCAAGCTTACAAAGACAGGTATGGCCAAGTAAATATTAACTTTATTTTTAAGCAATAATATATGCAATACACACATATTCTCACTACCAAAATAGGTGATATACAAATAATATAAACAAAGAATTTAATTATCATCCAAGGTTAAGTGTATAACCACTTACAATCATTCTATTTGTTTTACTGTAGAAAGCCAATTGTTGACCTCTCTGTGAGTTAGTCGTTTTATTTATTGTGATGCTACAATGAGAAGGGACCAAGTGAACTGTGCATGTTTAAAAATATAGTTTCCCTGTTTGGCCAGATCAACGCATTGCCTTGTCAAATAAATATGCGATTGACAACAGTACACAATCAGTTCAAAGAATCTGCAGATATCCTTTTTTTGGAATGTATATTGTTTCATGATTGTCACTAAATTAAAAGATGTAATTTTTTCAAAGACAAAATCAAATGCAAATATTCAACACTATGAGCCCATATTACATCGGTCCGTGGTTGTATTAAGTCAAAACTACGGAGCCTGTATTACATCGGCCCATGGTAGTATTCACACAACTTTTGCGTGCTGATATAATCGGTCCGTGGCGGTATCCAGTCAGACCAACGGAGCCCATATTACATCAGTTCGTGGTAGTATTCACACAACTTTTGCGTGCCGATATAATCGGCCCGTGGCGGTATTCAAAAAGAGTTTAAAAGCCAATTATATTGACTACTGGCGGTCAAAGGATTAAATATGAAATGAAGGAAATTTCAATTTAATTTTTTTTTAACTTAGGCCTAGCTAAAAATGTGATGGGTTCCACTTTTAACTGTTTCGCCCGACCCGACTCGAAAAGCCCAAACGCCAAAAAAAACCCAGCCCAAACTAAAAATTCGGCTCGCAGACCCCTAATATATTTAAAATTGATTGTGTCAGTTCTCATAATTTTTTAATGGAAATTAATCGTATGATTTTTTTTATACCTCAAGCAAAAAATTAGATTTTTATCTCCGGAAAATGCTTTTTACTTTGTGAATTCTCCTTGAATGCTCACCGGAATTAATTTAATTGTTATTAACATAAATTATGTTAATTCAGTTTAAAATTTCAGTTTTGTCACAACCCTACCGGTGACCGAAATTTCATTTTATATTAGTTGTTTATTACAGAAAACTATAAAATTATTTCTGTTTAAATTTACCATTGAATTATTTTAAAATATACTTATATTTAAATTATAGAAACACACACGCGCACACTAGGGCATAATTATCCGGACTACATTCATCCAGAACAATTTTTTTTTTTAAATATAAAATGAGAAAGTAAGGTTTTTTTGTCATTACCATGATAATAAAAGTTGCATATTGTACAGAATTTACTGATTTTGTAACTAAAATATTTCAGCATAGTAAAAGAATCGTTTTAAATGAGCATCACCGTAATCGATTGATATAACACTATTATTATATTACAGTACTATTATTATTAATAATTATTGTTAATTATAATTAATAACAGTATTACTACAGTATTATAAAGTACTATCGTCTCAACTAATCAAGTATGGCATCTTATATCCTAACAAGATCTACATCAAATGTCAAAACAAAAAAGCAGCTTTGTGACAAGTAAAGATTCTGTGTGACGTTGACAGTCGGACACCAATGTGACCATACTTTTATATATGTACAAGGGCTGTCCAGAAAGTAAGACATTTTGTCTTATTGTGGCAATGAACGGAGCTAGAGTCACCATCTTGGTGTCACAATGTTAATCGACTCAGTACGCATCCAGCTGTGGTAGCCTGAGATCTGTATCTGTGGTTGCTCTTGTAAAAGTTTGTGTGATAAACTTTGCACTGCAATAAAAACTCCTGCCACTTGTGAGCCGCATTCTGTGATTAGATTTTGTTGGCAAAAAAAAAAAAAAATAATAATCTATTGCAATTTATCACCAACTATGTGATGTGTATGAACAATAATGAGTGAAAGCCCAGTGAGGCAATGGTGCATTGATTTTAAAAGTAGACATACCAATGTTCACGATCAGGTCTGCTGTGTGTAGGCCTATCATTGTGTTTGATGAACTGATGATGAAAATCAGTCACAAAATTCATGAAAATCCACAACAATTTCATACAGCAAACCCTGTGAAATTTGGAGAAACAGTGCAGAGTTTCCTAATTATGGAAAGACTTTTTTCACTCATTTCCATCATCAGTTACAATGATAGCCCTACACTAAGCAGTCCTCAACGTAAACATTGGTACGGCCATTTTTAAAATCAATGCACCATTGCTTCATTGAGCGTTCACTCATTATTCTTTGTTCGTACACTTCACAAAGGCAATAAATGTGAATAGGTTTTTTTGCTAACACAACCTAATCATAGAACGTGCCACACAATAGAGATGTTAACGATATCACAGAATGCTACTTTTTCACAGTCAAATTATACATATTTATCTAATAGTGAATAGCTGAGTTGAACTATGAACTGAAATCTCCAAAATCTGTTTAACCAATCCATGCCCTTAGTTTCATTTATTTCCGCTAAGATCACGTCGATTTGCCCTGCGCATGCGTAATGAGTTCACAGTTTGGTCCTACCTATCTACACACTAACTGTGAACTGTGAAATTTTCACAGTTCACACTTTTGTTAATCCGGTATTACTGACACGAGATAAATATTGATATTGTTAACTGCGCGTGCACAGTTGTTTCCCGCCAGATTTAGTTTGTTGTTGGTATTATTTATTTAGGTATATTGATTGTTTTTTACACAAGTAGTGTTGTGTAGAAGAAGATTTGTGTAGATAAAATACCTGATTTTGTTTGTTTTTTGATTTATTAGCCTATATGAAGAAGCAATAGCTACATAACAGGCCGGCCAGACATTATTTCACAGTTTAATTTAACAGATACTGAAAAGTAGCAGTAGCAGTTTTCACAGATAGTATCACCTCTACCTCACAAGTGGCGGTATTTTCTATTGAAACGTAAAGTTTGTCACAGAGAACAAAATAAAAGTGATACAGATTTCAGGCTACCACAACTGAATGCGTACTAAGTGGAGGAACATTGTGACACCAAGATGGTGGCAGGCCAAAACATCTGTTACTTTCTGGACAGTCCTCATAATTCAAGATTCGTGTTTATTTTTTATTTTAATAGACAGTTTAAAAATAGTGCATTAGACTATCATGTATGTTTCAAAAAAAAGATACTGTAATGTACAACTGTTATTTTTTTTTATTCAGTCTTGTTAAATAAATTTTACATGTGTTACTGGGCATGCTAAAACTCACTATTGATGTTTGACAAAACATCATCAATAGGCAGGAACTGTCTTTGGCCTATAAATCATGATAACATTAATGATGTCTCAGGTCCTACCAAAAATTTTGTTTTTATAGCAAGTCAGGCTTATCCAGAAGAGCCTTGATCTCAAGTTCGGATAATTAAGTCCATACACACACACACACACACACATATATATATATATATACATACATACATATGTGTGTGAGTGTAAAAAAATGTAACTTTCCCTTTTTTTAAATTGAATAATCTTAAGCAAAGGGTAAATTAAAAATTTCACTTACGAAAAACTATAATTTCTTGAAGAAAATTATTTGTGTTATTCTTAAAAAAGTATATTAAGTATATTTTTTAAAAAAATAGTACAATTTAATTATTTTTTATGTGAAATGAATCATGAAATTTATTGTAAATTGTATCTTTGATTTTTTTTTTAGTTATAGTCAATGTGTATATATTTATAATAAAATTGTTGTTTTTTCCCAAAAGATTGCATTGTTCAATCCCCTTCCCCATAATGTTTATTTATAGCAGTTTTCTAAATGGCAATAAGTAAACCTAAATTTATAAACTGTGGTACATTTTAGTTAACATCTTGGTTGATAAATATCGTAAAACCATTTTTCAGTTACAAGGGGTAATTTATTTCGATGAAAACATGTCATTCTGTCACACCTTTAATGTTTTTGATTCATCCTGTCCTGTCATCCAGTAACAGTGTAAGTCTTCCACATACTGTAAACCTTCGATTATAAAAATTATATGCGGGAACTTTTTTTTGGATTTAGAGATTTTTTCAAAAATACAGCAAACAATGGACAGAAAAGCAGAAAAAAATTCAAAAGAAGCTTTGTTTTTAAAACAGGAGTACAACACAGTCAATAAACAATGAAGCGGGACAATTATTTTTCTATGTTTAGGAATCTACTGTACATAAACGTTGATACATGGCTTCGGTAAAATAACATCACGGATCAGGGGTTACTGCATTTTTTATCAAAGTATAAATATAATGCCAGAAAGTATTCTATAGTACTGCATAAAAGAAGTATTGTAAAATAGTATTTATTACTTTTAATAAATAGGCTATGACATTTATGTTTTCTATAGACCATTTGTGTTCCTTATCTCGTAAAATAACAACATAAACAACATTATACCAACACACAAATATCCATGCCTGTTTAAATGTAGGCCAATTTGAAGTAAAATATAGGGTTTTTTTGGTGTTTAACGTCCGACTGTTGTGCACACTTGGGCTAATGCAGACGATGGGATGATTTATAGCGTATGAAAATGCCAAGCAATGGCTAGGAATTGAACCCGGGTCCTCGAGGTGAAAGCCCAGTACGGTATCAACTAGGCAACATGGTTGTTTAGACTTGCTTATCTGTAGGATTTGTTTATGAAAGAACAGTTACCAGTTTTTGATACATCTACAATTAGTCAACAGTATGTATTACATGCAGGTGTAATAAATTTCAGCGATTAATTTATAACAATACACTGCCAAGTTCAATAAAAATGAAGTGCCAGAAGTAATTTATTTATGGAGAAATATCACTTATTATTTAGGTAATAAAGTTTTTAAATCTTATTATAATTTAGTATACAACTGTAAAACTTTGAAACAAAATAAGCAGCTCGTGAAAGTAGATATGTAACACTGAAATCAGTATACATTTTCCAGACTTGTTAATGGGTATAGAATATTATGTTTACAAGGATTAGTACGCCTACTTATTATTATTAGGCATATTATTCATTTACAGTAAAAGTCGTCCAATCAAAGAGCACACTGTTATGGACTGTATAACAAATAAAATGACTTGTTCACATATTTTGTGTCATTAAACGTCACAGTCTCTAAGCTGGCAATTGTCTTGACTATTGATAATGTGGCAGATATAATAAAAAAAACCCTGTCTCTTCTTCTCAGAAGTGACAGGAGTAATACAATTGTAATAGCAGTTTATCAAATTTATTTTACAGTACAACACATTAGAAAGAAAAAAATGGCAAGGATACACAAAATCTGTGATTGGTGAGCTATTATCTAGTTTTTTAATTCAGTGGTTTCCTTACAAATGCATTGTTTGAATTTCGAGCGATGAACATCATGTTTTTCGAGAACAGCCTGTGCCCATACAGGTTTTATTTTCGACAATCAGGTGTCCATTAGTTGAGGGTCTACTGTATGTCTTTTCTAGATATCACATGCTCTTTAAAGTACAATATATCTTTAAAATACATATTAAAAAAAATCCATAAAATAAATTTTAAAACATTTCGTTTTGTTAAAACATACAAATTTTTTGTTTTTCACTTTTTACCATGGTTGATCAGCTTTATAGGACTGGCATATCGGAGGCGATTAAGGCACAAATCAGTGCAGGTCCTCCGACACATCTCAAGGTCGTAGTTTTGAGACTGCATTAGGTTTTTTCCCTTCGCCGGTCACTAGTTCTCATTAGTCTATAGTTTTAACATAACTCTGTTACACTGAATCTTGGCACGACAACACTTCAACCAAACATGTTGCCACATTTACAGACACATTGCGACTGCTTAGTTATTCTCAAACCTTCGCTATGATTCTCTCTTGTTTTATGTGGTAGTATTTCTTTTAAAAAATGCGATTCTTGTAATTTTGAGCCCATGTTTTATTTACTTTATGCGGTCGTGAACCAAGAAAAAATAGGCCGCCTTCAAGTACGTCTAGAAAAAAACTTTCCTCTTTATAGAAAAGTCGGGCAGAGTGTAGCTTGGACAGAAAATTGACTAGAAACGTGAACTTGTATGTAAACTTTGAAATTATTTCCAAGAAAGAGAAAAACTAAGGACACTGCTGCCCATCCAAAATATATTTAGGTAGATATTTAGTTAGGCAGCTGCTCTAACCATAATAAAAAACAGTGGTAACATTTTTAAAAAGGAAAACGGTACCTGTTGAAAGAAGGCAAATGTTCATTGAGAACCTTTGAGCAAAAAAAGAGCACGGGTTTTCAACACCGTCATATTTACCAACAAATAATAAAAATAGAGTATCACACTTTAAAAAAAACTGGTAGTTTCATTAAAACAAGCCGACTTAGAAGGTAGCATGGCATCTTTGTACAACAAAGGTCGGATAATAAGAGAAGCCAAAAAAAATACTAAAACCAAAATACAGTACTATGCCATATCTAGATGCATCATAAACTTTAAAATACACTCAACTTCATGAAGTATGCAAAAAATGATTTAAAAAGTACAGTAATCTCTTGCCAACAGCAAATTATAACACTAAAGAGCAACAACACTGTGATACAGTGCCAGAGCCGCACCAACTGGCAACGTGGGGATGTGTAATAGCTTGGAGATTTATTAACTTCGTTTATAATAATGCCAGAGATTCGTTTTTCCTTCGAAGGTACCGTGTTATAAGTTAGAGATCAACCTGTGTAATAAGATAGAGGTTCCGTACTGTGTATTAACATAGAGACTACAGTGCCGTCAAGTTTGTTGCACCGTGTGTATATGTTGCCGACGCTGCTGCTTGCAGGCGCTCCAGTATCTTTTATCTAACAAGTAGAACTAGCTTAGTTAGGTTATTTTGAACGTAATTTGAAAGTTGTAAGTGCAGCCTTTAATGCTGATTACGATGGCAGAATCAGAATGTCAAAAAGGGTGAGGTAAAGAAAAACTAGTTTGGGAATTTGCTTTATCACGTCAGCGAGACAGCTGCATGCCGTGAATTTTTCTGACATTATTTAAACGTTGCTAAGTGTCTGTGTTAGAAAATAAAACAAACAGTTCATAAAAATAACACAAAATTTCTTTTTTTTAATTATATTTGTCAACAAATCCGGTATGGATCTTTAAAAAAACTGTAGAATTTCTTAATTTCATATCTTTTTCATTTGTCTAGTATTTTCCTATAATAAAATACTTAAGAAATTGTTTTAAAATTTTATTATTACTTTATTTTGCCATTCTGAAAGATAGTATAACACATTTTTTTTGGTAAAAAGGACTTAGCAAGAAAATCCTTAAAATAATAATCATTTATATGGATTAAACATTAATAAAACCAAGTTCATGGTAATTAGTAAAGAAACAGTTGGACTTAATGGTCAACAACATATCTAAATGTTTTAATGTTTATTTTTGACAATTATTTGTATAGAAATATTTGTGTTTTATCGAAAAAAACAATGTAAGTTTATATGAATTCATTAATTCACAATTAATTCATTAATTTAGGTCTGTTTTCTCAATTCAATTCGAATATGGTTTGAATAAATCAGCCTTCAATGTTTGTATATTATTATTACTACTACATATGCAAATTAGTATACATTTACAGCATTGGACATAAGCTTTTCAGAACAAAACCTATCCATATCAACTTTATATTTTAATAATATATCTTTCTTTAACTAAGCGAGTTCTACTTGTTAGATAAAAGATACTGAAGCGCCTGCAAGCAGCGGTGTCGGCAACATATACACACGGTGCAACACACTTGACGGCACTGTAGTCTCTATGTTAATACACAGTAGGAATCCATATTTTATTACACAGGTCAATCTCTAACTTATAACACGATACTGTCGAAGGAAAAACGAATCTCTAAGTTAATAAATCTCTAAGCTATTACACCTTCTCCTGGCAACGCTACTCCAACTCTACCATGACTTTAATACTGAAGTTATGTTGAGTATACTATAACTGGTATAAAGATGAACATAAAGCAAAAAACGTCTGCTTTATCAGCCCATCCCTAAGAGAGCTTCTATTAGGTTAACATCTATAGAAAGGGTACAATGAAATACAATGCTATGAAAAAGATCATTTATTTATAATTACAAATAAAAATAATTTGTAGATAAATTTTAATATTTACAAATATCTATACAAATATTCAATATCAAACTTGCATAGGCCTATATCACATTGGTTCAGCTGCACTGTTACCTACAATGCATTAATATGTTTCATGCATTGTTATATTTGACATTTTAACATTGTTTGGAATTTCCTTTTGAACGCAACTTACAAGCGTGATTTCTTATGCAACGTATTTACAATAAAACTTAAACTTACTTAAAAACTAGACGTACTAAAACTAATTAAATTAAAACATTGCAGTTTAACTACTAAAATTAAATTCATGCTCACAATTTTTATTAAAAAAATAGCACTTTGCTGTGTCAAAACAACTACAATTAGTCTTTGTCAGGGATCCCCAACCTTAGAATTGAAAATCTTGAGTTATTCAAGCTGGAATATATTTAATTATATACATTTTCGTTGTTCGTAACTAATACACGACATTTTTACGATGTTCTGTTTTAATGAATACATTTTCATGTATGAAAATAAAACATTAATCACTTTGGGGGGAAATTAAAATCATAAATTGTACTCAGTGACCTATTTTTAGGAGGTATTTAAACAATACGGAATATCAAAAAATGATATAACAAACACAAACCCAAATTTCAGTTAGAAAATTCTGAACTTAATTATACTATTCAGTTTGAACTAAGTATTTAAACTCATCAAATCAATTAGGGTATATACTTGAACTTTTTTTTATACCAGTGACCTAAAGAAATTGAAAAATTGGAAACTAAGTATTCATCTATAAAGAATATGAAGCACCAGAAAACTGTGATTTCATAGCCTCAATTCATTACTATGTACATTAAGGTACTAATTTGCTTTTCCTAATTTTTTAATCTTACTGACCTAGGTTTTGCCAGTTTCGGCATTTTGAAGGCAATTGTGTTTAAATAAAAATAAATTTATTTGAAAACAACAACCAATATGAGCCCTGCATTTATTATAAATTCACTCTACAATTAATCTGGCATTTCTATCGATATAACGGGTATTACAGGTTTTGTAGTATTATCACATTTTTTATGTGCCTTATCCTTAATATTATGCGTTAGTTGTTGCGCATTTTCGTTCCTTTCCCCATTTTCAGTTGTTCTTCCTGAAGAATACGCAATATTGGCATATTCTTGCAAAATTGGGCAGATGCTTAGAAGAAAATGAGAAAAATCTTTGCGTATACCGAACCACCCTGAAAAACAATTAATTTGTTTTACTCAACCTAATTTTATTATTACTTATTAGTTTTGTTCATAAAAAACAAATATGTATATTTATGTTAACATCCATATTTACAGCTTAGCAAAATAAAACAATATTCCTTTCCTCTTTTTGAAACTTTCAAATAATTAAATAAAGAGGGGCCAGTGAAACGCCATTTCAAAATTAGCAGACTTACCAATTCATAGACAGAAACATCTTGGGTATTATTCAAAATAAAATGTAGTTTCAACTAGGCTATTATTAATTACTGTATTTTATATTCTTCTTCTTTTCTGCTAGGATTATTGTCACTATGTTGAGTATAATGATCTGCCTTCCCTAGCTTCGTCAATTCTACTTTTGCTTACGCGTTTCGGAGAACCTCCATCTTCAAAAACTATATCTATACTGGTCACCAATATTATGGCCCGTCCTATTTATACTATCTCCACCTCGTACCCTTCCCCTATTCAACACATGTAAATTAAACCTGCGTGCTCGCTTCTGATTGGTTCTTCAAAATCATATGTTTTCGCTCGCTTCTGATTGGCTCCTTAACGCGGCAAGGGAATGCAATTTAATTGTAATGAAATACAGTGAAGCCCTGGCTAACAGTTGACCTGGACAATGGTCATATGGTCATATTGAACAACGGTCTAATTCATGGAATAAAAAATGACCTGCATAACAGTTTAGGTTTCAGATAAAGGGCTGAACATATTATAAGAAAGTTTTCATCGTTTTAATATTTTTAAGAAGATGTGTAAATATAGAAGTAACACTGTGTTGTGCTACAGAAATAAACATTGTGCTGAGTTAACACAAACAAGCCTCTGATTGATGGATTGGTTTTTGTAAGGCAATAACTTACACGATATTTCTGTTACCTGTTCTCAGAATGACTACGCCTAATTCCTTTTCTGTCATCGTACCTAATTTTACTTAGTATGGTCATCTACTGTTTTACTGCATGTTTAATTCGTTAGCCCGTTAAAAAATTTAAACAGTTATAATATTATAGTGTTACGTACTTTTGATTTTTAAGTTTAACAAAACGTTGTGTCTTTGTGTGCGAGTTTCAAATTTTTAAATCCTATTTTTAATTTTTTTTGTGAATATTAATTAAATGGGTCCTAAAATAAGTGGAAGTAAAAGACAAACTTTAACTACTGAACTAAAAGAAGTTACAGTACGAACTAAAAAAATATACAGTATTGATTTTTACTGTGAGTATATGTGACATAATTACATTTGTACGAATTTAGTTAATGTGACTTCTCTTTATTCATTTTTGGTATATTAATGGTGAGATCTCAATTATTTTTTTCTACGTAACAAATTAAAATGTTTTCCATAAGTTTCTACTGTAAGTTGCACAGCAGTCTGTTCAAATAATAGTCTTAGTTCTAAAACGAATCAAGACTGTCAACCGTACCTCTGTTTGTATATTTTTTTAATATATTTATTTACAATAAAAACAATGCAATCACAAATTTCAATGATAAATACTTCATTTAAAGAGTACAATATGTGTTTGTACTTTTTAAAAAAAATGCCATGCAAATTTATCGTTATAAAAGTAGTTCTAGTACAGATTTTATTTTCGTTTCGCACTTAAGGAACTTGTTCCAGTTGTGGAATAAATTCAACTAGTTATTATAACAACCAAACTATTAAATTACTTAAGTTTGGGGAATATGTCATTTATAACATATTACAACATAACTCTAAAAAAAAAAAATACAAAAGGAACTGTCAACAAATACTTACACTTGTTTCCTCCTTTGGCACTAAAAGACATTAACAGAAGAGTAACAAAAGAAACAAAAAGCGGCGTAACGACTCCGATGTAGCTCATATTGATATCACCGTCTAATTTGTTTGTCAAAAGCACCTTAAACAAACATATTTTTTAAATTATTGTTAACATTTCGTATTTACTTACACACAAATTCTTTCAATCTTGTGGGACCCCGCAGGGGGATGCAGACTAGCTGCACCTATTGAGAAGAATTAGACGCCCTCGCGGTACCCGAGTCTAACAGCCACTTACACTTACAACACTACACTTATGACTTTAACTCTTTACACTCACACTTACATTTAGGGACGCGATAATAGCCTTAATGTGCTTTTCGCCTTAAAAAAAATAAATAAAAACAATCTTGAGGATGCCGAACTACAAAAAGCAAGTATAATGTAAAAAAAAATTACAAAAACAAAAAACAAATTATAAACAACAAAACCTTAATTTATTTTCTAGTATACAATAAACCTTTGTTATATGCTGTGTTGTGACTCAAAACCCAGTAGGGCCAATGCAGTTACACTGCAGAAGAGCAGGAATGTACAGCTATGTTGTGTTTGTGTGTGTGTGTGTTTTAGTGAGAAGATAAAAAAATTTGAGTATTAGTACATGTTTTTTTAACATTTACTACTTTACCCATCCAGAATTATTGTACTACACAACTTGTCTGGACAAGGTCATGCATTTTATGTGCTGAAATTAGGGACATACTCTATTTCATTCATAAATAAAATTACAGTTGAAATATTACACACACATATATATATATATATATATATATATATATATATATATATATATATATATATATATATATATATATATATACAGTCCATCACAAGCACTGCTTTAATCAATTCCTCTAAATCAAAGAGATGTTGCCATTTTGAAATTACTGTTTGTTGTTTATGTTTTGTAGTGTTTATTTAGAATGACAAAGTTGGTTGAAAATCCCACTGCTAGTGAAATTAGATGTGCAATTTCTTTTCTGGATGTGAAAAAACACTTAACCATTCGACATTCACTAACTAATCTGCCAGACGGTAACCGAAGATAAGACTTAGTTCACTTATAAAACTCTTGAATAAAAATGACATGTGGAATGGACACTTAATCATCAGGAATGAGTAATACTAAGCAAATCTTGACCAACTTAAAAAATCAGGTGAACAGTATTTTGGAATAAACATGGCATTCCACCAGTAGAATGTTTTTACCATGAGGTGAAACAATGCAAATATTTACCGCTAGATGCTTAGGAAGCTGTGTTACGCAATACAGAATAAGTGCCAAGAAGTACTGTTTTGATTCATGACAGGACAACTCTTACAGGACTTTGGCTGGGTGCAGTTTGACCACTCTCTGTACAGCCCTGACCTCGCTGCTAGTGACTTCAGTCTCTTCTTGTACCTTAGGTTGTTCTTTGGTGATCAAAAATTCAACAATAACACAAGCTCAAAGAAAACTTTACCACATGGTTGACAACATATTCGGAATGTTTTACGAAGAATGCATACTTGTGCCACGTTATGACAAATGCCTACAAAATGGTGGAAGCTACCTAGAAAAATAGTTTGTTTTGTACATTTTCTTGAAGTACTTTTTCTGTATCAGTACTAGTTTTGTATTCATTACCAAACTGAATTTACTTTCTGGATACACTTTGTATTTCAATTAAAGCTAGTTTTTGTCCATCCAAATACAATTAGGAAATTATAAGTTGTATTTAGTTCATACGTCATAAAATTTAATTTCAAAACATATACTGAAGCAAATAAAACATTACTGTACACGAAATCTATCTAGCTGTGTAAACATTTTAAAACAATGTGTAACGCCTGTTTCCCTCCAAGGATTTATAGGTCAGTTTGGATGACGGAGAAGTAAGTTTGTTTAAGAATCTATTGTTTGCATTGTTTTTTCAATTTATAAGAATATGAATTTAAAATAACTTGATTTTTTCTGAATACCTATACTTTGTGAAAATTCAATTAATGAGAACAAAGGATCAGTGCTGACAATAAGAGAAAAGCTAAGGCAGTAACTACGACTCGAACCCACAACCTTGAGGTGCACAGTTCAGAGACGCAATACACTGACGCCACATCAACCACTGAGTTCTGCTACTCTGTGAGTAGTAAGTCACTATCATGGCTGTTTTCCTGAATTCAACCAGTCTTACCTCGTCATTATTTATCAAAAATATTAAGCTATAAGAGTTTGTACAAACTTTACTTGCATTTTCTCTCTAATGCTTTTAAAAGTTTTGCCAAATCTCTTTGCAATGATAATATTACAAGTCCTTTAAAAGTTCATAACTCAAAACTTTGAAGTTTCGCGCATGAAATTTAAGCACAAAATCTTGTCTGTAACTATAGTAGACTCACGAATATCCAAGTTCGAGTCCACTGAGGCAGTGTCATTTAAAAAAAACTACAGTACATTAGGCCTACATCAGAATTAAGAATAGATAAACAGTTTGTGCTATTTTGAGAATGTGTGATTCTATTTGATTGGTTGAAACATGATTAGGGGTGGAGAAATGGTCGGTAATTTTCCACCAACCATGATATAAGTACTTTATGTGAAATATTGTTCTGGCACTTACCCACGCTTCTGCCAATGCCGTTCTAGGAATATAACAGAGGTTTATTTCCCCTGTATGGCATATTTGGCAATTTAGGGTAAAATGTATGACCATACAGAATTCATGGAGAAAACCGTTTGGTATCAAAAAACTAAACAGAACAGGACAATGAAAACTCTGTCAGTGAACTAGTCAAACTACCTGTTGAACTTACAATTGACAATGTAAACATTCATGATTGGTGTAATCAAGATGTGTAAATGGAGCTTACTGACTACGCAACTGCTGATATGGTAACCAACACTCATGACAAAGAAGACAACGCTGACGAGATAACTCAGAAAATATCTCACTCTGATGGCTTAACGGAAAATGAATCAGCTCTTGCTTATATTGAACAGCAAGAGGAATCCTCACTGCACAATCTTCTGTTTCTACACCATTGGCACAATATCGCCGCCTCCAAGAAAGGCAAGAAGTTAGCCCAGAAAACCATCAGAATTTTCAAAAAATAATTTTGTTCCAAGGTAAAATAATATATACATTTTGATTTTTATTCGTTTCTTACTAAATTATGTTTATTTGTTGGTGTATAACTCATTTTTTTAACATGAAACTTACTTTTCTCGTTTTTCGTCATTTATAAATAAACTTTATATTATCCGTTTTCATATTCCAGACAGTCTCGGTCCCAATTACCTTGAATAATCACGAGTCTACTATACTTACAATACATTTGGGGAAACAACTTTGGATTAGGTTTAAATAAAAATTCTGAAAAGTAATTAATTAATATATGAAATATAAATTATTTAGAAAAGGCTATTTTATTAACTACATTTTTATATTAAAAAAAAAATTAACAATACAGTAAACCCCTCAATATTCATTAATTTTTACACCCAAGGTAAACATAATATGTATATCCAGGACTAATTTGATCCAGGTGTCAAAAATGACACTTGAAAAATGATTGTTACAGTATACACGAACGAGTAAATAAAACAAACTTTCACCAAGATAATTAGTGTTTTGACATTCAATAAACTGTACAGATGTCATCACTAGAGTGTATTATGTGTGTGTGTCCTCTCTCTCTCTCTCTCTCCTTCCCTTCTCTCTCTCCCTCCTTCCCTTTTCTCTTTTACTCCCTCCCGCCTTCCCTTCTCTCTCTCCCTCTTTCCATTCTCTCTCTATCTCCCCCCTGCCCTCCCTATAATGACACTGGTAAAACTCTGTGAAGGAAGAAAATGTAAACTTTTTTTTCTTAAATGTTAGAATATTGTTGTCAATTGTAAAACAAAAAAAAAAACTCCTGGTCAATCATTTTTCAAGATCATATTATTCCTGATTTTGGTTCCTGGACCAAAGTGTGTAACTTTAAAAGTCAAATGTTTACTTGTAAGTAAAGGATTTATTGTAGTCAAACTGAATAAATGGTTTAACTTCCGTTTTCTTTTCACACGGTATTTTTAATAAAGCTCACAGACCATCCTGGCCAAGTTTCACTGCACAAACTGAAATACATGGTGAACCTTGGTATATCAAAAACATTACAACCGAGGATCGATGTGCCTAATATAATGTATTTGTTACTGATACTGTAAAACCTACCTGGAAGACTAAAACAGGAACAACTAGGAAAGTATAAGCTAGTGCTGAGTTAAACCATGTTCTTCTTTGCTTTGCATTTACTTGTGGTGTACGCAGCAGAATTCCTGCAAATATTATTGTATACAACACTCCCACTAAGCTTAGACACAGGACTATCCATAGTGGAACAAACACAACCTCCCAGCTCCACGAAGTAAAGCCATCTAGTCTCAGAGATAAGAAAATAAACTGAAGCATGTTAACTGCGCAGAATAACTCTAACTGTAAAAAAAAACATTTTAAAATCAAAATTTAATTAAACTTGTCGTGATAATTCGAGCCAATGAAAGCCCTATAAAAAAAAAACTACAACGGCTCACAGAATAATTTCAATTTGCACTGTTGGCACTACTGGGAACACAAAAAACTAATTTCTCAGAAAATATACTAGGAACATGCTTATTTAAAGGTCTGGTTTATCCGTAATAATTGTACGAAAATTTAATAAGAAAAAAGGATTTTTTTGTCATTTTCATGATGACAAAAGATGGCCTACTGTACAGAAATTGTTTTTATAACTTTAGAATATTTCAAAATAATAGTAGTTTTAATTGGCATCACTCACTTGATACTATTATACTGGTCAACTAATCACGTACGTCTCAATAATGTCAAAACAAAACAGCAGCAAGGATAAGTAAAAAATTAAAGATGCTGTGTGATCTTTATGGCCAGGCATTAATGTGGCATACTTCTGCGTATATCATCGGACTTGTTTATACAACAAGATATTTGTTATTTAAACAAACAGTTTAAAAACAATATCATGTGTATTATTTTAAAGTACAATATACAACTGTTGCTTAATTTTTCTTTGTTTTCAGAGTTGTTAAATAAATTTTATTTGATTACGATTATGACCTATTCTTCCCGTCAGTGGTCTATCAACTCTCCTCATAAAGGCTACCGTGGTTTCAAAACTCAGGCCGTTGTACAAAATGTTAAATCCCTCTGCCGAGGTCGTCACAAAGTCAAACAAAACATTCGGCTTGTAACAACAGTCCGGGATGTAACGACGTATGTAGCGTGTGTAGCTTAGCCAAGCTGAATTTCATGGTGAATATTTTAAACGTGTAATTGTGTTTGTGATGTATATTTTAATGTTTTATTTGGCTTTGTGACGACCTTGACAGAGGGATTTAACATTTTGTATAACGGCCTGAAGATGAAACTATAGTTTCGAAACCTCGGTAGCATTTATGAGGTGAGTTGATAGACGACTGACGGGAAGAATAGGTCATAATCCTAATCATTTGAATATATGGTGCGGTGGCTATGTTACAATAATGAAATTTTATTTCTTTATTTATGGTGGTGTAAGTTTTACCCGTCACCCAAAAACAAAAACAAACTTCTGATGCCTTAACTGTCATAAAACATCAATGACAGGCATGTTACTGTTTTTGGCCAATAAGTCGAATTAACCCGCGATGACTTATTTACAATAATATTTCTTAAATTACTGTAAAAACTGAACATATAACTCAATCATTAATAACTATTTTGTTTTGTTTTTTACAGAGAAACATTGCAGCATTATTATTAAAATAAATAAGACCTGGGTTTAAATTTGCTAAACATGTAATATTATTTATGTTTCTTTTTTCCAGAAAAAAACAATTAAAATTCACTTCAGTATATACATTTTTAAAACAGCACCCGTTAAAAAAAAATGTTTTTATCAATTTCACAAAAAAATTGTTCATTTTATAAGAAGTTTATCATAGACGCACAACTCTTTAATGACCAATAAAATGCATTTTAAATTTTCTCTGACTTAAATATACCTGTTGATTTCACTACATCAGAAGTAAACGCTGAAAATATAAAGAAAATTGTCTTTTAAGTTTAATAATTTCGATACACTGCAGATACTGAATCAGTGAAAGTAAAACTGTCGGGTCAGGATCTATTCAAATTAATTTCATAAAAGAAACTTTCCCTGTACAATTGCCTGTAATTAAGAAAATATTTTTAAAAAATTTTTATACTAATTAACCGTCCATAACAGTATTATGTGGATGCCGGCTACTTGTAAGTTATTGAGTCATCTGTTAATTTTACAAATTGTTATACTTGAAAGTACCTCACTGATATATGTACGTATGACCTTTATACTACTTTACGAAAGACAAATCTCTTCTATTATAATTTCAACTAGCCCTTGATTAAGCTCAAATTATTTTCAGTGGGAAATTACTAACAAGTGATTGTGTTCAGTCATCCGTTTATAAACTAACTGCACACATTTTTGTAAACCTAACTTTTTTCACAATGTCCAAGCTTTTTAATGTGTTGTCAAACTACTGCTTGATTCAGAGCTCTGTCTGTGTCATGTATGAATACATGAAATAAATAATTATATATGAAACTGTGTAATACAGCAGTTGCCAGATACTGTGATCACATTGGGAAATATGACACACACTGGGGTCCTTGGCATAGGCTAGCATCAAGTTCCGCGACACCGATCTGTAAAACATAAATATGCCTATAGACTTTATTTACAAAATATGTTAGATATCCTTAAAGGTGTTTTTACATACTGTATTTACAATTAGAAACAGTATGTAAATATACATTTTACATATAAATACAGTACATAAAGCTAGCATATCAAGAATGTTATAAATATTTAAACAACTTTACATGTGATAATGGTCGGGATCGAAATCCT
The DNA here is from genome assembly GCA_022606455.1 of Callitettix versicolor. Taxonomy (NCBI): domain Eukaryota; kingdom Metazoa; phylum Arthropoda; class Insecta; order Hemiptera; family Cercopidae; genus Callitettix; species Callitettix versicolor. The sequence goes on from CM040182.1 coordinate 10,126,709, forward strand.
AGATAAAAATTAATATAATATTACAATTATTTAAATTTAATTCATTACATTTTTAGAAAAATTTTCTCTCCAAAATTTAAATCACTTTTCTTTCAACATCAGATAAAAAAGTACATAAATGAGACTACACTGACTGTAAGTGTATACAATCTAAGTGTACGAGGGTGGTCTGATAAGTTTCCAACCTCAACATGAAGATAGCAGCGCTCGTCAGTGGCAGCAATCGAATTTCATTGTTCATCTGTTTACAGTTACTCACCAAAGTTTCAGCCATTTTGGATGTGCAGTTGTTATGTAACAGTCGTTTAAGTGAGTTGATGTGAATATTTTTATGAAAATGGACAAAATCGAGTATCGAGCTGTCATTAAATATTTGTTTTTGAAAGGCAATACGCCAACGCAAATCAAAGATGAGTTGGATTCTGTGTATGGGGACTCTGCACCATCATTTACCACAGTGAAATTTTGGGCAGCTGAATTTAAACGTGGCCGTAAGAGCTTGGGAGACGATGAACGTTCGGGACGTCCGAAAACTGCAACTACCGATGAAAACATAGCCAAAGTTCACCAAATAGTGTTAGATGACCGTCGAATTAAATTGAGAGATATAGCAGACGTTATGAACATGTCAAAAGAACGTGTTTGTCACATATTAAATCAACATTTAGACATGAAAAGCTGTCCGCGAGTTGGGTGCCGCGTTTGCTCATGTTAGACCAAAAACGTGTTCGAATTAACATTTCCAATGCTCTGTTGGCGCAATAAATCCCAGTTTTGGCACCAATTAATTACTGAAGATGAAACTTGGATACACCATTATGCGCCCGAAACAAAAATACAGTCCAAACAGTGGACTGCAAAGGGGGAACCGGCTCCAAAAAAAATCAAAAACTGTTTTTTCGGCTGGGAAAGTGATGGCAACTGTTTTTTGGGATTGTCATGGAGTTATTTTAATCGACTATCTTCAAAAAGGAAAAACCATTACAGGAGCATACTACGCATCATTACTTGACAAGCTGAAGTCAGAACTTGCGGAAAAATGGCCATATTTGCAGAAAAAGAAAATCCTGTTTCACCAAGACAATGCACCGTCTCACACCTCAGCGGTTGCCATGCGAAAATCCACGAATTACGGTTTGAACTGCTTGACCATCCGCCTTACTCACCAGATCTTCTTTTTGTTCCCTTATCTAAAAATTGTGCTCGGAGGTCAGAGATTTTCGTCAAATGAAGAGGCAATCACCTTAGTGAACAATTATTTTGCAGAGAAAAAAGCCGAGTACTATTTGGACGGGTTACAGAGATGGGAGAAGTGTATAGGAGACAAGAGGTATAGAGAGTGTATAGAGAGAGGTACAAAGAGACTATGTTGAAAATAAAAAAAAAAAAATTCTGAAAAAATGTCTTGTATCTTTGTTAGGTCGGAAACTTTTCAGACCACCCTCGTATGTTCAGTAATCTCTGCACATGCTACTGCAAAGTAATGTAGTTTTGTGTTATTACTTTATGGTTAAGTCAAAACTATTCAGTATAAAAACTATGACAATGAGAAATGGTGCTGCGCTGTTATGAGATAACCATTCATAAATCAGCTAATCGCTCACTAACAAACTGTTGTCTTATTCACTAGTGACATGAAAAGAAAGGAAGAATAATATTGCAAAGCAAAAAAAGTGCAAGGCATATTATTTTATGCCTGTTTATATGGTACTTACTGCATAACAGGAAATCACAGATATTCTCAGATATGTACAAAAGTTACTGATCAGCTATAAAGCAGCTGTATTGTAGGGAGATTATTGCTTGCTCCCCACTGTATTAATCATTGAGCTATCAGCTGTCCTGAATGAACAGACTGTCATTTTGTAGTTGTTTTGTTTACATTCTATATATATGCAGTCTTATCTCATCTGCCCAGTTCACAGTAGCCTATCATTGCAAGTTTACTCAAAACATAATAATATACAATTTTTTTTTGTGAAGCCAAACAAAGGTGAAAAAATATTTTATAGGTAACCTGGGGTAAGGTACCGTCCCTCCCCAGTGTGGGACTCAAGTTAAGAGATATTGCTACCCATTAAAAAAACTACCAAAATCATTCTTCTTCTGTAAACCCCCTTCATGGAACCACCGCCAGGCATTACTTCATGGGAATGCTCATCTACAGTGTTGGCTCTCCTTTCTCGGTCCTCAGCCCTCAACCTCTTCATGACCAATGCAGTGAATCCCACAATGGCCCTCCAGTTGGCCTCTGAATTCATCATTGTCGCAATAAGACATTCCGATGTAATGGTGCTTTGCAGATATGTTTGCAGCTTCATCCTGTCCTCGTCGAATCTCCAACACAGGAAAAACACATGCTCTGCATCTTCCTCCACTGCTGGAAAACAGAGCGGACAAGCCAAGTCTGTTTCCAGCCTGAAACGGAACAAGCCCGTAAGCAACTGTGTCCAGTGAGAATCTGTGTAAGATAGAAGTCCACCTCTCCATGCTCCCTGTTGCACCAATCATGGATGTTACCTATGATCTGGTGTATCCGTCATCAATTTGTTGATTCATCCCACCGCTGTTGCCAGGTACCCCGGGTCCGATTCCGCTCCTCTTAAATTGCCATTATATGACTATACCACTGCTCAGCACTTCACTTGCACCAGTAGAGCCTCATTCTTTCATCAGCCATTAGCTCAATAGGAGGTTTGCCCGCCAGTATGAATGTAGCATCGTAGGATACTGTTCAGTAACCACTTATGACACGCAGCTATGTATGGCGGTGCACCACACTAACCTTGCTCACATAGCTCTCGACCGTCATAGCCTGGCTCTAAATCGGCGCTCTGTAAAAGAGCACTGAGCTTACTACCCCAGCCAGAAGTCAGCGGCATGCCTGTCTTGGGTCCCCTAGATACGGCATGAGTCTACAAAGGGCTCCGCCATGTTTGCTGCCTTTTCACTAGTTGCCTGGAGGTGTTCTTTGAAGCAAAGTCTTGCGTCAACCCACACACCAAGGTATCAAAGGGCAGGGACGGAACTTATCTGCATATCTCCAACTGTAAGGGTTACTGTTTCCCTTTTTCCTGCTAGTCATGAGCACGACCTCTGTCTTATGATTGACAAGCTGCAGACCCATAGATGTCAGCTTCTCCAGATTGACTTCACTGCCTCATTGGCTCGAACCTCGACTTCTTCCAAAAACTTCCCTTTAACAACTACCGCAAAGTCATAGGCGAATCCGAAGACATTTAAGCCTAATGGTATGCCGACTCATAAGACCCTATCATACATGATATTCCAAAGGAGGGGTCCAAGCACTGAACCTTGTAGTACTCCCACTGTTATGCTGTAACTCTTTTCTCCTTCCTCAGTGTTATAGATGAGAACTATATTTTCAAAGTAACTCCCTAACAGCTTCTGGAGATACACTGGAACTTCCAACCTAATTAGGATCTGGAGGGTATTACTCCATCATGCCAAGTTGAATGCATTTTTAATGTCTAATGTAACAATGGCGCAATATTTTTTAGCATCTCTTCTCCACCTTCTGCCTTCAGTAGCTTCCCTCGCTTTAGTAACGACACCATTAATACCATCACTGGTGGATATGCCCCTCCAAAATCCGTATTGATCTTCCGAAAGCCCATCTGTGCCTTCAGCGAAAAGGTTCAAGTCATCCATAGACAATCCTTTCCAGTACCTTCTCAGCTGTATCAAGTAGGCATATTGGTTGATATGACGATGGTGCTTCAGGAGGTCCTTCCATCTGATGGGAAAAGTTCCTTCTTGTAAGCAGCCATCCAGTAATTTAATGAAAGCATCAGGAATGGTTTCAAGAGCGACTTTAAGAGCCGCATTATCAACTTTTTGGTATACCATCCGGGTCGGATGCTTTGGTGTCTCTGATCCTCCTGCACACCTGATGCAGCTCATGTATCGTGTTGGGTGGAATCACTTCCCCTGCCGGCACTATAATTTTTGGTCTTATGGGCTCGCCCAAGTGTGGAAAGAGTGTCGACACCACTCTGCGTAGAAAGAATGGGCACAATGGTTTTTGTTGTTGTTGTTGTCGTAATTCAGCCAACTGTCCCATTACTACTTTATATGGCCTTCCCGATAGGTTTCTGTTAACCTATTCATGCAAGTCTGCCCAACATCGGCACTTGCTCCGTTTTAAAGCCTTGCGGAGCGCTAAGTTAGCCGCACGGTAGTTTTGTTCTGCCACCTCTGGGTTTTCCTGCTGGCTTTGTGGCACTGAGATCAAAGGCTCATAAATGCTTTAATCTTGATGTATAAAGGCAACATTTAGACAAAATACTTAACATTTTGAATGTAATAAGAAGCAACACCCACCATACCAAACATAATAATCACCATAAAAGTAATTTTAATTTACAAATTGAGTCCATCTTTTGTGATTTTATCAGGGTAAGCAGGTGATCAGAGTAACCAGTGAATGTAATAACCCACTACTACTTTACTTTTTCTACAGTTTTTTCAGTAACAATGAAATCATAAGTTTCTATATCTCTGTTGGATTGTACATGTTTTAAACCAATTCCAAATTGAAATCTCACGTACACCCAGCATCAGTTATCTTAAAGATATCAAAATAATAATAATAATAATAATAATAAATGCCTTCTTACCTCAAATGATCTGTCATGTTTTACAGCCCAAATGCAAACTGCTATAGAGACAATAGATATAAATATCAATGGAATAAAAACAAGAATCCATAAGTGTCGTCCAGATTGTAATTTATCACATACAAGTAGTTCAAACATAAGTAGAATCAAGTGTAGTGCAAGACTTATTAGCATGGCTTTGTAATGAACATATGCCTCACCTTCTAACCTGTAACAATTACATCTTGTAAAAAAAGTTTGTTTCTCTTATATGAGGTGCTACCCAAAAGTTCGCAGAATTTTCCCGTAAAAATAAAGTTGCTTACCGTAACTCCTAGTTTCCACTGCCGCCTTTCAAAATAGTCCCCTTGGGCATGGATACAGCAATCCCTGTGTTTTTCAATGATTCCATACATCACTGGAAGTCTGCAAGTGTAAGTGTTTGAAGCATGTTCTGCGATTCTGCCAGGATCACTTCAATTGTGTCAAAATAGTTACCTTTCAATTTCAATTTTATTTTGGGGAACAAAAAAAGTTTCATGGGGTGAGGTCAGGCAAATAGAGTGGGTGGCGAATCACTAATTTTTTTTTTTTTTTTTTGGAAATCAAACCAATTCCAAACAACTAGCAATGTGTATGCAGGCACATTGTCCCCACTTGTTCTTACATTGTTCTGAATATTTACGCCTAATGCTCTCAAGCAGCCGCTTCAAAGCTTCACAATAAAACTTACTACTGACAGTTTCATCATGGGGGGTGACAAATTCCTTGTGGATAATGCTTTTGTTTTATAAATACATACATACATACATATTATATATATATATATATATATATATATATATATATATATATATAAAACTCCTCCTTCTTAGTTCCATAATCATAACTATAAACCCATGTCTCATCACCAGTTATGACATTTGAGATGAAGGTGGGGTTACCTCTTCTTCTAATTTTCCATTCAGGGCAGACACTTACACTATGATATTTTTGGTTGCTGCTCAGCAGTCTTAGTACAAATTTTGCAGCAACAGGTCTCATGCACAAGATGCATTGCATGGACCCATAAGACATCTCACATCATGGATTGTTCGTCTACGATCTGCAACATTAGCCTCTTGCACTTTTGTGACTGATGTTTTCCATTGTTGTCGATGGTCATCCTGAATGCTCTTCACTGACTGCGTTTACATTTGTCCATCCTTCAAGCTCAAAAACGCAAAAACGTTTTACTCTCACTCATAGCATTGTCACCAATTACTTCCAAAATAATACGTTTTTTAGGCTTGAAGCAAAATTTGATGCAGATTCTTTGCTCTTTAAAATATGTCATTTACATAAGTTAAAAAAAATCACCAAAACAAAAATACAGCGTTACACAAATACACGAAAATCAAGAACACAGCCTCTCACCGTAACAACTGTTTGGTACACTAATTCACAGGTAGTTCACCTACTCTACTAATAGCAGGTTATGCCATAAATAGTTAACATGCAGGATTCAAATTACCCAAACTTTTGGGTAGCACCTCATATTTCAAAATAATGAATGTAAAAAAACAATATTTTTTTATTACTGTAAATGTAGTTCACATTCAAAGAACTTCACTTCTTGCATGTCGGGCTGTACCCACAAAACTGAAAATACTGTACTGAATAACTTGTATTGCACCAGAATATTATTTACAGTCAACTCAGCAATACGTACAGGGATAGCAAAGATTCCTTTGTGTAAATTTTCAGAACAAAAGTGACTTAAAGAGGCAGAAGGTAATGTAAAGGATGGAGCAGGGGGTTATGATTCCTAGAAACTGTCCCATCAGTTCCTCTACACTCTGTTAAATAAATAATGCTGTGTTTAGTATAGTAATTTATTATTTATGGAATTTATTACAATAGTAATGGCATAACTATCCATTTTATTCCGGTTATTTTATAAAAAAATTCTGTTTCCGAGTTAAGACAGTCTTCCGTTTTAACTCTTTGACCAGTATGGGTGTTTGCATGTAAAATAGTACTGATGTTATGGAACGTTTCTGGTGATTTACGCGAAAAGAAATAGCAATGTTCTGGAACATCATTCAACCAAGATTTGCATGACTTTACATTTATATTTATAAATGTAAAGTCATGCAAATCTTGGTTGAATAGCAGATTTATGGTAAGTACAATAACCCATGGATCCTAGAACCACCAGCAGAACAAACATTAAAAACACAAACAAGTTTCAAACACCTGATGCTTAAATGGAGATCAAGTGGTGTGGTGTTCGAGGAGCCTACACAGCTGAAGAGTCCTCTGGACTACGACAGGTACAACATAAGCACTCAACTTGTGGAAACTATAAATAAAGTCAAGGACAACCCAGTTACAGTTGCACAAATTACTGTGGAGACTATAAACAACCTATACCCATCAGACGACTGGTTGCGAATATACACTGACGGATCTAAAATCAGAGGTGAAACAGGGGCGGGAATATTCTGTGAGCATTTTTCTCACTATTTTGCATTAAGCTCGGACGCCACCGTTTTTGAGGCGGAGTTATTTGCAATCGATGAGGCATTGAGGCAAATAATAACAAGGCCATGGTTGAATAATAACATAGTGATATTAGTTGACTCTAAATCGGCATTACAAGCAATTGCTGACAACACATCTGCAGGCTCTATGATAGAATCGATCCAGAAGAAATAAAAAGTAGTTAAAACACATTACCAAGGAATTGGTTCTGCAGTGGATCCCATCACATGTAGGCATACAAGGGAATGAGCGGGCAGACAAGCTGGCCAAACAAGGAACCCTTATAGTGCAGAAACCAAAAAGAATGCTCACACTGGAGGCTCGGATTAGTGCACTGAAGCGAACATCTTATCTTGAATTTACAAACAAAGTCAAGGAAGACATAAAGAACAAGCCTTATGAGAATGTATTCGACTTGTATGGGAAGGTCAAGGACCTCCAGAGGAGGACATCTGTTGCGGTCTTTCGGCTGACAACTGGACACGACTGCCTGAATGAACACCTGAAGAAAATTAAGATAATAAACTATGACAACTGCACATTGTGTGAATGCCCAGACACCATCATGAACAAGGACCATCTACTCGTCTGCAGAAAATTAGATGAAGAGAAGCAGAGAAGAGGAGACCTCCCTGGCCTCTACTGGGAAGCAAGATCAAAGATGGCGTGAGCCAGCGGAAGCCATTGGAAAACAACAACAACATTTATAAATGTTCAGGTTATTGAATCAATTGGCTTCTGTGTTCTTCGGAGGAGGAAATATTATCAGCCTCCTGCAAAGGAGGAGGGGTTGACAGAGGACAATACAATTAAGGCTTTTCGCAAAAAGCACACAAATACTATCATCGTCGCACAGAGGTCAAAGAGTTGCTGAAAGGGAATGGTGCATATTGGTGACAGATTATAAATAATCTACACTGTAAACATCTGTTCTTCATGCCTAATATGCCAGTAATGTTTTTCTGGTTGCATCCAGCATAAATACCTGTCATTTGAAATGTATATTAAATAGTATTCTTTCTTCTGTGATGTAATCAGTTCTTTCACTTTGCTCTTGATATGTCTCTTCTAGTTCTATTACTTTTAGTTGTTTATAATATAAACAATAATTTCTAAAGCAGTTTATTGGTTTCCAAAAAAGGATCATGATAAAAAAAATTCTAAAATGTGTTTTTTTAAGATAATTTAAACCTATTACACGATTTTGTTAACGTAATACTTAAGTATTTATGGAATTTAGTATTGAATAACATTTTTTTTTTACTTTTTCAGCTTGTATTTGTTCCACATCCTCTCCATAACAGACCCGATATTGTAACATTTCAAAACATCAATACTCCTCCACGGTCAAGGTGTTAAATTATGTTGGCAATTTATTTCCTGTTTATCCAGGTTTCCGTTTTATAAGAGATCCACTTTTGACAGAGTTTACTGCAGTTGCTTTCACCAACAGTTGACTAAATGTTATAACTATTAGTGATAAGAAAAATAATTCCTAATATTATTGTCATGAATGGTTTAATTGCATATTAAATACCACTTTAGTATGAACCTAAAAGGTGTTTTTAAACTTTGCTGCCCTCTTCCAAATTTTACTACCCTGTGATAGGAATCAGCTTAAAACGCACACGCACGCACACATGCACACGCGCGCACACACACACACACACACACACACACACACACACACACACACACACACACAGTAAAAGCCTCTAATCCGGCATCCTATAGTCCGGAACTTTCAATAATCCAGCATCACTAATGGGCTTTTTTTAAAAAAAATTTAAGCCTAATATATGTACTGTACTGTACACTTGTGATGCGATCGGCAGCGTACGAGGAAATTGAGCTTGATCGACAGTGTTCAGGCGCCATTATTAGGCGTCACCTATCTGTCATTTCATGACGCTTAGTGTTTACTGTTTAATGCAAAAAATCTTACAACTATGCAGAACTTTTAAACTTGTATTTTAAAAACAAATTTTTAGAGAAATACATGATACAAAAAACAAAGACATTAGTAAACCAACGCCGTAAAATTAAGTAATTCCAAATTTAAAATAAAATCTTAGAATTCTATTATAGAATCTAAGCAATAAAGTTTTTTTTATTCTCAGAGTAAAATGTTCTTCAACTTCCGCCTCGCTCTCCGTTCACCGCTTTTTTTGACGGCCCTCAATAATCCGGCATTGTCAACGTCCCGAAGGTGCCGGATTAGTGGGCTTTTACTGTATATATGTATAAGTGGGCTTTTACATATATGGATTTAATATATGTAAAATCCATACAAATGAAATTTAATATGGTACAGGATGTGGTAAAATGTGGCTAGCATGTACAGGATCAGAATTCAATTCTATCTATATATAAAATATTTTTAAGTAGTGTTAGCCTTTATGTACAATGCTTTATGCCTTTAAAGCTTTCTGCTTTAAAACAATGTATGATAGTTTATAACATTACTGTGACTCTTGGAATTTGGTAATTTTAAATAAATAAAAAATAATTGTATTTAAAGTGGAGGTGGGAAAGAGTATAGGGAAAAGAGGAAATAAATAAGAGGAAAAGATAGCTGGATATGGATAAGAGTGTGTGTGTGTGTGTGTGTGTGTGTGTGTGTGTGTGTGTGTGTGTGTGTGTGTGTGTGTGTGTGTATGTGCATGCGTGTGTGTGTGTGTGTGTGTGAGGGGGAGAAAGAGAGAGACAGAATTCTCTATTCAGAACAAAACATGTATAATTTAAAAAGTCACAAAAAGCTAATTAAAACATAAATATAATAGTTATATTAAAAGATCACCTGAAATGTGGATATCGCCACCAGATATAGCTTCCTACAGTTGCTCCGCATATTACCATAAACTTCCAAAACCATATTGGTGAAAAAACTGTCCAATAACTCCAGTCAATTGAATTGTCTAATCTCAATGCAAACAATATAGTGAAGACAAGAAGGGAAGAGTAAACTATGAATTTGCTAAAACATCAAAGAAAAACCTATAAATGGAATGGTGAAATCTGAAACTTTTTACGAATTGTTTATAATTACAAATGGAATATGTAAATGTAATTTAAAAGTACTGTTTTTGACTCATATCATATTCCATAATAACTTACTTTATCTAATTTATGACATAATTTACATGGTGAATCTGACATGGTTTTTAAGAGCTCCCCAGAGCAGGCTGTTTAATGTAGGAGAAATAAGGGGGGGATATGTTTGTCCTACTGCCTGACCATAGCAAAAGTAAGCTCAAATTAAATGTCAAATGGTTAAAACCAACACATCACTTTTGACTGTTACTTTAAAATTTCAGGATTTTTTTTAATCCTTCAACATGTAGGCCCCTACTACAAGATAAAATGTGTTTTGTCTTTGTTATTTCTAACAGATTGTTTTTTTTTTTTAAAGAAATTTCTTAGATTATTACATAAATAATACAGATAATAATAGAGTAGTCAAATATGTCAATAAAATAAAAAAAAATTTAACAAAAGTTTTAAAAATGTATGTAAATAATGCAAGCTGTAGTACAGATACTTAAGATTAAATTTAGCTGGCAATTAATGATACTAAGCACAAGTGATTCAAAACAGAATATTACTTCAATTGGAATCATAACAGCAGCAGTAAAAGTACGTCTTGTGAAAGAATATTGTTTTAATATTTTTTAGAAGAGAGAAGAGGTTTGATGCAAGAGTCAATTGAGTAATATTGTGCAAGGTCAACTTTACCTCTCTTGTTAAATTTTCTATGAAACAAATAAAAAAGGCATTTAAAAATCATGTAATAAAAAGTATTTATGGTTTATAAAAAAAAAATTAGGTTAGTTGTTGTTGTAAGAACTAAAGAAGGAATAATTTAGCATTTTATTACTGTCAGATTAATTTAATAAACTGATATTTTTGTTAATTTGTTTGTAAACTATAATAATGAAAAGTAAAATGAAATTTTCATTTTTTTTAATTTAACAGCTATTATTACTAAGTTACATACTCAATAGATTTGTGAGTAACCCTTGGATCTCCTAACCAAATAGGATGCTCTATACCTCCAAACCCTTTCCCTCTTTCGAAAGTCTTGTCCCAGTTTCATTTTTTGGAAATATTACAAGCCTACTTATCACAAAAACTTGAAAATATAGTATTTGTGTAATTAATCATCACTTATTTTCACATTATTGTACTACACTTTTGTTCTATTACTTATTTGATTATTAAATGAAGGGTAATATTAATCCAGAAAATAATTTTGACTGTTACAACTTTATGAAATTTTTAACAAAACTATTTTGTGAGGTCACATTACCTTTTACACTACATGGAGCATAGACTGCAAACAATTTACCAGCACTTGAAAAGTATAACTATGGAAGAGGGCTCATAATACTAACTAGACCTTAGGTCAATAAACGTAGTGTTGGTTAGCTTTTTTAGATTTATTTTTCCTTTTTTTATGATGTTGCAGTATTTTCTACAAATTGATAGGCTATGTTGAATTAGCAGTATCCAAGTCAGTTCATTGCTTTTAAATAGCACCAGCTGTATAGTATCTAACATTGGACACTAACTAAGTCAGTAATATAACATTGATTAGGTTTTTTTTTGTTGCTGTAATTTCTATAAAATGATACTATGAAATACTTACATATATTAAAGAAGCGTTTTGGTGACAGAGAAAAAACCGAAAATATGTGGTGTATATTAATTACACATTATTTAGGATATTTCAGGATGATATTTGAAATTAATGATTTTGAAATACTTCCTTCTTTTACTACATACTTTAGTATTCAATTAAGAGACATTCACCCTTGGAAGATAAAATTTCTTATAAGTTACAATGCATGCAATTTTTGATTGAAACTATATTATGATATTGCTGTTTACATTTCATGGAGCATGTTACATTTACTATACCAAGGTCAACCACGGATGTAGTAATCTCATCTATCGCAATCCTATTTTCAGTATATTGCTAGTTCTTATAATGCCGTAACAGTTGTTACAAGGTTAATGAATTCAATGCAACACTACTTTCATATGAAATTGTGTTAGGTAATTTTTTTTTAAAGTTTACATTGTTTTTATTATTAATTACACAAATTAATTAACCTATAAATAAAGATTTTACCATTTTCATTTAAAAAAATAGATGCTTTATATCCTCTGGAACAGTTATTACTTAGTTAATAAATTTTCATGAAATACTGCATACATACAAAACTGTGTTTATTAAGTTCTAAAGGTATTTCTCTATTTTTTTTTATTTATTCATTTTTATGTTTTTGTTATTTCTGAACACCTTTGAGTGATATACTAAGTTAGTGACTTTTTATTATGAATTTTTTCAATTTTTATATTATTACTGAATTTTAAAGATATTCACTCAAAGAAAATTAAATTACTTATAAGTTACAATTTTGTGTAATTTTTTATGGAACTATTTTATGATATCAATGCCTTTTACATCTTATGGAGGATGATATTTACTATGTAAAGGTCATCGACAGAGGTAGTACTTGCGTCTTTTCACACTATCACTGTTTCATTACACACATGAATAGACGATCGAATATGCTGCTGTGAAGTTTGATACACGATCCCAATATTTGGCATTAGAACATTTACCACTTCAAGGGATATTTACCAGAATTTCTGTTTAAAATCGATAATGGCAACTATAAGGAAATAATTCACAAATTTTTGGTGAATTTATACATGCTGTTTTATACACGCTGCTCTAATACTCATTACAAGGATAGCAACAAAACCATGTCAGGTATTTTCATGCACAACCATGTCACGATCTTTATAAACAACTGTGTTACTTCGGTTCTTAAAGTATTTTTTTAAAAAACATTTCTTTTACTATTATTATTAATTACAAATTTAATTAACTGTTTTGTCATAAAAACATATTGGGTACTTTCACACTAGTAATTTGAGGTTTTATGTGTCACTTTTATTTTCAATGTTTTTCAAACCTCCTAGAATTTTTTGCAATTTTGTATTTTTACTTTTCAGCATATAATAAAGTGTTTTGGCGCAAAAATTACGAAAACTGACAAATGACCCAAAAATGCAGATTGACATATTTTTTTAAAGGAATTTCTATTGTTTTTGTTGTTAACTACACATAGTAAATCGTTTTGGTGATGAAAAATATGTTAGCTAATTTTTCTCAATAGTAACTATTAAATTATGGATAATTTTTTTTTAACTCCTTGTTTTTTTCCTACTATTATAATCTGTATTATTGCTAATCGGCATGTTAAAATATTTTTTGCGCAAAAATTATGGTAAAAATGCAGTGTAGCCTGTTCTGCCTTTTTCGATATTTTTTTACTGAAATGCTTCAGTACATGCCCAAAAGCAATAATCCAAAATATAAAAGTGCTGAAAACACGAGAAGTACGATAAAAATCGAAAATAAAAGTGACCAACATAACCTCAAAATTGCTATCGCGTGAAAGTTGCTAACATGTTGTAGATTGGTAAAACGATAAAAATACTTCTAAAATGTATTTTACATGATAAAAAAATTTTATTTAAAAAAAACCCATAAACTGACACGGTTATTAGGCCTAAAACGGTGATCCATGAAGAAAACCTTTTATTTCTTTAAAAAAAGAATACTCCATAACCTAACTAACACGGTTGTTAGGCCTAACAAGGTGATGCTTGAAGAAAACCTTTTTTTTAAAAAAAGAAAAGGAATACTCAATAACCTAAATGACACGGTTCTTGCGTGGTGAACCTAACTGATACAGATGATGAAACAGTCACTCATATTCATGTATCACCATGTTAGACCAAACAACCGTGTTAGTTAAGTTACAGGTTTTTTTTAAATAAAGTTTTTTATCACACAAAACCTGTTTTAGACGTATTTTTATGGTTTCACCAATCTACAACACGTTAGCGAATTTCGTACGATAGCAATTTTGAGGTTATGTTGGTCACTTTTATTTTCGATTTTTATCGTACTTCTCCTGGTTTCTACGCTTTTATATTTTGGATTATTGCTTTAGGGCATGTAATAACGCATTTTAGTAAAAAAAATATCAAAAAATCCATGACAGGCTACATTGCATAATTACCAAAATTATAAAACAGCCATATTACCAGAAAAATTTGCCAATTATTTACCAAAAATATTAATTTCATAACAATGGTATAAGAAAAGGTTAAGCCAAGCCATTAAAACTTGTATGGACGTAGGCCTAACAGAAGTTTTGAAAGAAAAAAATACGTATTTAATTATTATATTAAATGTTTATAACATCCTAAAACAAAAATGTGTCAAAGTAACAAAACAGGGTTACAATCACATAGGGTATTATAAGTGTGAATAAATAAAATAAGGTTTAGTAAGAATGTACTTCTGTTAATTTTTGTATCAAAACATTTTATTATATGCCCAATTATTATTTCAAAATATAAATCTGTGAAAACAATGGGAAGTTAGAAAAATAAATAAATAAAATTGACAACCAACCTAAAAATGACTAGCGCATTAAAGTACATGTTTTTCATCACAAAAACGATTAATATTTTTTTTTTAGACTTATGAACCTAACATGGTTCATGAATAAAAAATTTAATTGATATGGTTGTGCATATATATATATATATATATACATATACATACCTTTTTTGTGTGTTTAACGTCAGACTATTGTGCACACTTGGGCAAATGCAGATGATGGGGTGATTTATAGCGTATGAAAATGCTAAGCCCTGGGCCAGGAATCGAACCCGGGTCCTCGGGATGAAAGCCCAGTACGCTATCAACTAGGCCACCAAGGCGGCTCTTGTGTGTGTGTGTGTGTGTATATATATATATATATATATTTATTTATTTAGTGTCTACTTTGTTTATAATAAAAACAACAGACTTTTAAAAAAAGAAAAATACTTCAGAGCCTAACATCAGTTATTTATATAATTAGTACTGTGTAAAAGTTACTAACCTTGTAATGGCTTGTAGATTATTAGTATGCTATGGTTATACTTTAGTATGCCAAGCACAGCTTAGTAATACCTTAATGGCTTAAAATCGTAATTTACTGTAAAAAAATGTATTCTTCTGCAGGAGAATATCTCTTAATTCAATAATAATGTAATTAAAAAAATTGTAAGAATTATAACTTTAGTAAAAGTGCTTAAACTGCTGAAGAAAGAAGGTATCAATTCTCCTAGCCTAGCCTAATCTTTTAAACAAATCTTTCAATTTCACACCTACCTTGGATTAAAATCTTGAAATAATGTTTGCAAATTCATTGTTCACTCTGGAAAAACAATATATATTAAACGCGAATACATCACTTCACATATTACAGTCTATGTTTTTGAATTCCAACTTTTCCGAAACCTCTAACAACATAATTAGCCAGGCTTTTAAACTGATACTTAATAAAAAATATACACCTCTGTGTATTTGTAAAGGGAATATACTAATAACTTGGCAGTCCCTCAATCCTTCTTAAATTATATTATCTTTACTCTTATCCTCTTTTTTAAAAGCTGTTCAGCTTTTATTCGTTTTTTTACACTCTACTTATACTTGTCTGTATTGTCTTTTTTCCATAATCCATTATAACCATTTCCAGTATTCCAGTACTATTACAACTTATTCCATATTTATTTCAAGCAGGGCATTTCTTTACTTTCACTTTCATTAGTCACTGAGATTACAATTGAAAACAGATCATAGATAAGTTCCTAAAGTAGAGACACTGTTCGAAATACGAAATTTGGGCATGTATTCATAAAACTTCTAGAAAAAGAGCTCTATTACACGGAGCGGTTGCAGGGAGGGTCCGTATCCACACTGTTTCTAATAAAAACACACATTTGAGGACATTTCGCCCGCATATTTAACAAGTCTGTTTATTGTTGTCTTTTTACTGCCACAGTATAGCAATAGAGTAAAACGATTTGCCGATACATTTCATAATTTGTGCACTGAATTGTTTTTAAATTACAACTTCAATAAACAAATAATGAAATATAAAAACAAAAAACAAACAAAAATTCAAAAAAAATTTCACCTTTCAACATTACAACAAAAAGTAACACACTCCTTGATTTTCTTGAATACTCGGGGGTAGTTATACGGCTGAATGTAAAAAAAGCTAATTTTCTTAAGTGGCGACGGTGGATATAGAGCCGTGGTAAAAATCACTTAATGTGTAACCAATTTAGACAGTATGCAAAATTTAAAAAATAATGAGTAAAAGCAAACTTTTACTGTACGAACAATATTGATTACAATGACACATTTAAGACTAATGCAGTGACGAGAAACAATTTTAGGTCTACTATTTTTACAAACAGAAACAATAGTGGGCTTACTAAGCTTTCAAATTTAAAATATTATATTGAGAATTATAAAATATTATTAAAACGTCACTGTTGTAGCGTATAGCTAACACATATCATAAATCTGAATATTAAATAATTCATTTGCACTGTGTAAGTAGTACAATGGCATTTAAATATTTATTATTCACACCTACTAATATATAATAACATATAAAACATCACTATTACACAGACAACACTTGACACAAAACTAAATAATTAAGTTGGACTAGGTAAGTAATATAATGGCGCAAACGTACAAGTTTTCACTTCAAAAATACATTAAAAAAAAAATTTCCTGTGCAAAACATACATCCATTCCCCGCCATAGGAAGTAGTATATAAGTATATGATATATATATATATATATATATATATATATATATATATATATATAAGAATGTGATGCATGACGGCCAACAGAATTTTTTTCCCGTGCAAAACATACATCCATAGCCCGCCATAAGAAGTATTCACTTCAATAAAACAACATAAATCTATAAATACATTGTCAGAGGTCTAAGTATTAAGAAATATCTTTCTGTTTGTATTAAAAAAAAATAATAATAATAATAATTAAAACAATGTTAGATTAAAACTGTAGTTAATAACTCAAATATTTTTTAAATGGCTGCATACCACTGTTTGAAAAACTCTGTTTTAAGATATGTGACTTCTCTAAAACTCATTTTCAGACCATGCCTCCCTATATTGGCTTGTCATTTTTCCATTTATAGTCTAGCCACTTAGTAAACGGCCTGGGCGAAAATTTCTCGCCCATGTAAAAGAATTCCCCTCCAACAGTCCAGTGACACAAAATCTGCCTATCCGTGTCTACTAACTGTTATTTCTCAGTGGTAGTCAACGAAAAAAGGGAGCTATGCAGAAAGAGTGGTGTTCAACCTCTACACCCTACTGGTGTTCTAAGCAGACCGTTTTCTAAGCAACTAACCCTTAAAGATGTGAGATCCTAGTATAATTTAATTTAATATTTACATAATATAATATAATAATTTACATAATATAATATATAATAATACAATTTAATTTAATTATAATATGATTTAATCTTAGCAGTAATTTAAACTTTTAAAACTTCCATTTATCCAGAAGAAATATATATTTATATTTCTACGAAGAATATATATATATATATATATATATATATATATATATATATATATATATATATATACACACACATACATATATTTTTTAAGTTTAAATGTATTCACTACTACAGTCTAATCAGAAAACATCAGTTTTCCATCCCACATAGAATAAATAAAATATACTTTAGTATTACTGTTATTTAATTAAATTTAACAATGAAGATACTTTATGAATGAATGAATGTTATATTAACTTTATTCATTAAATTTTACGTCTTAATCACAATTTGTCTTAATCTATATATTAATATGACCTGACTAATTGTATAAGATTAAGTCACACAAATATTTAAATTAGTTTATTCCATGTCTGTCTAGAGTTCTTAGAAATGGAAAAAAAGAAGTAAATAAATATGAGTGACACATTATATAAGCAGGTGTTTTATTACTACATACAGTCTAGATAGGCTGTTATATTGTTAAGTACTACAATAGGAGGTGTGTTCAGAAAGTAACGAGAATTTTAATTTTTTTAACAAAATATTTATTTATTTTTCTACACTGATGCCCCATTGGAGATTATGCACTTGCGCCAGCGCTTCTTCCAATCCTCAAAACACTTCTCAAACTCAATCTTTGAAATAGCCTTTAGTTCTTTCATCGATGTGCTTTTAATGTCATCTACGGTTGTAAAACGACGGCCCTTTAACGTTCTTTTTACTTTTGGAAATAGGAAACAATTACTAACATGCGACTAGCAAATGCGAAATGGGTAGTAGTTCGGCCATGGTCAACCAATTTCAGTCGGTTTCTGCCTCGCATTCTTTACATCGGTGTACTGTATGTGCTTGTTACATAGATGTTCAGAAAGCATGACCTTGTTTGCCTATTAATTTTAAAATATCAGTGATTAACTTCTGTGGTATATCTCCTTTCCAATAGGTCTTGCCTTATTACAATCATTTCGATGATGAGTTTTTCAATATCATAAACCATGATGGTTTCCAAATGCATTTTAGACATTTTTTCCTTACTTCCACACTCACAAAATTTCATATAAAACCAAACTATCCTTGTTATAAACTAACAAAACAAAACATTTCAGTTTTTTGAATTCATTTCATTGTAAGATATCCAATGTTTCAGGACATTTTGTTTGACATAAAATGTTGTTCTCCTTTCGTTAAAAAGCAATTTTTTTCATTAATCTAGTGAGGATGATAGGAGGAAAATTCTGTCACGTTATTTATACTGGCCTTTTAAAATATTACTTGTATTATAAAATACACACGTAAATAGTTTCACTTTCTATATCCATATCAGATTGTAGGAGAGATGGCGAAAATGACTTCTGATGTTGTTCCAATAAGTCATCATTATTATAATAAAAAGAGTATCAGCTTCTAATATAATGAATGGGAAAGACATTCTTCATTGTGAATGTTGTTTATGAAAGAAACTGTGTCTGAAGAAGCCATTGAAATTCCACTTACAACAAGGTTTCCTTCTTAATGTTTTTTTTTCTTAAAGAACTAAGTCTGTGACTGTTTATTAGGTGCATACATGAAGGTTATCTGTTTTTTCTAAAAACTTGAATAAGTTTAGGGAGAGCAGCTAACTAAATATTATAAACAAGTAAGTTATTGTTCTACAGTTGAACTTAATACTGAAAATCAACATTACTTTATGAATTTTTAATTGAAGGTGCCAATTAAAGACTTTTTTTGTTAAAAGGCATTATTTCATATTATAGGCAGGCGCGCACAGTGAAATGTTCTGTTGGACCAAACATGGACACTCTTATAACAGGTAAATAAAAATAGTCACTTTAAAGGAACAAATTTTACTTACAGAACATTATAACATAGAAATTATAAAGATAATTTGAAATACCACAAAAGTTACAGTAAAATCAATTATCTGGAATATTACAAAACATTATAACACAGAAATTATAAAGATAATTTGAAATAACACAAAAGTTACAGTAAAACTCAATTATCTGGAATATTACAGAACGTTATAACATAGAAATTATAAAGATAATTTGAAATACCACAAAAGTTACAGTAAAACTCAATTATCTGGAATATTACAGAACGTTATAACATAGAAATTATAAAGATAATTTGAAATACCACAAAAGTTACAGTAAAACTCAATTATCTGGAATATTACAGAACGTTATAACATAGAAATTATAAAGATAATTTGAAATACCACAAAAGTTACAGTAAAACTCAATTATCTGGAATATTACAGAACGTTATAACATAGAAATTATAAAGATAATTTGAAATACCACAAAAGTTACAGTAAAATCAATTATCTGGAATATTACAGAACATTATAACATAGAAATTATAAAGATAATTTGAAATACCACAAAAGTTACAGTAAAACTCAATATCTGGAGTAATTATCATGCTGGAATTGGTTCTCCAAATATCAATAATCGATGTTCTACTGTCAGCAAAATTAAATTACAAATCAGGGTGGCTATTCAAAGACAATTAAAATTTTTTTTACTTATAAAGATTCTTCTTTACTTAGATGATTCTATTGCGATTCTTTTTAATAAATAGTTTTATGGAAAATCCTGCTGGAAAAAATGTTTACGTTTTGTACCGTAAGATAAATATTAATATTCACATTATGCATATGTAAAAATCTTACTTTTTAAACTAGTGAACTGAAGAAAGTACTTAAGAAAATATTTATTTATGAATGCAGTGTTTTATATAAAGCAACAAATTTCTGGCTAAACTAGCCACCCTGCATATTGACAAACTAATATTAACATCAACATTTCCTTTAAATCCTTACTTAAATCAGTCTTTAGCTAGCCACTCATTTGTTTAATTATCTGCATAACAGTCTGTGGCTAGCTGTTTTTTACTTTATATAGTTATTTTCTAATCACAGCCTAACAAGACTTAGATCAGACAATAGAAGTAAAATGTTCAACTTCTAAAAATATACTTAATAATATAAAATTACAATTAGAAACATTATATAAAAATTATTATTAAACCTTAGCAATTAGAATCATTAAATACAAATGTACTAAACCTACAGGAATTGACTTTAGACATTAACAGACTAGAACAGAAAGGAACATCGTTTAAAGAAATGTTGCCCAAAATATTATAAAAGTTACATAAAGTATTTTGAAATCAAATTTCAATTACTTTTAATAATTTAGATTACTTTTTCTTATGGAAATACTGAAAATTATCTGTATTTTTTTTCAACACCAAAAATTTTTCACACCTTTTTTGTTCAATTTTTCTTTGGGCATTTTACAAAAAATTTTTAACAACTTATTTTCTTGAAATCAGCATCGAAAATGGCCGATTGAAATCTTGTAACATCAACATTACATCCACTTCTTGCATTTGATTTGTTAAAATAGAATCTTCTATTTGTAAAATTTTGTCTCCTTGGGCCAGCTCAGTACTGACAGGACTATTTGGATCGACGTATGCCACAAACCAGCCCTGTTAATTAAAATAAATCAAATTAAAATTCTTAAAATAAATAAATAATAACAAAAACAGACGAGGAACATAAGATGAAAACTTCCTGCAGTTAATTCTAAATAACCTTTCAGGAAAGGGTAAAATGAGATAAAAAAACTGTTTAAATGGGTAAAAAACAACAAACCATTTTAATTCACACGTTTATTTGTTAAATTAACATAGAAACATAATTTAAATCTTGAAAATGTTATTTTTTAGTCATGATAGAAATAGAGCAATACTGTAATAGGAAATGACAGTGTGTATTGTAACAAAAGACAGTTACGTAAATTAATGAAAATCTGTTTGATTCAAAGGAAGTTCTTAAATTTGGTTAAAGTATTCAACGATTGTTTTTTCACCTTCAAACTTTCCAAAATCGCGTTCTCTTGAATGTTTTTTAACACAAGAATACTGTCCACTCCCACAATCAGTACACTACATAAAATTAATGCGTAAACGAAATTAGAATTAAACGTACAAGACAGAATGAACCTTATAACACTGCCTTCAGTAATTGTAAACAACTGATTTGGGTTCAAGTTTTGACAGGAAAGATGAGTCATTCCCCACACCTCCCAGCCATGAATATAGTTGCGCTCTCTCACACTCACAAGAGATATTGCCACCGAGGCGTTGTCGGATTACAGAACGTGTTGGACCAAAGAATGTCGGACTATTAAGAGTCTACTGTATGGGCATATATAATATTTGCTAAAAAAACTTTTTTGTCACAGGAGTGTAGCCATTCCAACACCAATGAATATGTTGTGTTGAAATACAGAAAGTAAGCATTATATGACTAAAAGTAATTAATTAAATAATCCAAAATATTCTGTAATTTATTATATGTGTTCATTATTCATAGAAAATGGATTACAAAAAACCTTACTAATAAATTTAATTAATTAATAAATAAATTATCAAACAAATTAAAAAAGTTTTTGAATGATACTCTTCAAATCAAAGATAATCCAAACTACCTTGGGTCTGAATTATTTTGGAATATAGAGGTCCCACTGTATATACTCTAGATTAGATTTGATATAAGATGTTATGGGGTATGGTGGTCCTGGAAATAAGGATTACACTGGAATCTACACTGGAAGTAAGGATTAGTGCCACACAATGGACATTGCGTCTAGACTCTACCCAAAGAGAATGAAGATATTAGGAAGAAATTCTGTAAAGATGTATTCAACCTACAAGGGGAAGTCAAGGACCTTTGTAGAAAGACATCTGTCACAATTTTTCAACTGACAACTGGACATGACTGCATTTAAAAATACTGCATCCAAAGATTGTGACAACTGCTCATTGTGTAGTTGACTGTCTCGACTCTACCATGAACAAGGCCCACCTTTTGATCTGAAAAAAATTGGATGAGAACAAATAGAAGAGAAAGGACCCGCCTGGTCTCTACTGGGAAGCATGTTTGAAGATGGCATAAGCCAGCAAGAGCCATGAACAACGACAAAAAGGAGCTTATCTTTTGGGTAGGGAGAGTTGTTCTTATGTTTCATTTTCTGCCTCATGGAAGAACAATAAATATGGATCTGTACTGTGAAACATTGACAACATTCATTTTAAAAATCACTACCATGGGCTACCATAATATTAGTCATGAGAATTCTAGGAAAAAAATGGTGCCACAAAAACAATGAATTTATTTGATCATTTCCTTTAAAGTAGAAAATAAACGGAAAAAGATGAAATATAGAAATCAGATACTTACTGATTAGTGATATGGACAAATTCCAAATCAACAGGATTTGAATTCATAGAATCATTGTTGTAATCCAGAAATCAATCACGATTTTAGAGATCACAATTTATAAATCAGATTTTGAGCCAATCAAAATCTACAATTTGGTTGGCCAATTAGATCCTTGATTGGCCCTTGATTCTGTTTCTGTTCCCCATGTTCCAACCGTTGGGGTTGGAAAGTCCCAAGGGTTTGTGTTCTGGACATCTGCATGTCAACAAGTACTCGTAGATCCTTTATATTAGAGCCTAGTGTTTTCCTTCTGCAGGACATTTATAATATTGCAAAACCCTTTATTTATTCTACTTCAGTGGGATAAAAAACGATTCGGCAATCGGCTTGTTTAGCAGCAATCCATAACGTGAACTCAACCAAATGCTAGATTAAATCAGAATAACCCACTTTAGACTTGTTGTCTTTATAAGACACAACCGTTAGATAGTTCGTTATTAACACTGTGTTCTATGAGTTCTCTCAGAAGGCCAGCCATCAACTAAAGATATGTTCACCGAAGTTATAAGATTTTGGTCGTAAACTTTGATTGATAGATGATTCTATCTGGTCCTCTGAAAATAACTTCTACATTACTATATTAATTGTAATTATCGCAACACACAGAATTTCAAAGGCCTTTTACACGCTGGATTTTGTAAATATAACGACGCCTAAATTGTTAAATGGCCACCATGGCTAGTTGAATTCAATATTTCAATTTTCACATGCTTTACAAAACAACACTTTTATTTACAAGGTGACTTTGTAGAAAAGTAAATTCACTTTGTGGTTCATAATTTCATTAAACATTTTGTCTGATAATAAAGTATTTTTTAATCGTAACTTCTATAAAGTGGCAAACATATATTTATTTACTTACCTCTCTGTTGCCCTCCAGTTTGAAACCGAGCTCAGTACCGCACTTTGACACAGTCACCTGAACCTAAACCAAATAAGTAATGACATTTTTAGTACATTTTAAATAAATAACTTCAGGAGTACCCCTTCCCTTTTAACTACTTTCATTCCTCCCTCTTATATCCCTTTCTCATATTCTATAAAAGAATATCAATAAGGCTAATCATTTTTGCATTTTCCTTAAAAATTACATAATCATGACCAATAAAGGCCAAATTTTATCAACATAAATGTTTTGTTCTCAGTAACCTTTTATTTTAAATAGTTTTATGTGATAGTTATCTGTAAAGCTTCATTTTAATAACAGAAATTTATAAAATATTAAAACCAATAACAGAATTTTAGATATAAAAGGTTATTTAGGTAAACGGGAATTTTGAATATTAAATAATCCAATGAGAAAACACATATAACAGTGGACACTGTATTAACTGATCATGCTGTAACTGTTACTCAGGTTAGTTACCACACGTTATTGAAAATTACTAATAATGGTGTGTGATCTTTGTTCACCAAATCATTTCTAATGTTGATAAAAAGGAAACAAATGTGATTACATAACACACAGCTTACTGTATCGGTTTCCTTAAGTGTTTTTATATGCTAGCAAAAAATATAATAACAGGAGCCATTTTGGATCAGTCGACCAGTTAATACTCTTTCTCTTCCTGTTATTGCGTGAGTTTAGTTATATATAAAACTGTAACCTACAATTTTGTATTATAAGTATTTAGCACTACAATGTTTTTGCAAAATATAAAGTGAGTGTTAAAACAAAAATGTCACAAATAGTAGAATGGTTAATTAATTAGACCAATATTGAAGGAAATTTTTTTTGGTATAACTGACTTCAATGTGAATTTACTAATAGGTTCGGTCCCATGGGATCCACTTAAGAGGATTTCCACTGTAAATAACTTTATGAATTTAAATATAAAAAAACATGATCATCTATGAATAAATACACAAAATTAGTTTCTGGAAACAATATCATTCAGGTGAACTCTGTTTGTTTCTGTGTAGACATTCATGCAGTTTGTTTCCATCACATTCATTCACACTTAGCATGGTTTCAGATTGGAATTTCATTAATTGCTGTTACAATTTTTGCTTTAATTCTTCTATTGTATACTTTAATTTTAAGATTACCCCTCCCACAAAATAAATTGCACATTGTTAAATCAGAAGACCTGGGAAGTCATGCAATTACACAGTACCTCAAAATGGAATGCTTTCCAAACATTCGGCTTACATCAGCACATTATGTAACGGTTTGGTTTTAATTCCTGAAAAATCTACAAACAGATGTACACTGGTTTTCAATATGACTCACATTTTTCCATCAGTGAAGGAATAGGAATAAACACATGCACGCGTGCGAGCATGCGCGTGTGCACACACATATTTAACAAATACATTTTATTTATTCAGGTCTAAAATGAAAACAATCCCCTCATCTTCGAATCACTGCAGGGCAGCAATGACAGAAGACATCTTTCTTAAACTATCTCTGATTACTTTAAAACTTTAATTACGTACTGTAGATAATATTATCATGTTTTGAATGTTTCAAGTATTTATGTTTTTTAAGTTATTTTATTCCCGTATGTAATGCAGTGCATAAACAAGGCAGTAAGCCCTCGCCAAACATAGCCTAACTTAAAAAAAATCTTTAAATAGTATTTAAAGTTAAAATTTAATAGTTTAGAAGTTAAGTTCCTTGTTTATGTTTATGGGGCTCGTCTTATTCATTCAATGCCTAAAATTATGTGGTTTTAAATACATTTCTTGTACAATACATATTATAGTTCAGTGAACTGACAAAAAAACCTGATCACTGTCAACTACTGTCGAATCCCTAGTGCAAGTGAAATAACAGAACTGATTATGTTAGGTTGGCAAGGGATTATATTTTACAGTACTGTAACATAACATTTTTTATTTTTGCCTTCGTCTTAATACACAGTTCCAACTGAACAATGTGTGTTTTTCTATTGACCTGTAATTTGGGCACTTGTAATTCAACGGGTGTCTAGACCTTAAAAAAAAGAAGGTTCTTTTGACAGAATTTACTATTATTATTAAATAAACATTTTTATAACTTAAAATAGCTCATGCTGGATAGCTATGAACCTACCCTACTTACTAATACCTTCCCATACTTACAACAGTTGCATTTTTATGCATTCCAAAAAGCCAGGAGGTTTTTGGTTTCTCCAGTGGTTCAAGTCCTTTTTCGAACGTATTTTGAAGAGAGCTTACTGACTGAGATAAGTAAGTCAGTGGTGTTATAGATGAAGATTCTGTTGTTTTATTTTCTGTCTTCATTTGGTCAACTGAACATTTGTTTGAGCAATCCTTCCAATTTTTCAAAAAAAATTCACTACGGAAAATTTGATTTGTATCCATTTCAGAAACAGCAGACAGTTTGTTATTGGTATACATGTGAGTTTTGCAAGGAGGACTGTTATGGTTTTCCTCAGTCGCTTTTTCATTATCATGAATATTACTTTGAAATTTTGAGACTGTAAATCTGCTACTTACATAATTTTCCAATTCTGATGAAGAGGAAGGGGTTAAGCAATAACCACTGCTCGGGTTACTTTCTTGGGTACGATGAACATCAGCTTTACAATGTAAAACCTCTCGAAATTTTTCACTGCTATCAGATGTCTCATCAGTCAAAATTAAGCTGAACTGTGACTGAGTTGAAGAGTGTATTATTTGTAGACTTCCGTCATCTTTTTCTCCAACAAAAAGTTTCGTTGACTTTGGTTGTTCTGTTACTGGAAGGTCCTCCAATTCTGGGAAATGTATATTCATTTCTCCACGTTTCCTTTCTAGAGGAATGCCACCTGCAATATTTTGATCAT
This sequence comes from Callitettix versicolor, assembly GCA_022606455.1. Taxonomy (NCBI): domain Eukaryota; kingdom Metazoa; phylum Arthropoda; class Insecta; order Hemiptera; family Cercopidae; genus Callitettix; species Callitettix versicolor. The sequence goes on from CM040182.1 coordinate 10,153,406, forward strand.
TATAGTTCTGAAGAATCTCACTGTAATTAATTCTATCAGACTGCATAGACTGTGATGAGTTTGAAGAGCTAGTAGGAGGTAAAGATTTCCTAAAAGCTGCATCGATTATGGAAATAGCCTCAGAATCACTTTGGTCTCCTTTTACTGTCAACAGAAAAAAGTATAATTTTTGTAAAATTATATTTTATTTATAACCTCACTGAACGGATAAAAGCTGCATCGATTATGGAAATAGCCTCAGAATCACTTTGGTCTCCTTTCACTGTAAACAGAAAAAGTATAATTTGTGTAAAGTTATATTTTATTTATAACCTTACTGAACGGATAAAAGCTGCATCGATTATGGAAATAGCCTCAGAATCACTTTGGTCTCCTTTCACTGTAAACAGAAAGAGTATAATTTGTGTAAAGTTATATTTTATTTATAACCTCACTGAACGGATAAAAGCTGCATCGATTATGGAAATAGCCTCAGAATCACTTTGGTCTCCTTTCACTGTAAACAGAAAGAGTATAATTTGTGTAAAGTTATATTTTATTTATAACCTCACTGAACGGATAAAAGCTGCATCGATCATGGAAATAGCCTCAGAATCACTTTGGTCTCCTTTCACTGTAAACAGAAAAAAGTATAATTTGTGTAAAGTTATATTTTATTTATAACCTTACTGAACGGATTCATTAATTACATCTTACTGCAATAAAATGGTCCCAATAACATAAATAAAACAGAGGACAATTAAAATATAAGTACAAATTAAACACAAATTTTACTTTGTATTTCATACAAACCAAACAGAAATCCAAATATTTTAGAAGTTATAAACAATTTGTGTACAGTACACTAAAAGGTAAACTTCAAGTTTTAAAGTTTAAAGATGAAAGTGAAACAACATTTTTAGATGTTCTCAAGAATTTGGTTATTTTTGTTATTTCTTTTCTTATCATTTTTAATATCAATTCATTTGAATTTTTTTGGTTTAGGGACATGATATAAATGCTCGGTGGGTGAAGAGAGTGGAACATTTGTATTAAAATGACAACAAAAGATAAAAATGTTTCACTGAAAAAAATTACTTGTTTTGATAGGTTAGGTATCTCTTTTGGCAGCCTGAGGCAATATGGTCGAAAAGGACCAAATGTCCCCGCTCCTGGTGCCACTGTGATAGAAGGTTCAATATATTATAAATTCCTTTTTCAAGAACTGTCAGTTCTTTGTGTAGATATTTTTCAATTCATTATAAAAAAATGATTGTTAAATAGGCATTTTTTTTTATTTAAAGATTATTTAAATTTTGTTGTTTTGTCCATTTGGCTTCAAAATATCTAGGCCCAAATAAAGTTATATCACTTACCTCCAGATATATCATAGCGTAGATAACGATTTACAATTTTAGCAGCTTCCTCATAGGGTGGCAAAGGCAACGACTGCGAACTAGTAGTGCTTGTATTAATCCTGTCAGTGCTGATGTCACTAACTTCAGTTGCCTGAAAGTTAAATGAATATAAACATTTTTTTTCCTAAAGTAGATCCTATTGAGCAATGTAAGTGGGAAATTGCATAATAAGGAGACGGGAGATACATTTACAAAAATAGAATGTATAAGGTTAGGTTTGGTTACTTTGTGATAATGTATATTTTATGAAAAGAAATCCACATTTTACAATTATGTAAAATGGTTATAGTACTGGTAGCTTTGTTTAGGCAAATTTATATAAATATAATTTAATTTTTGACTTCCTTTATAAGGGAAATTTTGTTTTTAAAGGCAGGTTTATTTAATAAACGTTTAGAAAACATTGGTCAAAGCAGCACACATACAACAATTTTAAACCTAGTTTTAGAACTTAATAAAAAACATATTAAAAATTTTAAACTTATAAACTTCTATACACATAGGATCTATAATAGATGTATCAAAAATAAACAAAATTTGGATCTGGTGGGGCTGCTATTCAATGTGGGTTCAGTCACTCAATGAACCACATACAGCAAAAACTATCCATTGTTGGCTAAAGCCTTTCAAGGAAACCAGCAGTGCTTGAAAAGCTAAGTCACCAGACAGACTAAGAACTTCTGAAGCTACTGTTGAAAAGATCCGTGTTTCGTGCGTTGGAAGTCTAAGAAGTCAATGGCCAGACGTAGTTTATAATTAGGAGTGCCTAAAGGTACTTTGTAGGATTATGGTATGTAAAAGACTTCATTTGTGTGCCTACAAATTACAACTGCTACATGAAATTAAACCTACTGATAAAAACAAAAGATTGTAGTTCACTGTTAACTTTCTGAAAATGTATCGTATGAAAACTTTCTTTTAACATCGATGAAAATGTATAATTGATGAAAATAACAATTGAAAAAAATAACAATTTTTCATCTGTTTTCTAATGAGGCAACATTTCATGGGAATGGAACAGATAATTGTCATAACTGCGGAATTTGGGTGCAGAGTCAACACGTGTTATTCAGAATCAACATGACTCTCCAAAACTTAATATTTGGTGTCTTCCCCAATTGGAAGTTATTGAGGTGGAAAAAGGGCTTGTTTTTCTAACAAGATAGTGCCCTCCTCGTTATAGTAACCATGTGCACGCAGCTCTTAACACTCGCTTTCGAGGAGGTGGATAGGCAGGGCTGGCCCAATAACTTGGCCACCATGAAGCCCGAACATAACCCCACATGACTTTTTCTTTTGGGGCAAATAAAAAATGTTGTGTATGCTGAAAAGATTGATGACAGCAACCATTTACGGGAAAAATTCATTGCGGCGATTGACACAGTTACACCTGTTATGTTGGTGAATACCTGATGAGAAGTGGAATATCGTCTCGACGTGTGTAGGCCAACAAATGGATCCCATATTAAAGTTTACTAACATTAAAAAAACTAGAAGGTATTTTCTTTCATTGTATGTACTCGTTGATGTAGTTTTTTTTATTAATTTCACGATTAAATTTACACATAAAATTAGGGAGTTCATTTTCAAACAACCTATATATATATATATATATATATATATATATATATAGCTTCGGTTCTATGGACACATCAGTAGACTCCCAACAACGAGACTTGCCAACATAATCCTTAAGTATATACAAGGAGTCAAATCAACAAGGTCGTGGATCGCACAAGTCAGAATAGACCTACATGACACAGAAATAGATTCAACAGACGTTGAAGACAGGCAGGGAAAAGATGTTCGGTTGGAAGGTTCCAGAGAATGACATCCCAAAGAGAGCAGGGGTAAAATGGACGGAGGAGCGGAAGAGGATCCATGGGGACAGGATGAGGGAGGTGTTAAGGATTAGAAGGAACAAGACATGAGTCGGAGTGCTTTGCGTGATCCAACAGGGTCTATACATAAATAATAATAATAATATATATATTATTATATATATATATATATATATATATATATATATATAATATCTTAATATTATGTATGTACTTATTGAATTACAGACACCTCAGATAATGTGTGCAAAATTTCCAATCAGCAATACAGCAGCTGCTGTCAGGTGACCTAAGTATTAAGTATTTGATTGTCATTTTCTATGTTGTGCTTTGTTCACATTCCTCAACTTCACTGAAAAAATAAACTGTTATCTTATTTGTCTAGTCCATAGAAATACAGTTAGTCACTGCAGTTCTATTCAAACATAATTGCACAAAAAATCCTTTTGTCTTGAAACATTAAGCGTATAAAGGCTGTATTTAACAACATTTTGAATGTGTATATACTGATAGCTCTAGAATGGAAGGAGAAACAGGAGCTGGAATATATTGTGACCACTTCTCGCACTACATTGCTTTAAGCAGCAATTCTACAGTGTTTGAGGCGGAATTGATAGCTGTAAATGAGGCTCTCGAACAGTTCATTGTGAGACCATGGCTGAACACAAACATAGTGGTCTTAGTTGACTCCAAATCGTCTCTGCAGGCAATAGCCAATAATGATAATCCAAAAAGCAAACTAATACAAAATATCAGACAGAATTACAAGATTGTAAGAAATAATGTTGGCAATATCGCAATGCCATGGGTCACTGCAAATGTGGGATTGATGGGAAATGAAGCTGCTGAAAATTTCGTGAAGAGAGGAACCAAAATTATTCAAAAGCCAGCAGGCTCCCTGTCATTACAGCAGTTATAAGAAAACTAAAAACAGACTCACAGCAAAAATTTGATAGTGAAATGAAGAAAAACCTACAAGACAAAGCTTATGATCCGTTTAATCTTTCTAAGGATAATAAGATGCTTCCACGCAAAATAGCTGTAGCAAATTTCCGCTTGGAAACTGGTCATGATTGTCTTGCCAAGCATCTCTATAGGATGAGACTAATAACCTCTGAAAAAGTGCAAGATTTGTTCAAAAGATGTGTATGTTATGGACAAGGATCACTTACTGATCTGCGAGGGCCTGGATAGAGGGAAGCAGGGACGAAGGGACTTTCCTGGATTGTATTGGGAGGCAAGATCCAAAATGGTGTGAACCAAAAGGAGCCATTGGAAGAAGAAGAAGAAGAAATTTTGAATGTATTTAGCAGCAAGACCGCGATACTGATCATGATAACCACCATAAAAGTAATGTTGATTTAAAAATGGAATCTGTCCATTGTGATTTGATCAGTATAAGCAGTCGAATGGATTAATCGATGCATAAAATAACCGAGGACTACCGTATTTCTATATTTCATTTAAATTTATCATCCAAGCTTAAAATTGTTGTACCAAGCGTTACATAATATTTGGTAACTTATTGTTCTTACCTCAGATTTCTTTTTTATTATAGCAACTTTCACTTTTGCGTCCTGTTGGTCACCACTTGGTAAATGTACAACTGAAAAATTCTCATTGACCCCTGACTCCTCCTCCTATAATGCAAACAACATGAACAACTACTTGTCAAGAATATACAGAATGTACATAGCAAAGATGTACAGGCATATTTGCAAAAACTACACAATTTTTTGAAGCGTTTGTATAGTTTCAATCCAACTTCCAGTTACTTCAAACTAACATGAAGCAAAACAATGGAAATAGCTGCATGTTGTTTTAAAATACTAATACCCACAATATAAATTATATTCAACAAATACATGAAAAAACATACATGTGTTCAATGTGGGTTGAACATGTAATAACTGGACATGTCTCAAAACATGACTTCTAAGTAACAGTGATAGTAACGAGTACTTTATGATAATCGTTTTTATAATAATAACAAATGATAAAACTTTCTCAATGTTTGCAATTTTTAAATTATTTATGAAATAAAGAATATTAATCTTAACATTATTTATTATAATATAGGACTAATTAGACAATTTATTATAAAACGCGAGAACATTTTATTATTAGTTATAATTATAAAAAAATAACTAGCCTAACATTGTTACTGTTACTTTAAATAATAATTTAAAAGTCGCACACTGAAAAAACAAAAAAACATTATTTTATTCAAATACAAAAATTTTAGTCTAAAAGAGTGTTAAAACTGTTTGTATGTCAAATTTTTTAAAATATTCTAGGGAAGAACTCACCATACCCCTCCTCCTGGACATGCTTCTATCCTTAAAGTCATTGCTCCCCCCAGAGTCCCTCTTCTAAATCCATTTATGATATGCTGCGCATGCACGAACCATCATGCAACTAATTACCCATTTTGGTCATGGCTGTTTCATTCAGCTGAATCGCCTACTGAGCTTATGAGCACGACCGTCAACAAACACTAGCAAATCTGCACCCATATTAGTGTTTTACGGTTCCCCTGTTTGAACTATGATTGGCTAAGACCTATTCCCTGAGGGGCATTCAGCCTATGACTTTAGACTGACGAGGGTGTGGCCAAGTTTTCCACTGCTACGTAGAGATTAGTTTATCTTAAAATGTCCGTAAAACTAGTGTTCACCATTTGATCATGTGATACAATTATGCTCTCACAAAGCAGGTTCCCCTTAAAGCTTATGTACAGCTGTCAACGAGATACAAAAAGGGGAGATCCATTCAACAGGTGTGGAACCAATGCTAGCAAAATGGCATTTCATGCGAACTTGGTAAGACATATCCTATCTGACATGTTTATACAAGTAGACCCTCTCAAATCCAACCCTCTGATATCATCTTGCTTCAATATTTTTTGGCAAGAGAGTAGTTAAATTTATTTTTAGAATGGTCAATATAAGCAAGTGAAACAAAGAATTTCTGGTGACAATTGAAGAGGGATGTTATATCATAATTATACAATAAACAAAATATTTATAAAATATTCTTTATAATATGAAAAGATATGTTGGGTGTAAGGGTTTTTCTAAAAAGTCATCTTATTCCCCACAATAGCCAGCAATGCATTTCCATTAATTCAGACATTAATTTTGTTATCTGACATTTTGAAACAGTCTTCTGTAGTAAATAATTTGTAATAAATAATTAAAGTAACCTTCTAGACAAAACAAAATACTACATAGGCAATGGCATTCATTAACTAATTGTTAATAAGTATCCTGAGCAAACACTGATAATAGGAAATTAAACAATCCTATCATTTAGTGGAATAAGATACACTACCAACAATACTTGAATGAATACTTGAAATAGTGTCAACAAATTTAGAAAGAGTGCATGAATGTTTCTACTGAAAGATAAACACTCTCACACTAATTATGATAATACCACTCAGCATATTGGTCAATCACATAGTGTCACATGAATACTATTTTACTTGAATAGGTCAAAAGGTTAAATAGGGATAATTTACTGCATAATTAAGTAATTAGAGGTAAAGAGAAAGTTTTAGTTTTACTACATTTTCCATAACAATAATTACAACAATAAAACATTATGTGCTACAAACAGAGCATGTTTCGACATGTTTCTTTAAAGATTGCCAAAAGTACCAGTGGTATATTTCTGTTATATGTCTATTCTGTCATCAATAACCCCAACAGTCCCAAGAATGATTAATGGGGATAAAAACATGTTTCATTATGAAAAGACCTACCATCATTTTTGCATTCTAGGCATTTTTTGATCACTTTTTTTCTATTTTTTTGTGTTTAACGTCTGACTGTTGTGCACACTTGGGCTAATGCAGACGATGGGATGATTTATAGCGTATGAAAATGCCAAGCCCTGGCCGGGAATCGAACCCGGGTCCTCGGAGTGAAAGCCCAGTACGCTATCAACTAGGCCACTGAGGCGGCATTTTTTTTTTTATATCACGATACAACACCCGTAATAGTACAATTTTTGTAAAAATTAGTAGCTTTCAGAAAAAAAATTTAGTTTTCATTCATGATAGATTTCATTCCTACTAATTATAACCGACCTACCTTAATCTGTACTTTGATCGAGAGATAAGACACTCTGCTTATAGGCTTACAGCTTTCGTTTCCTTATCTTGGTTAATGTGATTCTTTAAACATAGTAATCTGTTCTAAGAAAACAAAAATAAACAATTTATTTCAATTTGGGAGAAGCTGCTACCAAATAGCGAATAATTACCAAAACTTTGTCAGGCATAGATGTCTAATACAGACAGTTGAACCTTAACTAATTCAAAATACCTGTTTTCACAGACAGACTTTGAATGGCAAACAATATTAAATCACAAGTTCTATAAAAATAATATATTATAAACTTAAATCAATAATGTTATACCTCATCAATAAGCTGCTCAGGAGGTGGATTTCGTTGAGGACAGCTTTTTGACCGTTTAGGATAAGGGGTGGGAATGCGTGAAAAGTGGCTTTGTCTCTCAAGCACATCTGCTGAAAATGTAATTCTGGGATGCGATCGTTGTATCTCTTCTGAACTTACGTTCGTAGATTCTCGAACAGTAGAACTTCCTGCGATATTTGTCCCTTCTAGAAAAAAAAATCAGTATATAAATTTAAATTTTATATTTTAATTTACATTCAAAGACAATCTGGCTTTAAACAAATATTTAAATTGGAATACAGCAGACTCTTAGTTAATGGACACCCGATTATTGGAAATAAATATGTATTACCAGCTGCTGTTCAGAAGTAAAAAAGTTTGCAGCATGAAAAACATTGAATTAAGGTTTAATTAAAATTCTGTAAAGAAAAATATTAATTTGTGAAATACAATTTATGTAGAGGAGGCTGTTTTAAAAAACTATTTAATATTACATTTACATTTTGATAAAAATTACATTTTTTTTGGTGTTTAACGTCCGACTATAGTGCACACTTGGGCTAATGCAGACGATGGGATGATTTATAGGGTATGAAAATGCCAAGCACTTGTGGGGAATTGAACCCGGGTCCTCGGGGTGAGATAAAAATTACAATACAGTAACCTCTCAATATCTACATATGTCATCCAACATGTACATGTAAATCCCTAAATATAAATTGATATTCAAAAAATTACTGAAATGATTGGCATAGTTTACATTTCAAAGATTAAGCCTGACATTGTTTACTGATTCACATCATTAACGAACTTCTGTCGAATAACAAGACCATAAAATTATTTTGAGACGTACTCTGTACAAATACAATCACTGATCTTTCTTTTTTCCTTTCTCTCTGTCTGTCTGTTATCGTGTACTTATGCTTGTCATTGAATAAAATACATCCGCATGTTCCATATGACATTCCAACAACTTCAGCCATGTCATCTATGGTTTATCTTCTGTCCTGACGGATTATTTCCCAACAACAGACTTACATTTTAAAACATTTGATAGGTATCAGTAACGGTTTTGTTCCATTGACAACAAAACTGAATACAAACTTTTTTCTCTTCGGCTGATGCCACCATGGAAATAGAAAAGTACTCAAAACACTAGTATCAAGGAACAGTCTGTGCTCGGCTGTAGGTATCTCCACAACTACGCCTCATCGTTTGCTGTTAGAGCATGACTCGTAATATCCGTCATAGCAGAACAATTCATTCCCATGTTTCATTCAAATTCCTAGAACTTTTGGGTAGCACCCAAAGTGAACGTTCTTATTCAATATGCAGTTTGCATAACAAAAGAAGGCACACAAACGCAGGCGAGATTGTTGCACTCCTGAAGTGAAAGCAGAGTGAAATGCAACTGAAGGAAGTAGGATTGTGGTAACTCTCCTTCTTATGTAGTACCACAACAATTATCCTTTATCAAGTGACTTTGCACTTCTTAGAGTATCTGTTGTCCATTCTCCACCTTGCAGTCACTGTGTAGCGGCTGATGATTACAAATGATTAGGATTATGACCTACTCTTCCATCAGTGGTCTATCACCTCACCTCAAAAGGCTACTGCGGTTTTGAAACTCTATAGTTTCATCTTCAGGCCATACAAAATGTTAAATCCCTCTGTCGAGGTCGTCACAAAGTCAAACAAAACATTAAAACATATATCACAAACACTAAGCACAGTTACACATTTAAAATATTCATCATGAAATTCGGCTTGGCCAAGCTACACACACGACTCGTACAGCGTTACATTCAGGACTGCCTGACGGGAAGAATAGGTCATAATCCTAATCATTTGAGTATGTGGTCCGGTGGCTATTTTACAATAATGATTATTACAAACATGTACTGAATTTAATATCTTTTACATCTTTTTTCATAAATAGTCTGGGTTTATAGGGAGATCCAGGTTAACAAAGTTCTATCTACTCTAACAACCAGAAACTCACCCTAAAAAACAGCACAATTTTAACATTTAACTGTAAAATTGTAAACTACTATATATATTTATTTATTTACCTGAGGAACTTTCACTCTGAGGCAAAAGGTAACAAGTGAGTACTGAAGACCTGGATGGTTCGTCAAGCTTCTTAATCAGTTTAGTCAGAGGTAATCCCTGATTGTGTGAAAGCCACAAAGCCTCCAACTTGTTCAACTTCAGGAACGACATAGGCAGATATTGCAGGCGATTTCTAACCAAACTACAGACTCTCAAATTTACTAAATTTCCCATCTCTGCTGGTACTTCTTCCAACTGGTTTTTTTGCAATATTAAAATGCTTAAGCTTACACAGCTTCCAATCTCTGTAAAAAAAAACATAAACCAACTTTAACTAATTATATTTAATAAGCCAAAGATTTAAATATTAAATCTTAATATATATATATATATATATATATATATATAAACTAAACACAAAGTATGGTAAGATAAACAGAGTCAAGCACTTCAAATATCTGAGAGAAATTCTTGAACCCACGGGTGGCGAGAAGGCTGCGCAAAGGGTTCAGCTACTGAGAATGAAGAGGGCTCTTGGTATAACTCGTGATATCTACAATAAGAGATGTATTTCGATGCACACAAAAATCAGACACTACAACACAGTCATAAAACCAGAGGTATTATATGCAAGCGAGACGCTAGCACTCCACACCATGGAGAATATTTTGAAAGAAGAACGCAAAGTCTTGAGGAAGATCCTTGGCCCAAGATTAACAGAAGATGGATACAAGTTGCACTCCCGGAAGACCACAGAGAAGATATCAAACCTGGCAGCATATATCAGAAGAAGGAGGCTTCGGTTTTATGGACACATCACTAGACTTCCAACGAAACCGCAGTAGCCTTTATGGGGTGAGTTGATAGACCACTGACGGGAAGAATAGGTATATATTCCTAATCAGGAGAAAGATGCTCGGTTGGAAGGTCCCAGAGAATGAAATCCCAAAGAGAGCAGGGGTAAAATGGACGGAGGAGCGGAAGAGAAGCCATGGGGACAGGATGAGGGAGGTGTGGAGGATTAGAAGGAGCAAGACATGAATCGGAGTGCTTTGCGTGATCCAACAGGGTCTATACGCAGATAATAATAGTAATAATATGTATATATGTGTGTGTGTGTGTGTAATTTGATTCTTTTGTCAAATGGGACACATTGAATAAATAATCAAAAAAAGAAAAATATTTGACTTTTGTATTTTATAAGTTGTGACAAATAATGAATAATAAAATGTTAATGTTTATATATTATGATTTTTCCGAATTATTGCAAGTTATGGAATAATAGTGTGGGTTGAGGTGTACAATAACTGTATGTCTCTATTGCAAACATTGAAAAACAGTATTTTAAAAATTATAAATAAAATTGAATTTCTAACGGATAAGAGCCTTTAAAACTAGAGTGACTTTTCCAATTAGAATCTTATTCGTTTCATTATGAAACCTTAAAAATTACATATATAACAGTATAAGGAAAAAAAGCATATGTAGGATACAGTGTGGAAACTTGCTGATTTTCAATTGTCAATTAAAAAAAAAAATTAATAGAGATATCGTAATACTTTATTTTTCTTGTAAAATACGTTTACTGAATATTTTAATTAAATAGTTTTAAGAATGACATCATCATCATCGATGAGTTGAGTTAATGCATTGATTTCTGAAGTTCCGTTGTACTTTTTCAAGCAGGTATGTTGGCGATGGCTTTGCGTTTGTTATTTTTAGGTAATGAAGGGTCCTTGGGGGTCATTGTAAATAAGTGACTTCAGATAACCACATAAAAAAAGTCACATGGAGACAATTCGGGGGAACGGTCCTACCATACAAAGCAGCCTTGTCTATATGTTTGACTTCAATATTGATGTTGAATTCAAATATGGATGAGTACCCATATTGAGTCAATTCAATTTATGCCAGCTGGGCTATTTTTGTAGTAAAATGGTGTTAATTGTAATTAATTATGTATTATTAAATTTTTTTATTTAAATGATATTAAAGAAAAATTTTGTACAAAAGTACTTGCAATATATATTTAACTGTAAAAGCTCTAACAATTTTGTGTGCTAAATATAATAATAATGATTTTGTGGGATGGGTACATAATATAATGGCATTAATTACAATTTAAATATTGATTATTTTAATTATATATCTAATTAATATTAAAGAACAATCTTATACAAAGTATATATTTATTTATTACTTTATTTTAATTAAGGCGAAAAGTATACTGAGACTATTATCGCCTCCCTAAATGTAAATGTACGTGTAAAGTATTAAAGTCGTAAGTGTAGTGTTGTAGGTGTAAGTGTGTGTTAGACTCAGGTACAGTGAGGGACATCTAAATCCTCTCAATAGGTGCAGGTAGTTTGCACCCCCCTGCGGGCAGTATATATTTATCTCAAGATTTATGTGCAAGATATATTTATCTCTAAATACTATAAAACTTTTGTGCTAGAAAGGCTGTGTATGTAGTATAACAATATTAATTATAACTTAAATATTTTATTAATGAATTTATTTTTGATTATAATAAAAATTAAAGTATCATAGTATTAAAAAACTCACTTCAAAAAGAATAAAATAGTGAAAATTCAGGAAAAATGTTTGTCACACGTTAAGTGAATACGGTACATCTAGCAGAATTGACATCTAGTGGTAGGGTGGGAATTAGTGCACAGACTGTTTCTTAATCCACTACAACACTGGTGTTATCAATCCAGTAATATACATCAATTATAACAAAAGATAATTTATTTATACAAAAACATGTTATTTCATCACACTTATTACTTTTCTCACTTGTCCTGTCTGTTAAATGTGTCATTTTAAGTTGTCTCTCCCATTGTGTACACATGTTTTTGTGTGTAACAGGTAGAATCATCCCATTCTTTTATCAAAATATTTTAATGAAATATGTTATGATAAACATAGAAACCATAATCATAATAACACAAACTAAAAGAAAGCGAGTATAAAGATTATTTTGCATCACACAAAGGCCTGGTTCAAAAACTGATAATATGGTCATTCAGCTTGAAATGTGACCAGATAACTTTATAATACTGAGAATACACATGACTAAATAAAAATCTATTCTTACGATGATTTGCTCTGAATTGCTTTAGTATAATTTGACAATTAATTTAATGTCCATATCATTTTTGAGAAATTTTTCCATTTCATCGACTGTAGTATATCGGAACATTAAGTCTACACATTTCCTGACTTTTACTTACCTGAAGGAAGCTTCTTTAACTTGTTATCACCAAGATCGAGGTACGACAATTTTCGTAGAAGCCCAATACTTGTTGGAAGATCTTCCAAATTATTGCCACCCAAGTGTAACTCCTCCAGGTTTTCCAAGTACCCTATTGTTTCAGGTACACATTTTAACTGATTATTAGCCAATGTAAGCGAAATTAGAGAAGTCAAACGTCCAATTGAGGCCGGTATCACCTAAGAAGACAAGAGTTTGGTCATATTTTGACTGATGCAAAAAAGCTGGACCTGAAGGTGATTGCAACTTGACATAATGCATTTAATTTGGTTCTTATTTAAATTATACCATATCAAAAATGTTCAAAATATGTAAATGGAATGTTATTCTTCACCCGAAAATCAAGAGTTGTTTTCCTCTACAAACTGAAGTTGTATTTCATTACGAAAAACTCTTACATTCGTTGTGTTAATTCACCAAAAACCCTTGCACAAATATGTAAGTCATACAAATCTCAAGTACTTGACACAATACTTATTTGTGTAATATTTACAAGAGTTGCTTTTTCCTTAAGGCAATTTCACGCTGAACATGGTGTACGTCCAGCTATGTACACCATATTGGCCACAACTAGCCACACCCCAGTTCACATTACCACTGACATTTGATTATATTATCAGGCCAGTGCTCCACAAAATACTGTCCTTAAAAATGCCGTGGTGTAAGCATAGATTTCATCTACCATTCCTTGGTTTGGCAATTTTAGAAGTGGTTGTATTGACAATGACTTGGTTTTATTGTACTCTTTGACAAAAAGGCATGAATGGGTACACCCAATCATTACAAAGTATAAATTGTTTAAAGAATATCATTTCTTGATGCCTTCAGGCTGAGGATAAAAATTCTGAACTTATTTCAGATTAAAATCAAGATTACTTCAGTGTAACTTCCTGAACAAAGAAGAATGTTGTTTGCCTTCTAGTAACAGAATTGTTGTTTATATCCTACCGATTTTATTTTTTATCGCTAAGTTCCAGTAAAAAAAGTGTAAGCTTTTACATTAAAAATACTTAAGCAATGTTTTACAAAACATTATTTTTATTCGATAATAAAAACATAAAAAATTGAACCAACCTCTAAAAATGTACCAGTCAGAGACAATTGTTTCATGTTTATCAGTGAACCAATAGATTGAGAAATGCTCTTTAATTTTATGCACGATCCATCCAACAAGTTAAGCCCTTGTAACTCACCAATGAACTGAAACAAAATGTAAGTTTTTTTTAGTAATTATAAATATCCTAGACTCAGCTATTTCATAAATCTGAAAGTTTCTAATTTGAAATGTAGTCTTTATTGTTATGGTTATTTTCATTATTTGTGTGATGCCTAATCTATAAAACCATTACTCAGTTATAATATACCAATTCATTTAGAAAAAGGATGATTACATTTCTTTTTCTTTAAAAAGTATTTAATGAACTTATGTACAATTTCCCCAAAAATGATTATTAACTTTAAAAAAAATTGAAGAAATATTTTAAAATATCACAAAAGGATTTTATGATTTTAAAACTATGAATATCACTACATATTTTAAAACTATAAATATATATTTTATGAAATATCGCTACGTCAGCTGTTATTGAAGCAGCTGACCAATTTTAACAAATAAATTAGTATTACACCATTAACATGCACCAAACATATTTTATAAAATAGTTGTTTCTTCGTATTTTAACTATGAGGTTATGTTTATTATTATTCTTTGAGGGTGTCACAGACGTGCGATTGGCGGCTCCACCAATTAGGAAAGATTGAGGTCACAGGCAAATAGTGACCAAAGTGAGCAGTTTCGGTCTGTAAAACTAACAAGAATTTTTTGTAGCTCAAAAATTTAATGATGTACGTTGTTTGCCTTTTGTTACACTTTATGTGGATACATCTGTTTTTCTGTATTGTTATTTAGTTAAAAAATAAATCAAATATTCAGATTTTAGTTAAACACAGGAATCAGAATTTCACTTACACATTCACTCGCACAACCAAAATCTCCACTCCACCCACAAGACAATCAAGAACTACAGAACTTCCAATGGAACAAACATTTCAAGGAGTTGAACTGGGAATGGTCAGTTATGTTTTTGTTATACATTTTTATTTATTTATTTATTGCTTAATGACTATACTTTATGCCAGTTAGACTAATGAGCACAAAGGATCAGCATTAAAGGTAAGGGCAAAACAACAAAAGTAACAGCAGTTGGAACTAAGAACCTTTAGGTGCGCAGTTCAGACATGAAAAAACAGAAAGTAGCCACATTGACTACCAAGCCCTCTATATGATAAATAATCTTATTTACATACATACCTGTGGTAAATCTGCAATATCATTCCCATCGACATACAGCTGCTCTAGTTCATACAACTTTGCAATCGATGGTGGCTGAAATAAAGAAATCAGTTAAATATATTAGAAATGTACAGGTATTAATTGATACAAATTATTATATTTGTTGGTTATGTGACTTCAGGAGTTTTTTTCCAAATAACTCCTAGTAAATTTCTTCTTGATATACTTGAGGATATACCAATTAATTCTTAAAAATTAAAAAAAAACAGACTTAATTACGTTAATATTTAACAGTTTTATTAATACTGTAATTTCTATTATCCATCCAAATTTCAGTATCTGTTAAGTAGCCCACAGTAGCCTGGAACAAAACTACTGTATTTACTAAACTAATACACAACTTGAAGAACTAATGATTAACACTAAATTCTTCTTGTAAGTAAATAAATAGCACCTTGAAATATAAATTAACTGACACAAAATTAACAAACTACAAACTCACGCGCAAACAATAACATAACTTCTACAACTTAATGTAATAATCTGTGAGTTCATAATTCAACTGTATCTTTAAAATACTGATATATATATAGTGATCTAGTAGGGAAAATAATAACTACTTGTAGTTAAATAGGGTAACAGCAGATGGTTATGTTGCTTGTTCTGGTGACATTGTTACGTACTGATATCTTGTTACTTTGACCGCTAAAGGGTTAGGAGGCACACAAATGAAATCTTGAGTGAAATAAAATATTTACAGATAATACTGAACAAAAAATGTGTACGAAACAAACATGGGAAGTACAAAAATACTCCAAATCTCTTTTTATTTATAAATGAACACTATCTGATGTCTCAGGCCGTACTAAAAAATTACATTTTTATAGGTTCCTGCTTATCCGAAACGGCTTTGGTATATATGACTATTGCAAGAAAAATGTGGACAACACTCCCATTACCAGAAGTACATTTTTTAGGAGGAGGGGAGGTACTCTTAGTCAGTTAAATACATACCTCATTTCATGCAAGCATCACATACAATACGTTTGGACAAAAAGTGTTAACATCTTTAATTTTTGCCCAAAATTAAAAAATATTTTGTTGTTGTTATTTTAAGGCGAAAAGCATATTGAGGCTATTATCGCCTCCCTAAATGTAAGTGTGAGTGTAAAGTGCTAAAGTTGTAAGTGTTTTGTTGTAAGTTTAAGTGTCTGTTAGACTTGGGTACTGTGAGTCTACATCTTCTCAGTAGATGCAGTTAGTCTGCACCCCCACTCCTGTGGGCAAAAATTATAATATCCGTATTAGGAACCAATACATGTATTTTTTGGGTTTTTTTATTCACAAAACTAGAAAGTTTCATAACTTCGCCTTAATATTTACTTTTTTTGCTTAAAAAGTAGCAAAAGCGCTCAAACTGAAACTTAATATTCATTTGTAAAAAACCCCTAAACTTTAGAAGAACCATTAAAATTAATTATTACTAAATAGTCTAATTATCTCCAAGAAATACTTACGAACTCAGTGAACTCATTTTGAGCAATATCTAACCACAACAACCTTGTGAGTCTTGCAAATGACGTGGGCAAAGCAGACACTGAGTTGTCTCTAATATCAAAGATTTTCATTTTCGTCAGGCGACCAATGTTTGCCGGTATGAAATCTATGTTTGTCCGGCTCATAACTAACTTTTCGAGGAATATCAAGTGAGTAATTCCTTCAGGGAACAAGCTGATCGGATTTGAACTCAGATCTAGCACTGACAACTTCTTGCATTTTCTGATCTCATTACTGATAAATTTTACGTCTGTAATAATAATACAAATTAAAACATAATTTAAATATTAAATAATTTTAAAACATTAAAAAAAATTAGCTAGTACATTAATAGAGTTTATATGACAATAAAGTGAGTTAGCATTATTATATTTTTACCTTGAGATAAAAAAAAAATCAACTGCTCTGGTTACGATATTTTGGCCAAAAAAGGTTTTTGTTTTTGTAGTAATAAAAAAACAGTAAACCATGCTAAATTTGAAACTTTCCACTTTAAAAATTTTAGTTATCATTTTTCTTTATATAATGAAATAAAATTTATGAAAATTAACTGCACTAAACTCTCTCTAGTTCAGCCTCTGGATGGACTGACCAGCTACCTCAGCATGGATCATAGTGTGGTGCTGCTGGTCCTGTAATTACAATTATTTGCACTACAGCACTGTATGTAATTGTTATTGTGCAGATGTACACACTTCCGTTTCTTTGTTTCCATTTTCTTCTACGGCTTTCTGTCAGCTACGCTTTGTTGTGTTTTGTAAGGAAAGAAAAAATGTTAGTTGTAACCACGTGAGCTTGTGGATAGTCTATTTGGTAGTCATCCGTAGATGTTTACTGACAAACACGAATTTGTTAAGGAAAGTTGCTTGATAAAAATATGCGTAGTTGTAATATGTCTATAATAATAATAAAATAGCCCTTCCATGTGCAGCTATTTGGTCTTACTGGCCTCCCTTTAGTTGGCCTATGTTCCGGTCCTGAGGTGGCTGAACTAGAGGAAGCATGAAAATTTCACTGCAATTTTCCCCTGATGAAAAAATGTTAGTCATCATCGCAAAATTGAAATTAAAAAAAAAACAAAAAATAAGAAACTATAAAAAATAAACAAAATATAATATTTACTATAAATATTTACCTAAAGCTAGTTAATAATATTATATAACTTAAAAACATAACAAAAAATACACAGTTTATTGTAAGGCTGTAAACCGACCCAACAAAAATAAATTACAGAAAACACAAACATACCTAAAACTAACGAAGAAAACAAATTTTTAAAAAAAAATTACAAAATATAAACAATTTGTTGTGAAGCTGTTAATTGGCCTTACAACAATACCAAAATAAAATTAAAAAAATATAAAATCATGCATTTACTTAAAATTACTTAACAAATAAAATATGTAACACTATAAACAATAATAACTATATACATGAAATTTTATTAAGAATAAACAAATGATGCAGTAATAACAAGTGTAACCGGTCAATGTTCCAGAGGACTATTTCCCATCACCTGCAAACAATTGCCCAAAAGCAAAAATATACCACAAATTTTGGTAACTTCAAACTTAGTTCAGATAATGCGTTTATCCTTTTACTCAATTTAAAAATTTAAAAATATCTTTAATAATTACATTTTTATTATTTAAGTATTGAAACAAAATTCTTAAAAGTTTTTAATTTTTTGACCCATTGTTTGGGCACTAAATTTGGGTTTTTTCTGACATACAAACACACGTTGTCAATAAAATATAAAGGTACTTGTAGATCACGTATACACAAACCCTAAAAATAAAAGAATCTTTTTTTAAGTTCTCACTGTACATATTATGTAACTGAATGATTATGGTAGCGCAAGATCAAAGCAGTCTTTAAAACAGAACACAATATAAACATAAGCTAAATAATAGACCTTCCAAGTAGCAGTCATAATAATGACAAGTAGCAGCAAGAAAATTGCAAAACAGCCACAAGGGAACATCTTGAAAATGTTTTCAAAACTTTTGTATGTAACTATTTTGC
This sequence comes from Callitettix versicolor, assembly GCA_022606455.1. Taxonomy (NCBI): domain Eukaryota; kingdom Metazoa; phylum Arthropoda; class Insecta; order Hemiptera; family Cercopidae; genus Callitettix; species Callitettix versicolor. Next base: position 10,172,273 of record CM040182.1, read on the forward strand.
AAAAATAAAAAGGCAGTCCGATATGTGATTTTTGGAATATGTGTCCATTTATTGTCTAAAACAATAAACAAATCATACACATACAATATGGGTATATATAATACCCATTTATATATGGGTATTATTACATTTAAGAGCCTGCATTTTCTGCTTAATTACATTTACTCGTTTCACAGTGTCGATATAAAACAATTTATAGTATAAAATACAGTCTCAGAAGTTTATCAAATTTCAAATTATAACAAAAAGTTGAATTTAAACACTCTTAAATGGCACAATTCATGTAAAAGCAAAAAATACAGGCAATTTTAGGCAAAAAAGAACTGAAGTACTGAAAATCATGCAAAAACTAACATCCACAATTTAAAAATCTACATACATAAACACTGAAATATGTTGAAAGGCACACAATAATATCATACACAATACAAAACAAACAAAAGTTCTCCTGAAAGACAGAGCAATATATAAAAAAAAACTAAGCAAAACTATTAAAACAAACAAAAACTACAAAACTACAAACAATTCCCACATAAACACTGAACAAATTTTAATATAATTATCTGTGTTTTTGTATCTCTCTAATATATTAAAAAAAGTTATATGCCCAGTAAAACAAAGAACTGAAAATGAAAAATAAATCCCAACTGTATTATGAGAAATGAACATATAACATAATCTTAAACAGAAATCATAGCTTCGTAAAACCAAGAATCATTACAAAAATTGTGTACATGTAAACAACAAAAGGAATTTCGGCACCAGACTGAATGCAAAGAACACTACGTTAGGGGAGAGAAGGAATTAAGATCATAATTTCAGTAATCAATAAAAAAAAGAAATTGACTGCAGGTGAATGGAAAATCTAACAAGAGAGTAGAAAAATTGTGGTACAGTTACTTGAGTATGTTAACCACTGACAAATATAGAAATTAAAAAAAATTAAATAGCTGGTGCATGATTGGCAGAACCTACCAATGAAGTCACTGATTTTCACTTTTTTGGACCTTTTTAAAAAACACAAGGAGAACAACAGTTCCAAGATGATGCAGCAGCGGTGGCTATTGTGTGCGATTGACACAAACCTCTTTAACAATGCTTGGATTAAAAAACTGCCCCATCCAACGAGCGAAATGCATTTCTGAATCAGGAGATTATGTGAAAAAATAATATATGCTTGATTTTCTTTTATTATGTATAAAAAAAATTAAAATTCATATTTATATTTGATCCGCCCTAATGTATCTTGTAATCTTAAATTGTCATCTGATTAAAGTAGACAAGTTATAATTTTTTTAAAAAGTTGTGTTAATCTTAAAGGTTGTAAATGCAAAATTTTTACTGTTAGACGTTATATACTGATGTTGTATAGCATCAGTGACTTTCACACATTTAAACAATACAGTGTACAATGGCGTGCACAGAATGCTTTCTAATTTATTTATGGCACGCAAACAATAATAAGAATTAACTGTATGCAAGTATCATTTGTTTGTGACTTCAATAACTTATGTTTAAAACATACACTACATTGGCAACATAGAACATGCAACATTCTAAAATTCATTCAACATTAACAGAACAACACAGAATTAACTGGCAACACTGAATGTATGTGTAAGTATCCGGATTTGGCTTAACAGGTTTAAATAAAAAAAAGTTTGTTACAGCCTGTGTAACATTAGGGGTAATACGTGGTCAGTAGTGAACAATATCCATTACTGTTGTATGTAATAATTGTTGGTGATAGCCCAAAATTTGAGTTATCTGATAAGAAAAAGTATGGGTTGCATACCAGATGTGGGGAAAACTGAAAAAAAATTTCTGAACACATAATGAATACGTATAAGGAGGAATCGATAATATTAAGCAGTTGGTTGAATTTTACTCTCTTTAAAAAAGATTTTCAATTTTACTTATATATATATTTTTTTTTTTATTTGTTTAACGTCCTACTATTGTCCACACTTGAGCTAATGCAGACGATGGGAAGATTTATAGCGTATGAAAATGCCAAGCCCTGGCTGGGAATCGAACCCGGGTTCTCGGGGTGAAAGCCTAGTATGCTATCAACTAGGCCACAGAGGCGGCAATTTTACTTATAAACTAATGGAGAAAATTACTGAAAGTAAAAACATAATTTTTTATAAGAAATAAAAAAAATATGAACTTAGCACAGGTATATGGGTGCTAAATTGTGCGGAGACAGAGAAATTAGAATTCACGAATTGGCTGAATAGGTTTAAATTAAAAAGAAACAGTATGTTTTTATGTAATAAAGTTTGGAATGTGAAAAAGATGAATATTCCATAACTATTTGAATAAATGTTTTTTTTTTTTACTTTTAAATAAAGTTCTCAATCTGTTACAAACCATTCAATGAGTTGAAATTTCAGAATCGAGGAAAAAGTCGATCTCTGGTTTGGCAAGACACATTTATTAAAACAGCCTACTATTGATTATTGATGATTGATAGGGGTTTACGTTTAAACATTTTAGACTGTGCCTCAAGAACAAGTATGTTATTAGTTACTCGTACACAAAAAGGTGTTATTTTTAATTTTTATTATCGGAAGGTATGCATAAAGTAAGACCATATTAATCTTATACTTCATTAATTAATTTAGTTTAAGAGCTACACCACCTGGAATGCCTAGAAGTCTGTAAAATAATTTGTCAACAAAATAATTTCAGTTGCCTAAAATAAAATACAAACTTTAAAACACATGCAATTAAATCTAAACACAACACATAGTATATGGTAATTAATCAAACCTCATAGTGGTCCTAAATTCAACAATTATTTTATATTTCTTGACATCAATATAATTGTTGAATATCAATTAAATTACAGAAGAATAGAGCTGCAACAGGTAAAAAAACATTTTAACATTGGCTACAAGCATTTAAGTTTTAAAAATAGTTTTATGTACAGTAGTTCCTGATAATAATATGCACTTTCAAAGATGTATCACACACACATTACAATTCCAACTATGGTATCAAAGACCTAGAGTATACACACAGGCTATTTTTTCAACCTCAAAGTGGCCTGTCGAGCAGTAGAAGGCAGAGCTGCGCAATGGACATTAACGCCATTTTGAGCTGAGTTGCAGACTCATAAACATGGCTAACTCTGTTTATGAAATTGTGCGATGAATTTCTACTGCAATATCCCTGTCTGCTTAAAGAAAATATACGACACTTTGCAATTTGCACTTGACGGAAGAATCAATATATATGGCCAAACTTACGAGTCTGCAACTTGGCTCAAAATGGCGTTATGAAGTTGGATATACTGCAAGAAAAAAAAGCACAATAAGACTCTCCATTTAACAATATTTCAATTACTTCATTCAGTTTACATAAATTCCATGTTTCGTTCACATATTGAGAAGAAATAAATCCTAAAGAAAATTGCAATGAACAGGCCACGTTTGCTAAAAGTTCAACATAACCTAATTTTGGGTGGCCTAGTGGATAGCGTACTAGGCTTTCACCCCGAAGACCCGGGTTCGATTCCCGGCGAGGGCTTGGCATTTTCATACGCTATAAATCATCCCATCGTCTGCATTATCCCAAGTGTGCACTGCTTCTATTTCATTAATAAAATGCAGCACTTGTCTGAAAGAATTTTGGTTGCACTAACACGATGACAGTCCTCATACAATAAAGTTTTAATTACAGGACCAAAATTCTATAAAACATATTCTAGCTATTTTGTTTATGATGCTCGTAAAATAGTTTACGCGTCCATAGTCAGTACATTTCAGTGCTGTCGCATAAGCACAACAGACCCAAAAAGGTTAAGCAAAAAAAAAAAAAAACAAAACAAAAAATGGCAGTAATTGTGAAAATCTAAGACTCACTTTCTCAAATATTTAATGATTTTACTTATATTGTATTCAAACATAAGGAATCATAATTAAACTATATGAATAAAATTTTTAATTAAAAAGTAACAGATGATAAAAAAAAGAAAATATACTTTGCTTTTTCTTGATTTTCTGTGTAAACTTTAACGGCAATTGTTCAATATTTTTCACAATTATTTGAACTTCATTTAACCACCAGTCTGTTATTAAAAAATAATTACAATAATTAATATTATTGTATTGTAAATTTTTTAATTTTTTTTTGTTTTTTTGTTTGGTATTTAACGTCTGACTATTGTGCACACTTGGACTAATGCAGACGATGGGATGATTTATAGCGTATCAAAATGCCAAGCCCTGGCCGGGAATTGAACCCGGGTCTTCGGGGTGAAAGCCTAGTACGCTATCAACTAGGCCACCGAGCGGCTGAAATTTTTTATTTTTTTTATGCATAGCACTTAGAGAAATAATAAAAGCAACAAATAAAAATATAAACAATAATTAGTACAATACGTACTGCACTAATGCACAATACTGCACTAACGCACGATGCACTATGAACGATGCAGATGCCGAACTGGGTTGAATTTTGTTTTTTTGATGAATCAGTTACATTTGGTTCATCTGCTATAAACTTTCACTTACGTTGTCAGTTGCAGACATTGTAGTTGTGGCTGATAAGCTGTAATGGAGGGTGTTATTTGTTGCACAATGGCTTAGCCGTTTCAGCATATGATTATAACAATACACATATTCGTTGAAGCTTAGTTCTTCATACTAGTGTTAGCAGCACTTATCGGACATCTCTTTATACATTATTGCCATAATTTATTACTACTGGCGCAATTAGTCTAGGCTTACTATACTTCAATCAGTACTAATACACATTTTAGAATGAGTTGTCGCAGGAAATGATAACATGGACAATGATCAGCTGTATGGTTACAGCTTGGCAAATTTATGCGAAGTTATCGTAAATGTTATCAGAAAAGATTATAGAAAAAACTCAACCCTCCTTCCTTTCCTCTTCTAGTTGTCCAACACTGCTCGTATTTACATCACAATTGCTTTAGGGTTTACTAGCAAGTATGCGTTCTTATTTGCTAATTTTGCTATTTGTTGTAGTTTGGTTTTGTATTTGTAGATTCATTATTTGTTGATTTTTTTCCCACATTGGAGCACACACAGTCAATTTAATTAAGTCTTTTGGTATTTCTGAGTTCTTCCCAGTATTTTTTTAATCTAATTTATCTTTGAAGTCTGAGTTCTTCCGAATATACTACGTTTCGTGGACATTTTTCCCTAAACTATAATTGGGTTTCCTGACTTTTTAAGATCGCTTTTCCCCTTCTTCCTGCCAATTGCTCCTTGGTTATTCCTAGTTCCTCCAAGTCCTGTTCCACCTCCTTCAACCAGTTGTTCTTAACTTTACACTTCAGTTGGTAGTCCAATAATCTCTTCGTAAGTCTACTCTCCGGTAATCGAGTCAGGTGTCCAAAGAAAGCCAATCTTCTTTTCCTAAAAATGTTAGTGAGCTGCTCGTTGTTCCGATACAAGACTGCATTCGGCAATAGTCTGTACTGTTCCCCCACCAAATGTTTCTTATTAATAATTGTTCGGAGTACTCTCCTTTCCATTCTCTGGAGCTCCTCCGTTCTATTTTGGCTCTTTAGATTAAATAGGGTCTCCAAGGCGTAAGTTACGTTTGCCCTTATGACCGTGTTATAATGCCTAAATTCAGGTTTTATAGAAAGCGATTTTTTTTTGTAGGTGTTCCGGGTCAAATAGAAGGCAGATCTTAATTTGGCTACTCTGTTAAGTATTGCTGGTTTTTCTCTGAGGTCTCTGGTAATAGTTTCTCTCAAGTACTTAAAATTTATCGATAATCTTTAACCGGTTGTTACCGATTTTTATGAACTTTTGTTCTTGTTGATTTTATAATAGTAATTATAAACATAATTTTATAATTTTTTATTCATTAATCAAATATGAAGCTAGTGATAATAAAATAAAATATTAATAAATTATTTTATATTTACTTATTACTATTTTATTAAAATTAAAATCTAACTAATTATCTCCAGTTAATCTAAAAATTTTTTTTTATAAAATGAAGAAAGCTATAAAAAAAGTCATCAATTTATTTAATTTTATAAAATTATTTTATTATTATTAATTTATTTTATCCAGTTCATAAATGTGATTTTTCCCTTTGGCTAGGAATCATTAAAAGTGAAAAATCTGTTAAAAGTAACACATAAAATTTTCAGACAATTGCAATAAACTTTATAGAAAACAAAAGCACAGAAATAAGTAATTATTATTACTTTAATAATTTATTAGCCCAAATGAAGCCATTACCAAAGCTAATACTTTAAAAATATACATACTGTTACGGCTGACATCCAAAACTCGGAGGTTTACAAGTAACCCAATTGCTTTCGGTATCACTTCAATGTGGTTGTTATCAAGAATCAAAGCTGTCAAAGCTTCACAGTGGAAAAGCGGCAATGGTAAATCTTTTATCTAAAAAAAAAGAAGAAATACATTAGTCAAGAAATAATAATGTAAAGATTCTAAAAACTTTATTTTATTTTAAAGTTCCTAAAATAAATTTTCTCTTATATTATTACAAAACTATTTGTACTTAAAATATGATCCTTGTACATGCAGTTAAAAAAAATAAACTATAACTTTTTAGGCTATACTAAAATTACACCTATTTTATACATAACCTAATACATTCATTTACATAATCACATGGTATACATACTCTACATCAGTTGGCCAAAAACATAATTTTAACACGTTCATACTCATACATTCTTAAAGAAATTATGTACAGGTTTAGAAGATAATTACTAGGGACTATACAATAGGAATCACTCAGATTCAACCATGGAAAGCAATAGAAAAAACACTAACTTTGGAACTAATAAGCCTACAGTTACCGTTCAAGTTTCAGCTGATTCAGGCCATTAAGCTGGGGAAAATGACACCCTGAACACAAAAATTGGCTGAGCCAAATTGAAGTTATAAAAATTGGAAGGAATGGTAGATAAGCTAGTGATAGGCTTTTCCATTCCAAAGGTCAGGCTCGGGGGGGACAACACCAGATTTTCAAATTAAAATAAATAGTGAACGTTTAATCGTTGATGGGCCAAAAATTAAATAATTAGAAAATTAAAAAATATAAAAAACTGATTTAAATTAAAATACAAATTTTTCAATGCCATACATGCTGACTCCAGTCGTATCCGTACGTGGGGACAGGAACATAAGAGCGAACACAGATCAGCGCCACGACTTTGTAGTGCCTTCTTTGCAGTTTTGTTTTTTTTTTAAATGACAAAATGGCTAAAATAGGCTAATTTTTAGTGGCTTAGTCACTAAAAATGACTAAATAAAAATAATTACTTAAAAAAATATAAAAAAACATGACTACTAAAACACAAAATACAACAAAAAATTATACAAAAAAAAAATTATATATTTCACAATTAAATGAAATACAAATCTGAAATATAATTGATTTAAAAAGATGAAAACACGATATTAATATAAATGCTGAAGAATAATTTCCTAATATTTAATTTAATAAATTATGAATTAACATATTATGTTCATACAATAAATGCAGTCGGAGACTATATCTCAATATATTTGCACTAAACAGGAATCTGTTTTTCAATTTTGTTTATGTTTTCAAAATTAATCGCAATTCATACAATAAGGCTCAAAATTAATTTTGTAATTCTTACTTGCTTTTTTCAGAACATTGCTTTTTAAGAACTTGTTAAGAAATTTATAGTAAATAATCTTGAATAATAATAACAATAATTTTTACAATGCAAACACAAGTTTTGACAATTTTCACTTGTATGACCAAACTGATGCTGCAGTGGTGGGATTGACGTAGACGTGATAAGCTTCATAAACTGCAAAGAATTTGATTTAGGGATTTTAGGACTCTCGATTATCGAACTTAAATGAAGAAGAAGACCTCTTTCGAATATGGAAATTTTTTTACAATTGGAGATTTTTCAAAAAGAACTACAAACAAAAAACAGAATGCAGAAAAATGAGAAAGAAGTTTTTTTTTTTTTGAACACATAAGCACATGAGAATCAGTAAAGAATGAAGCAGGCCTACTCCTTGAAGTGTGAACTATAACAATCATTTTTTATATTTACATATATGTCTACCTAAGCTAAAAAAAGGTTTCAAACATTGTGGGGCTACTGTGTTGTAATTATAAATATAAATTTACAGTAATCCTTTGCCAACGAGTGTTTAGTTCCATAAAAAGGCTGCCATTGTTAGATACATTTTACATGTTATATACTGCATTATAATCAACCTACTACTCAGCAACTTTAGTAGTATAAATAATTTTTTCAGTATCTGCTAATCGGTTAAATACATAAACATACCAAATAACTTTGAAATTTTAATTAACAATAATAAATATGCCAAAATATTATACGTAAAAGTATTGTACTGTATTAATTACTTTTAGCATGACACTTATGTCTTCTACATATCACTTGTGATACATATCGAGTAAAATAAAACATTATATTAACATACCAAAATGTCCAATCCTTACTTAAACGTAGGCTTATTTGAAACTAGAATAAAAACATAAATGATTAACAACAGATTTGTTCACAAAAATCAGATTTGAAGTTGTTAAATGTCATGTATAGTCGCTAAGCTGGAAATTCTAATAATGTGAACTTTTTTGTTAACTACTAGTACAAAATATTTAATTTTACCATAAGCAACAACCATTATAAGCAACAAATGAAAAATCATTTTATAATTCAACATTTTAATAAAACAATGTTATAATCACAATAGCATTCGCCCACGAAACTTAAACTGTTTCAGTAATTTAATAATTTAGAAACATAAAAAAATATATTAATAAAAGCGTGATTATTTTACAGTGACTACGAAAAAATATTATAACCTGAATATGTTGTTTTATTGTCTTCAATTCCATTCGAATTTAAGAAAATGTGATCTAAAATATTTTTCTCCAATACAAACCTTTATACCTCTTTTATATTTTTTTCCGTTTAGGGGATGAATTCGGGGAGGGGGAATGCTGAATTACGTGTATCACAATTTGTTTTAGAATATTTTGTTTAATTTTAAGAAAAACCGATAAAAAATATTTTTCTCCAATGAAAACATTCTTTTTCTCCAATTATACCTCTTTTTTACATGTTTAATCATTTAGGGAATGAATTTGGAAAAATGTTGAAATATGTGTTTCATTATTTGTGTTTCATAACATATTTCTAGAATATTCGATCCAAAACAAATATTTTTTCAATGCAAAATTGTATACCACTTTTTTACATTGTCTACACCATTTCGATCTCTGTATAGAATAAGTGTTGGGAAATGGTGAAAAATATATTTTTTCAATAAAAATTGATGTACCTCATTTTTACCTCTCTAGGGGTTGAATACTGGAAAATTGTTTTGCAGTGCACCCCTACATGTGGTGTTAACCCTGAAAATTTCAAATCTTTAGCTATTATACTCTTGGCCATACGGTGATTATTAAAGTTGGACTGGGTAAGTAGTTTAATGGCGTTAAAATCAAATTTCTGCATAATCCTTTCTCAGAGCATCTCAACAATGTTGTAAGAAGGTACCCTGAAAATTTCAAGTCTCTAGCTTTAATAGTCTCGACTGTACGTTGATTAATAAAATTGGTCTGGGTAAGTAGTTTAATGGCATAAAAATCAAATTTTTGAAAAATCCTTTCTCAGTGCATCTCGATAATGTTGTATGAAGGTACCCTGAAAATTTCAAGTCTCTAGCTATAATAGTCTCAGCTGTATGTTGATTAATAAAATTGGACTGGGTAAGCAGTTTAATGGCTTTAAAATCAAATTTCTGCATAAGCCTATCTTAGCACATCACAACAATTTTGTAAGAAGGTACCCTGAAAATTTCAAGTCTCTAGCTGTAATAGTCTCGGCTCCACGTTGATTAATAAAATTGGACTGGGTAAGTAGTTTAATGGCATCAAAATCAAATTTTTGCAAAATCCTTTTTAGTACACCTTTATATAATGTTCCGAAGGATCTGTCCAAATTTACAGTTTCTATCATTAATACATTCAGCTCAACGTTTATTCTCAGTCAGTCAGGACAAAGCCGCTTATGTATATATACAGATTACACTTTCCTTGCCTTACCAGCGAATAAACTAAATCTTCATCAAATTGGTCACATCAATAGTAACCAGTTACAACCGAGTTGAGAGTGACTGTTTCGACATGTTCAGATTCTACTGTAAACCATCAGCAACAAACCGCGCTTTAGCTTCTTGAAAGACATGTTTTTATATTTATTTGAAACTGGTAAATAACAAGTAATTTCTAAAATATCAGCGTGACCAGAACGGTAAGTAAAAATGCAGTGTCATAAACTTACTTTAATTTTAATTATTTTGTCAGGATTCTGTAAATAAATCAGATATAAAACTCACTACACTCACAATGATTGATGTTTGACTTCAACTTCACACAAAGCCTGTGCTCTGAACTTACTACAAAACTTTTGATGCAACTTTTATTATCGTGTTACTTGGAACTGGACGGTTCCATGACATGCATGTTTCTCATAAAATCATTATTGTTTTCTTTAAAAGTTTTTGTCCAAAGGATAATATGTACCAATAAATCTACCAGTTTGACAAACTTATGTTGTTTCCTATTTCTCTTCAGACTTCATTTAAGAATGTAACACAGGTTTTCCTTGAAGTGGGCAGTTACCAAAGCAAATATATGCTACAATAACCTTATTTTATCTTTTTATTAAATTACTATTTGTAAATACACACATAGTGTAATAATATAAACAAAGATTTGGTTTTAACAAATTATTTGAAATTATATTTTAAATTTCCAATTAATTTTATTCAAAGGACTGAAATTGATCTTTGTGACTATGACCCCTATACAATTAACATATTACGTTGACTCATTTATAAGCAAAATGTTCTTACCCTGTTAGAAGATAACAAAAGTTCTTCTAAAGTACGTTCATATAGAAAAACGTCGGAAGGGACATCCTCCAAATCCTGTCCTTTGCAGTTCATGACTACGATATTTTTGTTTTCATCCTTATATGGTGGACAACAGTTGTAAAAGAAACTAAACATCCTGCAATCAACATATAAAACTGTATTAGAACAAACATTTAAATAATTCCTCAGGTTAAGAAAAATTCACATCGTAGGCTATCTCTGCAATCCTAGGATATGAACACAAATCTGCAGTCTAATAATAAATTACAAACATTAATGTAATTTGCCTATAAAAGCAATGGCCAACAACAAAAATGATGACTAAAAATGTTGTTAGAATGGCACCATATATTCAAGAAAGGCTTTTCGTAACGGACACTTTCAATTTTATTACTGTAACACAGCCAATGGACAACATACTTAAATAATTAGACTTAGGAGCTATTTTCACCTTCTAGTAGTCTTTAAATCACCTTATATAGGCTACTGTGGTTTCGGGACATTAGTTTCATCTTCAGGCCGTACAATTAGTTAAATCCTTATGGCGAGGTAATTACAAAGTTAACAAAACAATGAAACACATATCACATTATACAATTACATGATTATATTAACACTTAAAATGCGACTAGTATATCGCAGTTTAGACTACCAACTAGGCAATTTCCAGTACCTACAATAGTGTTGAAGGTAATTCAATTTCTTCTTAGAGGAACAGCAGCCCAACATTAGTGATACAAAAGATAAAAATGTGAAAACTAAGGAAACAAATCAAAAACAAAAGTGACACGCTTAACCTAAAAATTACCATTTTGCGAAAGTAGGTGACGTGTTTTTCATCATGAAAATGATTAATTACATGTGTGTAACTAATAATAAAAGCAATAGAAACTTTTAAAAAAATTAAATTAAGAATCTATCTTACAAGGTTTTGTATAACAACAAATGGTTTTGTAAAACAACAAAACATAGCCTTTTGCTTGCTACCTACCTAAGCGCACTGGTTACAATGAAATATTAATATTTCCGAATTTATTTTTTTACAATTATTACTTCACTTCAAATATGAATACTTTTCTTTAAAGATGCTGTGACTTAAAAGAAATTTGATAACAGAACCATAATCCCAACCTAAACTGACAAAAAGGGGCAACTAGCAAAGTTCACAAATAATGGCTGCCATGCTTTAACAAACTTATCACTTTATTACTGTAAGACCAATGGATGTACTGAATGAGACTGTAATAAGGTACATGAACAACATCTCAATGGGTGACCTATGCAAAATCTAGCTCCATGCAATATAAATGACCATTACTTCACAATAGGTTAAAAATTGCACTAAACAATAGCATAAAAACATAACTCATAGTAACAAATTTCTTCTTCTACAGGTTAACATCTCTTCATTCAATAATAAAGTTAGTACAATAAAAGGAAAAAACATTAAACAATCATTAGGTTACTTTAGTAAAACAAGTGAAAAGTCATTAAGTACCAAAAATTGATATTTGAAAAAAATAAAGTTTAGAAATACTAGACACTAGAATTCAATCATTAGGTTTAATGTATATAGTACCTCTAACTGGAAACAACTTTGTATATTACTATGTAGTTTAATACACTGTCTAAGGATATTTCTCAAAAATCAAATGATTATTTATATTAATACAGACATCTAATCATTCTGATAAACGCAACATATTATTAATACATCTATATAAGAATTCAGTAATTTCTTGATCTTTACATTAAACCAAAATGAAACTATGTGGACTAAGTTACCTGGTAATTTTAAAATACTTTCACTTAAAATATATACAACGCCAACTTCTTCCACGGTCTGACTTCTTATACGTTAAAAATCAAAAAGTAACACTTAACGTACCAAAAAGTGCAATTTTCAAAGCTTCCTGTATATGCCGTCATCGCTTATGCTTTTATTACTTCTATGTGGATTACAGATGAAATACTGTATTTTTTTACAGTAAAACATTATATATATATATATATATATATATATATATATATATATATATATGTATATATATATTTACATATAATGTGCAATATATAATCATATATACAAATATTTTTTTATTTGTTAATATATATTATTATATATATATTATATTATATTATTATAATATATTATATAACAATAAATATACACACACACACACACACATATACACATATATATATATATATATATATATATATATATATATATATATATATATATATATATATATATATATAATTATGTTATATAACATTATTATATATATACATTTATACACATATACATATAACATATGTGTGTGTGTGTGTGTGTGTGTGTGTGTGTGTGTGTGTATTTATTGTTATATAATATATTATAATAATGTACTAAATATATATTATATATGGTTTGTATTTATTTTTACATTCAAAATTACCGTAAAAATTAGATTATGGTATTTTTGTATATATTTTAAATATTGAAAATTTTATTAACTATAATAAAATTTTAAAATAAATAATGTAAACATTTTTTTATACTGAACTGTAAAATTTTACATATTGGCATAGACAATTGAAATATATGTAAATGAACGCTTTTATGTACCAAATCACATTATTTAAATTAAGTTAAATTTTTAATTCTGAATTTCTTAACAAAGTTGCATATTTATAAAATAAGTAGCTTTGCAGTATTCAGTAACAGGAAGTAATTGTTTCGATACTGAAAGAAATGACGTGTATGCATTAGCTATGAATACAGGTGATCTTATAGTTTGTAGTAGGCACTGGAATCGCCGAAGGAGAAGTAATCTCATATTAAACATTTTCGATATCGATTACTTTCGATCCTTCCCAGTAATCGGTACAAGTACTCGATACTCAAATATCATCTCGTATCTCGTCTCTAAAAAAAATATTATTTAGTTACAATTACAGACGAGACGTAACGTTGGTGTGAATTGTCTACATTTTGTGCAATCGCTGATCAATTTTTTTACAAAATGATTAATCTTGAATAAGTGAAATAGATGTTAATTGTATGTGATGGTGTTAGTGAAGTAATGAATTCAGTTTAACAAAATTAAAAAATGGCAGAAAAGCCGCAAGGACTGCAGCCAATTGTTAAAATTGGGCATTATACTCTAGGACAAACACTTGGTGTTGGTACTTTCGGAAAGGTTAAAAGTAAGCAGAAATTTAGTACGTTGTATATAATGTCTTTTTAAAAGCCATAAAACATATACTGAAAAAAGGAAAACTTTTAATTATGCTCTGAAATAAGCTACAAAACCAACAAAATTTTTAGCTAGGGCTTTAATGCAATTTGAATAAATTTGTCTTTGATCATAGACTGCAGTAAATGCTTAATGATATAGCCTATCTATAGTTTTAGAATAGATATGACCTATTATTACAGCATACTTTATTTTAGTGTGTACTATGCTGTACATACCATACATTTATAGTTTTTAGTTGTGTTTTGGTTATTATGGTTAGTTATTATGTCACACAGCACTTTAGACCCTAACAAAGGTAAGGTATTACTGCACTTTTTGGTAAATATGCAGTATATTTAGTTTTCAATTTTTCAAGTTTTTTTTTGTATATCTGACGTTTTGAGTTCATCAGCCGAGTTGAGTTTGGTCATCAAGTTCTTTTTTAAAAAAAAAATGTTTTCATTATTAATAACCATATTTAATTATTAATGACACATTTAATTTACTGTTTCAACCATTAAAAATATGTTTCCCACTTTCACACAGTATTCATTTTGAAGTTATATTTGTTACTTTTATTTTCACTTTTTTATAACTTTCCATTGTTCTTGCAATGTTTTATTTTGTACTATTAATATTGGGCATATAATAGAGTATTTTAGTTCAAAAATCACCAAAATTGACAAAAGTCCCAAAACTTAATTTTAACTTTTTTTTTACTAAAACGCTTTATTACATGCCCAGAAGTAATAGTTCAAAATATAAAAATGCAAAAAGTATTAGAAGTTCAGTAAAAAGTGACCCACATAGTCTGAAAATTAGGGTATAATAACGCACATGAGCAAAAAGTCAGTCTAGTACATGATAGCGAGCATCTGCATGCAGTAACTTAGTGTAGAAAATCAAGTGTGTTTCATGCACTGTAAACAGCAATGATGTCACAATATAGTTCCATAAAAAAACAGCCTAAAATCACAAGATTAGCCTACAATCTTTTGAAAAATTATTTTTTATGGCTAAATATGTTGTGTTAATTGAATAAAAGACAAAAATATCCAAAAATCACTATTTGAAATGAAACTTACACTGCATAAATACCCACTTTTGGGCCTAATGCTAAATTAGTCCTATTAACATTTTTTTTTCTTTTTGTTTACTTTATCATTGAATTGATAAGTTACTATTTTAAGCTTTTAACTGACCACTAAGTCATGTTAGTATTCAAATAACCTAACTGTTATTTTAAAGTTAGTAATCTTTACACAATACTATTACGGTTATATACAAAATCTTATTAAGTTTTTTAACGCACAACTATGTCAAGTTTTTACGTAATAACTGTGTTAGGTAAAGTTTTTTTTTAAAAGAAGTGTATAGTTTTCATTACTAATAACATAATAAATACCCCGCAGGGGTTGCAGACTATCTGCACCTATTGAGAGGATTTAGACGTCCCTCGCTGTACCCAAGTCTAACACATACTTACGACTTTTAACACTTTATACTCACACTTACATTTAGGGAGGCGATAATATCCTCAATGTGCTTTTCGACTTAAAATAACAAAAAAAAAAAAAACAGACATTATAGATGTAAACACACAACTGCCAGTTAGTTTTTCCACCCAACAACTGTCTTAGTTTGGTTTTTCACCCAAAATCCATGTTAGGTTCTTTAGTCTTTTTTTCAAAAAAAGATTTGATTGTTTTCAAGATGAAAAATAGATTACCTACTTCTGTGAGATAGTCATTTTGAGGTTATGTTTATCATTTTTATTTTTACTTTTTTCCTGGTACAGTACTTGTGTAAAATAGGTACCATAGTTAGCTTAGAATTTTATATTTTAAATATCACTATCTAATTGGCTGCTGCAGAATTTTGACCTATTTGGCTGCTTTCCAAAATTTTAAAGTATATATTGATTTGAAGGAATATATTTATTCTTTTACTTGTCTGAAACTTTACTAGCAGATTTTTAAAAAAATTTTAATTCACTGTAGTAAATTTTGCAATGACAGTGCTTTTCGCCTTAAAAGAAAAAAAAGTAGTAACATCTTGAATCACAGCACTTTGACCCACACACAGTGAATACAGTTAGTTCACTTCATTGAATTGGCTTAATGTTCCTATTTATTCAGCTATGTTTTTTCCTTTATCTGATGTAATTTAACCTAATTTTTAGATTTAGTAAATGTTTCTTCCATTCTGGTTCACTATCTAGGATTTGTATGGTAACACCTAATTGGTTTCTTTAATAACTGCACATTCCTACGTGTATCAGTCATTATTTGTCAAGCATAACATCTGTTCCATTCGCATTGGGAAAATGACAGCTGTTGGCAATAACAAGTAGAGAGTATTAAAAATACTGTTTGTCCTCCGGGATTGTCAGTACATGCAAACCTCAGGGAAGAGATGGTAGTTACTTGTCTCCACATTTCCACTTTTCTGAGTGTGATGGTTTCAGAAGCATGTTTCAAATGTGTGGATTGGGTGCTTCTAGCAGGCAAGGATGATTTATCGGTCATTGACTGAGTTCTAAATGTTTTACTTTGTCTGAATATATTTGAACCACTTTAGCTATGGTATTCTTGTGCAGTATAATAATTGTAACTTATATAACCCGTTTTTTTAACTAGTTTTAGATAAACTTTTGTTTTTTACGCACTTTTTTTTATAGTTTTTATTTTTGTTTTTCACATTTGATTGCTGTTAAATTTTGTTTGAAAAGTTATATATTTTAATAATGTTATCTATTTTAATGTTTAGTGTTTTAGTTTTCTTATAGCGTTAACAGTATTTGGTTGTAGTTTCCCCTCTGTGTAACAGATTTTTGCTGGACGGCGATAATAGCCTTCTTGTGCTTTTCGCCTACAGCCTTATTTTAAAAAAATTCAATAGTATTTTATGATACGAATTATGTATTACCTTTCTTTCAAAGAAATATAGACTAATTATAACTTATTTTATCTGTATTTAATGCCATCCTGATATTTAAAACATAATTGGACTACTTAAGAAATCACTATTCATAACTGAAATACTTCATTGGCAGTGGGCTATCTATAACATAATTAAGAGTAGTGTCATCTGCGACAGATGTCAATTTGCCTTTAATATGTACATTACAAAAAGGTAATGTACATTCAAAAACAAAATTTATACCCAAAAAAGGAAAAAATCACCATTGGGGTAAAATAATACAAGTTTTTTATTTTTAGAATTATTAAAAATGTTTCAAATTTTGATACAGACCCACTGTTTTCATAATAGTCAAATAACACTATTTAACAAATTTAATATGACATTCCTAATATGACAAATGTAGGCTAAACATTAATATGTTATTATCAGCTATGTCAAGTTTTTTATATATATTTATATATATCAAGAAACAACTCCTTTATATTTTTAATTTTAATTTAATTTTATTATTATTATTTTTAGTTGTAGTAATGTTTGCTTTAGTACTTGAGCCTTGTAAAAATTATTTGATACTTCAAAATTTAATTTTGAATAAATAATTTTCTCAAAATCTTTTGCAAATTTAGAAATAAGTGAAATAACCTAGGTTTAAAATTACATGCTAATACTGATTTTTTGTGTATTACAATAAGGATGGCTTCTTTCAGTTTTTCTGGAAAATTACCTGTGCTAAAACAAATTAAAAATATGTAATACTTTGTCTAAGAGTTTATGATACAATTTTTACCAAACCATAACCAACACCATGATTGTGTTGTTTCACTAATCGACGGAGTTACAGTTTTATAAAGAAATTATCACTCTTTCACTCTTATGACATCTTTAGGAAATTGGCTTTAGGAAAATATAGAGGTGTATTTACATTATCAAATTCTGATGACAAAAAATTAGCACCTGATAAAATAATCATTGAATTCACTTGGTAACATTACAGAATCTTATTATTTTTTTTATTTATCACTAGCCTACAGTTTGTATTGTTATATTTTTTACTATTTTTTGCAGTTATAGAATAAAAAATAAATTTTTGGGGTATTTTGACCATAATGCTGTAATTTTTTCAAATAATATTACTTTTTTAGTTGTTAAATATTTATATTGTTTATATTTATATTCCACGAACTAAAATATTGTGGAAACTAAAATGTTGAAACAATTTCAAGCCTTTTTCAAATTTTATTGCAAACTATCTAAATTTTATTTTTCATGCACTATTCATTCTTAATCCAGTTGCTTGTTGATTAACAAATTCCCAATTGTTTATTGATCTAACTTTTTATAAATTTTAGATTTTAAAATGTACGATTTTGCTTTAGGGACAATTTCTATAAATATGTGTAAATAAAAAAGTTTTTAAAATAATGTATACTGTATTTCATTCAGTTAGAATAGGCATAGCAAGGCAAGGTCAGTGTTAGGCTGCAGTTAATCCTCAGTTATCAAGGTTTTTATTTAATTACAGTTAAAACCTTATGTGCAACTTGATTTCAGGTTATTTGTTTAAAAATTTAACGTAATTTGTTTTTTTAGTAAGAATTTTGTTTGTTGTTTGCAGTAACACAGTGTTGTTTTTCCGCATTTCTAATTATCCCCATTTTTTTCTGATCATGGCACTGGAGGTATTCTGTTGTACTGAATCCCTTTAAGAGTAATTA
The DNA here is from genome assembly GCA_022606455.1 of Callitettix versicolor. Taxonomy (NCBI): domain Eukaryota; kingdom Metazoa; phylum Arthropoda; class Insecta; order Hemiptera; family Cercopidae; genus Callitettix; species Callitettix versicolor. The sequence continues at coordinate 10,191,065 of CM040182.1, forward strand.
CAAACAAATCAATGAAGTGTGCCTTTTTCATTCCAACTGTTCTATATTTTGTGAAGCCTTTTGTTTTGTAATGTATGAGTTTTTCTTTAATGGATTAAGAAGAAAAAGGGAAAAGGCAAATTGAGTTTTAAATAGTGTACATTTTTAATCTAAACAATTGGAATTGTTAAACATATAGATTTAAATTTGGGTTTTGGTGTAAACAAATCTTGGAAGAGAACTCCCAAACCCTTTAATTAAAAAAAAAAAATAGATTTTTTTAATAACTTGTCTTTTAACATGTAACTTTAGCCCAGTTACATTTTGAATATCAGATTCCATGTAATTACAGCTAATAAAGTTGTCATTATGTAGGAATGCAAGGGTGTATCCTATCTTGGAAAAAACATGCAATTGCGAAAAATATTTTTTAATATAAACCCATAAGTATCATACGAAATTTCCTGAACTGGTTGTCAAGATTACAAGGAACAGCATATATTTTTTGAAAACTTTCAAAAGTACACAATTTTCCAAATTACACAAAAATTCAAATGTTCGTATTTAATTTTAAAAAAAACTTTTTGCGTTAATCTGTATAGTGCTGCATATCATATGAAAGGTATCAATAAAGCTTTAAAATGACATTTTCCCCAACTCTTTAAGTTGATTAGGAAAGCCACAATTGCGATTTGAATGCACCATTTTCAGCACTTTTTGGGGACTTTAGGTATGTACTTTGAAAACCGGTTGAGATATTTCAGAAATATTTAGTATTATTCTAAGTTTAATGACTACTACCTGTATACCAAATTTCATCAAAATCTAAGGTTGTAAGAAAAATCACTGTGTTGGTTTGACAGCGAAATATCATATTCAGTAGGTTTTAAAACTGTGCTAGTGGATACGGTTTTATTTCTGCTAGCTCATAGATTAAAGTAATGAAGTTCTATGTATGAAAATGAAAGTTACAGTGTGATTTTTTTTAATTTGTAATTCTTAGTTTGCCTCGGTTAATCAATATTGTGCTGTAAATGTAATAGAAGATTTCTAACCTTTAAAAATGTGTATCAATTTGTTTGCATATTTTTTATCTTTTTTCTTTAGTTTAAAGCCAACAACACAGTAAAGATCACACTGCGTTTTTTATTTATTATAATAGGTTAATGCTCTTTTCCTTAGCATCTAAATTTTATATAATATTTATTTATATTTTATGTTGACAGTTGGAGAACATCAGCTAACAAAGCATAAAGTTGCAGTGAAGATATTAAACAGGCAAAAAATTAAAAGTCTCGATGTTGTTGGTAAAATTAGACGAGAGATTCAAAATCTTAAACTATTTAGACATCCTCACATCATTAAATTGTAAGTTTTATTCTTATTTATATTGTTTGCACGTATACAATATAATCATTTATGTAATCTATAGGCCTTTTTATTTATTAAATAGTGCTTTTTTTGATTTTTTATTAAATCAGTTTTAATTAAGTATTTAATTGAACAACAGGCTGATTCTTAGACAGCCTATGATGTCATAAACATTCTTGAACAGTGTTGTTCCACTAATTCCAGCAGTAAATAACACCTGAACAAAAAAAAAAAAGAAATTTAAAGTACACTACTTTTGAATGTAACTATGGAACAACATATTATACGTAGTTGCAACCTAGCTAGTTATATATAGCTACCTAGCTAGTAGTTATATAGCTATATAACTATGTTGTTTGTTATAAACAACACTTGCTTGGCATACTTTGGTCAAGATTTTGTTCATTAATTGGGAAAAGTAAACAGATGTTATGCTATAGTTGTAAATAATTAATTATAATTAATAATAATTAATTATTTTAAGCAATCTTGGTTCCAAACCAGCGGTTTATATTGAGTTAGGAAAAAAATGTAGAGTGATATTGGAAAGGTTAATTGCCTCTTCCCTACAGAGTTGTATGAAAGGTATTAATGTAATCAAGTTTTTCAATAAAATTACTTAATTGAATTATTTGAAAGTAGGGAATATGATTTTTTATACCTAATGGGACTACACTATTTCTTCCTTTGTAAACTTTAAATCACATTAAATTAAATATATAGTTCATTGTTATTTTAAATTACAGTGTGTGATTGTAAAGTCTCTGATTGTATGTACTTTAAGGTTATAGGTTCGAGACTGCATTTACTGCTATCCTTCATCTTCATTATTTTAATTTGCATAAAGTACGAACATTAAGGGGAAAAATAGGAAGGTTAAGACTGGCCTTGTAATTTGCAAATACATAACAAGCAATTTTGATAGATCTCGTTCAAAAGTTTTTTTTACTTAAGTCACCAATTTCAACGGTGTTTCCACTTTTTTAGTCAAAAATATTTGTTTAATTTGAATTTGAAGTTAAAACTGGAGAACCAGCTGACCAGTTCAGCAAGAAATAAACATTTATAAAGAAACTAAAAAATACAAGATGAACCTACCTGTTGTAGACAGCATATTGCAGCGTCATAGATACCAATGATACAGGCTAGCCTGATTAGCTGCTGTTGGTTCACTTAATGCAGTTTAGGACAGCTTAAAAAACACAAATATACAGTTCAGATGCGATTTCATTCGCCAGAAGACGGATATTTATACTCATTTATAAAAAAGGGATCCTAGTTTTTGCGATGCAGATTTTATTTAGTAGAGATAAGATTTGAATTCCTTATAAAGGCTTTAACTGTTACATAGATTGATCCAAGTAGCTATACACCTTCAATGGTGGTAAATGGTAGTTTGGTTGGTTACCCGAGTATTGAGGTTAACTCGTTATATTTAGAGAGTACTAGAATGTATGGTGGAAACCTTGTTGCCTCACGAACCTACGTCTACAAAGAGACCAGTGCTTTATTTAAGCGCCTTCGACCTCTCGACCACGCTAACCACAAACACACATTGAGCCACCTCAGTGGCCTAGTTGTTAGCCTACTGGGCTTTCACCCCCAAGGACCTGGGTTCGATTCCCGGCCAGGGCTTGGCATTTTCATACGCTATAAATCATCCCATCGTCTGCATTTGCCCAAGTGTGCACAATAGTCGGACATTAAACACCAAAAAAAAAAAAAAATGTTGCCTCACTTGGGAGAACATCCAGAGGTATATAGCTAAGGTAGGACCTGATTGCCGGAAGGTATGTTTATCACAGATTTGTTTGAATCACAGACTTGTGTGGAGGACACGTACAAATACAGATGGATATGGATGGATACAAATACAGATATAATGGATGGCTACCATTATTAGAGTGGTAAACTAACTGTTATTAATGTGGCACTGTGTGTGCATCTTGTATGCTGATAGTTGTGGTAATTTTTGAAGTTATTAAAGTTTAGCCATAACACCATTTTTGTGTTTAGATTGACCTAACAACTTTTCAAAATTTTCATGGACATTTTCGTATTAAGGGTGTTAAGGACCTCCTCCATATTTAACTGAATGCCTTCAGTTGAGTCGGATTGTTTTTATTGTCCATTTATTCAATAGTCCACTGAGAACAGAAAATGTGCCTGCACTTGCCAGGATGCCATTCACTACTGGACAAAGATAGTGCGGTGATATATTCAAGACGTTTCAAGGACAGAACATGCTTCCCATTCCATACCCCTGGGAAACTTAGCCCCTTCTATTGAGCAGTGACTGCACCTGTCTTAAAACTGTCCCATCACCTACGTAGATAAGAGTAAGAGATTTCATAAATTATATGTTTATTTAAGATACATCTAATAAACCAAAGGTTTGTTTTTTCAGGTATCAAGTTATTAGTACGCCTACTGATATTTTTATGATTATGGAATATGTTTCTGGTGGGGAACTGTTTGACTACATCGTAAAGCATGGAAAAGTAAGTATAATCTAATATTACTAATTATACGTAGAATCCATGTTTACAAAATGTTTAATTATTGATAGTGCGAAGTGAGGTCTCTGTTTCAACTTTGTTTTATGAAGTTTTGACCAAACACATTTACCGATTGTTTTGAAATTTGGCACAAAGATACCTCGTATAAAGCCCCAACAATGTATTTGTAAGATTTCTGCCATTCATTTCCGTTTAAAGATGGTAGCCTCTGGTTTAATCGTCTTAGTTTATGCAGTTTTGGCTAAACAAATTGACAGATTGTTTTAAAATTTGGTACGAAGATACCTTATATAAAACCCAAACGACATATGTATAAGATTTTTTCTCATTCACTTCCGTTTCGAGATGACAGCCTCTTATTTAACAATGACAAGTGTACTTCTGGCTGTTTTCTGTAATACTGACTGAACGACAAGACCTGATGTACTTTTGGTCACGTCATGGGGAAAAAAGAGTATAAAACTTACAATAAAGTAGGTCCAGTTAAATTGGTGGAAAAGGTTGTGAAGAAGTCAAGAGCACTGTCGTTTAGCTGTGTCCAGGTAATTAATTTAGAATACACTGCAAGTTACAGTTCTTTCAACTATTAGTTTATTTTTTTTCAAAAGTTTGCTAATTATTATCGGCACTATGATAGGTAATAGTTATGTAGTTAGATCCTGGGTGTTTTCTGCTTGCTAATGGTTTACTCTGTCCTAAACGTGCACAGTATTTTAGCAAATTTGTTAGGTAAGCAAATGAGGGTTGTGACTGTGATCCTTGTAGGACAGTTCCCCCCCATCTTATATAATTTCCAGCAGGTATGCTTGTACCTAAAGCGCTCATTGAGAAAGTTATAAGTCTTGGTGATCAATGATGATTTATATCTAAGGATAGAATCATTGAAATGAAAATGTAGTAATTATTTAATTGTCAAAATCACTCGAATAACGCCAGAATCATATGAATGATTTCAAACCACTACTTTGTTACTTCCTCTTAGACTTACTGCAAAAACTAATAGAAAAACATAGAAGTATTCGGATAATTTTTAATGTTTTTTAATGGATTCACTTAACAATTGACTGTTGCCTGAACCGCGTGTTACTCTGTCACCTATTGTTTAACCCTTATTGGAACTAAGTTAACAATGTGTTAATATCCAGATTAGGTTTTTTTTACAAACATTAGTCATCCTTCACAGTCACTGGGATTAAATAATTTGTTTAATTATCACATATATCTTTTATTTGTTATATTTGTAAACAATTTTTAAAACATTGAAAATATTAAAATTATCCTCATTTGCAGACATATCTGTGTGATCATCACCAGAAGATTTGTTTTTATATGCTTCATCGGATTCTTCCTTTAACAGTATTTTATTTAATTCATTTGGTTTATGCAAATTCCATGTTTTTATGGAATTTATCGAGGGAATAAATCCCAGAAACGACAGCAACAAACAGGCCATGTTTCGTAACAAATTTATGTAATCTAGTTTCAGATCGTTGGTAACATGATTCTATTCATTGTATTTCCAGCAGTTAGATGGAACCTATCAATAGTGTAAATAGTTCACTAACGGAACGCAGCACTTGTTCGTGAAAGAAAACAAGTTTGTAGTCATTGCTGACATTTTACTGCTGCCAGTCTCTGAAAGGTTAAACAAAAGAATAGTGAAGCAGAATTAGAAATAATTTTAACAAATTTGAACTTGAAATAATTTTGTAAAATCTGTACTTTAATAGAACAGCATTCTAACTAAATCTTTATGGTTTTTCTATTACAGCTAAAAGAATATGAGGCACGAAGGTTTTTTCAGCAAATAATATCAGGCGTGGATTATTGTCATCGGCATATGATTGTTCACAGAGATCTTAAACCAGAAAATCTTTTATTGGATCATAACCTACACGTTAAAATTGCAGACTTTGGTAATGTTTTGTTAGTTTTCTAGCTGGGTAAATAGACAGTGAAATGTGCTCTGAGTATATTTTTTTTTTGCTTAGCCTACCTAAATTTTGGTTTTTCATACTTTGGCTTGTACATTTGGTTTTCGCAAGCACCTTGCTTCACTTTTTGTGGTAATGTATAACTACATTAGAAACACGATTATCTGGGTTGTTTATCCAAAGTTCTGGCTTATTTGAAAAGATTTTTTAAAAGTATAAATAAGCAACTTTCTTTATCCTTTCTGTGATAAAAGTTGGCCTATTATATAGAATGTACTGCTTTTATAACTAAGAATATTTGAAAATAATAAAAGGGTTCATTTTTAACTCGCATCACTGACTGCTGTGTCAGTTAAACATGTATGTATGTCTCGGCAACTTATCAAATGTCAAAACAAAACAGCAGCATAGTGACAGTTCGTTTTATGATAAGTAAGTAAAGATGCTGTGTGACCTTTCACAGCTGAGCCTCCTCGGTGGCCTAGTTGATAGCGTACAGGGCTTTTACCCCGAGGACCTGGGTTCGATTCCCGGCTAGGGCTTGGCATTTTCATACACTATAAATCATCCCATCGTCTGCATTAGCCCAACTGTGCACAACAGTCGGACATTAAACAATTAAAAAAAAAAACCTTTCATAGTGGGGCACCAATGTGTAAGACTTCTGCTTATATCTTCAGACTGTTTATAAAGCAAGACTTCTCGTTTCTTAATAGAGACAGTGTAAAAACAGTACATCGGTCTATCATGTTGTGTATTATTTTAAAGGGTCGGTAAATAATATGCTTTTCAGTTCATTTTCGTTTTGCTTTTATGTGGTAAAATAAATTTTACCTTTGTGTTTAAGTCTTGTAAGTTTTACTAGGCACCAAAAAATTCATTACTGATGACTCTTTATATTGCAAAAGACTGGAGATATGATTCTTTGTATTTATTGCATAATAGTCGCAAAACATGTACAAAATTGCTGGTCAGCAAAAAGGCAGCTGTACTATAAGGAGATGACTTGTTTTGCTGGCCAAAGGATTGTGCTCATGTTTCGTAAATAGTACCACCATCCCCTTAATCACCGAACTATCAGCTGTCCTGAATAAACTGAATGTCATTTTGTATGTTGTGCTTTGTTTATATCTTCTCTTAATCAATATACTGTACAGTCTTAACTTGTTTGCCTATTTTATGGAAATTAGTCACTGCAATTCTGTTTAAAATTAATTGTTCAAAAACCCTTTTATCTTGGTGTACAAAGGCCACATAAAATATCTAACGACGTTTTGAACATAGTAAGTGGCAAAACCCACCATATTGATACTAGTTAATCAACTGATCATAATAACTTGTAAAAGTAATGCTAATTTACAAATGGAATCCTTCTAACGACATTTTGAATGTAGTAAGCAGTGAATCCTGCCATATTAGTCAGAATGACAGTTGTAGAAGTAATGCTGATTTACAAATGGAATCCATTTAACACCGTTTTGAATGCAGTAAGCGGCGAAACCCACCAAATGATCATAACAGTGTTAAAAGTAATGCTGATTTTAAAAAGGAATCAATCTAACAACGTTTTGAATATAGTAGACTGTGAAACCTGCCATATTGATCACAATAATGGTCATAAAAGTAATGCTAATTTTAAAAAGGAATCAATCTAACAACGTTTTGAATATAGTAGACTGTGAAACCTGCCATATTGATCACAATAATGGTCATAAAAGTAATGCTAATTTTAAAAAGGAATCAATCTAACAATGTTTTGAATGTAGTAGACAGCGAAACATGTCATATTGATCACAATAATAGTCATAAAAGTAATGCTAATTTTAAAAAGGAATCAATCTAACAACGTTTTGAATATAGTAGACGGTGAAACCTGCCATATTGATCACAATAATGGTCATAAAAGTAATGCTAATTTTAAAAAGGAATCAATCTAACATTTTGAATATAGTAGATGGCAAAACCTGCCATATTGATCACAATAATATTAATAAAAGTAATACTAATTTTAAAAAGGAATCAATCTATCAATATTTTGAATGTAATAATCTTAAAAGTAATGCTAATTTTAAAAAGGAATCAATCTAACAACGTTTTGAATGTAGTAGACGGCAAAACCTGCGATATTGATCATAATAATCGTCATAAAAGTACTGCTAATTTTAAAAAGGAATCAATCTAACAACGTTTTGAATATAGTAGACAGCAAAACCTGCCATATTGATCACAATAATAGTCATAAAAGTAATGCTAATTTTAAAAAGGAATCAATCTAACAACGTTTTGAATGTAGTAGGCGGTGAAACCTGCCATATTGATCACAATAATAGTCATAAAAGTACTGCTAATTTTAAAAAGGAATCAGTCTAACAACGTTTTGAATATAGTAGACGGCGAAACCTGCCATATTGATCACAATAATAATCATAAAAGTAATGCTAATTTTAAAAAGGAATCAATCTAACAACATTTTGAATATAGTAGATGGCAAAACCTGCCATATTTATCACAATAATGGTCATAAAAGTAATGCTAATTTTAAAAATGAATCAATCTAACAACGTTTTGAATATAGTAGACGGCGAAACCTGCCATATTGATCACAATAATAGTCATAAAAGTAATGCTAATTTACAAATGGAATCTATTTAACAACATTTTTAATGTAATAAGCAGTCGTAAAAGTAATGCCAATTTACAAATGGAATTTGTCCTTTGTGATCAGCTGATGGAATAATCAGCTGATCAGATTAACCAGTGAATGCAATAACCGGTGACTATTGTATGTCACTTGTAAATGGCCTGTAAAATTCAAAACCAGTGATGAGTAATAAAGTTCTATAGTGGATTAAAACTGTGTTTTTATTTTATAACCTGAAATGAACAATTCTTGCTCTTCCTATACAGATAATATTACAGGAAAAAGTAAAAGTAGACAAAAGAAATTTTGTATCCTGTACAGCCTACATTGAGAATAATTAAATATTTTGTGTAAAATAAAAATTAACTGTCCCATGTGTACTACTGGTCATTTGAATGCATTTTTTACAATACAGTAAAACCCAGTTTATCCCTCACCCTTGGGACCAGGCAAACATCGTGAGACACAAAAGGTCAGATAATAAGAGGAGACCAAAACGCTTTATTAAAAAAACAAAAATATAATACTGTGCAAAGTTTAAGTCTATATAATTATTTTAAAATACATAATTTTGTATGTACTGCATGGAAAATGTTTTAAAAAATACAGTTCAATAATCTCATTCAAGCTGCTAATTTTAAATCTAAGAAGCAATATTATGTGAAAACAAACAATGAACTGCTTATCTATATGTACTGTATATGTATGCTGTCACACAGATACCCACTTGAAGGAAGTGGTTTTGAAATCATTATTTATTTGCGTATTGACATTTTCAAATTATAGTACAGATTGTTTATCAAGTCTAAGAAACCACCCAGAATAAAATTGATGTGTGTACTTTATCAGCATCATTTGTGGTCACTTCACAAAAGATTAGACAAACAACAAACAGCAATGAAGACTGCTTTATTGTGACACTTGAGATGTAACAAATACACATTTGGTAAGCTAGATATTCATTTCCTAAAAATTGTAACTCACATGGCAGATGATTGGTTATGTCAAGGTGAGGATATTCAGGGGTCAGGTATGCCAAGTTCTACTCCGTTTTAAATTGAGCAGCACTTCACCTGTATTAGAAAGAAAATGCCCGTAGCAAATTATAGGTTGATATGAAGTATGAGATAATTGGTGGTAATTTTTGTAACAAATTATTTGTCTAAATATTAAAAATATACAGGAAAAAGTAAAGTTTTGTTATAAAATGTAAAGGTATGGAATATTAATTGATAACATTTGTTTATAGGACTTTCAAACATGATGATGGACGGAGAGTTCCTAAGGACAAGTTGTGGTTCACCAAACTATGCCGCTCCTGAAGTAATCTCAGGCAAACTATACGCAGGTCCAGAAGTGGATATCTGGTCATGTGGAGTTATTCTGTATGCTTTATTATGTGGGACACTTCCTTTTGACGATGAACATGTTCCTACGTTGTTCAGAAAAATTAAATGTAATTATGTTAAACAATAACATATTGTTATGTAGTAAGTAACAGTGATAGCGCATGGCAGTTGCCATTGGAGGGGAGGCCTGTCGTTAAATTCACATGTCCAATCATGATCAAAAAGTAAACAATAAAAACAAAATAAACCTTGTTTTTTTAGACCAGCGGTTTCCAAACAGCAGTTTGGGTGAGTCGCAGGAGGGTGGACGGCTTAAAACTTTTAAGTGTTCTCTCAGCTGCAGAAAAATTTTAAATGTAACATGTCTTTTATAGAAATATGTTGTATAATTTAACAATAACTGCTTCACTGCCAAACTGCAAAGTTACACACAAAACAGATATTGAAATTGAGCAGGGTGATAGAAAACTGCAGCTGGAAATCAGACTATTTCTGTGATAGCAAAGTGGTCATACTTTTGCATGTCTGGCATCTAGATCTTGGTACCTAGTGTAGGAGGGGTCAGGGGGGTGTGGTTACTCTTTATATTTTGTGAATAATAATTACACTTCATTAGAAGAAAAGATAAAAGGATGTACGCTAAAAGCGAGTTTAATTTTTTTTTAACTCGTACACATTTTCTCCTTTCTTCTGATAAAGTGTAATTATTGGACACAAACAAAATGTAAAAAAATTTTTCGTTTTGTTTTTTTCAGACTGAAGGCGGGTCCTGGACACAAACGATTTGGATTAACAGTAATCCAATATTTTTTAGGATGCAAGGAATTATAAGATTTTCTTATCATCCATTAGAAAAAATAAAAAATCCTTTGGCATAACTTCTTTATCTCTAGTGTTTCCTCTTAAAGTAAAAAGTATTGAAAGAAGCTTAACAAACTGTCAACTTCAATAATGTTTTTAACAATATAATGTTAGAAGAAAACTAGACATTGGCTTTTAGCATAACATAATAATTTTAAATAAATTATTTATTTATGAAGTTACAGTGAGGCACAACCTTTGCTTGCAATGTACAGTTCAAATAAAACTAAATAACGTACATTACAGCCTGGACTGGCTTGTAATTACTCAATAATGACAAGTAATTAAATTCGGATATATGGTGTTTCATGAGGTACTCTCAGAACTCATTCTGTTAGTTAAAACAAAGAAATTTCATTAAACATCGTCTGGAAATATTACGTTTTCCAACCACTAGCCGTTTTGTTTTATTTTTTAAAAGTTATAACATCGAAAATATGTAAGCTATTTTATTAAACATTGCTTGACATTGATATTTTGTTCAATGGCATAAAAGTATTATCAATTAAAAATGCTATGCTAATATTGAATAACATTATTATATTGTTATACTTTTCTTTCAAGATATTGGTTGGACCTGGCCTCCTGGCCCTTAATGATGTGCTGCCACTTTCAAACAACTTTCCGAATATTGTAACCGTAGTGTCAATGTAAAATGCTCCCAATGTGACAAGTTGCTGCACAGCATCTGTCCTACTAATCCGTCAATATTTCTTTCTTTAATGGATGTTCCCGCATTCTGGAACACCATTTATCCAATGCATACAGTAATAGATACCAACAGTTAACAATTGGATATGGATTTCATTAAAAGAAACCTATCTGTGAAAGTGTTGCTTAATAGTAACACAAAATATATATATTTGCAACCTATATAAATTATTAGGATTATATACCTATTCTTCCCGTCAGTGGTCTATCAACTCACCTCATAAAGGCTACCGCGTTTTCAAAACTATATAGTTTCATCTTCAGGCCATACAAAATGTTAAATCCCTCTGTCAAGGTCGTCACAAAGTCAAACAAAACATTAAAACATACATCACAAACACTAAGCACAATTTCACATTTAAAATATTCATCATGAAATGCACGTCGATAATGCACTTCTGGGTATGTGCTCCTTAAAGCTTTTCTTAAAAGAGCGAGATGTCTGACCGATATAGAAGTTTAGGCAATCACTACGTTTCATTTTGTATATGCGAGTTTTATCAAAGTTATCTCCACTTTTATTTGCAACTGGCTTCTTTAATAATGTTGACAACTTATTACTTGTTCTGAAAGAGACATTTATATTTTCTTTGGCTAATTCTTTTTATTTTATTATATATATATATATATATATATATATATATATATATATATATATATATAATTGTCACTGTATTTGTATCAACATATTTCATATAGCCTAAATTTATTGTTTATTTTTAGCCGGTGTATTTCCCATTCCTGAATACCTCAACAAGTCTGTTGTAAGTCTTCTGTGCCATATGCTGCAAATAGATCCAATGAAAAGAGCTACAATAGAAGATATTAAGTAAGTAATTTGTTCATTTCTGAACGTTTTTTCTATGTACAAGGTGTTTTTAAGCGAATGTCAGGGTTTTAAAAGCTATGACAGCTTTTAAAGCTCAACAGGTTTAGCTAGTACATATTCACATTTTTTTCCTGTTCCTTCTACTTAAAAGGGGTTACCAAAGGTAGCTACTCCAGAAAAGATAGCGTTCTGTGTTTTGTAGTCTGCAAAGGTGAATCTGTAGTTGCTGTTCTCTGCCAAGTTCGTGCATTCTCTGTTAAGTTAAATTGTGATCCTACGATTGACAGTTAAGATTAAGATTATTTATTAGAGGAAGGGATAGTTCAACCCCAGGCACTGCGATCGACTGACCTATTGTGAAACTTACCTCATAAAATACCTAGTTCAGCAGATTGATGTCCCTAATAAGTTTCAACAATTCACTGACTAACTCACTCTGCTAAAGATCCCTAGGGTCTTGGAAAACAAAAACCCCTAGCCTCCTACTAGCAAGAGCCTCACAATCGTAAATTATGTGACCTGCAGTTTCCTCCTCCTTCCTGCACAATCTACACACGGTTTCTCCGTGTTATACACCTATCCTGTTCATGTGCATCCTCAGACCACAGTGCCCTGTTATGAGCCCCATGATCCTCCTGAGTTGTGCTCTGCCCAGGACATCTGCTGCCCCTTTGATTCCTCCAGAAGGAACTTTGCTTAAGAGACGTTTACTAGGGGAATGCCCATGAAGGTTGTTCCATCTTACCTAGTGTTGACATCTAACCCACCCATTAATAGCGGACCTAGATAACGATAGAGAAATCCCTAAAGCCGGCTCAGGTCCGATAAACTCAGATGCAGATCCAAGTCCAGCTAGTCGGTCTGCCTTCTCATTACTCTCAACTCCCCTATGCCCCGAAACCCAGTGAAGAGTTACCCGATTATCCTGGGACAGAACATCAAGTTTTTTCCAACACTCCCAGACCAGCTTGGACTGTATTATAGGACCCACAAGTGCTTTTATTGCTGCCTGACTATCGGTATGAATATGAATACGTGCCTTCTTGAAGCCCCGATCCAAGTTCTCCCGAACACAGTCATTAATGGCCATCACTTCAGCCTGAAATACTGTTGTATGCTGTCCCAGGATTATTACTTTCTTTAACCTCGGTCTTAGACCGTACACCCCAACACCAGTGCCTGACTTTGTCTTGGAACCATCTGTATACCATATTATGTCTCCAGGTTTTTCCAACCCACGATCTCTCCCCTCAAAGGCCAAGTTGACATGAAAGGGTCTAGATACTATGTGCCGTTTAACCATCTGATCAGTCCTCATCATCACAATTGGGTCAAAGATCTTGTCTGTGATTCTAACATGCCCATAAATAGAGGGCTGCCAGCCACCACCACCCTGCAGTCTGTAAGCTGCTTTACGTACCTCCCCCATGACGAAAAGGTCAATAGGGGGAAATCCAAGTATGATTTCCGTTGGCGCAGTGTCCATACGATTGACATTGCTAACTCTAGTTTAAACAACTAGAGTTATCCATTAACTGGGTATGTGCTCCTTAAAGCTTTTCTTAAAAGAGCGAGATGTCAGACCGATATAGAAGCTTAGGCAATCACTATGTTTCATTTTGTATATGCAAGTTTTATCAAAGTTATCTCCACTTTTATTTGCAACTGGCTTCTTTAATAATGTTGACAACTTATTACTTGTTCTGAAAGAGACATTTATAGAACAAGAAGCAATATACCCAGTTTCTATGTATATTATTGTTTCTCTGTATACAATTATGTTTATTCAATAATCATAATTGAATAAACACACACCTGTTTATTCATAGATGATATAAACAGTGAAACTGCTGCCTTTGTAAAGGGAAGGGTACGAAACTGCTGTCCGAAGGGGCTGTTGAACATGTAAGGGAGGGGAAAATGTGGCAGTAGGTAAATTGACCAACAGAAGTGAAAATTTAAAAAACATTGACGTAATTTATGGTTTTTTGTAGAACAATATCAACTGTAGATTGCCATTACATATTTTTAATCTTAGGTAGGTGCACTTCACTTTCAAAGTATTTAATAATTTGTCTTTGTGTAAACCAATAATAAAATTTTTTTTATAAATTGTATTTTCAAAAATAAATATATAGATTATTTCTTTCTTAGGAAACACGATTGGTTTCAGCGTGACCTACCAGCTTATTTATTCCCATCCCCTGTAGAGCAGGATTCTTCTGTCATTGATACTGATGCAGTTTCCGAAGTGTGCGAAGTAAGTTGAAGAATTTTATTTAGTTATAAACATAATTTTCTTAAAAGCTAATGCGTATGATTACAAAAATACTTAGAATGAATTTCTAAATACTTGTATGACATTTAAGTGCACAATATATCTGAAATTGCACTTCAAAACAAAAACAAATTAGTTAACATAGTTTGTGGAAATTTATTATTTTACTCATTATGTTTGTAAAATAGCTGTGCTAAAAACTAATATCAAATTGAAGATGTCTAAAAAGTATCTGACCTTCGGCCAGAAGAATATATTGCTTACTTGATGTTGGGACCATCATATTCTCCAAAGTAGGCCTCTTGCACCTGCACACGCTTAACCCACCTTCTACTGCCGGAAATACTTCTGGAAGGTTCCTGTTGGAATGGTGTGTATCTCTGACTTGTTCTGTATTGTGACAATTACTTTTGGTTCCGGGTCATACTTATACAGCTATACAAACTTGTACAGTTGTTTATTTGTAGAGTTATGGTATGCACTGTACTTAGGCTAAGTGTTGGCTCCATACAGCCTCAAGATGTAGTCCTCTATTTTCTGCCAACAACATCTTGGGCACATATTTTGAAGCCACTTTGCGCATGTTCAAATCATCAAGCAAAATGCCTGATGATTGTGGAACCTTCCATCATGTTGTGTGGAATCTTTGCCTGATCCCAACCTCTGAGGCAATCTCCTAGCGATCTCCCAGTACCAAATTGTCTATGTCAACAACAGCTGCAATCTGAGTGGTTGTGGCTCTAAGAGCGCTGTCCATTCTCCACTGATGTGCAGTCATTTTTCAATCAGCTGAACCTTTCCTTAATTTGTGCAATCTCCTTAGCTTTGTCTCCAAACACCTGCAGAATCTTATGAATTGTTTCACTTTTAGTGTCACCAGCTTTTCACAAAATTTGATGCAGCATCTTTACTCAACTCGTAGTCATCTTAAGAGAAATTGAAAAAAGCATTTACCAGAATTCATCCACTTGAAGGTGAAGACAAAATTCAAGCATTCACATTCCACTGTAGTTAAGTGGCATCTTCCTAGAAAATTCAAGTTGAATATTTTTTTAGACAAGCGTCATATATTTTAAGCTGGATAATATTTTTGCTCAATTGATTCTCAGCCTACAATATAATATTTGTGTGTGAATATGTATGAAAATGTAATTTTTTCCCTTAAGAAAACTTGTTACACGTTAAATTTCTTTTGAGGTCTATTAGCTTTGTTGCCTTATTCTTATGGGTTCGACATCTTATCAATGGCAGCTGGACATCTGAATCTTATTGGAAGAACCAACTTCATCACTTTTGATAACACTATTCAATAAATCTGCTGAGTTGATTTCCACTTGTAAGTTCCACCTCGGTGGCCTAGTTGATAGCCTACTAGGCTTTCACCCCGAGGACCCGGGTTCGATTCCCGGCCAGGGCTTGGCATTTTCATACGCTATAAATCATACCATCATCTGCATTAGCTTAAGTGTGCACAATAGTCGGACATTAAACACCAAACAAAAAAAAATCCACTTGTAAGAAATCAGCTTTCACATTTTTCCGTGATTGTTGCTGTGTGAGATTTTCAGGAACCATTTTTGCACAAATTTGTCTCATTCCCAGATATTCAGTTATTGATTGATTGACCCCAGAACAGTTTCTTGATTGATGTTTACTTCTTCTGCAATCATTTTCTTAGATAATCTTGGATGGGATCGTACGATTTCACACACCCTGGTCATAGTGACGTCTGTCCAAGAGACTGATTGTCATCCACGGCAGTTGAACCTTTAACATGTGCTCTGGTTTCACAGAACATTTTATATGCCAATGTTTGTGGAAAATTTTAGCTTTTGAGACATAACCTCATTTCCAAAAGTCTTTTGAAGCTTACCAAAAATGTTTGCATTCTCAGCCACTTTAACACAAAAAAAAATGGCATACCATTGCACAATATATTACGATTCCATTTCTGTGATGGGAGACAAAAACACAACTCACTTATTATAGCACAACTCAAGACTAAGTGATAGTAGCGATGTTCCGCTTGGGACTAAAATTAGTTAAAAATCAACGTCAAAGTTGAGTGCCTATGCAAGTTGCAGGGTTGCCATGTCTTGCTAAAAAAAATTTAGTCTCATTATTAATTGTGAACCTCGTAGGTCCCCATATGTATACTTTTTTTTTACTGATGTCAACTTTCTGAAGTTGGCAGGTAATGACATTGGTTTTCGAAGCTGAGTTTTTCAGTTTAAGAACTTACTTCTTTTGTAAAGATAAAGCAGAGCGATGCTTACATCTTATTTTATATTTTTTTTTTGTTTAATGTCTGACTATTGTGCACACTTGGGCTAATGCAGACGATGGTATGATTTATAGTGTATGAAAATGCCAAGCCTTGGCCGGCAATCGAACCCGGGTCCTCGGGGTGAAAGCCCAGTACGCTATCAACTAGGCCACTGAGGCAGCTTCTTATTTTATAAGGCAGAATCGTGTCTACATTAATATTGTACAATTTTCTTTACAGAAATTTGGTGTAAAGGAACATGAGGTTCATAATGCATTACTAAGTGGAGATCCTCATGATCAACTTGGGATTGCTTATCATTTAGTAATTGATAATAAACGAATTGCTGATGAGGCCGCAAAAGCAGAATTGAAGGACTTCTATGTAGCCAGCAGTCCTCCGCCCGTGTCGTTCAGCCCAAGTGAGCTGACGCCTAGCCCAATTAGGCCTCATCCTGAAAGAATTGCCCGTAAGTATTTATACCAGATAATATATTAGTATCGGATTCATACATTTCTGTGTTGCTTTGTTGCCAGTGCTTGTAGAATAGTTGCAATGTAACCTAATTGAAGTTTGTATTAATGTGTCTTAGCGCTTCGAGAACGAGCTTTATCATCATTGCCAAAGGATGGTGATGTCAGGCCGAACAGAGGAACTCCAGTTAAGAGAGCAAAGTGGCACCTTGGTAAGGTATAACTATATAGACGCAGTTAAGAGTCAAAACATAATTTTAGTTTAAAAGTATAGTCCCAGTTTAAACCGCTCTATTTTGTTACAGGAATCAGATCACAGAGCAAACCCAATGATATAATGAACGAGGTATATAGAGCAATGAAGGCATTGGATTTTGTAAGTATAAAACTACTTTTTTTTGTAATTTATTTTGCATGGTTTTAAAAAAAAATCTCGTTCCTGATACCTATCACTGATCAAAAACTTGAGATTCTTGTCATCGAATTTTTTAATGACAAGAGATTTTTTACAAAGCATGATTTTTAAGTATTGTTTTGAAATTAAAAACAATGTATTTTTTAGTAATTTTATTTTTATATGAAAGCCTATACTTTAATCTAATTTGAAACATAATTTCTACCCATATTAATGTACTTAAGTCATACAAACTGCTTTTGAATTCCATTCTCATAGAATCTGCTGCCTGATCTGAAAATCATTGCAATATGATCGTCTTAACCACATAATCATTTTGGTGTTGATCACACTGATGCTTTTTATAAGTGTAGGAACCCATAAGCAGTACCCTTTTCCTATCCCAAAACACAGTTCACATGATTTTCCAGGCTAAAATTGTTTGCTTGTACTTCAGTTGGGTGATATTGAATGCCACCATTCCATGCATTTTTGCTTTGATTTCAATGTAACATACGTCAAGCATGTCTCCGAGCCTATGACAATTGGCCTTAAAAAATCAACAGTGTATTGATCAAGGAAAGTCAACGCACTGTCTAAATATTTGGTTTTGTGCACTTAATCAACATTTAGTGTAAAACGTGAGCACAGTTTACAATAAATTAAGCGTTCTGTCGTAATTTAATAACATACACTTTTCGAAGCTTAAGGAACTTCATTAGATTAAGATGAAATCGT
Organism: Callitettix versicolor; assembly: GCA_022606455.1. Taxonomy (NCBI): domain Eukaryota; kingdom Metazoa; phylum Arthropoda; class Insecta; order Hemiptera; family Cercopidae; genus Callitettix; species Callitettix versicolor. The sequence continues at coordinate 10,209,408 of CM040182.1, forward strand.
AAAGTGTTTGTTCTCTTGAAATTTTCCATCAAATTTCTCCGCATCAAGAAAAGTCATCCACTTCGTTCCTTATCATAAACATTTGGGTAGCCGTCTTGAACAGTTCTAACCCATTTTCTTACCATTCCATTGCTCGCAGTGTTTTCTTCATACCAGTTAACTGAGTTATTTTAAACACTCACAAACCAATGTAAACATGGTCAAATGCTTTCATAATTGTGTTTGTGGCTAACCAACTAATGCAAGTATTCAGCTTGCATATGGAGTAATATAGTGGTCAAATTTCAAAACATTATTTACGTAAAAAAAACTGCCTCATATAAAAGTGGATGGACCTTTTTGTTCATTATTTATTTTTTGTAGTTTTATTATGATTATTCGAATACAAATTTTTATCTATTGGTTTATCACATTTTATTTTATTTATTAAAAAAACCGTCACAGAATCGTACTATCACGTTTCATTTATAATACATTTATTTTCGAGAAACTAAATTAATATTAATTTTCTTAAAGTTTTATAGCTATTTTTCCTGCATCTTTATTTAGATCTTGAATTTAATCTAAATAGTTTGTTCTTTTGCTTTTTATTCTTACAAAAAAGATTTGTTAGGGGTCTGTAGGCCGAATTTTTAGAGTTTGGGTCTAGCTGTCTGATTGTTTTTCGGTGCTTGGGTCGGGTTGAGTCAAACAGTTATAGGAAACCCATCAAATTAAAAAAATTATAATTAAAATTTTCTTCATTTCATTTTTAATTCTTTGACCACCAGTAGTCCGTGTGTGTGTGTGTGTGTGTGTGTGTTTACACGCATGAACCCACGCTTTTCTCAGGCATTCATCTTTTGGAATTCTATGAAATGTAATTCCTTTCCCTTTACAATTCTTATCATTATTATAACAATTGGCAATAGCACAACCAGTCATTGTTATGCATACACAATTATACAACAGCAAAAAAAAAAAATTATGTATTTTTTAGGATTCAAAACATAGGCTACTTAAATCTTTTCTTACACTTATTAAACCTCCACCACAAAAATTATCACCTTTTATTTACACAAAAAAAGACCTTTTACTTAAAATACAACACTCACATAAACACACCGAATCTCCAACTACATTTACAGAACATCGCATTGTTAAACGGGAAATTACATAAAGTAGCAGTCACCATAAATAAAATTGTATTTACGGGCGTAGCACTGAAGTGTTTGATCCAGTGACATCACACGTGCGATAGTCTACTGCGCACACCCACCGTGGCCCCTACCGTGATAAAAACTACCTTTTGTGTTTACATTGTTTTAAATATTGCACATGTCTTGTTTAAGGAGTGGAAAGTGATTAACCCGTATCATGTCAGAGTTCGCCACAAAAAACCACAAACTGGCAAATACACAAGAATGTCGTTGCAGTTGTACCAAGTGGACTATAAAAGCTATCTCTTGGATTTTAAAAGTCTCAGTAGTGAAGACGACTCAACATTTTCTTCTGCTATGGGTAAAACTTTGACTGTAGTATTACAAGTAAAAATTAGTATAACAGAGTTTGACTGTTACATGATTGGATTGAAATTGAATTTTTACAACATATTTATTAATACATAAAAATGTATATATTTTATATAATAAGTGATGAAATACATATTACAGTGAAATTTAACAATGGACACTGCTGGGGTCATATAAAATGTCCGTTGTGGAGAAGTGTGCTGTTGTGAGGAATGCAGTAAGACAGTAAGCCTACATAAAGGGAACTGGTTTCTTTTTCATAACACTAATTTTAGATAAAATTAAAATTATTTAAGATAAAATGGAATATGTATTTGCAAAGCAGTATAATCCCTCATAACCGACCATGACGTAAGCAATGTGTCCATCTCTTCCTTGCTGTACGCTTGCCGGTGACTATATATCAACAGTTTCCAGAAAGTGGGCAATTCCATTTAGATTTTAAGGCAGTTTAAACACAGCAATATACCGAACAGTAGTCTAAATAAAAAAAAACACCTAGATCAGTCCCATGCATAAATAATGCTCAACAATCTGATTTACACCATCGGCCCCATGTTGACTTGTCCATTTGTAATGAGTCTAACAAAGCATGCTAATCTGTTCCCCTTTGTTGAAGCCCTTAAGTGGATTATGATGAAACTACACGGAAAACAAATCTCATATAGTTTTTGAAGCACTTGAGCTTGGGATGAAGTGAGACAATCAAAGTTTCTTTTTTTTATTTTGTCAAAAAAATGATGTTCAAGCATCATTCCCACACCATTTCCTTGCCACTTACATATGCAACATATCATTTTCGCTTCACCTTTTTACATGTATTGTTTCCTGAAAGTAATCTACTACATATTAAGAAAATCCAAGGAAAAGCTGATTTGTTATATTCTGCTGTCCGATATTAAGAAGTTCCAATGAGCCCATGGACCAGTGATTTAATACTCAAGTTTGGTTTTTAGAATGTCTGCTGTTTAGAAGTTTGTTCAAGTGTAGAAGTTTAGAAGTTTGTCCTTTAAGGGAAGTTTCACTGTATATTGGTTGGATAAAAAATGTCATATATCTGTATAGTTATGACACATCCAGATACGTTTTATGGTATTTTGCGCCTCTGTGATCTCAAGTAATTTCCTGTTCCCACCCTCACAACTTGAGTTTCAGAGAAGGAAACAACTGTAATATTACTGACACATGTAGCAGCTCAAGTTAAGTACATTATAAGTGATCATAAAGATATGGCAGTATGTTGCAGTGTTATTATAAGTTACGACAGGATTTTTAATGGCTCATTTCTTTTAATATTGACATAATTTAATATTCGTGTAGGGTGTAGTGTACTGTTTACTGAAAACAGATTCTTTTAATTCTTAATTAACATAATGAACTTAATTTGTTCATTTGTGTCATTTTTTATATTTCATTCACTTAAATTATGACTGGATTTTTTAAATATGTACAGTGAGATTATTACGTGATAAACCTTTCTGTGCAGGTAGGGAATAGAAGGGGTTAGGGTTTTTTTTGTGTTTAACGTCCGACTATTGTGCACACTTGGGCTAATGCAGACGATGGGATGATTTATGTGGGAAATGGGCATTTAATGCAGAGTAAATATTCTCAAGAATATTGTATTTGTTTTAAATATAAAATGTTTTATAAATTAATTTGATTTGTAATATTTTATCATGTGTTTGTTTTATTTATCACTATGGGTTTTGTCCGGGTGGAATTTCGCAATCGATTTTAAAATAACTTCCCGATGAGCTAGAGGTTTGAAATTTTGTATACAGCTCTAAACTCGATGACAATACAATAATATTGGCTTATTTATAAATATTGAACTGTGCCAAGGGCACTATTACTGAAATTGTTTGGCCATTATTTCGGCATGATCTAATGTACAATAACAACATTCCGTCTGTTTTCTTGCTATAGGTAGTAATGCTGTCGTTGTTTAGTGTAAGCCAGGATGGCCGAGTGGTCCAAGGCACCAGCTTTAAAGCTCTGATTCCCAGTTGGGAGCGTGGGTTCGAACCCAACACCTGACCAATTTTTTTTTTTTTTTTTTTTTTTTTTTTTGGCAAGTTTAATAGAAATTTGTTTTTGTTGCGAAGCCTGTATTTTTTACAAAACTTATATGTTTTAAAAAATATTTAAAGTTGCATTGACTTGTCAAGGATATGGCAGTACGCTAATGTTCTAATTTTACCTTTGGAAATTCAGTGTTTACAGTAAATAAAAAAAATATATGATAACGACATTCCGTTTTTTTTTATTTTAAAAATAATTAACAACACTAAAAAGTATAAAATAAATTCTTATAAATCCATCAATCTGTCGAGATTTATAAACCTATACAGATTCACAATCAGACACAGATTGTCTTAAAAATTTGTGACAGTGAATTTTTATAGAAATTAAAATACTTGTACAATTAAAAACAAAAAACATGGGGCGCTAATAGATAGTAGTAGTTAACTAATTTCATGCGCCCCACGTTTTTTGTTTTTAATTGTACAAATATTTTAATATCTAAAAAAATTCACTCACAAATTTTTAAGACAATCTGTGCGTGATTATGAATCTGTATAGGTTTATAAATCTTGATAGATTGATGGATTTATAAGAATTTATTTTATATGTCCATTTTAAGAACGTGATTTTTTAATACAAGTTTTTTTTTTATTTATATAATCATTTTATCTCGCTCTGCTTTCACTGTAAAATGCTTGTGTTTACAAATTACAATAAATGTTGAAAGGTCAATTTGAATGTGTGTGTCCTACACCATCAACAACACACAGCCACTTTATTCTTCATTTATTCTTCATCCAGTATAAACTAAGGACTATCATGTTTTTTTTATGAATAATAGCAGTAATAAACAATAGCAGTGTCGGATAGAGTTTAACTTGACATCTAAAGTAAATTCCTGATGTTGGACTGTGTCCAACGTACGAGAGGAAAGAGTTAAAGATTTTGATTGGTCCGGCCACTTCAACACTTACGTCACTTGAGATTGATTGCCACAAATAGATAAATAGTAACAACACATTCTAAACATTTTTTTGGGATTGTTTTCAGAACCTGACATAATACCTCAACAGCAAAGCACAGGACATCACACAATGGAGTTTTTTGAAATGTGTGCAGCTCTGATTACGCAGCTCGCACGATAGACCGATATTTCCATAATTTCAGTAAATTCTTGTTGTTCGCTTTCCTTCAGTGCAGTTTCCTTTGTTTTTTTTTTTTATTTGCTTTACTAATATAAAAATATTTCAACATTTATGAGCATTAACATATATTCCAATAGATTGTAGAAATAATTAGCTTTGCTTTCAATAATACCGGAGGAATTTAACTGCACCTACTTTATACAGTTACGTTTAGTGTATTTAAAAAAATAAAATCTGTTACTGAATTGATTTTGTTTTTTTTAATTTTGAAGTCAAATTTTATTTTATTTTATTTTGAAATGTATAACTTCTGACTTTCAATTTTTTTTAAATCGTGATTCATTTTTTGTTTTTAATATCACCTGCTTTTTCTCTGTTTTTTGGTGGTTGCTAAGTACTTATGACTGATACAACAATGAAAGCTTTTATTTTAATAGGTTTATATTATAATTTGTTTGAGTGCTATAATTATAAATATGCGATTGCTAAGCTAAACATTGTAAATTACGTTGATGTTAATATTTACTTTACAGGCATAAATTTATTTAAATATTTTAATACCCGAGTTGTTTGTGTACATTTTCTCTTCTGAGATTAAATTTTTATCAGTCATTGTGGAACTTATATTATTAACTTATTTAATTTGTTTTATTTATAACTGTTATGTTTTTAGATGTTTAATTATTATGTAAGTCACGCATTCAGATGTGTGTGAAATTAGTTCTTGTTTATGAGAGATTTTAGGGTTGCAAATGATACAAGTTATTTGAACAAATTAAGAAGTATGTTACTATTAATTGTAAGTTTTAATAACTGTAGCATATGTTAACGCTTTTTAACTAACTGGTAAACAGTATAAACGTTTAACAAAATATGTTTATATGTAGGCCTATATTGATTGTTAAAGTTGCTGTATTCAGAAGTTGAAGATTAAGTTGTTAATTTTACTTTTAAATACAATAATACAATCAAATCCAGGTATGTAATGAAAAAGTTAGCTTCAGTGAAGCATTGAATATAAACAGACTAGAAGTACAACAATCACTATAAAATATGTGCTCGATATTAGCGGCTAAAGTCTAAATAATTGGACTATCTTTTGCTACAAACTCTGCAGTAGGCATGACGGGGGGGGAAGACGTTTGAGAAAATATTACTATTATCTATTTAACTGTAGTTGAACACTCTGCTGCCAGATACCACTAGCAGTAAGCGCTCACAATTCTCTCATAAGGGATGTCATTCTAGTATGTTTATATTTAATGATTGATCAATGTACTGCTCTTGCAATCACTTAATTGATTTCATTATTTAGCCTCTTTTTTCTAAGCTTTCACCAGTTCTATTAATTTATAGTTATTTGTTTGTAGTTTCAATGAACTGTTATGCAAGATTTAGTGTGGATTTTTTTTTTTTTGCTTTAAAAAAAAAATATATATGTAAGATATTTTTTTGTTTGTATGAACTAAATATATGTTTTTGAACTTGAAAAGAAAAAAATAGGTTTGATAGGCTAAATAATTTTGTTTATAAATGTTTACAAAAGTATCGTAAAGCACCAACAAAGTGGTCATCATATGTAAAGAAAGTTTTTATTATTATCTTGGAAGTATTTTTGATGAAAACTGTAGTTTGAAGTTAAATATTGAAGAACTGAATTTAAAGTTGATGTAAGCCTCAAGAAAATTGTATACGATTCAATGTCCAAGTTCATTGGCATTTGTGAAAACTATATCTTTGGTTAATAAGTTCTAGGCTGCAATGTGGAGTAGTGATGGGGCAGAAATCACCAAACTGTTAAAAAAACTGCTTTTCTATAAACGACAAACAAACTGCTTTTTCAAACGGAAACAAGCTGTTTGATTTGGACTGGGTTCGTGATTTGTTAAACAAGGAACAGCTGTTGGGACTTCCCCACCACCCACGTTCTATTCGAACGTTGCCGCAAGCACTAAAACTGTTTTCCTGCTAACTGTTTTTCTTCAACCTGCTTTTTCCCTTTATTTCAAAGTTGCTTGTTGCGAAGTAAGAACTGTTTGGTCATTGTCAATGTTTATCTCTATTTTGTTGCGAGTTGTTTGAAAGTTTTAAATGTAAAATTTGTTGTTCAAACATTTTTTAAACTGTAAAATCAGCCATAATTGTGTTTTATATTAGTTTTTCTCCGTAGTTTACTTTGTGTTTAGAAACTTAAAAATATTTAGTGGACAATTTTGAACGTTTTCTTTTACTTTTTTTATTACTATGTTCTTATTACTATATTGTACTTATTAAGGTTACTCTTTTCAATGTTGAAAACTGAAAACCTCCTTTCTCCCAAATAAAAATATGACAGTAACATCTCACATTTTGTAAATACATAACCTAATTTTATTTAAACGTATTTTTTATATTTATTATCAATCATCAATATTTTTTAATCAACTAAAAATATTCTAAATTGTTTGCATTTCAGTAAATATGCAAAGGACTATTTAATTTTTAAGTAAAAAAAAGAATGCTTCTATTAGAAATTCATTGCATTTTGTAAATATAAAATGGCTACATATATATTATGTTTTGAGAATGTAATTTAATTATTACTACACTTATAAGGATTATTTTTTTCTAAATACTTTACACCCAAAAGCAGTTAAGGACATGGCGGTAATGGGAATGAAAAAGTAGTCTTAGAAAACTGAACGTATGTGCTTTATGTTTTAGCTGCTAATACAACTTCGAGTTTCAGTTTTCTAAACTTGTTTTTTTCCAACTGTTTTAAAAAGCAGCTTTTTTCCTCAACAAACAGTTTGTTGACGTTTTGTAAAAATAGCAGAAACGCCCACCCCTAATGTGGAGTAACAAGGTGGAGAGGAACGTCCATACCATCGCTGAAACCAATTGTAATTTTTCAGAAAAAAAATAGTTCCTGTAATAATGAAAAAGCCAAGGACTGAGTTAAAGTTTTTATTTGTGCCAACGTTTATGATTTTTACCTCTTAGGCATTTGTTTTATTCACAAGGTTTTGAAAAAAATGTTTGTATATGGAGGGATTTCATAATTAGTTAACAAAGAAATTGCACAGTAATAATAAATATGTGACATGCCAAGACCACATTTAGAAATCTTTAAAAAATTCATGCTTTTTTGGCCTCTAAATGTACAATTTTCTGTCAGTGGATGTTAATTCTGAAAGTACTTTTAATAAATTTAAAAACAAGTTATAAAATGGCTTTTGTTACAAGAAATTTTGTAAGTTAAAACAATAATTGCTATTTCTAGGCAACTGAGGCTCAATGAATGAAGTATTTTCCTGAATTTTATTTTTAGAAATAGTTCTGTAAAATATCAAGGTATACCTCTGCTATCTGACATAACAATGGGAACACTAAAGTAGGGCACCTAATTCTGCTCACATAAGAATTTTTCATTTTTGTGCTTTTTTAACTTTTTATCTTTATCTTTAAATTTTGAAACAATGTTCTTTATTACTCCCAATTACTAATTAATTTTATAATTATTTTCAGATTTCATTAAGCTTAATAATTACAGCTTAATAATTAAGCTTAATATTATGATTTTACTTTTTGATTGTATAAGTTATGTTTTCCTCTCTGTTATGTAAGTGTGTTGTATAAAGGCCGGATTTACTTGTGGTTCAGAAACCCTCCCCTCCCCCCCAACTTATCCCATTCCTTCTGTATCCATTTGAAACCAGCACTATTTCAAGTACTGTATCATACTAATCTCCTATACAAATCGTAAAAGTTTGTAAATATTTTTACAATTTTTCATTATAAGATTACATTGGTACCCCAGTTAACGGTCTTAATTCATTCCAGAACTAAGACTGTTACCCGAGCAGATAGCTGTGCGAGTCAGCATTTACAGTAAAGACTTACAGAAAACATTTTAATTTGTTACGTAGAAAAAATAATTGAGTATTCACCATTAATATGTTAAAGTTGAAGAATGAAGAAAATTTACAGAACGGAAGTCGCACTTTATTTTAACTAAATTTATACAAATTTAATTGTCACATATGTACATACAGGACCAATCAATATACTTTACAGATATTGTGTACACTTTTCAGTCTGTCTAGATTTGAATTTTCCCCACAGTTTCAAGTGGTTGGCTGATTGGTCGAGAGCTGGTGTCTTCAGTCTTGGGTTTTTTTGCTAAACTTTGGTTTAAAAAAGGAATCTAGAGTGGATAGCTTCCCCCTTTTTTTGAGTAGGTCACATACGTAATGAATGGCTTTAGTACTGAACAGGTCACCAGCCTGATTTACTTCGCAGTATTTGGATGCAATTCAGTCACAGTTTCCCTGACATCTTCCCATTTTGCCATGAGTTCCTTGATCACAGATGTGGGTATGGGACTTCTCATCATAAGAAGAACTGTCTTCTTATGTCTCTAGCATATTCTCATTAGCCAGTTGTTGTAGCTCTTTCAGAGAGAGCTGCTCACGAGCTGTGGAGATAATTTCTTGGCAATATTATCAGAAGCTGCCTTTTCCGACACAAAGTATAAAATAAGTGCTCTCCAATCTGAGTTTAAAAATGTTTTCCGTCACTTGATCCCAAGCCTTTTGAATCAGTTTTATGGCTTCGACAATGTTATATTCCTCCTTCCAAAACAGTTTCTAATGCCTGAGTATACAGTTTGGCCTGTAGAATGGCAGTTGTATTGGGTGGCATGTATAAAATATTTTAGCAAGAGAAGCTTTCCTGCAAAAGCTCCTCCATATCCTTAGGATGTCATGGGGCATTGTCCAAAATCAGAAGAGCTTTCGATAGTAATTAATTTTTATTTAGAACAAAGACCGTAAATATATACTCCTTGAACAAAACTTGGGTGACCCAGGCTTTTTTTATTTGCTATCCACATAACAGAAAGCTTAGATCTAATGATGGCTTTCTTCTTGAATGTCCTTGGGTTTCCAGCTTTATAAACTAAAAGGGACTTGAGCTTGAAGTCTCCACTGAAATTTGCTCCTAGAAGGAGAATCAGCCTGTCTTTCATTGGCTTCACACCAGACTTCCTTCATCTTGAGTAATTTAGGTTCTGTGTGGCATCTTTTTCTAGTATTGGCCAATCCCATCCAATACGCTGTACACTGTAGTTTATATGTTCCTTCTTTTCTTGGTAACAGTGTACCTGCAAGAGTACAAACTACAAAAAATTATGTTAAGTTTACTGTGTTAACACTGAAAAAACTATAATGACAAATTAAATGAACAATACAGTAGAGTCTCGATTAACCGTCATTTTCTGGACCATTAGGGTGACGGATGTCACAGTAGATGAATAACACAAAGAGATCATTCTGTATTATCGATAAAAATAACATACTATACTCTGTTTATAGTACAGAATATTTTATTATTATAATTTGGAAAGATATAGTAAAAGTCTTAAATTTTTTATTTAAATCTTATTATATATTATACAAATTTTACATACATATGTCTTTTATACAGTAAATTATCTGTATTTAACTTTTTGACGAGTATTTACATAATATATGCCGAGAGCACCATGCACACCACATAGAATACTCACATGACTGTTATACGATTGTTGCTTATGTGATTGACTTATATACTGAATGGTATTATCGTAAATAATGTGAAAGTGTTTATCTTGTAGTAGAAATATTCATACACTTATCAGAATTTGTTGACACTATTTCAAGTTTTTTTTTATCGTTCCACAAGATAGCATCGTTTACTTTTCGATTGTCAATATTTGCTTATGGTAGCAATTAATGTCAGCTGCCGTTGCATATTTTATAAATAAGTAGTGTCCAGTTACTCTAGAAAGTTACTTTTATTATTTATTATAAATCATTTACTATGGAAGACTGTTTAAAAATTCTGATAACAGAATGAACCTAACGGTTATTCAAATTTGAACTGTGGTTTCATTTTGTAAAATTTTATATTATTGTATGAAAAACACAAATTATTGTAAATAAATAGGCTGCATTGTCAGATTAAGAAGGACCCTGGAGGGGGAATAACTAAAGGTAGAATCTGTTTGGAGGATATAGAATATTCCTCCCAGAACTTTATGTTATGTTGCCTATTTGACTAGACAGGCTATTTGGTGCTATCACTGTAATCAGCTGTCATGTTTGTCATATAAAGTTGGGTCTTCTTGCTCTTCAGCACCATAATACCTACCTACTAAAACAAATCCGTCACAACTTAATGGATCTGTTATCATGCTAATGTAAATAAAGTACCTGCCTGTACATTCTGTAAGTATAGAGATATCATTAATTATTATTGTCTATACATGTCTGTGGTACTAAATTCAAAAGTAGGTTTAGCTACCAGCAAAGTACCTATAACTGTTACTTCCAATTCGAAGTAACAGTTACATTAAAAACAAAAGTACCCATTACAGTTATGGACACACTTGTAATATCCACCATCACAGGACAGCTTAAGAGAACTTGTGTTTTCACATTAAGTGATAATATTAAGCACATGTTCAAGAGAATTTGAAATAGTGTTGCATTGTCTGTTATATACATATGGCAATTTATTGGTTTTCCTTGAGCTTGTGCACTTCATTATTTGGTTATTTTAGTTATAATTTAAAAATAGTTTAGTGTTCAAATTATGAAATAGACTGGCAACAACTTCTTGGTCTCTTGTTATACTGTCACATAAGAGAGACAAAAAAACAAACCTGGAGAGATCCATCCAATAAACCTGAAAAGAACAAAGACTGAAGCATTTTATACATTTTAAGACTTGGTGGATGATGCACGAAGTTTTACAGTTATTTTCGAGTGCCCATTATGTCATTTGACGAGTTAGTTGACATCTGAAAGACAGCATTCAAATAAGAAATGCCCAATTCTATTAATTTCTCTCTAGGTATTCTCCCTAGATATCCCATTGTGATTGAATGATTCAGAACAGCTCTGTTAGTAGTGCTCAAAAGTTCATGTATGCTAATGCCGAGCCAGAGACAAGGAAAGTTACCGCCTAATTTAATGATAGTGAACAGTTGCACAGCGACCGCCAATGCACAACTGCTGCCTGCTGTATAAGCTTCAATTGGACAGTAGTTTACGTTTTTACAGTACTGTTAGAATGACAGTGAAATGGATTTTGACACTGCGGCAGAAATCACCAAGTGTATCCTGCTTACTTCATGTGCTGTCAAATGACTATATTGTGCAAACATCTGGTACAATAATTGTGCTTTCGATTATATTTAAAGGATGTATTTCCTACATTTTACTTTGTCAGCTAGTAAATATGTGCAGAATTTTTCTTTTCACAATGTCACAATTTTCCAAAATTTGCTGCCCGAGTTCCATGCCTAAATCTGGCCCTGTGTGGGTGGGTGCGCGCGAGTGCATCTATGTATACGAGATAGAGTCAAACAGTTCCCAGAAATGATCAGTGAAAGTATGTTGATATTTTTAACTTATTTTGCTTCAAAAATACTGTCTTCCTGCCTGTATGCACTTCTTCCATTTTTCATACTATTGTTGGTAACACTCCTAAAAGCTAATTTTGGAAATTTCATTGAACTGCATCACATTTTCCATCACCTCTTGGGAATCATGAAGGGATGGCCCTTTAATGTCATTTAAGAAGTTTAAAACATATAAAAGTCCGGGGGTAGAAAACATGGTGCTTTCTTTACGACTGTCAGACAAAATATCAGTATGCTGAATGAAAATCAAAAACATCAACAAGAAAGGGAAGTTTCGTTTGAACAGAAGCTGAGGTAAAGTAAAGTTGATGTTTTTTCTGTTACCAGTGCTTGATTGACTAAGAATTTATTCCTGAAGGGAAAGAGGTAAGAAAGAACTCAGAAAGAGGTAAGAAGTTACAAAATACAATTAGATGAAAATGCCCTGAAAAATGGCAGAAAATAAATGGTATTTGTTGCATATATATATATATATATATATATATATATATATATATATATATATATATATATATATATATATATATATATATATATATATATATTATATATATATTTTGTATTTTTTTACATTGCTTTATTTTAGTTTTGAAGTAGACTTATTAAAAAAACTGTATTTTTTCTTTTATAATGTACTTTAGTATATATTAGGTGTACAGTAAAGTCTCCATTAACCATCATTCTCGAGACCATGGGGGGGGGGTGGATAACAGAAATAGAACACCAATATTTTCAGTAATAATAACATACTATACTCTCATTGAAATTCTTTTCTGCTAGGATTATTATCACTATGTTCAGTATAATGATCTACCTTTTCTAGCTTCGTCAATTCTACTTTCGTTGACGCGTTCCGGAGAACCTCCATCTATTTTATAGATATAGTTTTTGAAGATGGGGGTTCTCCGGAATGCGTCAACGAAAGTAGAATTGACGAAGCTAGGGAAGGCAGATCATTATACTGAACATAGCACTATACGCTTTTTTTTATAGCACAGAATGTTTTATTATTATTTGGAAAATGTAGTAAATCTCTTAAATTTCTTGTTTAACTGTAATTGTGTATTATACAAATTTTACATACATAAGTCATTCATACAGTAAAGTAACCATACCTAACCTTTTCACATTACATATGTGAGAGCACTGTGCTTCACTTAGTACTCAGTGACTGTTACGTGATCGACTTATGCATTATTGTAAATAGTGTGTGAGTGTTTATTTTTCAATAGAAACATTCATGTGCTCTACGAATTCGTTGACATAATTTGAAGTATCATTTCATTTCACTAGGTCATAGGTTCATATACTTTTTCATTGTCGGTATTTACTTAGGGTAGTCCAAGTAGTGTCAGCCGCCATCACCGATGCTATAAGTAAATTGTGTCCAGTTAACAGTGTTTTGTCTAGAAAGTTACTTTTATTATTACAAATTATTTACTATGGAAGACTGTTAACAAATGATAACTGAGTTAACCTAACTGTTAATAGAAACTGACGGTTAATCGAGATTGTACTGTATTTAACATAAGAATATTCACTTTATTTAGATATTTTGATCACTTTGTTGAAATGTTTATAGGCCTACATAAAGTGTATTTTTCTTTCAAAAAGAGATTTTTTTTAAACTTAAGTAATAAAATTTTTTAAATTTAAGTTTTAAATTAAGATGATTTATTCTAACTTATAAGTGGTATTGTTACTCTTAATGGGTTGTTATTACAACATAATTAATAAAATAGTTGAAACATAAGTAGTTGATTAATAAAGTACATGGAAGCAGTCCATTTAGTAGATTGTTTATATAAATTATGTCCATCAGGAAATAAAATAAATGATAATTAGTTCAAAGACCAGATAAGGTTTTTTTAAACTCTTGGAGTGCTGCTAGGTTGACATTTGTGATGTTACAAAAAGTGCATAAAATGCTGGTGTCGCTGTTTGTGATATATTGTATATTGATAATGTATGTATAATACCAGTCTAAAAACCTGTTCGGAATTCCTAAAGTTTTGAGCTATTTATTGATGTCAGTTTTGTTACACTTTGTCCTTGTGAAGCTTGTTTATCTCATAATAATCATAATGTTTACCTCCTCATATAGGATGTTTATGGTAGTAGCTGTTGTCAAATCATCTGTTATTGTAATATTTTCTAAATGTCTAGTGCTAAAACATAATATGTATGGTTGCTTTTTAGTTTTTAATATTTTTTGACATGATATAAACGAAAAAATTCAAAAAAATACTTCGTGAGTCAAAATTCAGTTCAAACTTGGTTTTCAGTTCAACAAATTTGTTTTTTGGTCCAATGATCGTTTTGCTTGTAAAATTTGCACAAAATCATTTTTATTGTTTTATGCCCTTTGGTTTATTACCGAAACAATATAAAATTTGTTGCTGTAAAAATTGGTACACCAGGTATTTTGCAACATTATTTCTCTCAAATTGAGAAAAAACCAACCAGCAGTTTTTGCATATGACTTGGGCAAAACGGTCGCATCATGCGTAGGGCTAATTTCTATTGATCAAAAAACCAACATCCCCGCAGGGGGATGCAGATTAACTGCACCAATTGAGAGGATTTAGATGTCCCTTGCAGTACCCGAGTCTTAACACACACACTTACGACTTTAACACTTGATACTCACACTTATATTTAGGGAGGCGATAATAGCCTCTATGAGCTCTTCGCCTTCAAATAACAAAAAACCAACACGCAATACATGGTTTTTCAAAGTGTATAGGGTAAATGTATCTGGACATAGCCATTTTAGAGTTTTCATAATTTTTTAGTGAGTGCAACCATTAAAATAATTTAGTTTTTGATTTTCCATCAAAGAAGTATTTTATCCAAAACATACTATTAATTGGACACAAATTCATTCTTATTCATTGTATAGAAACATGTTATAATTTAAACAAAACTCCTTTTTTCCTTCTAGTTTTGATTCTTTTTAGTTTGTTTTTTTCAAGGGTCCTCAGTACAGTGGTTACCATTTGGCTCTTGCACGCGGAGAATGGTGTATTAGATCCACTTGGCATTGAAAGTATTTTCACACGATGATAACCTTCATGTGCTTTTCACCTTAGAAAAAATTAATTATGTTTTAAAAATAGTAACTTATTGGTAACACATAATACAAATGTGTTGAGTGGTTATGAATTCTAAGTAGTGGAAATGGGTTAAATACAAAATCTGCAACTGATTTTTCATTTCATTGTTAACAAAATATTGTAATGTATAGTTTCTAGTTAAATGTATAAAAACTGATTTGATGTGTGTATTTTTTCATCCTGTAATACTAGTAGTTCAGAGGCCAGTAGACCTCACAGTATATTCTTAATGAATTTTCTGACTACCGCTGCGTAACAGCAGTCTTAACGTACTTTTTCACCGATTTTACCAGTAACCATAATACGAGGTACGTCCAGAGTAAGTTCCGTTTAAATTTCTCTACGCTGCAGCGCTGCGATCGTAGTTCCACACATGCGCGGTAGACGTTCTGTATCAAGGAGAAGAAACGTGCGCCATTTTGAGATCGCCGTCAGCCACATACGTTTTGTTGTGCTTGTTTACAATGTCGGTGTTGATTGAAAATCCCGCCGCTTGTGAAATCAGATCTGTGATTCGTTTTCTGAATGCTAGGAAAGTGAAACCAATTGAAATTTATCGGCAAATTTGTGAAGTTTACAGACAAAATGCGTGAGTGCAATGGTGAGAAGATGGGTCCGACAGTTCAATGAAGGAGGTAGTGAAGTGCACGATGAAGAATGAAGTGGGCGTCCATCTTTGGTTACAGAAGAACCGGTTCACACAATTGATGACAAGATCCAGGAAAACCGCA